>CM072997.1:94922945-96146279 GCA_037038555.1 Rhynchonycteris naso | reverse complement strand
GACAATCCAATTTTTAAGTCTAAAAAGAACCTGGAATAGTAATACGGTCACCTCACACACTACTTTGTGGGCATACAATTGATATTCTTCAGATAATAGTTCATCTTTTTGTGATCCTGTCCCTTAAAACAGTAACTGTTCATTAGGTTTTTTGGAATACCTGAAAATATCTTATGTAGGCTGGTATCTCTAATGCTTAAACAAGAGCAAGACTATTCTCAATGAAAACAATAATAATGAAAGTGGTGTCCTCTTAGTAAAGCAGCTTTGGTTCATCAGTATCATTAAAAAAAGGCAGAGGAAATAATATTTATGGAAGTTCTAAAGTGACGCTACATTATTAAAAATAAAATAAGGTTTATGGCTAGAAAAATGTGTTTATGGGTCATATGGGTGTGTTCATAAGTATGTGAAGATATGGGAAGGGTGTGAAGGAAGATAATGTTGATGATCATGGTCAGACCTATAAATCAGTGATTTTTCAGTGGAAATAGATTAGAAGAATTTACTTAGGGATATGTGGTGATTAGATTAAGGTTTTAAGATTATTTTGGCTTTAGTGTGGAGAATGGGTTGGGACTTGGGATCAGAACTAGATATAGGAAAATCACAGGAGGCTCACACAGTGGACCCCAGAAGAAAGAATGTAGAAGTTTAATCTAGGTATTTGTGAAACAGAATTGGATAAAATGGGATATAGCTGAAGGTAAAAGTATTTAAGCTTGTTAAAGATAAGATCCCAAATACTATTTCCTTGTATACCAAATATTTTCAATTAATTTAATGCTTCTTATATAAAAAAGCAATATGTACCTATGTACTTTATGACAGGCTATGTTCTAGATGTTAGGATTACGGTAGTGGCCAAACACAGAAATACCTGCCATCTGGAAACTTATTTATAGAAACATGAAGTAGACAACAGATCATAAACATAATAGATAAATAAATTATATGTTAGTTTAACAAAAGTAGTAAGTCAGCCAGGATCCCAGAATGGGAGTGGAACAATTGATTGCAATTATCAATAAGTTATAGATTCAGAAAATTTGAGCAAAAACTTGAAGGAGTTCAGGAATTAAGTTATGTAGGATATTGGCTGAAAAAAATATTGTACAAGAGAATAATTCAGGAGAGGACTTACATTTGTAGATAGTAATGAGCTTTATAAATAGCCGTGTTTCTTGAAGAAGAGTAAGGGAGAAAGTAAAGATAATAAAGTCAGAAAAATAAAGAAGACCAGATTTTTAAAATCCTTGTAAGACAGGAATGGAGAAAGATAAGCATCAATCATTAGTTTTTCGTTGCCGTTGCAACACCATAGTTGTTCATTGATTGCTTTCTCACAACGTGCCTTGACCACGGGCCTTCAGCAGACCGAGCCACCCCTTGCTGGAGCCAGCGACCTTGGGTGCAAGCTGGCGAGCTTTTGCTCAAGCCAGATGGGCCCACGGCTCAAGCTGGCGACGTCGGGGTCTCAAACCTGGGTATTCCACATCCCAGTCCGACTCCCCATCCACTATGCCACTGCCTGGTCAGGTGAGAAATTTATATTTTGCAGTGAGGAACTGCAGGATATTTTTGATCAGAGATATGATGTAATCAGATTTATGATTTAGAAGGAGCCTACTGGCTACTGTGTTTTGAGTAAAAAGAAAAGCAAGACCAGTTAGAAGGCTATAGCACTAGTTGAGAAGAAAGGTGATAATGGTTCAGAATTAGGTCTTTTCTCTCAAGCTGTTTGGTACTCAGCTCCTGAACATACCTTGACAGTAGATTAAATATTGTCTGATTTTGAAGTCATGAGAAGAAAGGAGTCAGTGATGACTCCCAGAGTTCTACTTTAGCATCTAGAAAATGGAGTCACAACTGAATGAGATTAGAAAAACAAATTTTGTGGGTCACAAATAAAGTTTACTTTTAGGTGTGCTACTTTGGGGATGTTTTTAAACATTTAAAAGGAAAGGGAAAGTAAGCAGTTGGACAGAGCCTAATATCTACTAAATAACTGCTAGCACATGGATGGATATATGCTAAACTGTAAAACTATTTATAGTCTACAAAGAAGTGAGGAAAAGTAGAAAATAGGTGGCATTTCAATATTAAGAGGAAAGAAAAAAATCTTGCAAAAGAGACTGAGAACAAGAAATCAATAAAAGAATAACTATATCAATGATTGATTTTAGAACCATTTTTATTTCAGGGTTATTACATAATCTGGTAAAACAAACAAAACAAGAAGATCTACCTAAGTTTTGACTTACATTTTTTTACTATGTAGTGAAAGGGTTTTCAATTCTAATACCTTTGACATTTTGGTCAGGATAAGTCCTTGTTGTGAGGGACCAGTTTATACCCTGAAGGGTATAAAGTAGCCTTCCTGGACTCTACTTCACTCCTTGCTAGTTGCTGTTCCCAGCTGGGACAATTAAAAATATCTCCAGGCATTACCAAATGTTCTTAGGGTGGGTGGAAAAGCAGATGGGTGTTGCTTCTCTTGTGTGCCCTGCTGGGAATCAAGCCCAGGACATCCACATGAGGGGCCAATGCTCTACAACTGAGTCAACTGGCCAGAGCCATTTACCACTATTTTTATCTGGGAACACTATGTCTGGTTGAGCTTTACCCCACCAAATCCATTTTCTACATAAAAAGAAAATTCTTTTAGATATAAATAAAATTACCTTACTTCCTTTTTAGGTCTAGCTCAAATCTTTTCTCTTTGAATGGATCTTTACTGATAATTTTATTTAAGGAATACTTACAACATCTGAGTGTTTCTTTCTAGTCCATTACTTATTTCATTAAATATATGTTCTAAAATAATAATTTTTGCATTTTTTATGCATTTACTTGACTTTGTTCTCCAGATTCTAAACTTCATAAGAACAAGGTTCTATGTCATCATTATTGTATCCCGAGAACCTAGCACCAAACCTAATAAACAGAAATCTTTAAGTAAAGCTATGGTTATGAAACAATAAAACTTGATTGGTTTTCCTTAAAATGTTATACAGCCCAATCAATGATTTCTTCAAGATTATTAATTTTAGAATCATATATTTTATATAGCCATATAAAATTTATATTCAGTAAAATTTTGAATTATGACACAACTGTTACAGAACAATTTAACTTTAATCAGTATGCATTTGATGAATGCTTGTTTTATCCAGTCAACAACACAAAATGGCAATAATGTAATGATCTGATAGTTTTAGATCAGGGGTGCCCACACTTTCTCAGCTTGTGAGCTACTTATAAGATGACCAAGTCAAATTATCTACCTACTATAAAAATGCAAAACATAAATTTATTTCTTCTATATTATCATTATTTAAGTTACTATTATTATTATTTAATATTGTGTATTCTTCTTTCACCTTTCACCTTTCTCCTTCTCAGCTCTCTTTTCAGAGGAAAGTCAATGTCATAGTTTTTATGAACAGTCCTAAAAAGCCGCTCCACATTTCCCTTCTTTGGAATAGCAATGGCACACAGACAGATGAGGCAAACAACTTAGAATATGACATAGTGAAAAAAATCCCCTCCCATTCTGTATGAAAGTGGTAGGTTTTAGGCTTCTTACTCGGACCAGCTACGGCACTCATTTTTATGCCCTTTGTTGTATTTAGTTTAAATAAATTGAAGGCTAACTACGCAACAATGTAACTGAACAAGTTAGCGCGGTTTAACGCACATGCGTAGGGTGTCAAAAGTTCAGACGTCAGATTGGCTACCCTGTATGCCAATCAAAAGACAAATGTCTTTTTAATATCATGCTATCTACCCACACTTCCTTTGCGACCGACCAGTAGATTGCGATCGGCGTATTGAGTACCGCTGTTTTAGATTTATTCCAAAGTATTCATAATCAATGACTAGAGTTGTGGACTGGTTTGACTAAATTCAAATAATTTTAAAAGTATTTTTGCTATGCAACTTAGTTCAATTTAGAATTATAATTGTTACAATTAATTTATAATAATAAAAATAAAAAAAGAATGTAAACAGAAACTATCAATTATTTCTAGTACCTAAATGTCCTCAAATAAGTTTTTAAAGATTTTTCTGGCCCTGGCCAGTTGGCTAAATGCTAGAATGTTGGCCCACTGTGTGGATGTCCTGGGTTCAATTCCTGGTCAGGGCACAAAAGAGAAGCACCCCTCTTCTTCTCTACCCCTACCCTTCTCTTTTCTTTCTTTATATATATATATATATCTTCATATCCTGCAGCCATAGCTAGATTGGAGCGAGTTGGCTCTGGGCACTGAGGATGGCCTTATGGCCTCTGCCTCAGGTGCTAAGAAGAGCTTGGTTGCTGAGCGACAGAACAAAGGTCCAGATGGTCAGAGCATTGCCCCTTAATGGGCTTGGCTGGGTGGATCCCAGTAGAGGCACATGTAGGAGTCTTTCTCTGCCTCCCCTCCTCTCACTGAATTAAAAAGTATATATATATATATGTATATATATATTGCTACATACATACAAAAACTTAAGTGTGAATACGTATGCACAACTATACACTCAAGTGCATGTGTGTGTATGTGCACGTGCTTGTGGTATATACAGATTCATATATTGGGCATAAGGTTTTAGCTAGTACTCCAATTAAAATTTGAAACCCAGGAAAAATAATTTAATTGGATACTTAGTTAAAATATTTTCCAGAAAAATAATGGCCTCCTTGACATTTTGAAGAAAAGATACAATTATTAATGAATAAAATTATAAGCATGTTTATTCTGAACATTCTTTTTTGCAAAATAGAAATTATGCCAAAATTAGTATTTCACACTCATTTCTCAAAATCAAGTAGATCAAATGAACCATTTGTTTTTACTCAAGTTTATTTCATTCTTTAATGGTAAATATCTAATCTGTATTTTAGTCATTTGCATTTTTACAAGCATTGACCTACTTTATGTGTTTGTCATCATGTACTTTGCTGTACAGCTTTTCATACTAGAAATGATAAATTGCCAGAAAGTATGTATAATTGTTGCATAATGCTATCATATTCTGTTCAGAAAAAAGAACTCAATGTTGTATATTCAGCTTAGTAAATAATCTATATTTTTTAATAAATGCTTTTATTGCATTCATTTTTTAATAGAGGAGAGAGAGAGAGAGAGAGAGAGAGAGAGAGAGAGAGAGAGAGAAAGGGGGGAGAAGCAGGAAGCATCAACTCCTATATGTGCCTTGACCAGACAAGTGCAGGGATTCGAACCGGCAACCTCAATGTTTCAGGTTGATGCTTTATCAACTGTGCCATCACAAGTCAGGCAGAAAATAATCTTGAGTTTTATTTTCCAATACGTAGGGAAAGTACAGTTCAGTATCATTCAATATTTGTGTCAAAATTAGATAAAATCGATTGTACATTCATTAAACTAATGGATGACTAGCTGGTGACTGTGACAGAGCAAATATAATTTATGGCAGAGTAATATTTGTAAGGATAGAAAATCAATTATTTATACATGAGATATATTTTAGAGAAATAAATACAGATTGTCCAGGTAATAACTGATAGACATAACTAGATCACATATCTTTTGGAAATCATATATATTTATTTCTGGAAGGGACTTTAGAATATTGTCTTCTCTAATACTGTTGTTATTTGTTAGATGAGTAAGTTGAGACTCAAAAATGTAATAAGTATCTCAAGTTAAAGTCTAAATTTTATCACATTATAGCTGCATGATTGTAGGTAAGTCATTTAATTATTCTAGAATGTACATTGCTCATTAAATTAAGGTGTTAAGTATGGCTTTATTCCATATTTATACTGAGATATCAGAATAAAAAATAATTAAGAAGAATTGATGCTTCTCATCTCTCTCCCTTCCTGTCTATCTATCCCTATCTATCCCTCTCTCTGTCTCTTTACCTCTCTTTTTCACACACACACACACACACACACACACACACACACACACACACACCAAAAAATTTAAAAAAAAAAGTACAGTGGTTTCTTATCTATTGCGGGGGTTAGGTTCCAGAAGCCCTGCAATAAGCAAAAATCTATGAAGTAGCAAACTTATATTTATTTTATTATTTACATATATATCTTAAGGATTTATAAACCATCCACACACTCTTATAAACTTTTACAAAAATGTTATTAACTTTTCCCACACTTATTTTGCTTATTTTACGGCAAAAATAATTAAAATAATAAATATTTTAAAATACCTAGATACCACAAAATTCCTCAATATAGTGGAAATCCACAATACAAAATTAGGTATATTCATTTAAATGTCTGCGATACAGTAAGACTGCAAAAAGTGAACCGTGATATGGCGAGGCACTGTAAAGTTAAACAATTGCTCTCATTAGTATAGCCTTAAGTACTATTTTTTTTAAAAAATAATGCATAGATTTAAATTTCTATGCAGTGTTTAATGACTTTGAAATTGATGTTAAAACTTGTGGATCAGAGTTTCCAATCTTATTATCGTGACATTTAGTTCACTATGATGGGTTTCTAGAAAAATGTACTCTGCTGCTACCCATTCTTATTACAAATGAATACTGTTAGTGATCAGTGGGTCTTAGAAGAGAGAAAAAACAAACATAAAGTCTAAATGATAAAACATACATAATCATTACCATTAAAAGACTAAAAAAAGTTTCATATCTATTGGAAGAAGGGTAATTAAGAGCTTAGCATTGGCTATGAAAGATTATATACATTAAAAAATAAAGATCAAAATATGTAAAATATATACATGTAAATAAATATATATAATATACCAAAAATATACACCTTTATACTTTGTATTTATAAAAATACTTCTTAACCAAACATTTAAAATCTTTTTTTTTTATTTATCCATTTTAGAGAGGAGAGAAAGAAAGAGAAAGTGGGGAGGAGCAGGAAGCATCAATTCCCATATGTTCCCTAACTAGACAAGCCTTGGGCTTCAAACCAGTGAACTCAGCATTACAGGCCGGCTCTTTATACACAGCACCACCACAGGTCAGGCCTTAACCAAACATTAAACAAATTTGGTCCCTGACTTACAATAAACTCAGCTACTACAGGACACTGATTGTATATCATCAATCTCTCCAAGCACAAAACTAAAATAATTATCAAATAATTTTCACTGAAAATTTATATTGAACTTAATATAGATTACTTTTATCAACTACACAATTCAGACAAGTGAGAGTTGTAAATAATATTTTTTTATTTAGCAAATAATTTTTGCGTGGGAATTTTGTAGTAGAGAATAACACCTTGCCAACCATGATCAGAAACACCGTTGTCATCATCATGATCAACATCATCATTATCCTGTTAATGACAAGCAACTACATAGTACTATGTGCTAAGAACTGTTAACACTAATAAACATATACTTTTTATTCCTCACTAAAATTTATAAAATAGAGGGCATAGAGAAGCTAAGAGGCTGGTCAGCAACAGGAAGAAAATTAAACACAGGAAGTATAACTTTACGATGTATACCCTTTGTCACTTCATTAATAACAGATGCAATTGTACCTTAGAAGCAGTGGTGGCTTTGCAAAGCATACTCCTGTTTTAAAGATAAAGAAAGCTAAAACTAGTCGAGACTCTTAGTCTGCCTTTTGGTTTGATAAAGAGGAAGTAGAATATATGTGAGTAATGGAGGGCAGAGTGGTCTACTGAATTGTCTGGCTCTGTCCAAAAACTGTTCTCAATGAACTAAAGCTATTGTATAACATTGCATTTGCGGAAAAAACTGAAAAAACAACTCTGATATATGTGAATTTTTACTCACAGTTAATTTCTACTGAGTTTGATAGCAAATAACGCTTCCTATACTACCAGCTTATTGCTATCTACAACTGATAAAAATATGTTCCAGAATTCTATCAAATGATATTCATGTAGCTCAAATCTTTATGGTAGAGACCACTGTAAAACATAGTGAGGATTTTGAGATAGGTACTTCTGAATGTTTTCAATTACAAAGCTTCAATTACATCCTACTGTGATAACACTTCACTTTTTGGTTGTATGGCAATGGGCCAGGTGATAAAAATAAGTATTTACCTGTAATTGTTTTCTAAGGTTACTTCAAAATAGAAAACACACAATAAATTGACATGCCCTAAAACAAAAAGAAGATATTCTACAACCACAAATCTAAGCAACTGTTTTAGTTTATTTTTCTCAAAAGGAATAACCATGGTAATCAACATGTCTATCATATACCAGCAAAAATACTGTTCTGTTTTGGAGTTTTCCTAAAATATACCTATCAAAAGTTAGAACAATGGTTACACTATGGAGTTGATCTCTTGCCTGGAATACAGTATATTTCTCACGCTGTTAAAAATGAAAGGATGTTCCCTGCATTTTTCAACAGTTTATTTTCTAACAAAAGCAATATGATGGTACTAAACTCGTCTTGTGAAAAAAAAACCTCATGTTCATAATACATTGTTAAACTCTATAAAATATAAAATGTAGAAATTTTTGGTATTATTTGTTATTATTATAAAACAAAGTCAAGTGCACTAAAATAAAAGCATAATATCATTCTATTAAAATTAATTTATATGCAGCCATGAGAATAAATGAAAAGAGAATTTTTTCCTATATAAAGACAAATGGGAGGAATCATTGAATACATTAATTATATCTTATAATCAGATATTGTGATTAACAGATTAAAATAGAACAAGGAAGTGGGTGGTATGAGTCTTCAAATACTCAGTGTTGTTTACTTACAATCAAGCCACTTTTTGCTTGCCTTTTTTCTCTGCCATGGATCCTTTTGTAAAAAATTCCTCCTGGATTAAACTGAGTACTCCAAATAATCATATCTCTTTGATAATATACATCCATCCCTGTTATCCTTGAATTATGTTCAACATGAGAAATTTGTTGATGATCGCCACTGTAGTTGAATGGATATATAAAACCCAGGATATCAGTGTCATTAGCAATGTAGAGAACTTGATCTTCAGAGCCTGGAGATTATTATAATAAAATACAAAAATAAAGTAAATTTTAACTTATGTAAAAGCAATAATTGTACTGTTAAATTATCTTGAATTGTTATTCTTAAAACAGTTTTCTGCTCAATAAATGTCAACCTACTTTATGGTGTTTTTTAATCTTAATGACTTATATTTAACATACAGTTACCTAAACATTTCTGAGTTATTAATGTCAGTTTTCCTAGGGCAAAACTTACCTTACAGCTACAGATTAAGTATTTGTAATAGATATCCTTTGTATGAAGAGGAATTTTATTTTTGGTAAGTCACAATACATTATGTTCTAATGCTTTCTAAATATTCAGAGGCTATATTGTGTACTCATTAACCTTTAAACATCTCTGAGCATTTAGTGTATGTATCTGAGTGAACATTACCTTAGACTAAGAAATGAAAAAAATAAAATATGAAGATTATTCTTCCAATATCCATGTATGTTAAAAATTATTTGATTTTTATTATACCAAAATATCAATATTTACTATATGAAAATGTCATCATCACAACATTATCTAGAATCATGCTAAGTGGAACTATCTAGCCTGAAGTTTTGACACCTACAATAAAATACTGATCTCATGTGCATCCAGAGACAAGTAAAACCTGAAAATAAATCTTAAAAATATTAAATAAAATTTAATAAAACCATAAATAAAGACTGAATGACATCTACAATATCTGAAAATTTACAAAATAAATTATGCAAAAGCCATAGTTAACTCTATTGTTTTAATAGCTCTCAATTACTGAAAACATTCTATGCGGTAGGCACTGTGTTAAGCTTTTCACAATTTTTCTCCTCTTCCTATGACAACCATGGACAGTAGGTATTAGTATTCTCATTTTACACATGAGAAGCTGATGCTCAGAGTTAACACAGTCAGCAAAGTATATTAACACCATAGCTCATCCCTGATTCACGACATCTCGTCTTCCTCTTGTAATAACTATGTTATTAACATTGTCCAATCATACCCTGTAGCTACCAATATTCAAGTTATGCTGTTATTTAACAGAAACATATAGCATTAAAATTCATATCTAAAAGAATTCTAAATCCATAACTGTTATTTGATTTAAAATATATATATATATATATATATATTCTGGCTTGACCAGGCAGTGGAGCAGTGGATAGAGCATCGGACTGGGATGCAGAAGACCCAGGTTCGAGATCCCGAGCTTGCCAGCTTGAGCGTGGGCCCATCTGGCTTGAGCAAAAGCTCACCAGCTTGGACCCAAGGTAGTTGGCTCCAGCAAGGGGTTGCTCGGTCTGCTGAAGACCCGTGGTCAAGGCACATGTGAGAAAGCAATCAATGAACAACTAAGATGTCGCAAGAAAAAATTGATGATTAATACTTCTCACCTCTCTCCATTCCTGTCTGTCTATCCCTATCTATCCCTCTCTCTCTGTCCATATATATATATATTCTTTCTTAAGTGGAAGCAATTCGAATTTAAAACCATGATATTGTTTTAAAATCTTTTAAGTTCTTACTAAAATGCCATTCTCCTTATACTGTTAACCCCTAATCTGTTATTTTTATCTCAATAGTGTAATAATTTCTCAAAGCACTGGGAGTAGATTCTAAAGAAAGATAATTTTTTATTCTATCACCTTTGCTTTTAAACTTTTATGCCTCCTGACAAATTGATTCAAATACAAAGTAATTTTAACAGTAACCATGTACACGTCATATCTATAAACCATCCCAAATTAAATAAGATTAATAAATCAATTGGTCAAATAATTCAGCATTAAAAAGAGACTTATTTTATATTATCAGGCGTAAAGCTATTGCTAAAATACAACATGAACCTTTTCTTCCCCCATAGGAGATTTATAAAAAAATTATACTAGCATTTGAAATAATGGTTATAACCTTACTTTTTGCTATGCAGGTGCTGTTTCTTTCTTGAAAATTCTGGTCACATACACATTTATATGATCCTTTAATATTTATACACTTGTGGGAACATGTACCAAAGACCAAACATTCATTTAGGTCTGAAAGGAAGAATTCAAAATAGCATCATCATACCTCCAATTATTTATTTCATTCTTTCTACATTTCACAATTAGGTTTTTTTTCTTATTTAGATCTTATTCTTTTAAACCATTATCTGTGACTTGTATATATTTATAGGCAGTCATAATTTTTTACAATAGTTCACAATAATAATTTATCAGTTATTTGTACATTGCTCATTAATCCACTTAATATATTGACATATCCATTTCAAACTCCCCTACTGTTTTCATTTACTCAAATTAATAGATCTTGAGGTTTTCTTTTAAGCATATTTCTAATTAGTATCTATTTTTTCACACATATATATGTTTCATTGTCCTATAATGTCCTTTCCCACCTTTATGGAAGGAATTTCTGCTCATTTCTCAAGCTCTACTTGATGTGACGCCTTCCTTGGTCTTGATCGGTGTATTTAGTGATTATCTTTCCCATAGTTTCTGTACTCTGCTGTTTATATATTTTTCTCTTAGAGCATGGTTCACAGTATAATTCAGGTATGTTGTTATATATTCATATCTTCTACTTGACTGTCAGTCTATTCAGTACATAAATTATGATTTACTCATTGTTTTTATTGCCAGCATTTTGCACAATACCTGGCAGAGAATAAAGATATAGAGGTATCTCTAATCCACCACTGGTTTCATATATATGAAATGACTATGTAAAAAGAAGGGCTATGTGAAATAAACAAACAAAAACTGGATGCCTATGTAAATAAATATAAATCATAAGTAATATATCAAAAATCACAGGTAATTTCTGTTCTTCAGTACCTGCCTCTGAATTTAATGGTTTGAGGACAGCCAGGATTGAGATCTGGTAATTCTGGTAAATTATCTACTTTCTCTTTTCCTTTTTATCATAGATATTTGTTATAATTATATAAGAAATTTGTGATGCAAGTCCTTCCCTTGAATTAAACTATAATTATAATGATAATAGTTATCATTTTTTAGCACTCAGCAGTGTTCCAAAGGCTCATGGCAGAGATAAGAATTTTCCCAGTGACATTTGTAAATAACAATGCCAAGGTTCACATTCAGAATTTCTGATTCTGTCATCTCTACCATGATGCTTTGCCCAAGGAGAACTTAAGGCTTCCCGTGAGAATTCATTTCTGTGTTTGAAATGTAGGATAATGAGATAAATAATAAAAAGAAATTAATAAATTTCAATGAATATTACATCATGTTATCAGCACTTAATCTTCAAAGACTATTACAAAAAATATATTTTATTTGTTTGCCACCTGTGATTTTAAACAGTATATTATTTGATACTATGGCTTCCTTTTAATAAGAAATCAAAGTAAGAAAAAATCTGCTTAATTTAGTAAAACCTCAGTTCCCTCACAGGGTCCTATAATGGCCAGGTTCACCTTTTTCTCTTCATCTCTACAAAAATACCTGTTTCAGAGCTTTGGAAGAGAATAGAGGAATCTCACTCATGTCTAAACTGCAACTGTTATTCTCTTTCTACTTCTCTTCTGTCACTCTCATTATTTTTTTCTTTTACACAGTCCAATCAAAGAATTTTGGCTTTGACATCAAGTAATTTTTTTAAGACATATATATATATATATGAAGAGCACAAATTTAAATTATTTTGATTACAAATCAAGGTAATGTCTATCTCCTCCTTCATATCAAGTAAAAACTGCATTTCCTTATGATAAATCTTCATTTATTAGGCCCTGGCTGGCTCAGCGGTAGAGCACCAGCCCGCCATGTGGAAGTCCTGGTTCAATTTCTGGTCAGGGCACACAGGAGAAGCGCCCATCTGCTTCTCCACCCTTCCCCCTCTCTTTTCACTCTATCTCTCTCTTCCCCTCCTGAAGCCGAAGCTCCATTGGAGCAAAGTTGGCCTGGGCTCTGAGGACAGCTACATGCCCTCTGCCTCAGGTGCTAGAATGGCTCTGGCTGCAACCGAACAATGCCCCAAATGGGCAGAGCATTGCCCCTGGTGCGCATGCCGGTTGGATCTCAGTTGGGCGCATGTGGGAGTCTATCTGACTGCCTCTCTGCTTTTCACTTTGGAATAATTAAATAAATAAATATCTTCATTTATTAAATACAGATGCAAATATTATTGGAGTTTCAAAATTACTTTTTGCACTATAAAAGTTTCAGGGAATTCACAGCAATTTAAATCAGAGTGTAACTTGAGGTTATATAACTATGTATGTATTTGAGTATAGGATTTCTAAATTTGTAAGTATATATAGGAAATAGAGACAATCACAAATAAATATGAGCTAATTAATGTTATTTAAAATTAAAATATTTTTTTTATTCTTATTTATTGATTTTAGAAAAACAGAGAGAGGAAGGGTAAGAGAAACACAGAACATCAATCTGTTCCTGTAGGTGCCCGCAACTTTTGCGTATTGAAAGGATGCTCTAACCAAACAAACTATTTGACTGGGTAAAATTAAAAACTTTAGGAGATATTTCTTTTGTATGTTATTATACAACTGATAGTTTTTGGGAAATAAGAAATATTATAGTCTTCAGAAATAACTTGCTTTCTTATTATAATAAATAGGTTGCCAATTTTTGGTGTTACATGTTAGTAAAGAAATAAAATGTCCTGAATAATCCAAACAACTATATAACTCAAAATGTACATATATTTGTCATGGATACTCTTCTTTCACTTTTGGCTGAGTATAATTAATTTATTTCAATAATTCCATTTTGACTGACATTATAAGCCCCCACCCCCTTCTTTTAACTCGGGATTAATTTAAAGAGATAGTAGCAAACAAAGCTGGTCCTTGAAAGCATTTTAAGACTTGAATTTATCTTAGGTACCTGGAACCTGAAAAATTATGTTAACCAGTGTTACCCCAATAAATTTAATTTAAAAAAAGACTTGAATTCATCCTGTATAAGCCAGACATAGATGATTTATATTTGCTCTAATCATAATAATATCAATTTTAGTGAAGAAACATGCAGAAAATGCATATAGTATTTTGTGACTTTATAGATAAAACCCTAATTAAGTTATATTTACATATAACTTACTATGAGATTCTGCCTATAGCTTACATGCTCAATTTTCAAAAGATCTCAAGTAAGCTGACAGAGATCTATAGATGGAGATTTTGTCTGAATTTTAAAAGACACATCTTGGCAGTATAAAGTATTGTATAATACATGGAGCTAGGGCAAAAGTCCAGAATTCTCTAAAAGTACATTGCCTGTTGCATTATTGCAAATGCCACAACTCAAGAGAAATGGCTCATCATAAACATGCTCTTTCATGAAGTACCTCTAATTTTCCACTGGTTCCTGAAGCAGCAATTTCATTACTTGCATTTCAAAACAGAATTCTAACAATACTATTGACATTCTTGAAGGTCTGAATCAGCTACTGAAAAACTTGGCAGCCTCAGTGATGGTTAGCTTAGTGGTACAAATAGGCTCTTGACCCCAGAGAGTGTCTCTCTCATAACTTAACTGGTAACCCCTAGACACACATCATTTTAATGAAAATCATTCCCTCTGTCATTTCACCATTTAACATATTTGGGAGTCCTTTATAATCAAAAGATTTAAGAGCAAGCTGTTGAGTAAATGTACTATACCTTCACACTGTCTGTTTTTCATGTTTCTCTGAAATCCAGGCTTACAGCGACAGAAAACAGATGTTTTTATTTCATTACAATATGCATCATCTCCACATGGATTCACATTATCTTCACAGGTATATTCAGTGAGAGCTAGAATTTAAAAATATGATCAAAACTAAGATAATTCTAATTCCTGAAATGGGAGTTTACTTTTATTTATCTTAATTTAAAATTATATCTATTTTACCATATATGTTACTCTTTTTAAATTTATAAAATTATAATTTTTCCTTCATATAATCCTCTTTTCTTGTAAAGGTATAGAAGCAGATAAAAACTGAGCTTATTTACATTAATACAGTTTAAACCAAACTGTTTACAGCCGCATATTATAGCTGTTATCAAGCTACACTACATTCTAAGAGGAGGCAAAAATCAATGATTCTAATGACAAGCTCTCTTTACAATGTTATGATATATAAGTGCTACATCCTTTTCTAAGGATCAAAACACTTCCTAGAAACTATTTAGAAATGTAGCCATTTATTGTGAAACTAAACTTACTTTTAAGGAATATGACCACCAGTGCTAATATGTTACTTGAGCAGGTAGCCATAATCAGCAGTCCTTATACTTTTATAGCCAGGACACATATATGAGGATGAAGTGTGTAACATGGTCTAATGCTCATAGGATGAACTTTGAGTTATATGTAATTCCCAGCATACTTGTTATAATCTCATTACTTTATCTACCATTCAGAAAAAACATTTTAGAATGCAATTAAGTGAGGAAACAATATTATAGGGATATAATTAAATTATCTCTATTTTATCTAAACAAATGAAATTATTGAGACATATGTGATCTTTAATTATCAGAATTGTAACTAATTTTAATCCCCATTAATTCTTGAATATTCACAATAAATTGAAAAACACAGGTAGAATTATACTATGGATAAGAGGATAGATGTAGCCACAACCTGATGTACATTGCTTCATCAACTGGTGAGGAACAATTTAGATGGATAAATAAGATAGAAATAAAAGACTCAAAAGTGGGAAGTATTTTGTGACTTTATTAATTACCCTTAATTTAGGATTATAAGGTCAAATACTTTTGAATATATAGAAAATCAAATAGCAAACATCTTTGAAACACAAATGGCTTAACAGTCAAAGTCTAATAAGTCAAGGTCCATAGCACTCTAACCTAATAAAATAATAGTGGTTTCCTTAAGAATAATTTGGCAACAGATTAATATTTTAAAACATTGAATAAATTATTAAAACCTTTATCATTTAAAAATATTTTTTATAAATTTTAAAAAAGTATTAAAATTACATTTATAAACTAAATTATTAAGTGATATAAATATCTTTCCTGATATCAAAGTCTGTATTTGAATTGAGTTCTCATCTCCAACAAGGTGACTCATAAAAATCATCCTTTGCAACCTAATTTCTTCTAATATTAATTTAAGTAATGTTTCAGTTTGCTTTGGGAAAAGCTTTTTAAAAATGGTATTACTTAAGCACATTGTGAAAAGCAATGTTTTTCTCACCATAGTAAAAGAAGATTGGTCATAATGAAGCACAAATAGAACTTGTGTTTCATGTCACTTCAACAGAAAACAAACTCACCTATTCTGCAGCCTTGTTCATCTGAACTATCTCCACAGTCATCAAGGTGGTCACACTGGAGGTCAATGGGTATGCATTTTTTATTACTGCAAGTAAACTCATCTTTTTTACAAGGCCTTGCTTTATACGTGAGCTTACCTACAGAGTAATTAAAATGATTAGATTTTCATCGAATCAAAACAAATTTATTGAGCATGTAAAAAGTCCAAGATTTTACTAAATGCTGTAAAGAAATGAGTCTGCAATCCTTTATTTGAAGCTCTTGGAGCCAAATTAAAAAATTATAAACTTTTTGGAATTTTAGTGTCTTTATCTTATAGTAAATACCACCTTATTTCCACAGGAAAATGTGTGACTATAACTTAAGTGGGATTTTTTTTTAAGTAACATAAACTGCCTCAGGCTAGTTTATGTCTATTGTTTGCACCAATATTGCCACAGGCTTTAGTAAAGCCTTAAGGGTTCTTTTCATTTCAGAATTGTGAAAAAAGGGATTGTGTACACATACATAAAATATATATAGCCCCATTCTGATCCAAGGAGTATTTAACAAAGAAGACTTTTAAATCACTCTGTTACTTCTCTTATGCAGCATTTTCTTTAATAAAGTTTTTTATAAAGACATTTAGGGACTAGTGTAAACTCTGGGTGAAGTTTCACAGCTCTATTGAGCAAAGCTAATGTTAGTGGATTATTTTCATAGCCTGTCAAAAGATCAAGTGTCTGAAAAAATACCCTCCGACTTACTAACACATAGAATTTTTTTCTTAACTTTTGAGTTTTAAAATCCTTATCTTACAGCTGTCACTGAATCAATCATTTCACATTAATTGGATTTACCACTGCACTGATCTTCATCTGAATTGTCCCCACAGTCATCAATCCCATTGCACATTTGTTCCGGCTGCAGGCATATTCTGTTGTTTCTGCATCTGTGAGGTCTTGTGCGTGGGCAAAGAAATTTGACTGAAAAAAAAGAAAAACCAATGCAGCTACTTGGTATACATTGACTTTTAAAGAACCATCCCTCTTTTGTCTTTTCTTTCTTTTCAAACATGTAATTTAGCTTTTCTGAGTATCTATTATTGTGGAAATTGCCTACATGTAGATACTAGAAAAATGTGTGATAACAGAAGTTGATGATTCTAGTTATTTATATTAACTACTGAAAAAGCTGCAAAGCTGAAGCATTGAATAAAATAAGAAAAAGAGTCAAATTTCATGGTCTTATTTCCAGATGCCTTATCTTAGCCGCCTTCGGTTGGTGTATCAAATTAATTTACGCCTACAGTTTATACAACATGGCAGGACACTTAGCTATCTGAAAGAGCAATTTCACACTGAATGGAGATTCAGCAAGCATATGTTACAGGCCCAAACTAAAAGTAGGCCATTCAGTGAAATAAATATTTCAACAATACTGGAGCTGAGGTTCTTACTTTTTGTCTCTCTAAAAAAATGTGTAGCTATATATTTGAGGCAAATAAGGTTATCTTAGTATACTCATTTTTAATGTGTGTGTGTGTGTGTGTGTGTGTGTGTGTGTGTGTGTGTGAAAGAGAGAGACAGATACAGTGATAGAAAGAGACTTAAAGAGATACCAGTGGAAGCCAGGGAATTTTATACTGATCCCTTTTATTACTATCTCATCAAAAGACTTCCAGACCTAAAATGAAAAATATCTAAAATGACTCTGTAGCCTCACAATTAAAACACTAATCTCCTCTTGGTACCCTCATGTTCTCATGTATTTTCTACTTAGATATTCTCATTCATTCTCATAGATCAGTTTAATTCTATACCCTCAAGACTTTCAACTCACTATCTAATATTAAATTCAAAAAGTTTAAATTTAGTAAGTTCAAAACTCAGTGTCCTATCATCTTTCCTGCACTTCTTTCTCCCCATACATAAGATTTGTCTTATTCCACAGTTCTGTTGGTGGCACATTATAGCCACATGTCTGGGATTATTCTAAATGGCTTTTTACACTGACCTTCAAATGTGATTAGTCTACAAATTCAGATGATATTGCCCCCAAATTGCCCTCTTCTTTCCATACCTACCAGTTACAATCACAATAACTCAGTATATTATTTTCTCTTACAGAGTTGACTATAAAAGAATCCTAAATGTCTCATATTTACTGTCCACCCTAAGAATTTCCAAAAGCCACCAGAACAATCTACCTAATGCAGTTATCTGATTTTCTCTCCTTTAGTTACTCATCACTTTCCAAATGAAAGCTGAGATACTGTACATGACATATGAGACTTACTATTACATTGTCCATACCACTCCTACAAACTCACCCCTGTCACTCTAAATCTTCTAGTAATGTCACTTAATTAGCTCTTAAATATGCCATACTCCTTTTTGCTGACCCTCTTGCTTTAATTGAAATTGGTTTTTACTCCATGAACAGTTCTTCCCCTTTGGGTCTTTTAGGAATGTTTCTTAAATTGCTTAAACCTCCTATTATCTCATGTTTGAAGATATCCCACTTTCCTACCACAGCTTCCTGAACTTTGTTACCATATCTTCGTTTCACATTTAAAAATAAACTAAAACAAAAAACTGCTATTTTGAGGGTCATTTGATTATACATCTTTCTTATTGCTATTTTCTCATCAACTACATAAACATCACTTTCTGGCTATTTCACCAAAGACTTTAGCATCTATCCTTATGGTTATTTCTCTTCATTTAAATTCATTCCACTATCCTAGACGATTTCAACATCGAAATAAGCAATCCAACAGATGAGTGGGCCTCTTAGCTACACTGTTCACATAAATTAGGGGCTATTTTATAGCTTCATATTTATTTTGAAATTTCCCCTAATTTTTGTGAACAGTATATCTAAGCTTCTCATACCTAATATCCTTTTGCTCTAATCCACCTAGGCCATCTACTCCTCTGTGAGACTGTGGAACATTGGAGGAGTTCAACATTTCTTTTTAATTCAGCCAATGACAGTTGCTGTTGCTTGTAGATAGGAACACCATTATACAAAGGTGTAGTTGAATTTATTATTCCTCCAATTACTTTATTTATAAAACCACTAATTTAAATAATTTATTTTGTTCACAATCTCTTTTTTCAAGATTTTAATTTAACCAGTCTCATTAAAACACTTCTTCAGCTTTAGCTGAAGCATAAAGCTGAAACCTCAGCCTTAGTTCATTGATACAGATACCTTTTCCTTATTTTCCAATGCTCTTTTCCGTCTTTACTTCACTTTCTGTTGACTTTAGCTTGCATGTTTCATCTCTTAATATATTCAGTTCACAAGTATTTATTGGTAAACTATTATAATTGAACACTGTTCTAAGCACTGATTTAGAAACTTGCTTTTGTCCAAATAATCTGAGTTTTCTGGCCCTTTTTTATTTTTTATCATAGTTATCTAAAAACCCCCACAAGCTTAGATGAATAAACCATCTGGTATCTCAACGTCTGTATCTGGGAAGTTCAGGAATGTTGCAGATGATCATCTCACAAGGCCAACTAGTACCACAGATATGAATATGCATCAATGCCAGATGGACCCTGGTACTACTTGAAAATCCTATACGTATATCTAGCTATGCCACTCTCTTACACTTTGCAATATTGATTCAAATATGCATTTCTTTCCAACCTCTCTACAACATCAAATTTCCACTTTCTATACATGATATAAGCTTCTTACTGAATACATAAAAATGTAGAAAGAAAGAGATAGAAAATTGGTTAAATCTGATTAAATGAGTTGCACATTTACCAGCATGACACAGAGTTTATCAACTCATTATAACATTTTTTAATGTTAATGAGAAAGGTCTAAAACTTTTTTACCTGTTATGAAACCTTTTCTCCCAACCCTTCAGAAACCACTTTATTCTTGAGCTATTTTATTACCTTGGTATTTATTGGGAACACTTTTTAATTAATTAATTAATTAATTAATTTCCTAATTCTTTTGTGGTCTCATATCTGAGTGTTTCTGGATGTTCATATTTATTTAAATGTTTAATATTTCTTGACATTTTATTCTAATCCCCTTCTTTTCTGATGTTTTATTCTCACTTAGCTTAAATCTCACAAATTTCATAATATTTGTTATCACATTTTATGCTAACTCTTATATCTTAGACCAACTCTTTAAATTCTAGAACCAAATATCTAGCACCTATTTGTTATCTCTATTGAGTATCTTCTCACATGTGTCTCAAACCAGGCTTTTAATCTAACTTGTAAAACTGTTCCTCTTCTTATGTTCCCCTTTTATTCAAATGTAAAAGCAAAAACACCCTATAAATTATACTTGCTCCCTCTATATACTCTACTATTAAATCCAATTCATTTTAGATAACCTTCAAATCTGTGTATACTTTCCCATCATGTGCTGCCATTGTCTGAATTTAAGTTAACAGCATAGCTTTTCTGGAGTGCTACAATTGCCTTAACTAACCTTGTTCCTTCCTATCTAATTTTTATAATTACATACATATGAGCAATTTGCTTCTTCTGCTTAAAATTATTTAGTATTTTTAACTTTGTTTAGGGTAAATCTAAGTATACCTACAAAGACTCACAGGTTCCAAGTATCTCTTGTCTCTTCAATTTCATCCTAACTCAGTATCTCCTTTGCTCTGTGCTTTCTAGGCAAACTGCTCTTTCAATCCCTCCAGCAAGTATGCTCTGATTTGCTCTGCCTTAGGGCCCTCCCACATCCTACCTCCTTTGCTCACTGCACTGTGTCACCCATCCTACCCCATTATTTCTACCAACTCAGCAGCTATGTATCTCACACTCATATTCAAATGATAGTCCTCATAACTCAGATGGAACAAAATTCCCCTCTTCAATATTTTCAAAATTCACTATACTTTTTCTTCAATGCATTTGTCATAGTTTGTACCTATCTATTTTTGTGACCATTAGTATCACTCTTCCACTGGATTCTCATCTATTGAAGTCAGGGTCCATGTCTCTTTCTCTCATCATTTTATCACCCCCCAAAAAAACTACAATCTCTAGCTTAGCAAATATTTATTAAATGAATAAATAATGTTTTTACACACTTTTCACTATGCCTATGGTGCCTGTCAGTATAGACCTTTAAAACAGTAGCTTTCTGAATTCCCTTTTAGGCAGAGTTCATCTTATTTTCACTGCCTTATCTGTACCTTTTACTTAATTCTACCATTATCTGAAACACAATGTACTTAAAATATTATTTATTTAACCAGAATAATAATTCCTTGTCAAAAGAACAACGTGTTGTTCATTTTTTTAAATCTCAACAACTTATCATCATTTCCAGTACATAATAGTTTGATTCAATGTTGATACCAATAACTAAGGAAAGTGCTAAAATATTCAGAGAATCAGGCTAGATGCATTTTACAAGTTTTCCAGCAATTGTGTGGCATATCACTGAGAATTATTTTCTGATTCTGGAAGTGATCCTGGGAAGGTATAATTCGGAAGCTCTTCATGGTTAATTAGTTACCAAACATTTTCTTTCCACCCACTAGTTTTGTGCTAAAATGAAATACAGAATGTAAAAAAAAAAAAAAAAAAAGACTACACATTGTTTATAAACATAAAAGGTTTTGGTTTGATTTTGGTATATAAACTCATTTTTTTATGTATTATGAATCAGAAACAATATAGTTCCCAGAAATTCTATGGAGCCCACTTGGTAAGATTATGTAAATAATTAAAATTTAGTTATATCTCTCATTAATGTATCTAAAGAGAACACTCTCCAATGACTGTCTTTTTCAAGTTTTAAATCATTTAAAAATAATGTTGCCTACTTATTTTGAATATTTTATTCAACTGTGACCTTAGTAGTCAATGCTTTCACTTAACAAAATATACTAGTTTCATTTGACACAACAAATAGAAAAAAAGATTTAAGTACATACACTAGTGCTATGTATTCTTTAACTCACCTGATGTGCTATTAAGTTATATGTAAACTAGTAGTTTCTTTAAATTAGAAGTTACATTAACTTTCTTGCTGAGATGAGATACAAAGAATAAGGGCTAGAAATGTTTATCAAATATAAGAAACCCTTTATTTAAAACACTTAAAATTTTACATTTGTAGTTTTGGGTTTTCTAATCAAATTTCTGATAAATAACAGTCAAGAGAAACTTGAATTTGAAGAATCACTATATTTTTAAAGATTTTCAGATTTAAATATTTAGTTCTTATTTAATTTCTCTGTCTAATTGTATTATATATTTCTATATAGATATAAATCTAGATATAGATAGATATAGATGATATACATATAGATAGATATAGATGTGCTTATAGATATAGATCTCCCTTCTCTCAACAACCTCAGCCTCAGTAGTGGGTAACATGTGGAACTACATAATTTTATTAGTAATGTTTTTCCATGTGCTTATCTGTCAAGAAAAAATTGTTTTAGACTAAAATACCTGTTTGATATGAAGCCAAAGCCCTTATATGAACTTGACTCAATTCAAAAAGGTCATTTACTCTAAATTCTCTAAGACAGACCATAATCTATCTTTACAACAGTGTTGACATGAGAAAGTTCAGATTTAGGTGGGCTGTGTCTCAAGTCATAAACTTTGAATACAGTAATCTCTTGTAACCTGAACTAAAGCTGTATCTGTGGTTATCCTTTATCTACCTAACCCCAGGTGGTAGGATTTGTGTTTCATTTCACCATATCACTGACCACACCAATGCATTATATCAGGAGATGGGAGAATAATCGAGAGCCATGGAAAATGCCATACCACACATATCAGGGGCTTCGTCAGAGTTGTCTCCGCAGTCGTCTTCTCCATCACACACCCAGAAATGAAGTTTGCAAAGGGAATTATTGCAAAGGAACTCATCTTCTCTACATATATTTCCTCCTTTATTAAAGAGAGAGAGAACTAGAAATAGTATCATTAAAGCCAGTCAGAATGGTATATATTCTTCTAATTTTTAGCACAGACTCTAGTTTCTCAGTTTAGTTTTTTTATTCTATATAATACTAGGTGTCCAAACTATTTCAAAAACTGCATTTGTGGTTTAGTTTTCTAAACAATCTGATATTATCCTCATGTATATTATATTTTCTTTAAACAATGCCAATAAAGCCTGACCTGTGGTGGCGCAGTGGATAAAGCGTCGACCTGGGAACACTGAGGTCGCCAGTTCAAAACCCTGCACTGGTCTGGTCAAGGCACATATGAGACTTGATGCTTCCAGCTCCTCCCCCATTTCTCTCTTTCTCTCTCTCTCTCTTTCTCTCTCTCTCTTTCTCTCTCTCTCTCACTCTGTGTCTCCTCTCTAAAATGAATAAAATAAAAATAAAATAAAAAAGGCACTTCCTAAAGAGAATAAAAAATCTAATTTAAAAAAAAAAAACAATGCCAATAAAATGGTAAAAGTTTTATCAAATATAAATTATCTTCTTTTTCACATGTTTTATGTCCCTGAGTGTAATGAAAGTTAGATTTTAAATGGTACTAATATTTATTATTAACAATTCTGTTGTTCTGGAAAGAAATGAAACACAAAAAAATTAGGTAATTTAGCTATATCTAGAAACTGACAAATATATTACTGAAAACAGATGAACCAGTAAATAATTTTATGACATAAATAAGAAATGGCAATGTAATGGAATACTAGAGTTATCCTTATAAGAATCATACAATAGAGTACCCTTTTTTATTTTTAAATGTTTGCATTTATTTTCTGTTTTCTTCTGCAATTGAATAGAAAGCACCAACAACACAGAGATATTTTAATCTAAAATTAAGAACATTTACCACATATACAGGTCCTAGAATACACATAAATTTTGGTCATATGTCTATGTATGTAGCAATATATAGTGGAAACCGCAATGTTTGGAAAGTTTGGAACTTGCTTTATTTTACTTTAGACATATCTATTAATTTCTTGGTCATCACTGTCTTCATATGTTACAAAAGAGGTATTGTTAAAGTGATGTATAAGGTCATATTTGCAAGCTGAAGGTGGGGAAATAAAACACAGATGGTGGGAACTTAAAAATAAGATTAATAAGATTTCTCTCAAAGAGTTACTTTGCCTACTTAAACCCCATAGAGAAGATAAAAAACATGGCTTATACATTGGTTAGATTTGATGATTGAAGTTATTAATATATTGTAAAAAGTACAGGTTTATTAAAACATGGGGCTAGAAAGTAATAGTGCTTATCTTTGAAAACTCAGAAAAGACCTAAGAAGAAACATTATTTATCTTGTGGAAGTTATTTAGAATGAATAATTAGCCTTTCCCTGTGAGGGTCAAATAGCTCTTGTTCTGAGATTTGACTTGCACACAAATCTCAAATAATTCTCCTCCAGTTGCAAAGACTTAATTTACTAAATGACAGAACCAAATCTGAATTTTAGAATGATAACTCTAACAACAGTTTGGAGAACTTGGAAACCAACATAGGGATGTTAAAGCCATAAATGAAGAAAAAAGAAATGAAGAGAGGTTGTACCAATCCAGAAAAATAAATAAATAAATAAATAACAATGATGGTAACCTGACTTAGAGTAGCTATATTTGGGAGATTTTCAGAAGGTAGAGTCTGATGACTGAATAGATGCAGAGCATTAAAGGAGAATGAACAGTCATAGTACTTAATTTTTGGTGTATTTGTCAATTTGGTGAATTCTGATGCTGTTGAATAGATAAAGAAACACAGAAGTAGAAGCAGCCTTAATAGAAGTAATGGCAATTCACTCAAGGTAGTTGTAAGACAACTATGTGCCAATATTTAGCAGGCTAGTAGATAAACGTGTCTCAAATATAAGACAGGTTTCTGAGCTGTAAAATATACAGCTGAGAATGACCAATATTATTATTTGAAAATTAGAAAAGACCAAAGCAGTGACTATGATTTAAAGACTGGATGAATACAAAAGAATGCATGTAGCCAGAGTGGTTGAAAGAATACCTAAAATGTGTTCTAACTAGAAGGTCATAGGAGGCACATTTAAATATTGCTAATCTAGTGGGTTTAGTGAAGTGGTGGTAGTTTTAGTGAAATGTTTGCTATTGGATATTATCAGATGAAGAAACTAACAGTTATCGGAGCTATCTTTTCCCAGAAGTCTGGCCTTAAAGGCAGAGGTGAATTAAGGTTGGTCGAGGCCCCGGGCATGGAAGAAAATATTGGCCCATTAAAAAAAAGACAAGGAAAATAAAAATACATGTTAACAATATTTTTTGTGTGTGAGAGAGACAGAGAGACAGACAGATAGGAATAGAAAGACAGGAAGGGAGAGAGATGAGAAGCATCAATTCTTTATCACAGCACCTTAGTTGCTCATTGATTGCTTTCTCATATATGCTGTGAACGGGGGACTTCAGCAGACCAAGCAACCCCTTGCTCAAGCCAGCACCTTGGGCTCAAGCTGGTGAGCCTTGCTCAAGCCAGATGAGCCTGTGCTTAAGCTGGCAACCTCGGGGTTTCGAACCTGGGTCCTCCACATCCCAGTCTGATGCTCTATCCACTGTTTCATCACCTGGTCAGGTTTAACCATATTCTTAACTAATGTTAAAATTGCACATATAACCAAATTTGGTTTCATCAGAAAAAAGTGTAATGTTGGGATTTTGAGGGTCCCTTTAGAAGTCGAGTTTCCAGGCACATGCTTGGTGCACCCACCACTAAATCCTCCTCTGCTTAAAGGGGAGGAAGAAAAGAGAAAAGTTGGGGAGATGGGGACTTTGTTACTTTTATGAAGAAAATCAGATATCTAAACACATTTAAATTCAGCAGATTAATCCAGAAGACAAGATAAAGTTAAGGTTACAGAAAAATGGAAATGCATATAATGAGTTATTTGAAAATACAGAAAATGTGAAGAATTTGAAATCTACAGCAAAATAAAAAGATTATCCTTAGACTGGAGGTGAGTCTTCCATTTTAATACGGAGGGAAGAGACACAGCTAGGCATAGCTGTAGGTAGCTTTGTTAATTTGGTAGTCAGTTGTTGAAAAAAACTCATGATTTATTGCTGTGAAGGAAAAAGTAAGAAAGTCAACTTAGTACAAATCAGATATGAGTAATAGTATAGAGAGGTGATTAAAGAAATTTAGACAGATTGCTTAGAATCTTGACTGATAGTTGAAGTTGAGACCAAGAATTTATAGTGATCTGAATCAGAACAATTTTAAGACTTTCTGAAAAAAAACTCTAACCAGAAATGGTACAACTTACACTGGCATTTTTAAGAACTAACACATTCTAAGATACAGACAAAGGCAGATATTTGTGGAGAATGCCAAGGTGAGTAAACATATGAGACTACTAACAATACAATATCAAGTCTTAAAGTGCCCCTAGTTTTTTCAAACTTTTGCAATTTTTAGCTGTAAAATGCCTTAACTCTAAAATTAATCCCAATTACTAAAACTCATGCAATAAAATATATTACCATTTAACAATTCTTTGTTAGAAAACAATAAAAAAATAAAATGTACATTCTTTAGTTCTAAAGAAACTTAAGATATGAATGTTGGCTTAATTCAATATCAAAATCCATAGAATTTTTAAAAGAGTTGTATTTTTTCAGAATAAACATTCTAGTGATCAAAGCTCAGCAAAATTTGGAAGCTGGGCATCCTCTGATTATTTAGGAAACTCTATTTAGGGAAAAAAAATAAATTCATTAGGTATCACATTAGATAATGATGTAATTTTCTCCATGAGGTTGTTAGAGGTGCCATTATTTTATTAAGAAAAGGGAAATAAAAATGAAATAATAAGTATAACAGAAAGGCAAAGGTTTTGTGATAACTAACTAAAAGCTTCCTATTTTACTGAAAAGAATTTGCCCTTCAAAAAAATGCACCATCACATCCTCAGGCTAACTTAAAATGCTTATTTTGAAATGGCATGAAGCACACACAAACAACAAAAAAGATAATATTTTAAAAAGATTAGATAAATTAAAATCTCTCTTTTTTTTTTTTTTGTATTTTTCAAAGTTAGAAATGGGAAGGCAGTTAGACAGACTCCCACATATTCCCAACCGGGATCCACCCGGCATGCCTACCAGGGAACGATGCTCTGCCCACATGGGGCATTGCTCCATTGAGGTAGAGGCCATGGAGCCATCCTTAGTGCCTGGGCCAACTTTGTTCCAATGGAGCCTTTGGTTGTGGGAAGGACAGAGAGAGAAAGAGAGAGAAAGGAGAGGGGAAAGGTTGGAGAAGCAGATGGTTGCTTCTTCTGTGTACCCTGATGGGTAATCCAACCTAGACTTTCACACACCAGGCCCACACTCTGCTGCTGAGCCAACTGGTCAGGACCAAAATATTAGTTTTCTAGTCAAGTTCTTAACCACCTCAGCAAGAGGTTATTAGAACATTGAAAGTATATATTAATTAACAATAACCTATATCTAAATACAAATGACTACTTTGCAGGTTCATAAAATCTGGACAAGTACATTACTATAGAAAATAAGTATCTAGATTTCTCATCTCAATTAGCACTTGTCGAAACTTTAATATGTGATAATATTTTATAATTTGCCTTTATAATGTTAAGTAGCTTATACACTTTTAAGCTGATGATTACTAAAGAGAATAATGTTTCCTACCAAAACTGCTGTGAGTAAAGTTGGGGGCTCAAGCCAAAATAAATACCAAGTTTCTTGAGCCAACTTTTTTTGCCTTTAAAAATGTAAATGTGTCTAATTCCATAGTGTTTTGGGTTATAGTCTTCTAAAGTAAACCAGTGAAATTGATTCACTTGGAAAAATGTTCCATGTTTATCCACCCAGCCCCCAACACTCAGCCCTGCTAGCACGCAGGTCCAGATTTGAGATGAATGGAAGTTAAATTTAAGAGCAGAAGTGTTTATTCGGGCATTCCATTTCTTCAATGCCTTGGTATACATTTATCCAATACCTGAACCACTTCCTGGAAGTAAATTAAATACTAAAAATCTGGATTGGCCATGCCCTACAGAATTAAATACTTTATCATCATTCATACAGAATCAAATATTTTATCCACCAAGATATTTCATTGGAATTTAATTATCTAACAGCAAAAACAAAAACAAAAAAACAAACAAACAAAAACCCTCAAAAAAAACCTTAAAGGGATGAGTACGAAGGAGAGGAAAGCTTTGACACATTTCTAAATGATTAATTTAAGATCCTCAACCTTTAAACATTTAATAGACTAATTTTAAATCTGATAGATACCTCATATTCCAAATACTATAATGTTCAACATTTACATTAATATTTCCATTTTAACCTGTTCAAACAATTTTTATGAAATCCAATATTTTAAAAAAATAGATAAATCCTGATTAGTTTGCCTCCTTCTCATCCCCCCCCCCCCACTGCCCTCCCCAACTCACTGCAAATATTCCTAGAGTTAGTGGAAAATTTTCACTCTAGTTGGGTTTGATGGCATTACAAAATTAGCACAGAAAGATTCATGGAGATAAGAAAAGAAACTAGAATCTCCTGATACTCACTTCAGGGTGATGCTATCACCCTCTCCATTTTTAGAGTAAGTAGTTGTAGGTTTCTTAAAAGCCTTGGAAAACTTTTCATTATGCTTAATATTAAAACCAAATTCTAATTCTACAATATAAATCTTCAATTACTGTGGTTCCTAACCAGCTAAACTGACCCTCCTCACCTTTGTGACTTTGTACATAATGATATCACTTCCTGAAGTGTATGTCCTTGTTCTGTTTGCATATGTGATTGTTGGCATCAAGAAACTCACATTTCCACAGGGAAACAGTCAAATATTACAGAAATAATTATAAAGAAGGAGAAATGTAACAGGAATGCAATTAAAGAATATATAGGTAAACTCTAAAAAAAGACTCATTGGGTTGGAGACAGTAGTAATTGAGATGGACTTGAAAGGAATGATAGAGTTTTCACTGGCAGAGGTATTTAGATGACAAAGATAGCAGAAGAATCAGGAAAGCTGTTGAAAAACATGCAAGATATTGCTAGAATATTACCTTTAGCAAAATTTAATATTTCCAGTATGGCTAGGATATGATATATAAAAAGAAGTAGTAAAGTATAAGTCTGGGAAAATAAAATGCGATCCTTCTTGTAAGGTTGGTGGGCAATGGGAAAAGGTCATGTGAGGAACCAGAACCGAGAACTTTGGCTAGAACCGCCCACACCCATGCGTGCCAAAAGAAACTTCCCAGGAGTCCTTTGGAAAAGATCGACTGTTAGTCAGCCAGTGAGGTTTTGCCACATCATATCAACTTGCCTTCATCCTAGAGACATTCTCCACACGGTTTCATCCATGCAACTTCTCTGGTCTCTGTCTCTGGGACCAGAGAATATCACCTGGGAAGGACTGTACTAAATAAAGCTTTTATTATTCCATACTTCGTGGCTATGTTCTTCCTTCTTCCTTGGCAGGGAAAAATACCTTACACTGCTCATGTAAATCTGTCTTCCAGGTTGAGTTCTTTATGTGTAACAAGAAAGGAAGAGGACTGAATAAAGATTGACGTACCGAAATACACATAAATAAGACAAACTTGGTAGCAGTGACTAGGATGTATTGGAGTCCAGTTGGATAGCATTACATGAGCCCAGGCAAAAAGCGACGGAGAAAGAAGCACACTGATGACAGTGACTGAAGTTATGGGGATGGAGCTTACTCATTAAACAACGGGAAAATGATGAATAACTTATTTTTTATTTCAAAGTCTTTACCTCAGAAACTATATGAGGGATATACTACCCACAAAGCTTTCTGTCTTTAGAGTGACCAATTACAGAAAATGAGTGTGAGAAATTAACCAAATTGGAAACAGCTATTATGGAAGTTTAACCTTTTATAGATCTCTGCAATAAACTGCAGATTCCAAATGAGAGCTAGAATTTCTTCTGCTGAATATAATACTTTATTAGGTTTTGGGATAGAGACATTAGCAAATTATAAAAGCTTGATTTAATATTAGAGATAGTAGAAGATATATTTCCTTGGGTGAATAAATATTTACAGAAGTAAATATTTTAGATACATTTATACTTATAAACCCTGCATGCGTATCCAAATGCTTTGCCATCTACATCAATATCTGGCATAATTTCTGTTGATGATGTTCAGAATATTCTGAAATGTAAAGTCCATTGAGAGACTTTTGTTAGCCAGTTAAAATAAATCTTTATTTAAATAATTAACACTATGAAAATGACAATATTTATGTAATTTATGCTCATTATAAGCTTCACACAATTTCTTTGCTTTAATTTTACTAAGTCTAAGACAGTAACAATTGCCAGTTTTATTGGGACTTACAACTAAAAGCTGTTGTCTGTCAGAAAATATCATTATATAGCTGAAAAATAATATATTACAAATTCAAAGTTGTCTTCAAGACTGACAAAAAATGTAGGTAATATTCTCAACCATATGGCAAGGAGAAAATCTGGAGCACAATATGTAATCTATGTATGATCTCGCATATTAGCAGTGGTGAGATTCAGGCGTTCACACTGGTTTGGCAGAATCACTAAGTTTTTGTTGAGTTTGGCAAACAGGTTGTTAAAATGGCACTTGTAATCAGAGTTCTCTCTAAGGTGGTTTCTGGGTAGCTGCCCAATGTGGAAATCACATATTTACATTCCTTACTCTTTTGTAATATTCATCTGTGCAACAGCATACTCTAAGTGCCCGTGGTAACGTTCATTCCATCAATGGGTGGAAAAGAACTGAAAGTGAGGATGCCAATCAAGAAGCAATATAGAAATATCTTAAATAACAGTTTTATTGTTTTTGTCAGGTATTATTTAATATATTTTCAGTAATATTTTAAAACTCTTATAATCTAGTTTTGTGTACCTTTTTTATTGTTCTTCTTTAAGTATTAAATGCATGAAATAATTAACTACCTCCCGGTATGTCATTTTTTATACTTAAAATGGTCATTAGAGCAGAGACCTAGTTGTTAAATTATTTGAATCCCACCACTGCATATTAGTATGTATAATATAATAATATATTATTTTTATTTATTCAGAATAAGGCAAGCAATGTGAAGGAGAAATGTCCTTTGAAAATACTTTCATAATAATGGCTATAGTGGCTGTTCCTTGTGTCTTTCTAGTAGCTCTCTCCCTGACCCAGCATCTAGTCCAGTGATCTGCTTATGGTAAGTGCTCAATAAAGACTTGCATTTTGGTTGCCTTTGTTGTACAAAGAGTGACATCATACTCAGTCTGAAAATGATCCAGATTTTGCTTATTGAGAATAAGGTATTATGTAATAAAACTGGGAAGAGTAAACAGAAGCATTTACTAATCCAGTCTTTTCCCTCTAGCACACTATAGATTCCGCACAGTGCCTTAACTGCCAATCTCTTCACACACACACACACACACACACACACACACACACACACACACACACACACCTTACCTCTATCACAGTTCTCTTCATCACTGCCATCCACGCAGTCATGAATTCCATCACACAGCCATCTAATTGGAATACAGTGGGCTTTATTTCTGCATCGAAACTGATCTTCCTTACATTCAGTCACACAGTCTATCTGTTAAAATACAAATGGATACTGTAGTTTTTATTAATGATAATCATATAGTCACAGGCAAAATAAACACACAGCTGACAATTTTGGAAATTTCTTATACTCTGGGTTCTTTTAATTTTGATTTAAAGAGTATAATCACTACAAAGGACAATGAGGTCCTTTGTAGGACAAATGCCTGCATTAAACTACAGATATTTGTTGACATTATGGTAGTAAATGTACTTGTTCTAACACTTTTAGAAAAATCAAAATCAAGATTCCCTCTTTATTTTATTACATTTGTTTTCCTAAGTATAATTCATGTAATTCAGAGATTGTGATCAAAAGATAGATTTTACCTCATCTGAACCATCAGCACAGTCATATTGTCCATTACACCTCAAAGACGCTGAGATGCACCCTCCGCTGGCACATATGTACTCACTTGGTGAGCAAGTGGGAGAAGCTGAATGGAATTATAAAGTGGAGATTTATATTCACTGAAAAGAATGACTAGTTTCATAAAAAGAAACATATATAAGCATATAAATATTCATAGTAGTAATTAAAATAGTTTAGGTTATTTAAACTATATTCAACAATTGATACTAAATATTCATTTAAAATGTCTTTTACTGACAGCTGTTGTAAGAGAAGGGAATTTGGGGGATTAGGTGGACAAGGTGAAGGGATTAAGTAAAAAAAAAAAGCTCAAAGACAGAGATAATAGTGTGGTGATTACAAGAGTGAAAATGGGGGTGGGCAGAGGTAGAGGAGGGTAAAGAGAGGAAAAATGATGAGAAAAGAAAATGACTTGGGGTGGTGAACACCTGGTATGGTTTACAGATGATGTTATAGAATAGCACATCTGAAACCTATTAAATTTTATAAACCAATGTCACCAAAATAAATTCAATTTAAAAAAATGAATAAGGCCCTGGCCGGTTGGCTCAGTGGTAAAGCATTAGCCCAGTGTGTGGAAGTCCTGGGTTCGATTATAGTCAGGGCACACAGGAGAAGTGCCCATCTGTTTCTCCACCCTTCCCTCTCTCCTTCCTCTCTATCTCTCTCTTCCCCTCCCTCAGCCAAGGCTCCATTGGAGCAAAGTTGGACCAGGTGCTGAAAATGGCTCCATGGCCTCTGCCTCAGGCACTAGAATGGCTCCGGCTGCAACAAAGTGACACCCCAGATGGGCAGAGCATCGTCCCCTGGTGGGCATGCCAGGTGGATCCTCATTGGGCGCATGCAGGAGTCTGTCTGACTGCCTGCCCACTTCTAACTTTTGAAAAATACAAAAATACAAATATAAATAAATAAATAAATAAAATGTGTTTTACAATATTATAACATTGTAGTAATATATCTCAATAATATAATAGTCTGTTCAGTAAGTATTCAACCAACTTATTAAAAACCAAAGACAGAAAGATAAAAAACCTCTATCCTCTTCATCAGTTTGATTTTGAAGAGCTAAATAAATATTTTTATAATTTTAAATTAAATTATTTTAAAGATAAAAGTCTTATTAATTTCAAAACTGTAATAACATTTAGTAATCCTGGGAATGTTAATTCATATATACTCTATGTAAAGCTAAAAGCAGAAACCTTGGCATGGTCTCACAGACACTATGATATCTATTTTATGTTGACATAATTGTCATATTTGTATAAGCTATAAAAAGCATTTTTGTTTTGGAGTTTTCAACAGAAATATATGAGTACTAACAGTCCCTAAAATGTAAAGTATTTCTTTTATAATACATAAATCAAATGACCAGTATCCAATCTAATTAATTAACATCAGAATTATGACAGCTGCCTTTCTCTATAACTTTGAGTTTGCTTATATTCATACCTCTGGGCTTCTTGACCATATATTAAACTACTAAGTAGCCAAATATACTTACACAATGACTTCATGAGCTGAATTACATATTCCAGGAATGCTAACAATCTTTTTCTTTATGTTATAATTTATTTTAATTGCCAATGTTTGCCATGAATTTGTAGTATTAAGAAATCTAAGGACATGTCTGGATTCAGTAAGGAAAACAATGTGATCAATTAGACCTATAGCCCACGGGCATGGTACTGGGGAACGGTGACTTGTTTGTGTTATATCTGCTACTCTTACCTAGTTTCTCAAAGTAATGAATGCTTTGGGTAGTTATACACAGATTATAGTATACTTTCCCTAATGATTTCTTTTTATGAGATAATATCTTTAAAATAGCTAAGTATAAAAATTAGGTTTTGATAAGAAAATTGATAGTTATATCTAAAAAATAGAAATGTATAAATTGAGTGTATTTTTCCAATAACAATGGTTTTACTTACTACTTTTGTTTTTATTTTGAACAAAGATGTAAATAGAAATAATACACTTATGTTTTTTTCTCAGTTGGTATCATGTTGCAATTACTATAGCCTGTTTCATAATTTTTATTTCCATAGTTGAAAACATGATTTTTATCATATTTACAGTGTCAACATATTTCACTTTGTTGTCATGAAAAAAAAATCTCAAATAGTGTGGAAAGGTACAGAAACTAGAAAATCAAATTTTGGAGAGCAATGATTGGATCTTGAACATAGTAACAATTTTATGGGCTGAAACACTTTCAAAACATATAAAGGGCCCATCAATTAATCTATGTACAGATATTTCAGATTATTCCTAAAAATCAGAAATCAGTACATGAATTCTACGTTGTTTCTGAATATCATTGTTCACATTTAAATTCAATCAAGTTAAAATATCTGCTAAATTTAACATCACCTCATTTTACCTGGTTCACAGTTTTCCTCATCTTCTCCATATTTACAGTCTTCATGGCCATCGCATTTCCATTTTGCTGATATACACTGACCATTGGCACACTGGAACTGATTCCTAGAACAACTCATTTGACAATTCCTCTGTTTAAAAAACAACAAAAAAATGTAAGTAAAATTAAGTTATTAGACAAATATAACCCAAATGACAACTAAAACCTTATGCATAGAAACTTAGAAATATGGAAACCAAGTCTGCCACATAAAAGAAGCTCAGATGGTCTTGTGTAAGCCCAGTGGTACATAACATAGCAATGTTCCACTTTTGTTATTCTCTGAGTAGTAATAAAATAATTTTTTTAAAAAAATGTCATGGTTTTATTATATGTCGGTCAAATAAGTTTGTAAATATGATATATATGTTTGCTTGCTTATAGTTTGCATTGGGTGTGGGCGACAGGCTGTAAACTGGCAAAGTCCTTATAGCCTAAGGCTTAGCCTTTCCCACCTGTTTAATACTATGATCTTTTCAACATCCTTCTAATACTAAGATCTTCTCAACACTAAGCTTTTCCCCACACCCTTGACCGTTGCATGATGTAGGGTGGTGCACTCTTATGAGGAATCCCATTTTTGCTTTAGATAAGTGATTTTGTATCAGAGACTTCCTTTATTTGTATATTGGCTTAAAGATTTTGATTTCTACACTATAAAATGGGGCAGACCGGGGCTTGCGCTCTCTTAGTTCCTGAAATTAGCATTGCATAGGAGAGGCAGCCAAGATGGTGAAGTGCTGAAGAAGAAGCCAGTTTGTGCAGAGTTTGTGCAAAGAGGAGATGGGGAACAGAGGTGAATAAGGCTGGTGAGGTAGAAACCTTTGATTCTAGGAAACTTGAATAAGTCAGTGGCTTTGGGAGCCCTGAATGGAAAGGGAAGTGTTTTCCCATTGTGTGAATTTTTTGCCCACTGGGTGCAAACTAGGATTAAAGCTAATGGCTCGTCAGTTCTTGGCTCCGTTGTTTCACTACCGTCTGTTCGAATCTAATGAGAACCTGCATGGACCAGGGGGCTGTGATGGTGGCCGTGACTACTGGCTTTACATCATACTACTTAAATTGCTCCATTGGGTCATTCTTCAATAAATATTTATGGGATAATGTAATTTTAATAATTGTAAGGGAGAATGAAAATTTGGGAGAGAAAGAAGGTTATACATTTTTTAAAGAAGTACATTGAGTTCATTGGAAGTGGGGTGGGAGGCTGACATGTGAAACAAACAAGAACCTTAGAGCAAATCTGCTTGGCACTGGCAAATCTTCCTTAGTGTTCTTTCCTTAAACTTCTTACCATCCCTTTTCATCTATATATGTACTTTTACAGTTTGACTTGCTGTTCCTAACTGTCTCAGCAATTATTTGTAAGTTAACTGTCATTTCTGTTAGCTTACATATAGATTTTATTTGGAAGTCAAACAAGATAATAGGTATACTTTTGGGGATATTTCAATTCCGTATATGTGATTAGTGAAAGACATCCACTAGAAATTTACCTTCCCTGGGAACTGACCATCCTGGTTGAAATGGAGTGTTCCAATGAAATATCTTGCTAGGATTATGTTCTGTTGTTAAGGAATTTCTATTCTTGTCAAAATGTACTTGTCTGCTCCTTTCACAAAAAGCACAGCATTCTTACAATTTTTGAAACTCTCAGTAAATGAAACACCTTGAACTATATTATTCACTGCTTCTTCCTAGTTTTACTGTTATGTAAGAACTTTCTAAATTTCTATAATTTTCTCTTTGTTGATAGTAGTTTAGTACACTGCCTGCTATACAATTTATTTTCTCCTTTACTTCCTTTCGTCCTCTCTTCTTTTCCCAAGTATTGAGGGTTTACCTTTTTCAGAGTGTTTTTTAAATAAGAATACTAAGAAAAATTAGACTTACTCCCTATATTTAATAAACTCATTGATTAATAAGAAAGACTACCAATTAATGCAACAATTGGAATAAAATACATTAACTGTCAAAATAAGTGGATATGGTTTTAAACATATACATTCTTAAGGTTTTTAACAAAGGCTTCACAGCAGAAGTTTAAGCATAAATGGAACTATCTAAGAAATGCCGCTTAATGTGTAAGCATAATTAGAAGTATGCTGAATCTGAGGGGTAAACTATATAACAGTGGATGCTGTCAAAAATATTGGAGAAATAGTCACAAGAAAGGAATTTTATGTTTTATTCACTGCTATATTCCCCACGCTCAGTTTTGTGCTTGGCACATAGTAAGCACTCAATAAAAAAACTCATGAATGAATAAGTGAATGAGCAAATAAAGTACAAATGCAGAAAATAAGAAATATAAATTAAAATCTCATGTAATTAAGCTTCACGGGGCTAAGAATCATGTCTAATTGTATGACTAATCAGTGGCACTGGTGTATCTGTACTGATAGCAGAGAAGGTAGCATTTTTAGACAATTTATTATCATAATTTTGATATACAATAAATTAAAGAATAGTTGATGTGTGTGAGTATGTGTGTGTATATTTGTAGGGTATTTAATTATTTTAGATATTAAAATTAACAGTGGAGAGACTAGAATAATAACCCCATATGTCTGTCATGCATGTTGAATCATTATCAATATTCTGTTTCATACATCCTCTCTCCACTTATTACATCCTGAATTGTTAACATAACTATAGTATCAGAAAATTAACACCACCACAAAAATAACAAAAAATTCTTAGTATAAAGTTATTCTCAATCCATATCCCAAATTTTCTCTTTTTCCTAACTATAGAAATCATTGTTAGGTAAAATAAGGCTCTAGAAGAGACCTGCACATTGCATTTTAGTTTCTTTTAATGTAGCACTATTTTCTACTCTCCTAGTTTTATTAATGCCTTGGACCACTTGAAGAAACCAGCTCATTTGTTTTATAAAATATTCCATATTCTAAGTGTAGCTGATTGAATACTAAAAATATTGATCTCTTAATAACCTTCAAAGTGAAAAATGAGCTCTTCATCCTTCCAAGTATTATTATGAACTTATGTATTTCTATACATTTATTCAACTTCAATCCATGGTAGTCATTTTTTTTTATGATGCTCAAATTGTCTCTTTCATCAGTGAAAACCTCTTAAAGTTTGCTCGTATGTAGTCTAAACATTATCATAATAGTCTTGTCTAACTTGACAAGATGTTAATGGCTTGTATTGTCCATTTTCTTTATTAGACCTGGAATTAGACATTTCTCAAAAGGTTTTTGTTTTCTCTCATTGGAAAATAGTATGTAAAGGTCATTATGTAAATGCTAGACAAAAATCTTTAATGTAGGAACGTCATTTGTTTTAGAAATTTTCTGACACAATTTAGAAATAAATGTTAAGAAAAAGAAAATCTGTCTAACCAGGTGGCAGCACAGTTGACAGAGCATAGACCTGGCACATTGACGTCTCAGGTTTGAAACTCCGAGGTCTCTGGTTTCAGTAAGGGATCACCAGCTTGAACATGAATGAGGTCTCTGGCTTGAGTGGGGAATCATCAACATGACCCTATGGTTCTTGGCTTGAGCCCAAAGGTCACTGGCTTGAGCAAGGGGTCACTGGCTCAGCTGGAGCCCCATAAAGGCACGTATGAGAAAGTAATCAATGAACAACTAGTGTTGCAACTACGAGTTGATACTTCCCATCTCTCTCCCTTCCAATCTGCCTATCCCTGTTTGTCTGTTTCTATCTCTCTCTCTAGTTAAAAAAAAAAAGAAAGAAAGAAAAATCAAGATCTTGTACTGACACTTTTGAATTTAATATTACAGGATTTTTATTTTCACTTAATTTCTAAATTTGTATCTTTTTTTTTATTTTTGTGACAGAGACAGAGAGAGTCAAAGAGAAGGAAAGATACGGACAAACAGACAGGAAGGGAGAAGCATCAATTCTTCCTTGCAGCACCTGAGTTGTTCCTTGATTGCTTTCTCATATGTGCCTTGACTGGAGGTGCTACAGCAGACCGAGTGACCCCTTGCTCGAGCCAGCGACTTTGGGTTCAAGCTGGTGAGCCTTGCTCAAACCAGATGAGCCCATACTCAAGCTGACAACCTTGGTGTCTTGAACCTAGGTGCTCTGCGTCCCAGTCCGATGCTGTATCCACTGTGCCACAACCTGGTCAAACTTTATCTTTTTTTTTTTGCATAAAAATTTGAGTGCTAATAATATTAAAATAAATTAGCATTTGAACTTTCTTAATTACAATGCATATAAGTTTCAAATGAGCAAAATCAATTTTATTAAAAGCAAGTCTGTAAATACAGTTTAAGATTTCTCTGCATTTCCTTTTGTCTTCATAATATATTAAACTGATTGAAGGGACCAAATATTTTAAAGGTATTTTAAAAATTCTTCTCTGTGTATGTTACCAATTTGATATTCAATTACATTGATTCAAGCTTTTAGTTTCTTTTTTATTGTTTTGGCTGTATATTAACAAACTAATTATACTGTCAGTTCACATTCATACAAAATATATCCTCACATTTTCAGCTTTGTTTCAAATATGAAAGTATCTTGTATGTAATTCTGCTTTCTAACCATTTGTTCAGTTCTCCTTTCTTTTTGTTTGTTTTTTGTGGATACAATCTGTCATTTTAGACTTAAAGAAAAGATAGAAATAAATTGCCTGAAGATTTAGCCACCTCATTACAAACAGACAGGCCTGAATGTTTGTACATGTAGAAAGGACTGTTGTAAAAATATTAATTTTATTTTCTTGCAGTATTATCATGAAAATATCTGCCTATTGGAGATATAGTCATCAAAAAACTATGTCCATTAACTTAGAAAATGAGAGAAGTAGTGTTAATAAGGATATCCACTTTAACATAAATTAAAATTTCAAAAAAGGAGTGTTTATTTCTGTATATATACTTTGGACATCTAATAAAAATCATGCAAGATAAAACCATAAATCTTAAACAATATGTTTAAGATGTTTCACAGATTAAACGGGGCTTGTGGAAATATTTTTTAACAAAAAGAAAACATTTTCCGATGTGAATGAGTTTATCTGAAATGTGTTTTTCTGAATGGGAAATGTTTAGTATAATTTTGGAATCAGTAGATATTAACTAAATATGTAACTGGGCAATGTGAGAATTTAACTCCCATGTAGATTTTCATTTTTACTTTTTATTTTAATTTATTCAGTGAGAGGAGTGGAGTCAGAGAACAGACTTCTGTATGTGTCCTGACTGAGAGCCACCTGGCAAGCTTACTATGGGGCAATGCTCAACCAATCTGTGGCATTGCTCCATTGCTCAGCAACTGAGCTCTTCTTAGAGCCTGAGATGGAGGCCATGGAGCCATCCTCAGCTCCTGGGGAAAACTCACTCCAATAGAGCCATGACTTCAGGAGAGAGAGAGAGAGAGAGAGAGAGAGAGAGAGAGAGAGATAAAGAGAGAGAGAGAGAGGTAAGAAGGGGAGGGGTGGAAAAGCAGATGGGCACTTCTCCTCTGTACCCTGACCAGGACACAAATTTGGGGTGTCCATATGCTGGGCCAACAGTCTACCACTGAGCCAGCAGCCAGGGCTTAGATTTAAAAAGAAAATGTTGTTTTAACAATATTTTATTAAACAATCCATGAATAGAAATAGTATTTTTCAAATTCTCCTGAGAAACCTTTGTAACCTTTAGGTTTAGGTTTTCTGGCCTTCAGGTGATACATTACAGCCATTTGTTTCTGAAATCCAGGCACCTGAATGTGATTAGAGGGATTTTTCAAGATAGTAAGATAATACACAATTGTGCGATCCTTATAAAACTACTTGAAGACTGGGACAAATAGTTTGTGTGGGTTCTAACATACTAAAGAGCTGTAGTATCTCTCAAAGAGGCAGGAACTCAATGGATATTTGGGTGGTTGAATCCTAACTACAGAGACCTTTAGAGATGCAAAGAAATTTGCCTCTGACTCAGCCAACACTCAGTGGGAAATCCTTCTTGAGGGGTAAATCTATATGCATATCAACCAAAGCAGCAGAGCTCCAGCCAGTCCTTGTTCCTCAGAAAGAGCCATGGTTGCCACTGATGACCAGAGACCTCATTTTTACTTTGCATCTAACTCTATTTGATTGTACATGTGCTGTGTTCTTGATAGTAACATGGAAAACCATTAATAGAGAAAATCATGAGTAATTTCTATTTCTGAATTTCTCCCTGGTATTGAAAAGTGAGGGCTTTGGATCTTTTTGATTTGATTGAGAAAAAATATAACCACACATTATGTATTATGTTTCAAGCATCACGGAGTAATTAATAGCTGAAATACAAATACATGGATTCATAAATAATGAACTGTGTGAAGTATCATAAATATTAGCACAATCTAAGTTTACAGAACTATACAGAGAAATTCTAAACTTTTCTACTTAAGCTGTGTGTACACAAGTCATATTATAAATGGATTGTGATTCATCTTCTAAGCAAAGCTGAACCTGTAGTTTCATAAAAATCGATGTCCTGCATTGACGTCTTTGAGACTATATCTACTAAAGAAAGTGGCCGGGGAGAAGAAACTTTTTATAATGCAAAAAATATTATTCCGGCTTATAAATACTCCTGGAAATTTATGACCATATTCACAGATAGCAAGGGCTTCAGCTATTGGGAGTAGGCTTCAAAACATCCTATTCCCAACCCAGCCATTCACCACTTGAGGTGAAACAGATTATAAAATAACTGTCAATAGTAGTAACATAAAAGTTATTCCCTAGGCTGGGTGTGTGCGGCACAGAATTTAGATAATAAAACTTATCTCATTTTGTCAGGAGCAAAGCACATTTAAGGATTGTCCTAGTCACACTTATTAGATTAAACAATAATAATCATAAATGTGATTCTAAAGACCTGCTTTAATTTTTTATTTGATGTTTCAACTTGCTTACCTCATCAGAGCCATCTGCACAGTCAAAATCTCCATCACACCAAAACCTTGAAGAAACGCAGTCCCCGTTGGCACAAAGAAAATCTTTCAAAGTACAAGTCTGTGGCTCTGGGGACAAAAAAATAAAGCAAAGGGCTATTGTATTTTATGCAACTGCATTTTAAGATTTATATAACATACAGCATGAGGTAGCATTATTAAAAAAGTGGTTAGCCAAGCAGAACTAATAAATCATTTAGGAAACACTGTTTCATGAAGCATCTGTGGTAGATAATATAATGACCTTTTAAATTTATTTTTTAAGTCATGAAGAAAGTATCATTACAGAAACAAATTGAAATAAAGACAAAGAATAAATAGCCCATTGTTTAATAAAAATACAGTGGAAAGTAAAATAAAACATAATAATCTATGTATTATACGAGTAATTTTTCCCAGTGGTCAGAACTCTAAGTCATTTTATGCACTGCTCACAATAATTAGGGGATCAGGAAATGTGCAGATATTCCAATATTTTAGCCCTTTTGTATAGTACATTTTCACCAATGAAATAAAAGATGGTTTTGTACCTAATTTGCGTAATCAAACAAATTTCTTTGACTTATCATTTGCATTTCTGATGTTCTTGTTTAATAAAAAAATTAAATGCTTTTTTTTATTGCTTTATATTCATTTTGAAATATTCCTTCATTTTTGTGAGCAGTGTATATTTACTTTAAGTAAGACATTCTGTGACTCTCTGTACTAACAAGGCTATTTACTAACTGAGGAGTGACTCCAGCCTTTGGTCCTTGACTTTTTATTATGTATTATAATGATTTTCTAATTCTTCAATTTTGTCCGCTGAAATTCAAGAGTTCATAGAACAAGAAGGGTGCATGGGAGTATTATTAAACATGACTGGGCCTGACCTGTGGTGGCGCAGTGGATAAAGCGACGACCTAGGAACACTGAGGTCGCCAGTTCAAAACCCTGCACTGGTCTGGTCAAGGCACATATGGGAGTTGATGCTTCTAGCTCCTCCCCCTTTCTCTCTTTCTCTCTCTCTATGTCTCTCTCTCTCTCACTCACTCTCTGTCTCCTCTCTAAAATGAATAAAAAAAAAAAAAATTAAACATGACTGGGTGGACAGAGATCAAAGAGGCAGAAAGAGACTCTTTTTTAGAAAACTGTTCATACAATTGTATGCTTGTGCCCTATATAATTTGCCTGTCATTTCTGATAATCTGCCTATTGTTGATTTAAGTGTGCTCTCCCATATTTCATAAAAGCTTAATCCAAATAGTATGATTTGTGGATTATATTTCATCTGGACAATAAAGTAAGGTTTTACAAATGTGTTCCTGTAAGTAATCCCTCCAACTGCTAGAAATCATCACTTGCTTTGTTTTAGTTCTCTAAAAAGAACTCATATCTGGCCTGATGCAAGACATTTTCTCTACTGATTAACTGTATTTACAGTTGTCTTACACACAATAATATTCTTACTAGGGTCAAGGAAGAATAGGTAACTGAAATGAATTTTCAGGAATATCCATATGAAACCTAATTTCTTATATGAAGATTATGAGTGAGTAACAGCGAGAATTCAAGTATTGCTCTACACAACACTCCATTTCTAGCTGCAGAATAACATCTTGAATGTTTGGAATTATGATGGCTGCTACGTTTCTATATAAAAATCCCCTAAGAACATTGGGACAACTGTCGCAAGTGGAATATGTATCGGAGAATTTGTTCTGCTCTGGGATTTTATTTTAAAATGTGAACTACAGGCTGTAGAATAAGATAAGTTGCTATTTCATAGAATGGAAAAAAAATTCCTGACAGGCAGTGGTGCAGTGGATAGAACATTGGACTGGGACACAGAGGACCCAGGTTTGAAATCCTGAGGTCACAGATTGAGTGCGGACTTATCTGGTTTGAGCAAGGCTCACAAGCTTGAACCCAAGGTTTCTGGCTTGAAGAAGGGGTCCCTCAGTCTGCTGTAGTCCCCCAGTCAAGGCACGTATGAGATAGCAATCAGTGAACGACTAAGGCGCCTGTAGGGCCAGTAGTCACCATCGCTGTGGTCATGCACGTGCAGGTTCTCATTGAATTTGGGAAGACTGTAAAGAAACAGTGGGGCCAAAAAATGGTGGGGCATTCCTTTACTCAAGACTTGCACCAGTTGAAGAGAAAACACACAGGGATCACAATACCACTACATTCTCTGGTTCCACAACCAGGAGAATCTTCTCCAGTTTCTAGAATCAAAGGCCTCACCAGTCTCAGCAGAGCTCACAGAGCCCTTTATCTCTGGTTCCCCATCTGCATATCTTCTCTCCCTTCTCTCTGCAAAACCATGGCTTCCTCCCTTCTCTTTTCAATAGGATCTGGCGTGGAAAAACTCTCCTCCAGCAAACATTAGCAAGACAATGGCCCTTCCCAAATAGAAAGGTAATTTGCAATTTCACAGATTGCATTTCTGGTGCTGCCCAGCACCATTTTTTAACACTAAAAGTGAGTAAAGTTAAAAAATACAAATTTTACAAACTCATTTATCTGGCCAACAGTGCCACAGAGAAGAATTGATGCTTTTGTCACTCTCCTTTCCTGTCTGTTCCTATCTGTTTCTGTCAGTCCCTCTCTCTCTCTGTCATACACACACACTAACACAAACACACACACACATGTCACTAACTGAAGTATCCCCTTCATGTCTCAGTACTGCATTGTAAGCATAACAATAACAGTTTCCTTTTTTTTTTTTTTTGCCTTATGCTTATACATATTATGTTTTAATTTTAAAAAGCAACTTGAGTAATACTGTTGGGCAAATGAGTTTGTAAAATTTGTATTTTTTGAGTTTGCTCACTTTTATTGTTACAAAATGAACCTGGGCAGTGCCAGGTATGTGATCTGTGAAATTGCAAATTACCTTCCTGCTTGGGAAGGGTCATTATCTTCTTAATGTATGCTGGAGGAGAGGTTTTCACATCAGTATTGAAAGTGTTGAAAAGAGAAGTATTGAAAAGAGAAGGGAGGAAGCCATGTTTTTGCAGAGAGAAGGGAGAAGATATGCAGATGAGGAATCACAGATGAGGGGTTTTTGCAAGGTCTTCTGAGACTGGTGAGGCCTTTGATTCTAGGAGAAACTGGAGAAGATTCTCCTGGTTGTGGAACCAGAGAATGTGTCAATGGTTTTGTGATCCCTGTGTGTTTGCTTATCAGCCAGTGCAAGACTTGAATAAAGGAATGGCCCACCGTTTTTTGGCTCCACTATTTATTTACTGTCTGTCTTAATCTAATGGAAAACTGCATATTAATGGCGACAATAGTGGCAACTACTGGCCATACATCTGGCATAGTTTGCAGCAGGATTTAGATCAGATTAGTATAGAGTCGCCACCACCCTTGAGAGGTGGGGTAGAGGACTGGTTGTTGTTATAATTCCCTGTGGCTCTCCTTTTGGGGACTGTAAAGCCAGTATTCATGGTCAAGGCCATCATTACAGCTGCCTGGCTCATGCAGGTTTGCATTAGATTCGGACAGTCGGTAGTGAAACAACAGAGCCAAGAACTGGTGAGCTATTATCATTAATCCTAGCTTGCACCCAGCAGGCAAGTAAAACATAGACGGCTCCAAAACCCACTCATTCAGTGATCACAAAGCTACTGACTTATCCGAGTTTCCTAGCATCAAAGGTTTCTAGCTCACCAGCCTTATTCACCTCTGTTTCTCATCTGCCTCTCTCTACACAAACTTCACAGACTGGCTTCTCCCTCAGCAATCCGCCATCTTGACTGCTTTTCATGGCCTTTCTCTGCTCTCCTTTCTAATGCTAACCTCAAGAACAGAACAGAGAGAGAGCAAGCTTCCAGTCTATCCCAGTTTATAGTATAGAAATCCAAAACTTTAATCCAATCTACAAACAAGAAAGTCTCTGATACAAAGTCACCCATCTGAGGCATAATGGGATTCCTCAGGAGAGTGTACCACCCTACATCATCCAATCAGTCAAGAGTGTGGGGAAAAGCTTATTCTTAAAACTAAACCTTAGGTTATAATGACCCGGCCTGCCCACAGCCTGTCTGCCAGCACACATTAATATCAACTGACTTGCATGTGGGCAGCGCCATCTTTAACAAAGTGAGCATAATATATTTTATCCACCCAACAGGGACCGTGGGTTGGCTGATTTTTACAGCCTTGTGAGAGGAAATGAAGAGTGCCATGTAAGAGGGTGCCCGAGGCCTGCAAACCAAGCCGCAGAAGGAGTTGGAATTGCCACTGAAGAAAGAGATGCAGATCCTGGAACTGGAGCAAGCACTGGAGAAGGAGGCCACATGGGTTCATGAATGGCAGTTTGACCTGGAAGTTGAATGTTGGCAGAAGCAGCGTTTGGAGGAACAACTGTGGGTTCAGCTTCACAAAAGCCAGCAGCTGCTAGAGGCTAAGGTGGAGCCATACCAATGGAGTGGCTCTGAGTCGGTTGGAGCAGGCATTTCCAGCTCCTCTTTTGAGAATGAGAAGGCTGAAACTGCCATTTGCATACTCCAGAAGGTAAAAGTCTAGCAGCAAAGAGTGGAGTACATACTAAGCTCTTGGTAGGTTGTCTGCGATCATGAGACATAGGGGTGGATGGCAGCATGCTCTCTGGAGCAGAGGTAGAAATGTTGGCCACCATTGCCAAATGTTTCTCTTTGGGGCAGCGACTTAAGAGCTGCAAAGATGGAAGGAGCAAACGGGGAGGCCTGAGGCCCCATGTGCATGAACTGATTCTTGGACTGCAACCAGAGGGACCACCAGCTCCCATGTTGGATGAACATGTGGCTTTTGGACAATGTGAGAGACCCTGATGTGGGGAACAGATCTGGTGATGAGCACCTTGGTAATTATTGAAATTGTATGACTTGTACTGTTGCTGTAATTTGTTTTTGTGATGTGCCTCATTTCTTGCACAGGAATGCCTGTGGTATGGATTGCAAAGTGAGCAAAAGGGGGAATATTGGGCAAATGAGTTTGTAAAACTTGTATTTTCTAAGTTTGCTCACTTCTATTGTTACAAAATGGCACTGGGCAGCATCATGTATGTGATATGGGAAATTGCAAATTACCTTCCTTCCTAGGAGGGCCATTGTCTTGCTAATGTTTGCTGGAAGAGAGGTTTTTGCACCAGAAAGTATTAAAAGAAAAGGGAGGAAGCCATGTTTTTGCAGAGTTTCTACAGAGAGAAAGCAGAAGATATGCAGATGGGGGATAGAGGTGAGGGGTTTTTGTGAGCTCCACTGAGGCTGGTGGGGCCTTTGATTCTAGGAGAAATCAAAGAATATTCTCCTGGTTGTGGAACCAGAGAATGTGTCAGTGGTTTTGTGAATGCTGTGTTTGCTTGTCGGCCAGTGCGAGACTTACATAAAGGAATGGCTCGCCATTTTTTGGCTCCACTGTTTCTTTACTGTCCTTCTGAATGTAATGGGAACCTACATGTGAATGGGCATAATGGCGACAACTACTGGCCATACAAATACTAATAACACTAATTATAATAAAAATAATTACTACCAGTTACTGATTGCTTATTTGTCCTTAACACTAGGTGAAGTACTTAAGTGCTAAGTACTTAAATTAACGCATCAACCTTTACTAAATTATAAAGTAGTGCTACTATTGAACCCTTTTTTTCTTTTTTGTATAAATTGAGACACAGAGAAGATAAGAAACTTAAACCAATCATCCATAATGCAGAAAGGCTATTACTATTATTCAATTCAAACCTAGACAATCTGATACCAGGGCCAAAAGTTGTTTATTAGACCGTATTATTGCTTCCCATTCTACTGAGGAAGTAATAAGTGCTTTCTGTGGAGTCACATGCTGAACCTAACAAACTCAAGGATGGCTTACATTATGGCCTTGCTGACTCAGACCTAAAGTAACCACACAAGTTATCTGAAATTAAAACTCTAACTAAAAGCAGTTCATAGTGGGCAATCATGTTCCAGGGAGATATTGTTCTCTAATAAAGGTCAATGTTTACCTTAATCAAGCCTGTCTGTTGTCTTTTGCATCTATAAAAAAATATCTGATAATATGCCTTTAAAATGTAAGGGTCATCTTCTATTCCTGTCCCCCCACGGCATGCATCCCAACCAGAGCAGTAAGTAACTAACAAACTCCCTAATTGATATTATCATGTTAATTAACTGTTAACTATTTTATGACTGCCTAAATAAAAAAAGTTTCAGTGTATAGATTTTTTTTTTTTACAGGGACAGAGAGATGAATAATTAGGGACAAACAGACAGGAACGGAGAGAGATGAGAAGCATCAATCATTAGTTTTTCGTTGCCGTTGCGACACCATAGTTGTTCATTGATTGCTTTCTCACATGTGCCTTGACCGTGGGCCTTCAGCAGACCGAGCCACCCCTTGCTGGAGCCAGCAAGCTTGGGTCCAAGCTGTTGAGCTTTTGCTCAAGCCAGATAGGCCCGCACTCAAGCTGGCGAGCTCAGGGTCTCGAACCTGGGTCTTCGCATCCCAGTCCAACGCTCTATCCACTGTGCCACTGCCTGATCAGGCCAGTGTATACATTTTTACTTTATAATTAATTCCAGAGATTTTCCTGCTTTGCTTTCTTCCTCATTTCTAATCTATCACCAATCAATTTCATGTAACCCCAGTCTGTCTTTGATTCTAATGTACAAGTTAAGTGATAAAACCATCATTTTCCAGAGCATTTTCTATATCCATTGAGACTTCCCAGCAACTGTTTGGCTCAAATAAACTCATAAAAATTCTTACAGGTTTGGGATTTTCTTACTTTGACATTGCATAATGTAGAAATTAACATTAAATCCCTAAGAATTCAGGTTACTTTTCCAAGGCACATGGTTGGCAATGTCTATTTCACTTAATAATAATAAAGAGAACCCTTTTATCTTATCATTCCTTCATATGAAGTCGTTTCACCCTCCTTCATATGGACTGGTCACTTCCTGTGATACTAAAGAATGCAAAAACTTAACAGCCCTAGAATTAAAAAGAGCTGAGAAAGTTGTTATGCACAAATTGAAAAAACTGAGTTCAGAAAATAAAAAAGACTTTCAAAGTCATATTGCTAGTGGCAGAGCAGAAAGGTTTACAGACTCTCATTTCTGCATTGAGTATATTATCATAAACCCTTGGTGAAAAGTTGAAAAGTTATAGGAACACAGATGTAAGCTTCTGAGGGGAATATTTAGAATACAATTAATATAAGTGATATATTATACCAGGGATGCCCACACTTTTTCAGCTTGAGAGCTACTTATAAGATGACCAAGTCAAAACGATCTACCTACAATAAAAATGTAAAACATAAATTTATTTCTTCTATATTATCATTATTTAAGTTACTATTATTACTATTTAATATTGAGTATTCTTTTTTCATCTTTCTCCTTCTCAGCTCTCTTTTCAGAGGAAAGTCAATGTCATAGTTTTTATGAACAGTCCAAAAAAGCCACTCCACATTTTCCTTCTTCGGAATAACAATGGCACACAGACAGATGAGGCAGACACACTTAGAATATGACATAGTGAAAAAAATCCCCTCTCATTCTGTATGAAAGTGGTAGGTTTTAGGCTTCTTACTTGGACCAGCTACGGCACTCATTTTTATGCCCTTTGTTGTATTTAGTTTAAATAAATTGAAGGCTAACTACGCAGCAATGTAACTGAATAAGTTAGTGCGGTTTAACGCGCATGCGTAGGGTCAAAAGTTCAGATATCAGATTGACTACCCTGTATGCCAATCAAAAGACAAATGTGTTTTAATGTCATGCGTTCTACCCACAATTCCTTCGCGATCAACCAGTAGATAGCGATCGACATACTGAGCACCCCTGTATTATGCAGATAATCTTCTGTCATAAATTCAGTGTGAAAGTAGAAATTCAATTAAGGCTGACAGGTTTCCTCTTAATATAAACCTTAATCTAACTAACCAAATCATTTAGTATTTATAACTGCATTGAATTGCTAGTTCCTAAAAATGCAAAGATATAAAGAAAATTTTTTGTACATCACTACTTAGAAGGGATTCATGCCATATCTGTTTTTTGCTGATAAAAATAGTATAGATATTGAGATTTCTCAAATATTTGCTAACCTCTCATTTAGACTATGAAATAAGTTAAATAACAATAACTTTTTCTTGTTTTTAAGGGCAGTAATTATTGCCAAAGCAAAGTGTTTCTGCTCTAAACTTAACAAGGAAAGTGCTCAACAGATGATGATGAAACAATATGGACTAATTATCCTATGTAAATATAAAAAAGAAGAAAACATTAAATTTAAAACAAATGGCAGTTAATAGCTCCACAACTATTTAAACTTTTATCACACCTATGCTTAGTGTGTTTCAATACAATTTTAAAAATAAATTTAATAAATCAGATTCATAAACATAGAAGTACAAAAGGGCCTTTAAAAATACATTATACTGGGGAACAATTACTTTTATAATTTTCTGATGCATGAGGTTTTAGAATTGTTTCTATATATCTCTGCATCGCTGATTCCAAATATAAAATCTGTTTTTAGGTTCATGCTCAAGTTTTTATGCAATTTTAATTTCTTTTTTTACAGTTAATAGCATGCATTGTTTTTTAAATTGGAGATAAAGGGCAACGATTCTTGGATTGAACATAACCACAAGGCAATTAATGTTTTACAAACATCACTTTTACATAATTGTAGTTGTTTTTAAATGTAAAAAATAATTATCTGATAAAAAAAAACACCTCTTTTTGTTTTAAGGTTGAATTATGGCTTCTTCAAGTAGGCGTAAATGTAAGAATAGTCCTGACACCTTCTGTTTTATATGTGGCTGTTACACACTTCTACTTTGTCAAAGGCACAATATTTCATTATTTATGACACATGCATATATTGCCTATTTTCAACTTCCCCTTGGCGATCAAGACAAGATTGGGCTCCTCATATTGTGTGTTCTAATTGTGAAGAAATGCTTCGTGACTGGAAAAAAGGAAAATGCCTTCTGGTATTTACATGGTTTCACATGAGCCTAAGGACCACAGCAGTGACTGTTATTTCTGTCTGATCCGTACAAAGCAAGAAAAAATGGCATATGATCACATATCCTAATATACCTTCAGCAATACAACCTATCCCACACTTTAAGACACTCCCAGTTCCAGTTTTCACTGGCTTTTATTTCTTCTAAGGTTGAAGAAAGTGAATATGATGATCGAGTGTATTTTGATAAGATGAATGAGGAAATTGTTATAGAATCTGAAGGGTCTTCTTCTGATGCCAAGCAGTCATTAACCCCTCAGCAGTTTAGCGAATCCGAATTGAATGACTTAGTAAGAGATTTGGGCCTATCAAAGAAAGCAGCTGACTTATTAGCCTCCATGCTTCAGGAAAACAATGTACTTCACCAGTCAGCTAAAGTATCTCATTACAGGAAGCATGAAAAAATTGTTGGGGACTTTTTTTCCGAAGACAAACATTTTGTTTACTGTCGTTAATTATATCAGTACTCTTCTCAGCCAGCTAGGTGTTACTACATACAGTCCAACAGAATGGCGCCTATTTTTTGACAGCTCTAAATGGAGTTTGAAATATGTTCTCCTATACCTCGGTAATGTTTATGCAGTGGTTCCAATTGGTTATTCAACTCATCTACAAGAAGATTATAATGACATAAAAATTGTCCTTGACTTTCTAAAGTATGAGGAGCATAACTGGATCATTTGTGTGGATCTTAACATGGTAAATTTCCTGTTAGGACAATAGAGAGGTTTCACAAAGTATCCTTGCTTTCTGTGTTTATGGGACAGCTGAGCTCAGGAGAAACACTAGACACAGAAGAAGTGGCCGGAACATGAAGCTCTGGAAGTAGGGATGCAAAATATTGTGAATGAACCTCATATCGAACCCTCATACATGACAAAGAATTTGCAGGAAGATAAATATGAAAGAGAAAGCAGCATGGCAGTCTTTTGTGGCAGTTATAAAGAACTTCCTTGGCAACAAAAAAGCAGAAATTTATGAACTTCTGTTTCAAAGGATGCTGTTGGCTTTCCGCAACATTAAATGTAACATGAATGTTAAGATTCACTTCCTGAACAGTCACCTTGATAAGTTTCCCGACAGAAATATGATGGCAGACTACTGCTAGAGCATCAAACGAGATTGTACTCAACAAGTACATAAACACAAGAGCTACAAATGCAATTTTTTGCCTGAATAAAATTTAAATAAGTTTTACACAAATTTTATGATTAAAATAAGTGTTTTAGTATGTTCTATTTCAAAATCGTAGATAAATTCTCATGCAATCATATCTTTTAGTGTATTAGTGTATTTACTGCATTATATAATTATATTTTCACAAAGATGATGCCCAAGAAGACATTCTACCTCATTAAGTTAAACTAAATGTTGAAAATTTTACAATAAAATGAAAACCTAAAATCTTGAACTGCAAAAAAACTATAGCTTACATTGAAAAACTAATGTCAGATTTGAGATCAGCACACTCAAATTAGGTAAGAATTAGTGTTTTTGTGGATACAACAAAAAATTTGTTCCCCAGTGATTTAATATTATAAATATGTGAGGCAGTGTATTAGGTACTAGGACATATTCTTACATTGCCAGATACTTAAATATACATAGATATTTAAGATAAATGAGGTAAATAAATGAGGCAAAAGAATGCAAGCCAGCATTAGGTGAGAGAATGTGGCTATGTTAAAAAAATGTTATTTTTATCTACAAGGGAGATATACTATTCCTGTTAGATGTGTTTCACTACTTAAAATTAGCTGACAATAACTGCAAAATATGAAACAAAATGCATACCATTGACTAATAATATTTATAAAAGATAATAAAATACCACTGATTTTTTGGTATATTGTTTTGATGTATACATAAATCATAATTATATACATAATTATGTTATATAAAATAGTGTAGTAATTAAGATATATAGTAATTAATTATAATATATGTAGTATTTTATGTATATAATTAAAATAGTGTCAATAGATAACAAGAAATTAGAAATATCTTGATAGCATTATAATTCAGCAACAGAGTATTTTCTACATCTGATTCCATTAAGACTAATCTCTTTGTGCTCCCTACAAATATATATATATATATATATATATATATATATATATATATATTTTTTTTTTTTTTTAATTAATTTTTTTTTTTCATTGTTCATAGACCCAGCTTCTATCTCTGTAGAAGTGATGGCATGATGGCATTTTCACTGTCCAAACCTTCTCATTTCTTCTGGCCTATTTAAGATGCTATCTTCAAACACCATTTTTTATCTAGATCCCTAGATCCTCCTATTACATAGTCTTACTTATTTAACATGTACCCAACTCTGATACTTGTCCTGTGCATGCTTTCTTTTCTTCCATCTCACGATTCTTTTTTTGTGTGTGACAGAGACAGAGAGAGAGACAGATACGGACAGGCAGACAGGAAGGGAGAGAGATGAGAAGCATCAATTATTCATTGTTGCTTCTTAGTTATTCATTGATTGCTTTCTCCTGCATGCCTTGTCCGGGGGACAGGGGGCTATAGCAAAATGAGTGACCCCTTGCTCAAATCAGTGACCTTGGGCTCCAGCCAGAGATCTTGGGCTTCAAGCCAGCAACCTTTGGGCCTAAGCCAGCAACCATGGGGTCATGTCTATGATCCCATGCTCAAATCAGTGACCCCACGCTCCATCAGGTGAGCCTACGCTCAAGACAGATGATCCCTCGCTCAAGCCAGCAACCTCAGGATTTTGAACCTGGGTCCTCTGCATCCCAGTCCAATGCTCTATCCACTGTACCACCACCTGGCCAGGCTCCATGTCACCCTTTTAATACGTTTCATAATTGTTTACTTTCATTTCTTCTCTGAAAATTCATCAATAATTATTTGTCTTAGGCTACAATCTCAAAATGAAAAGGACATAAATCAGAGTCGCACATATCTGGAACTTTAAATTGCTATGCTTGATATTACAGTCACTTCCCTTGCTTTTTCTTAAAGGCTCTGTGGCTACAATGATTTACCACAAAGTTTTCAGGGTGACAAGTGGCAGGTAGTGTTTCTTCTCCTTGCTTTATTGCATTAAAGGCTGACTTTGAGATGTCAGCAAAATGATACTCAACAACTTAGAAAGCCCCAGCTGACTCAAAAGCAGTCTATTTCAACCTTTCATTCTTCTCATTTTCTTTTCTTTTCTTTTTTTTTTTTTTTTAGGTGATATGAGGGGAGATAGTGAAGCAGACTTATGCATGCCCTCAAACTGGGATCTACTTAGTAACCCCTGTTGGGGAAGATGCTTGAGTACTGAACTATTTTTAGCACTTGAGCCTGACATGCTCAGACCAACCAAGTTATCCTTAGTGCCCAGTACCACACTTGAACCAATCAAGCTGCTGGCTTTAGGAGGAGAAGAAGGAGAGAGGAAGAAAAGGAAGGGAGAGAGAAGCAAAAGACTGCTTCTTCTGTGTGTCCTGACTGGAAATTTAAACCAGGACTTCCACACACCAAGGTGATGCTCTATCCACTGAGCCATCAGCCAGGACCTCATTTTCTTATTATAGCAGTAACCTAACATCTCACAATTTCAATTATTACTTCAATAGAGGGTTTTTCAAGGTGTAAACTTCCATCTCTTGCTTTCAATATCCTTCAGTCAAGTATAGATAATTAACACTAAATGTATCTCAAACTTAGCTAGATAGTTATCTGTATATTTAAGCTCTAAAATACAAATAAACAAAATAAAATGTATATACATAATTTTTTCTGTATTTGCTCATTTTCTAACAAACTCACTGCATTAGATTTTTATTTCACTGTTCAGAATTTAAGAAACTGATATTTAAAGTTTTTTTTCAAATTACAAATTAAAGGAATCTAGAACACTCTAATAACTTTGCAATGTTTTTTTTTACCTTTCTAAAGAGTATGACCAGTTGGGAGATACCTATGTGGAGAGGGAGCCATTAAGATTTCTGTATTCAGAGTATAATATAATCTTAATGATTCAGATTCTATATTTAATGTACCTGATACTCAAACACTAATCAAACTAAGTTTTGAAAGTAATTCAAAAAATTAGTTGATATTCTGCAAAATTAATATCCAATAGGTTTATTATGGCTATGACTCTACTAATTGTATGCTTTTATATAATAAAATATTATGCTTTAATTTAAGAATTCCTATTTTATCTACTGTGTCTTGGGAAATAAATATTCTTAGTCCTTTTTGTAAAAGTAGACATTATTTTTATTATCAAATCCTTTTTGGAAGTAGTAGATTATAAATATCTAATAAACAGAATTTAATTATCTTATTTTAAACAAAATTATATAGCTGTCTTTGTTTAAATACTAGTGTAAGAAAGTACCAGTAAAAAATATATTCAAAAATTAATGCTAGAATATAAAAATACTATCACCATTTTGCATAATCCCATACTTTTTAGAAAATACATTTTTAAGATATTTATTTATTTATAACAAAGGGCAGAGAGAGATAGAGAGACAGACATATAAAGAAATATAGACAGGAATGGAGAGAAATTAGAAGCATCAATGCATAGTTGTGGCATCTTAGTTGTTCATTGATTGCTTTCTCATATGAGCCTTGACTGGGAGCTCCAGCTGAACCAGTGACCTCTTATTCAAGCCAGTGACCTTGGGTTCAAGCCAGTGATCTTGGGTTTCAAGCCAGAAAACTTGGGGTCATGTCTATGATCCCCCTCTCAAGCCAGTGACCCCGCACTCAAGCTGGTGAGCCCACCCTTAAGCTGGTGACCTTGGGGTTTTGATCTTGGGTCCTCTGCTTCCCAGGTCAATGCTCTATCTACAGTGTCACTGCCTGGTCAGGAAGATAATTATTGTTTTTGAATGAATTACCTAAAAATGCATGAAGCAGACAATGATAATAGCATTATTATATTTTCAGAGAAAAACATTCTGAATAAATATGATGTTCACCACTCTGGAGAGAATAAATGCTATTTCACTGAAAGAAACTCATTGGTGAATTTGTAGTGTAAAAGAATTTAAGAATAAAATGAAATGATTACCACCCACTAAATAATGGTGTGGTTTGTACTGTCTCCACATTATTCAGCTCTTTGAATGAAGTATCAGGGGCTTCATTCACTGCATACTAATGGGTTGCATTAAACATCATGATACTTTTATGCCAATTCTGATAACTATGAGAAAATAACTCCCAGGATGAGCATTTTAGTATTTCTACCATTTGAGATTCAGGCCAATTTAGTCTGAATATTCTTGTCCAAATGTGAATATATCTATAAAAATATGAGCTGCAGGACAGATAGGTTTATATTCATACCTTAACTGAACTAAAAATTGCTATCTTTCATACTGAATAGGCAGTAAGCTCTCAACACTTTCAAGAAAATGTTACTTACTACAGTTTTCTTCATCTGAATTATCACTGCAGTCATTTTGGCTATCACACCGCCAGTGATCTGGAATACAGTTGTTGTTTTTACACTGGAATTCATGAGGGCCACAAGTTTTTTTATCTGTAATAAAAAAAAAGAGTTTTCATTGTTGACTTCCATGAAAATATCCCTCACAATCTTCTCACTGCCATGCCATATTCAGGGCATATGACGTTTCCTTGGACTTTAATTAAATTACTAAGAAGTATTTTCTATGAAAATCGAAGGCAAACACTGAATAAAATTCATCTTTCTGTCTTGTTTCATGTTGTCATCAATTATGTTTCTACCATAAGCTAATTACAAAGCAATTCATTGAATCATCCATACAAGCCAACACAAATCAAGTAATAAAAAAGAAAACTAAATTATCCAAAACTTTACCTTTTGAAAAGTCCCTCCTTAAGCCACCTTCTATTTATACTACACAGCAGCAAAAATAAGTGATTACCAATCAAATCCTGAACTTATCATCTTGTATTTTCCCTTAAAGAGCTTTATTCATAACCTACTTATAGTCAGCTGCTCCAAATTCATAAGTTATAATAGTGCAGAATGTGTATAGACCTTGACAATAACGAGTCATCTCACTTGAACCTCTAAACAATCCTACTGAGTTCCCGGAGAGGTATTAACTAGCTCTCCACTTTACAAATGACAAAACAGAGATTCTTAGAAGTTTATGAAGTTGGTGAAATTTCACTACCATTGAATGGCACAACCAAAAAAAAAAAAAAAGTGTGCTTTTATTCCTGATGCAGTACTCTTTACAAGTATATATCTTTATAAGCTGGAATCAGAATGCATATTATAAGAATGTATTTAAATGTTTAGGTCATACATTATTTTTAATTTCTTTAAGTAATGTCTGGTTGTATATTGTCTAAAAGAGTGCTTCTTAAACTTTAAACTGCTTGCTTATAAACCACTGGGAACTTGCTAAAATAGAAATTGTGATTGAGAAGACCTGAATTTCTAACAAGCTCTCAGTGGTAATGCAGTCCTGGGTCTATGAAACACACTGAGTATCAAGGGTCTGAAGCAACAAAATAATAACATAAAAGTAATAAACTTATACATGTCAGTTTACAAATTAGTACAAATTTATTTTCTTTTCATATACTTAGATCGACTTCTAATTCTCAACCACATTAGAAGTGAGCAATAAAATGTTTAGTAATTCATACTAGTACTGAATTAACTAAAGAAGATCAGTTCTTTGGTGATGGTTGATATACTTTACTTAAAAATGCATCTTATAAATTCAGTTTCAAATATGATTTATAAAAGTAAAGTGATTTAGGTATAGTTATGAAAATTAATAATAAAGATCTATTGAGAATTCAGTCTACTTTTTAGCTAAGCATTTTCATAAACATGATCACAGTCAGTCTTCATAACATCCTTAAGAAGTATTATTACATGCATTTAAATACATGAGAAATATAAGTCTTAGTGTTTAAGCTATGTTTTCAATATTACTAAGGTATTAACTAGCAAAGGAGGAATTTTATACAGATCACACTTCAGAAACATTTTATATTTCTGTAGAAATTCTCATGATAAACTTCAAGTGCATTTTTTTACTAAATAGATAATAAATGATAAATAGAATCTCATATTTCTCTCCACTTCCCTCCTTTTCTTCTTCTTTTCCTTTCTTCCTGCCTGCCTATGATTACTCAGACTCTAATGTGTTTCACTGTGTTGAGTGCTATGTTTTGTAATATATCTTTCTAGACTGTATCATACTTACCTTTAGGTTTTAAAATTGGCTTAAATCTATAGAAGTTCTAATGTCACATTCTGCACAGATATTAAGCTTAGACCATCAAAAAATGTGTTAGGATGGATAGAATTTAAATAATGATACTGAGGACCCAGGTTTAAAACCCCGAATTCACCAGCTTGATTGAAGGCTTACCAGCTTGAGTGTGGGGTAACTGGCTTGAGTGTGGGATCATGAGCATTGTCTCATGGTTGCTGACTTGAGCTCAAAGGTTGTTGGTTTAAGCCTAAGGTCTTGGCTTGGCTGGAGTTCCCCATCAAGGCACATACGAGAAATCAATCAATGAACAACTAAAGTGGAGCAACTATAAGTTGATGCTTCTCATTTCTCTCCCTTCACATGAAGGGAGCGTGTGTGTGTGTGTGTGTGTGTGTGTGTGTGTGTGTGTGTGTGTGTGTGTGTGTGTGTGTGTGTTTCTATCATTCTTGCTCAAAGGAAAAAATAAATATATATGGCAGACTTGACCAGACAAACACATGCGACCTAGTATTACAACACTGGCTTCAAGCAATTTCTCATGACTCCAAAGGTTAACAGTTGGTTTTAGTATCTATATAATCAATGTTTTTGAGTTTCTTCCAATTCCTCTTTGTAGTTTTTGTGTTTAAATATTTATATAGTATTTTGTGTTCGAAAGAGGTCTTCAATTATTTCTTAGCAAGAACAAGTTACAGTTTGTTTCTAAGATGTTCATTTGGGACATTCAGAAACAGTAACATGGGAAGTTTAATTGCCTTATGTAAAGTGTTTCATATTATATGGACCCAAGTATTTTAGTTTTTGGATCCATGACATAATTTATTAAAATTATAAATATAAATATATGGACTAGTTCTGTAAAATTTTTTTAAAATTTTTATTTTATTTTATTTTATTCATTTTAGAGAGGAGACACAGAGTAAGAAAGAGAGAGAGAGAGAGAGAGAGAGAGAGAGAGGAGGAGGAGCTGGAAGCATCAACTCCCAAATGCGCCTTGACCAGACCAGTACAGGGTTTTGAACCAGTGACCTCAGTGTTCCCAGGTCGACGCTTTATCCACTGCACTACCACAGTCAGGCAAAAAAAAATTTTAAGAGATATAAAATATATATACACATAATATTTTAACAGGAAAATGCATGAGCTGGGTCTAAAACAATAGTTCTCAAATTAGCCACACATTAAAATCTCGTGGGGAACTTTAAAAAATCCCTTGCCAATCAATAGCTCACATCAATAAAATATTTTCGGGGTGGTTGAAGCCCAATATTTGTATTTTTATTAAAGCAAGCTTGGTAATTCCAATGAATAGCCATGATTGAAAATCATTGGCCCATAAAACTAATTGCAGAACAGAATATATGTAATCCCACATTATAATACTCTAGAGTAATTAATATAAAATTTTCATAATATGCAGATTTTTCTATTAATTCATATTGTCAAATAGCATTGGAAAATGTATTATTTCACTTTTGGTGTTATAATTATAAAGAAAGAAAATAAATCACAATCATGTCCTATTTAATGGTGGATATATGTTCTGAGAATATTTATTAGCTGATTTTGTTATCATATGAACATCATAGAGCATGCTTACATAAACATAGATAATAGATCCCAGTGGTTTCCAGCCTCCCAATGAGTATAGACTCTATAGTTTTCCTATAACATCAGAGTGGTTAACTCTTTCATGATCAGTGCAAAATTTCTGTCAGACTGGCACTGGTCCTTGGACCAGCAGTTGACAAACACTGGTATAACCTACCACACCTTAGGCTATATGGTATAGCCTACAGCTCCTACGCTCTAGCCTGTACATCATATTACTGTACAAAACTACAAAGGATAAAATCAAGCACAAGAGAAAGTGATGCATTTAAGAGATTTAGCAAACAAGAATGCATGAGGCTGCTGGGATGATACAGCACATTCTTTTACAAAACTTTCTTATAACTATAATGATAAAAAGTACAATATAATAAGTACATAAGTCAGTAATAGAGTTGTTCATTATCATAACTAAGAATTTATACGCTATACAGCTATACATTATTATATATGTTATACTTTCACATGATGGACTATGTTACACTAGCATCACTACAAATATGTGATTAATATATTGCACTATGACATTATGAGGGCCATGATGTCACTAGGTGATAGAAATTTTTCAGCTCCATTATAATATTATGGGACTAACTATTGCATATATTGTCTGTCTTTAATCTAAATGTCATTATGTGGCACATGACTGTATTTAAAAACTAATTTTCTTTGTTTATTATGCTTTCACATTAATTGTTGATACTAGTACAACAATTTGATTCTCCCCAAAAAGTAGGGGCTGGCAAAGTGTAAAATTAAACTCAGAGTATGCTACAGTGCTTGGGGGTCTGTGTTTCGTATATTTCTGAAAAGAGAGGAGAGAAGCTGGTGCAGTGACGCTTTGGGAGCAGGAACTGGGAGAGTGGACTGGGAAGTGGGGGAGAGGAAAGTTTAGTTTCCCTTCACAGCAAAAGAAATTCAAAGGAATCTTTAAACTTAGTGAAGTACAAGTCAATTGGGGAAGGCCATAGGATTCAAGGTCATTATATGTTTTATCATATTTCTATAAATTAACAACAAGTATAAAAATTAAAAACACTTTTACGATTGAATCAATGAAATGATAAATAGCTATGAATTAAACTAGTAAAATTTTTGTCAGACCTTCATACTGAATACTATAAAACATTGCTGAGAGAAACTGAATAATACCTCAGGAAATGCAGTGATATACCATGCACATCAATTAGAAAAACTCAGAATTATTAAAAATTTCTGTGAGTTAAAATATAGAATTAATGCAAACCTTATCAAAATTTTAGCAAGTTGTTTTTAAAGAATCTGATTATTCTAAAATTTGGTTGAAATGCAATACTAAAAAAGAACAAAGTTGGAGAATTTACAGTATGTGATTTCAAGAGTTCTACAAAGCTACAATAATCACAAGAATGTAGTGTTAAACAAAATGAAATCAGAAATATAGGCATACATGTATGGTCAAATGATTTTCAAAAAGGCCCCAAGTTAGTTTAATGTGGAAAAAAAATGTTCTTCTTAGCAAATATTACTGAAACAAGTGGCTATTCATATGAAAAACATAAATCTTAACTCATTATTCTCTATACACAAAAATTTATCTGAGATGATAATAAACAATATAAAGTTTTCAATCTGTATGATTCAAATAAGCAAACTAAAAACATTAAAATGCAGAAATATTGATAAATAAAACTTAAAATTATGTCTTATTTTTAAAAATATCTATAGGAAAATGAATAGGAAATCAGCATACTTTTAAAAAATATTTGCAACATACACATCTGGGAAAGTATTTAGATCCTGAATAGATAAAAATTCCTATATATCTTACACATTAGGAAGTAAAAGTCTTGAAAATGTACAAAAGAAGGTATTTGAATGGCAAGTAAAAGTTTTTAAAATTATCAATCACCAAGGTAATGCAATTCAAACCACAATGCGATACCAGTTCATACATATCAGAATTGTTCAAGTCAAAAAGGCACACTATTCCTGACCAGTGGCACAAAGGATGGAGCATTGACCTGAGATGCTGAGGTCTCGGGTTTGAAACTACTAAGTTGCTGGCTTGACTGCAAGCTCACCAGTTTGAGTACTGGGTTGCCAGCTTGAACATTGGATCATGGACATGGTCCCATGATCACTGGCTTGAGCCTAAGGGTCACTGGCTTGAGCAAGGAGTCATTGGCTCAGCTTGAGTCTCCTGATCAAAGCACTTACGAGAAGCAATCAATGAAGGGCTAAAGTGCTGCAACTACAAGTTAATGCTTCTCATTTCTCTACCTCCTGTTTCTTTCTCCCTCTATCTCTTTCTTTCTTTCTTTCTTTCTCTTTCTTTCTCTCTCTCTCTTTCTCTCTCTCTCTCTCACACACACACCCATACTAAATTTTCAAGATAATATAGAGCCATGGACTTCTATTCTGGTTTTTTATAAGGTAAACATATCTTCCCTATATCTCAGCAGTTTTACACCTAAGTTTTCATGCAAGGAAAATGAAAAAAAATATTTACAAAATAAATTTGTACCAGAATGGTTATAGCAGCATTATTTATAATAACCAACTTCTAAAATAATCCAAATTAGAATATAGCCATACAAATAAAAACTACTCAAGTATAAAAATATAATAAATATTTAACACACTACTTGAACATATCTTAAAGTGTTATGCAAATAAAAAATTCACAAGAAAAAAATTTTGTTATATTAATCTATGTATATGACATCTATATACAAGCAATAATAGAATATGGTGATAAAAAGGACTTAGTATTTATGAAAGGAAGTGTTAAGGAAGTTAACTAGAAGATGGATAAAGGAAGTTTCTGGGAAATAGAAAGTTCTGGATCTTGTTTTGGGTGTTTGTTACATATTGCATAAAATTGTCAAAACCCATAAAAAGAACATTTAAAATCTGAACATTTAATTTAAATTAAAACTATTTTAGCCCTGGCTGGTTGGTTTAGTGGTAGAGTATCGGCTCAGCATGTGGAAGTCCTTGGTTCGATTCCTGGACAGGTTTCACTGGAGAAGCACCCATGTGCTTCTCCACCCTTCCCCCTCTCCTTTCTCTCTATCTCTCTCTTCCCTTCCTGCAGCCAATGCTCCATTAGAGCGAAGTTGGCCTAGGGCACTAAGGATGGCCCCATGGCCTCTGCCTCAGGTGTTAGAATGGCTCCAGTTGCAATGGAGCAATGTCCCAAATGGGCAGAGTATTGCCCCCTAGTGGGCTTGCCGGGAGGGTCCTGATCGGGCGCACATGGGAGTCTGTCTCTCTGTCTCCCTGTTTCTCACTTCAGAAAAATAAAAAAAATATTTTACATTTAGAACTTTAAGAGGCAATAATTTCAACAATTATACCATAATAAAGAAATATCCATTTGGTCACTGAATACTCAGGTATTTTCAAAACAGAAGGGTAAAATGAAAGAGAATTCTCTGTTTAAATAAAAAAATAATCAGTTGGGCCTCAAAGTTTCAATGTTCCAAGCTAACAATAATTAATAGCATAGATAGATAGATAGATGATAGATGTCAGATAGATAGATGTTAGATAGATAGATGATAGATAGATAGATAGATGATAGGTAGATAGATAGATAGATAGATAGATAGATAGATAGATGTTAGATAGATGATAGATAGATAGATGATAGATAATAGATAGATAGATGATAGATAGATGATAGATAGATAGATAGATAGATAGATAGATGATAGATAGATGATAGATAGATGATAGATAGATCGAGAGATTTCTTTATGTGGCATTTGAAGCTACCATGTATTCATTCCATCATAGACAGTTGTAGTATCAGTTTGCTTATGTGCAATTTTATGTATTCTATTTCAGAGATGATGATTTAAATAGCAATGACAGCACTGGATTTTATAAGACATAAAATGCATTTTGCCTCATCTATCATCTGATGCCTCTTTGACACAAAAGCCCATTTGACCACGTTTTTCCTAAAATCTGCACATTTGAAAGTTGAAGGTAGCATGCTAACAATACAAATAAACTGGTATTTTCTTATGATCCTGACAGAAAGTATGGATCCATAATATAGAATATAAAACAATGTTTATATTATTTTTGTCTAAAATTCATTTTATTTGGAGGTGCCAAAGGTTTTAATATGTGAATTAAATGAAACTTTAGGTTTTCTGTATACTTTTTATTCTCCTGATTATATGCTATGTCAATGTATATTGCTAACATGTTTCCAGTAGTGTTCAATAATTAAAATATGTTATATGTAGGATTTTAAAATATAACACATTTATGCTGTCCCCTGTTAGCTTTGTTGCACAAGCAAAAATAAATACACTTTAATGTTAGGAATAATGCTCAGTTCTTCCATGAACATGCAAAATAATGCTTCTTCTGAATTATTTAGAATATATATATATATATATATATATATAGAGAGAGAGAGAGAGAGAGAGAGAGAGAGAAATGTTTTGTATATAAAACATTTTAAAATGTAATATTTTAATGAATCAATAGATATCTCACCAAATTAAAATTATCTACTGTTTCACTATAAATTTATGTTTTGGTTATTGTTTTAGAAAATAAAATACTACTTGTAAATTTGTCATGTGTTTTATTCCACATACTTATCAGAAGAGAATGGCATAGAAAATTTATATTTTGTGGTCAAAAAATTCAATTAGCTATAATTTTGATAATGTAATATATAAAATAATTTATTTATTCATTCATTCATTCATTTAATTTGTTTTTATATTCAGTGAGAGGAGGGGAGGCAGAGAGACAAACTCTCACAAGCCCTCTAAGGGGCAATCCTCTGCTCATCTAGGGCATTGCTCCATTGCTCAGCCACTTAGATTTTCTTAGTGTCTGAAGACTGTGGAGCCATTCTCAGTGTCTGGGGCCAACTTGCTTCAATCAAGCAATGGCTGCAGAATGAGAAGAGAGAGAGAGAGAGAAAGAGGGGGGGAGGGGGGTGGAGAAGCAGTTGAGTGCTTCTCCTGTGTCCCCTCATCAAAACTAAACCCAGGATAACCACAAACCAAGGGCTGACATTCCACCAATGAGCATACCAGCCAGGATCTAAAATATTTTACAGCAAATTTAGGAAGAAGATTTTAGCTTGAGGTTTAAGAAATGTTGGAAATATGGGGTCTTGTTGTTCTTGCCAATGTTCTTTTAACCACTTTATCTTCCAGTCCAGGAAACATAATGATTACAAACAATGGGTAACAATGCAGCAGATTTTGCTACAAAAGAAGTAAATATCATAGAAACACTGAGGCAAAGAGAACTATGAGAACAATACATCTCCATCATGGCAGATCATTATTTCCTTGCGTTCCGGATTATGACATCATAGAGTCAGAAGTATGGGATTAGAACTGGTGCTAAAACTGGAGTACCTTCTTTTGTAGAAAACATTTTCTTCTTTGGGGAGCAGGTAACCATCTGTTAACTATCGGAGTACAATTCTTTATTTATAAGTCATTTTTTAAAATCAGTCTCATTTAATTCTGATCACTCACTCTAAATTTCTCTGGTCTCTGAGTTCATTATAAGCATCACATGAAAGTGAAAACCTATATACGATGTCCTAAAGCTTCTGACCAGTTACAAATATCTCAACAACGATGATACAAAGGAACATAACTTCTTTATTTTCTATATTAGGTAGAATTTACTGGCCCATTCTTTTTGGCTGACAAGAGCATAGTAAATACATAATATTGTTACTGACTTTTTTTCCTTTTGAACTATTATTCCCACACCTGGTGAAGCTGTTACTCTTCGATTACTATCACCTCTGTCACAAGGGAGGACCACAAAGTTTCCTACCCCAAATTGGTCCATGACAGCCAAGTTATTCATGTTAAAGAACATTATAGCTTAAACCTGATAAATGATTATTCTTATTTAACATGAAATGTATGGAGTAGGGCAATACAGGGACTGCATTGTAGTTAGGTAATGCCCTTAGGAATCCAGACTTATCATTCTGCTCCACCATCCTAACTGTTTCCATTGTTCTTGTTCTTTGTCACCTTTTAATAACAACTAACATTTGAATCATCATCTTGCAAGCCAAAAAGAGAAAGAGGAGAAAGGCAAAAGAGGTAGCTCTTTACTTTCAGAAATATTTCCTTAAAGAAACCTCCTCCTCCTTTTTTTTTCTGAAGTGAGAAGCAGGAGGCAGAGAGAGAGATTCCCACATGTGCCCAACTGGGATCCACCCGACATGCCCACTAGGGGGCGGTGCTCTGCCCATATGGGGCATTGTTCTATTGCAAAGGGAGCCATTCTAGTGCCTGAAACAAAGGCTAAGGAGCCATCCTCAGTGCCCAGACCAACTTTGCTCTAATGGAGCCTTGGCTGAAGGAGAGGAAGAGAGAGATAGAAAGGAGAGGAGAGGAGTGGAGAAGGAGATGGGTGCTTTTCCTATGTGCCTTGGCCTGGAATCAAACCCAGGACTGCCACACTCCGGGCCGACGCTATACCACTTTGCCAACCGGCCAGGGCTAAATCTCCCTCTTGAAGTCCCATATTATACTTTTGTTCACATTTGAGTGGTCTGTGTGAATACTTGAGTCCAAATTGTTTTCAAAGTCAACTCCATCTACTTCTTGGAATCCAGGAAGAAAACTTATTCTACTATTAGTTTGTGTTGATTTCTTTCATTTGCAAACAAGAGTTTTAATTAATGCAAACACCATACTATTTTTATTTTTACTCATTAAAAATCTTGTGGATTTCTAATATTAATGTTTTTCTGTATAGGCTGATTTACATACTTAGGCTATTTTATTTGTTTATAATTACCTGGGGAATATAAATATCTTTTTTATAAGAAAACCAGAATCAGTGTCTATTTAAAAGTGATTTGCAAACCCAGGCATCCATGAACGTGGGTGATAGCATAAACACATTGTTTTGAGTATATTCTCTACATGACAGATGCTATTGCAGCTTCTAGTGATATTGATTATCTGAACGCTGCATATTGCCTTGCATTGTAATGTGTTTGGTGGGTCAGAAAATTAATTTTATGTTACTTCACATCAACTAGTGGAATATTCCTCAATGAGCACTTATGTGTGCAATGTATTCTTTCAGGGCAACAATTTTCAACCTTTTTCATCTCATGAAGAGCAAATGTAAACTAATTACTAAAATTCTGTGACACACTAAAAATATATTTGTTGCCAATCTGACCAAAAAATAAAAAAATAGTAATACTTTGATTCACTTAAATAGCAGATGGCTATTGTGTTGACTCTTATTTTTTTTTTTAATTTGACAATCTAAGGGAAAAGAGATGAATGTTCCTGACTATATAATCAGGTATTGAATATTTTTTTAATTCTTGCAGCACATAGGATGAAAATTTCTATTCTGGGGGAAGTGGGAAGAAAATGTAGATGCACCAGTGGTTAGAAATAACAAAACCAGCTACAGCTTGTCACAGTGGAATCCTGCAACCTCTGTTTTGTGTTTTAATTTTTATTATTATTTTTTAACTTTTATAGTATTCTTCTAGATAGAAAAGAGAAAAATTTATAAAATAAAATAAATCAATGCAATGTTAACTTTCAGTGGAAAAATCTTTGAACTTGCATTATGCAGTTTTAGAAAGTGTCATATGATATATCCTGGAATGCCATATATTACATTTGACATACATTTATTATTTTGTTTTTTCTTTCTTTTTTTGTTTTTTAGATATTTGTATTGTGATTCATATCTGTGAAGTGGGGGAAAGCAGTTATGTCATCTTTTGCCAATACACTTTGTATATTATCTGCCAAACTCCTGCTATTCCATTCATAACTCTATTTTTAACATATTATTTTAGTCTTATTGAGAAATAATTGACATACATCACTGTATAAATTTAAGGTGTACTATATAAATTTTAAGGTGCAGCCTGATGGTTTGATTTATGTATATTGTGAAGTAATTACCAAAATAGGTTCAGTTAACATACAGCTTCTTATATAGAAATAATAAAAGAAAAAAACCAAATAATTTCTTGTAATGTGAAAAGTCTTAGGATTGCGTCTGTTAACAATTTTGCTATAAATCACAAAGTAATGTTATGTACGGTCATCATGTTGTACATTACTGGTATTTATTTATCTTATAATTAAAAGTTTATAACTTTTGACCACTTTCTTCCAGTTTCCCTTTCTCCCACCTTCTGTTCTTAGTAACAATTATGATATTTTTTTTCTGAGTTTGAGAAATTTTGTTATTGTTTGTTTAGTTGTTGAGTTTTTCTTTTTACTTCAGATTCCACATATAAGTGATATCATACAGTATTTGTCTTTATCTGACTTATTTACAAATCATTCTGTCCTCAGATCCATCCATGTTGTCACAAATGGTAGGATTTCGTTTTGATTTTATGATTGAATACTATAGCAGGTCATCAAGTAATGTTTCATTCCATGTGATTTCACGACAACGTTGATTAAATGTGTAGGAACTTAACTCTTGTTTCTGTCAAATAGCCTGTGGTAACATTGGCTTTGTTATATGTTTTTTTTTTTTTTCCCTGCAGTGCCAATAACCTACTGAGGACATTAGGAAAAAAGACTTACTCTATGACATTGTGTATATACCACAACTTTTTTATGCATTCATTAACCAATGGACACATGTTATTTTGAGTTTTTGACTATTGTAAATAAATTTGCTATAAAGTAAAATGTAGATATCTTTTTAAGTTAGTATTTATATTTCATTTAAATACATTCCCAGAGTAAAACTGCTAAATTATATAGTTTTATTTTTATTTTTTTGAAAATCCTGCAGACAGTTTTTTATAGTGGCTATACCAATTTATATACCCACCAACAGTGCACAAGGTTTCTCTTTTTTCCACACCCACACCAATATATGTTATATTTATTTATTTATTTATTTATTTATTAATTATTCATTTTTAGAGAGGAGACACAGAGTGAGAGAGAGAAAGAGAGAAAGGGGGGAGGAGCTGGAGGCATCAACTCCCATATGTGCCTTGACCAGATCAGTGCAGGGTTTTGAACTGGCGACCTCAGTGTTCCCAGGTCGTCGCTTTATCCACTGCACCACCACAGGTCAGGCTACATATGTTATTGATTATCCTTTTAATAATAACCATTTCAACAGGCATAAGGTGATATCCAATTGTGATTTAATTGGCATTTTCCTAATGACTAAGGATGTTGAGTACACACTATAGACTTCACAAATTAGTTGTTTGTGAACCACAAATGAGAAGGACCAAATTCTCCATAATAAGAGGTATAGATAAGAAATCTCTCATTCTTAAGACCCAGTTACAGATTCTGTTTGTCATGTTCTAGGAATTCCATTTATGTGCTTGCATCTAGCTTACATAAAAACAAAATAAACTTATTTTTGATATTTTCTCAAATATTGATTTTATGTTTTGCATTAAAAGCAATTAAGGTAATTAAAAAGTGAGTCTATCAAAATATGTTTGACTATACAATTGATTATATTTGTCTAGTTGGTCAGACCCTATTGGTCAAACAATGAGATAATTCCTCAATTCGCTTCACAGTTTTGGATGGAAAACATAAGACTCTGATTTGGTGGAAAGCAGGGAGGTATAGTGAGAAGAACCTGAGCATTAAAGAATGAACATGATTTGAATCCTAAGTTCTTACTCATGTGCAACCTAAGGTAAGGGTTTATCTTCCATTTCTTGAGGACTAAAAATTGATGTGTAATTCATGTAAGAGAACTGAACACTAGCTTAATAAACAGTAACTAGTAATAAGTAATAGTGTTAATAATTATTAACTAGTTACTCATATAGTAATAATAGTAAATAAATGAATAGTATATAAACATATAGTAAGTAAAATTAATAAATAGTAAATTACAAATTATAAGTAGTGGATTATAATACCAATTTTATCAACAAACTATATAAACTTAGGAAAAAGAAAAGTGATATATATTTAAGAGACCTACATTACAGGTAGTGATTTAGGTCCTTTATATTCATTACCTTATTGTTTTAAGTGAATAAATGATTTTGCTACAACTTTGTGAAACATTGTATTAATTTTACATTCAGATTAAATATTGGTAACTTGTTCAAGGTCACACATAAGTATTAGGGCCATCTAAGACACACAAATATTGCAGAAAATCACATTTCCCATCTAAAATTTTGAAAGGTTACAGATATCAGGAGTCTTTTAAACAAAATGTGCTTTACTTTCATTATCTGCATGTATTTTTATTATCAGGTCTATAAAATTTTTTTAGCTTCAATATTATATATTTCTTGGAAAAAAAGTGTGTTGGGCAGATAAAATATATTATGTTCACTTTGCTAAGGAACTATTACTTATTACTAGTTACTGTTTATTAAGCTAGTGTTCAGTTCTCTTACATGAATTACACATCAATTCTTAGTCCTCAAGAAATGGAAGATAAACCCTTACCTTAGGTTGCACATGAGTAAGAACTTAGGATTCAAATCATGTTCATTCTTTAATGCTCAGGTTCTTCTCACTATATACCTCCCTGCTTTCCACCAAACCAGAGTCTTATGTTTTCCATCCAAAACTGTGAAGCGAATTGAGGAATTATCTCATTGTTTGACCAATAGGGTCTGACCAACTAGACAAATATAATCAATTGTATAGTCAAATATATTTTGATAGACTCACTTTTTAATTACCTTAATTGCTTTTAATACAAAACATAAAATCAATATCTGAGAAAATATCAAAAATAAGTTTATTTTGTTTTTATGTAAGCTAGATGCAAGCACATAAATGGAATTCCTAGAATATGACAAACAGAATCTGTAACTGGGTCTTAAGAGAAAGAAAAAGAGACAAACACTGTATTTCTGCATATGCTCTGACCAGGGATCAAACCAGCCACCTTTGTGCTTCAGGGTGACACTCTAACCGAGCTCTCCAGTCAGGGAAATTTTTTTTTCTGACCAGTGGATTTCAAGTTCTTATTTAGATCTGTGTCAAAATAAAGATGGAGATTTGAAGAATTACTAAATTGACTGCAGCTGTATGAAAACCCGGAACTTGCAACTGCCATGGTGTATTCTTTGGTCTGTGTTTTCTGGACAACTACCTTGTTCTCAGCTTTGCTGTTTACACTTACAGCTAGTAGTTTGGCACATACCTATAACAAACCAAACTCTTATTTTAAAAAAATTGAATATATTATACAAAATAAAATGCATTTAGTAACCAGATTGACTAGAGATCAATAATTTGATTTATTGACTACATTTATTGAATAGAAGTAACAAGAAGGTTTATCATTTCAACTGAAATTGAATTTTATTTTTTATAACATTGGCATTTTTTATTTCATTGTAATCAATATAGTAAATTTTAGTTCTCTAAATAGATTAATAAGTAAATATTTCTATGAGCAGTCTTTCAGGCTTGGCATTACTATTTTTATATTCCAGGATAAATCTAATATTCTAGCTTAAAAACAATAAGGAGAGGACCAGAGGAAGGGTGTAAAGAGAGTATAAGGTGACGGAAAATGATTTGATTTTAGGTAATACATAATCAACACTTCAAATGCTATTGAAATGGTCACCTGAAACCTATGTACTCTTACTGATCACTGTGACCCTGTCAATTTTCTAAAAATATATATATATATATTTTAATTTAAAAAGCAATAGCCTGACCTGTGGTGGCGCAGTGGATAAAGCGTCGACCTGGGAACACTGAGGTCGCCAGTTTAAAACCCTGCACTGGTTCAGTCAAGGCACATATGGAAGTTGATGCTTCCAGCTCCTCCCCCCTTTCTCTCTCTCTCTCTCTCTCTCTCTCTCTCTCTCTCTTTCTCTCTCTCTCTCACTCTGTGTCTTCTCTAAAAATGAATAAAATAAAAAAATAAAGTTTTAAAAAGCAATAGCCCTGGCCAGTTGGCTCACCAGTAGAGCATTGGCCGGGCGTGTGGAAGTCCCAGGTTCGATTCCCAGACAGAGAACACAGAAGCTCCCATCTGCTTCTCCACCCTTCCACCCTTCCCCCTCTCCTTTCTCTCTGTCTCTCTCTTCCCCTCCCGAAGGAACAAAGTTGTCCTGGGAGCTGAGAACCGCTTCATGGCCTCCGCCTCCAGAGCTAGAATGGCTCCAACTGCAATGGAGCAATGCCCCAGATGGGCAGAGCATCACCCCCTGGTGGGCATGCAGGTGGATCCGGTTGGGTTCATGCAGGAGTCTGTCTGTCTACTTCCCGGCTTCTAACTTCAAAAAAATAAAATAAAAAATAAACAAATAAAAAGCAATAATGACAGCTAATATTTATTGTGATTTCTTTTACTGTGCTAGGTTCAAAGCTAAACCTGATTAATGTAGTAGTGATCCTAACAATTCAACGAACAAAAGTATATTGAACAGCTGAGAACACTCAAGTTCAGGTGACAGTATGTTACTTGTCCCAAAGCCCACAGCTCTTAAACTGTGGAATCAAATTTGAATTTATATCTCATTACTCTAACATCTGCACTCTAAACCACTCTGAAACAATAACACAAATAATCCCCCAAAACAGTTTTTCTAGTGATTCTCTTTTTTTTGGCATTTTACACTAAGATCTCAGTTCTATGGACTCTCAAGAGTTGACTAAAATTGTGTTTGTGTCAAAAATTTTACCAAAGGTTAATTCAAGGAAATTATATATAGATGCCTTTACCTTAAATCCTGAAGCAGCAATAGGTCTACACTCGTGTAGTGAATATAATTTACATTCAGAGATAACTATGACCAATATTACAAAGCTTTCAATGACGATATTTGTTATTTCTAAATAATGATTTTTTTTCTCCATAACCTGGCATTGTTTACATTTTGAGGGAAACAAATATCGTCCATTTTATATAATTTCTCTCTCAACACAGAATATGCCCTAACTTGATTTACAGTTCAGCTAAGTGATACATTACCAAAAAATAACATTAGCCTTTATCTTATCATTTCCTTATTGGCTGTCTAGTCAGCAAGTTATTGTTTTATTTTTTTAAGATTTTGCTTAAAGTACATGATTGTTTGCTTGGCTATACTTCCTTCCAAATGTCTTTATAAACTTTAATATTGCACATCCTTGTTAGATGTCTTTATTCACCTTCTTAGAGTCTTGCTTTCCTCCTATAATAACGCCGTATCTACTGTAGAATGATACTTACCAGAAAGACAGTCGGCTATGAAAAAATGCAAACAAAGCCACAACAACAATGTTTGAACTAAATTGAATAGGAGAATTCAAGTAAAGGTGGCAATAATACAACTATTAAAACATACAAAGAGCAAAGTATTTCAATTGATGATATAAAATATTATTCCATCTGTTATTAATTTATTCACACTGATATTTCTTCAAGTTCTAAATGTGTCACAATAAACAATGAAGAAACAAAAATGTCTCTCATATTGTTGCCTATTGGGTCTAAGAAAGAAAAAAATGGTATGTTAAAATATATCCCATGATACCTAGAATATATCATCAAATTAATCAAGTCATATTCATAGTGGAAGTTGCTTGCAAAACCATGTTTACCCCTATGACCAGGAACAAACAGCTACAGAGCAGAAGAGAAGGCGAAAGAAATTCCTCAACAGATGCCTGGTTTACACATCACTCATACGTATACCACCTGCACAGAAATGATATTTTTCAGTATCATCCCTACTGGTATCTACTTAGTTTTTTACTTAAATTGCTTAACTCTTTATAATTTACTTCATCATGACCTATAAGCTTGTTGATATGATCTGACATACTGTTTTACATTATTTAAATACATATTTGTTCTGTGAATTATATAAAAGCATCTCTTCTTTACCTGTTAAATGATTGCTATATATCAGGAATCATTGCTTTAGGACAGCTTATTTTTTATATACAAATATTTTTAAGGATAAAAGATATTCAAACACACACTCATACACACACACACACACAAATGAGAAACATTCTACTGATAGTACTTTGGTTTTTACTTAAATTTTTTATACTTAATACTTCAGGTACAACTGTGGATTCGCAACTGTATAATAATATTAAGTGTTCCAGGCTTTCAACCTCAAACTTTTGTTCCAGGACAATGACATGTTTCTCTGTATAAGAAAAAAAAAAGTCAGTGAACTCAAGGCTGGACCCTTAATAATAAGTGTATATACTTCTAAAAGTTTACAAAAAATATGCTAAACAGAAGACTTACAAATTGGTCTATCTTAATTAAAAAGGAATCTGGAAGAAAAAAAATGTGCTCTGGAGAAATAGAAAAACAAATGTTATAGAGGACAATGGGTGAGATAACAAAGTGAATTATATTTACTATAATGTATAAATATAACATTCTGGGCATTCTGTATCTTGAAATCAAAATTCAATTATGTCTTTAAATAGATGATAAGTAAATTGATTTTAATAGTTTCAAAATTAATTCTAAGCTGCTGAAAAACTAGAGCCAAAGAATAATATTTGATGGCAACTCTAAGGGATTATTCTGATAGCATGCCAATATACTCCACCTTAATTTTATTTAAAAAAATTACATACAAATGTAAAAGACATTATTGTCAAACTCACAGAAGACACAGATCTGGTATAAATAATTAAAATATGAGATGAAGTAATTATGATGCAAACATTATAAATAATCTGGAGTGAAGGTTTGATAGAGGATAAACTTTAATAGACACAAAAGGAAGCAAGATGTATAATGTGCAGAAGATTAAATATAATAGTGCTTTCCCCACTAAACAAAACAGTTCTATTGCTTCTACCTGAGAGACAATTATTCTGAAGGCTCTTCCAAAATAATAATTCTACTGTCTTTGCTATATAGATGCAATAATATGTTTTATGTTAATTGATATTACATTTTGTATAATATTTCTCTAACAAGTGGATGACAAATTACTAAAGTACAGGTCAAGAAAGAAATAGATATAATTTCTCAAATTGATTTATTGATCATGATTGGATATTACACAAATCAAGTTTCTGATATTTGGAAAGAATTTGGAGATAATAATTATTCTTTATTGCACATTGAGAACAGAGTTACATGTCGTAAACATTCAACTGAGAAATAGGTAAGAAAAAAGTCATCAAAATTTTCACCAAAATAAGAGAGGTGACAGAATTATGTAATTACATAATCACTGTAATTCTTTGTTTTCCTACAATTATATAATTACACAGTCACTATAATTCTTTGCACTCCCCCTCATATTAAACTAACAAGTTTCTTCTGGTAAAGAAAATAAACCTATGGCTTTCAAATGAGGGTAGAAAAAATCCCAAATTCACTCACCTAGTTAACATGTTTGATATAAAAATATAATAGACCTGTAACGTAAGTTTACACACTATATTCATTGTATTAGGCCATATTAATATTGGGAAGAAAATAAGAAAAGATTAAGTAGAAAAAGGACACTAAGACAAAAGAATGAAAATGGCCAGAGAGAAGGAAATACAGAGATAGTGAGGAAGGAGGAAGAAGAAAGAGATAAATTGGAATTAAATTTTCTGAATGAAGTAAAGACAAATTTATCTTATTCCATTCTAACTGCAGATTGTTCAAAAAGTTGACAAAAGCATGAGCTATTTTAGGCATATGAATTAATAAAATATATTCATCCCTATATAAATCTGAATTGTAGTGTACACTGTGTCCATAAAGTAATGGTGCACTTTTGACCGGTCACAGGAAAGCAACAAAAGACAATAGAAATTTGAAATCTGCACCAAATAAAAGGAAAACCCTCCCAGTTTCTGTAGGATGATGTGGCAGCATGTGCTCATGCACAGGTGATGATGTAACACCGTGTATACAGCGAAGCAGCCCACGCCATGCCAGTCAAGATGTGGACAGTACAGAGGAAAGTTCAGTGTGTTCTGCAGCTCGCTAAATTCGAATCTGTGACCAAAGTGCCACGTGAATATCAGCATGTTCATAACGAAGCGCCACCACATAGGAATAACATTACTTGGTGGGATAAGCAGTTGAAGGAAACTGGCAGTTTGGTAGAGAAACCCCGTTCTGGTAGGTCATCAGTCAGTGACGAGTCTGTAGAGGCTATACAGGATAGCTACCTAGGGAGCCCTAAAAAATCTGTGCGTGCATGTGCTTGACAATTACACTCAAGCAAGACTACATACAGTTCATAAGGTGTTAAAAAAAATCTCTGTTTTATGGGGTACAAATTGCGGCTGTTGCATGCTATCAAACCGGCGGATAGACCCACACGATGTGCATTTGCTACAGATATGCTTCATGAGATTGACAATGATGCAAGATTTTTGCAGAAGATTGTGTTTAGCAATGAGGCGACCTTCCATATCTGTGAACATGTTCATCGCCACAACGTCTGAATATGGGCTGCTGAACATCCTCAAGCCTACGTTGAGTACTAATATAACACCCCTAAAGTGAACGTGTGGTGTGGCCTGATGCACAATAAGGTGATAGGCCCATTTTATTTCACGGAGCAGTCTGTGACGGCAAACACCTATCTTGACATGTTGGAATTGTATGCAGTGCCACAATTTCCAGAAGGTGTCATCTTTCAACAGGACGGCGCTCCTCCACACTACGCCACCATTGTTTGTAAGTTTCTGGATAGAACATTCCCCCGGCGGTGGGTAGGTAGGGGTTCTTTCTGTCAAGCCATGGCCACCACGATCCCTGGATCTGACACCCTTAGACTTTTACTTTTGGGGTTATGTGAAGCAACATGTGTACATTGAACGTATCAATGACATTAATCACTTAAAACAGAGAATCACAGATGATATTCACTCTGTTACACCAGACGTCCTTACCCTTGTGTGGCAAGAACTTCACTATCGCTTGGATGTGTGTAGGGTAACAAATGGAGCCCACATCGAACTGCACTGAACAGGTATGAAACTGGGAGAGTTTTCCTTTTATTTGCTGCAGATTTCACATTTCTATCATCTTCTGTTGCTTTCCTATAACTGGTCAAAAGTGCACCATGGCTTTACGGACACACTGTATTAAAATCCACTGGGGTTGAAAACAAATACACAGAAAACTCAGGTTACCTATTTTTCCAATTCTAATGAATAGAATGGCTAATTCAACAACAGTGAGCTATAGTTTGTTCTACTAAAGAGAACTGTACAATCTTTTGTCCTTTTATATTGATGAAAACTATTTTGATATGAAGAAAATAAATTTTCTACAAGATTTCTATCTCTAATAAAAATATTGATTGAATTATTTTAATAGAAACTATAAATTTGAAACAGTTTCAGTTAACAATAAACTAAAATCCTTCTGAATTACATAACTTTTCTTTGTATTAGAGAATTTTTCTTTTAGATATGAAAACTAAGTTAGATGGAAAACTATCATAAAGAAAACAATTTATATTACAAACTTTGAAAATAAATATACTCAGCTGATACTATTATATTAACTATATTCACATTCTTGTATTTTATAGATGATGACATTACTATCTGGAGAAAAATAAGCTTATCCAGACCTCCCAATATAACCAGTCAAAACAGCCTCCCAGACCTTATGGGACCTCTCCGAGTCACAATGCAAGTTAATGACAAAACTGTAATTAGATACAGTTGAAATGAGAATGTGAAGATCTAATATTTCCTGTGGCTGGACTAATTTGTGTTTAAATACATTATTACTAATTAATTAGCATGGGCATTGACTTTACCTTTTTGACTCTCTGTTTCCTCACTCATTAAATGGAAAAAATAATAGCAAAATAATTAACAATATCAATACCACCTAATTTAAAGGTTTCTCTGAAGATTACAGAAAAGGGATTGACACACTTTAGGGCCTCAGTTAAATTTAATTATATCATCTTCTCTTCCTTTACCCCAGTATCTACTTTTATATATATATATATTATAACCATCAGAAATGCATCTCATAATTAATTAAATACTATATGTTCCCAATTCAAAGGAGTAAACAAACCTGAGTGTAGCTAAAAAGTGTGGGGTCACAGTAAGAATAAATGTAAGAAACATTCTGAGGTATCAGAATCACACAAATCTCTGTTGCTGGTTTTGGGTTACCCTTAATTATTTTTAACAACCAAACCCTAATTTTCCTTATCCCACATCTCTAGCTAAACTTTTCTTCAAATTGGCCCTTTCACCGTGCACCAAAATCTGATGAAAAAATAGACCCTAAAAGAGGTCAACACCTCATCAGTTCCTCTGCAAGGGAGGATTCCATCCTCTCCAGAAATTATCTTCACTGGAAATTCTTCATAACCTTCAACAAAGAAAGTTTAACACAAAAACAAAGTTTTGCAATAGTTTCTTCACATTATAAGACTAATTGCTTTGGTTATGGCCAAGTTCTGAATCAGTTCACAATGTTCTAGACTTAAAATGGCTTTAAATAGAACCCTTTCTTTGGATACTGCCAAATAAGCTTTTCAGCTCATCTTTAAAAAGAAAGATAAAAAGAGAAATACATATGCTACTGAAGAAGATATAGTATATTGTGAAAAATAAGTATCCATATACAGGTAAAGATATCAAATATATTTCAAATATACTAATTGTAAACAATATTCCTCTCCCTGCTTCTAAGTCAGCATGAGTGCTGTATTGACTTAGAATCAGAGAAAAAATAATTTCAGCAGGAGGAGAGGAAAATCTAATTAGAGAACCCATTTTGTGTCAGATATAATGTAAGTCATTTGGAAATGTAATATTGCTTAATCCTCATAGTAACTTTATAAAATATATTGTTCATTTTACATTTAGGAAAACTAAGATTATGAAGGTTAATACACTTAATCTTAAATGGCCAGTAAATCCTGAGGCCATATTCTTTGTTGGCTTTACATTCTATCATACTACTAGTGTCTTATCTATACATTTATTTATGTAAATAAATGTAATTAAGTAGATCATTTTCTAATAGCACTTACTAAGCATGCTTTTAATATAGAACAATGGAAAATCATTTAATCTTGAAAATGTGTTATGTCTTAAGTACAAACACTTAACAGAATATTGATAAAAGTAGGCCCTGGCTGGTTGGCTCAGTATTAGAACATTGGCCTGACCATTGGCCTGACTAGTCTGTGGATGTCCCGAGTTTGATTCCCAGTCAGGGCACACAGAAGTGTCCATTTGCTTCTCCACTTCTCCCCTTTTCTCTCTCTCTCTCTCTCTCTCTCTCTCTCTCTCTCTCTCTCTCTTCGCTTCCTTCAGTCATGACTCAATTGGAGCAAGTTTGCCCCAGGAGCTGAGGATGGATCCATGGCCTCCACCTCAGGAACAAAGAAGACCTTCATTGCTGAACAATGGAGCAATGCAGCAATGCCCCAGATAGGCAGAGCACTGTCCCCTAGTGAGTTTGCCTGGTGGATCTTAATTAGGGTGCTTGCAGAAGTCTGTCTCTCTGCCTCCCCTCCTCTCACTGAATAAAAAAAAATAAAAAATAAATGTAAAATTTTTAAATATACCCTATAAACTGATAAATACTGTAATATAAATGGGTTTTAAAAGAAGCCCTAAAGTTATTTATTATTGGTAGAAGGTATAATAATGGCAGATGGGTTACAGCATTCTAGCTGTAAGGAATAATAGATGTAATCCACTTAACACAAACACTAACACAATTCTATCACATTGGACCTCAAATATTGAGTTGACATCCTCAAGATTATATTTGGAGGACTAAGAAAAAAAGAAAGTAAAGCCTTTAATTCTTTGTCTTCAGTCTTAAATATCTTCTACACTTCAGGTTTATTAACATTGGGTTTTCCTTTCTCTTTCAATGTTTAAGAATGTTTGCTTTAGAGAAAATCCTTTGAGAGACAGATCTGAACTGAAGCTTCCATTAAGAAATCTATCACCGTGAACTTCTATTGTTGCCGGTTAAAATGCGACACTCACCTGGGAAAGCAGTAAGTGGAACAGCTTTACATCTCCCTGACTGACGTGTGGCTAAAGAGCCAAAGGTACTAATTTTTATTCTAAACTGAAACCCACTAAAGAAAAAGGCACTCACCCTTTTAAAATAAAATTGCATATACCGTTATTGAAGGAAAAAGACTTTTCCTAAAACTCTCTCCATTCGCTTGGCAGACATTCCCGTACCAGGGATCCTGCTAGTTATGCTGCCATTTGCAGAATTATTTGTTCCACATTAAGCAGAATATCATCTCCACCTCAGCAGGAGATCTTGGCGCATAATTAAGTCATTCCTTTTCAGAAAGTTTGCAGTGTTGTCCTCTGTTTATTTGTAAAAAGACAATCCCAATTCCAATAGGATTTGAAGTCTAGTGAGTTTTTTTTAACACCTTAAAAATATCTCATATTTTTCTTGAAGTACTCCCCAATATCCACCTTTGTTTTATTATTAACTGTAGAAACTCCCAGGATTTCTGCATTCAAGACATGGAATATTTTCTTTTTATCCCTAAAGATAAATAAGTTACATGAATTTAGTCTCAGGTTTCTTTTTATTTCTTTTATTTTCAGAACCAAAAACCTGTCCCAGAGTCTTACAGTTATCTAAGAGCAAAATGAAATAAAATAAATAATAACATCCTATTGTTCAGGTCTGAACAGCTTAAATTACCTAAATCACCAATATTAGCAGAAAATCAACTGCACTAGTGGTGACATATCTGATAGAAATGTGCCCTGAATGCTCCGCGAAGAAGGGATGAATTCACAGCAAAGAACAGAAGGGGGTGCTTCCATTTTGTACTGCCACAGTTTCTCTGTCTTCTTTCTTGAAACCTAGCATTGGTCTGGAATAGAGGTGAGATCTTGCCTATGCCTATGTTTTCCCAGAGTCTGGCCCCCACTGGCTGATAACTCTCTTGTCTTTTACCATACTTTCCTCTAATCTCTTAGGGACTGAGGCAGCAGCTTCACTGAGAGGATAAATGACTCTAGCGGGCCTTGGTCCCATGATAGCACTGCAAATTCAGGTTGGGTTGGTGGCCTCCCACCCCAAACACTTATTCACTGGCTATAAATAATCCAAGGGCTCCTATGCAATACATTTTGTACCAGAGCTCTGAATGTGTGTTCTTTTGTGTAGAGAACCACCATTCTTAGTATAGTACCTTCATTATATAGATAAAATGTCCAGATTTTGAAATAACCCATCTTTTTTATTTTTATATTTTAAGCAGAGAGATAGAGGGATGGGGGACAGACACAGGAAAGGAGAAAGATGAGAAATATTAACTTGTATGTGAGGCACTTTAGTTTTTATTGACTGCTTTCTCATATGCTCCTTGAAGGGGCGGTGGGCTCCAGCTGAGCCAGTGACCCCTTGCTTAAACCAGTGACATTGGGCTTCAAGCCGGTGACTAGGGGGTCATATCTATGATCTCACACTGAAGCTAGCAACCATATTCTCAAGCTAGTGAGCACATGCTCAAGCCGGCAGCCTCGGGGTTTCAAACCTGGGTCCTCGGCATCCCAGGCCAATGCTTTATCAACTGTGCCATCTTAATATGATCTTGCCTAGGGACCAAATAAATATAAATTATACCCATATTTAACAACTCAGAGTTATTTCACCCCACTGCTACTTTGAGACATTTCTGATCACTAAATATGGTACAAAAAACCCAGAGAGTAAGGTAGCCATCTTCAAAAATACTATGAAAGAAGGAGAAAGTGCCTAAATTGCTGATGTTTTATAAAACTTACCTACAAGTTTTATAATTTAGCCTGAGTACAGAGTCATCCTAAGAACCTATATTCTTACAGACCCTACAGTGAGTGCTATATTCAGCTCCTTATCTATACTTTCTCTTTTAAATAGTTCCAAAACTTACTTTGAAAATTGCCAACACACATGTATGTGACTCCAATAAAAATTATAACAAACAAGGACTGACCAGGTGGTGGCACAGTGGATAGAGCTTCCGTCGGACTGGGATATGTAGGACCCAAGTTCGAAACCCCGAGGTTGCCAGCTTGAGCATGGTCTTATCTGGTTTGAGCAAAGCTCACCAGCTTGGACCCAAGGTTGCTGGCTCGAGCAAGGGGTTACTTGGTCTGCTGAAGGCCCACAGTCAAGGCACATATGAGAAAGCAATCAATGAACAACTAAGGGGTTGCAACGAAAAACTGAAATTGATGCTTCTCATTTCTCTCTATTCCTGTCTGTTTGTCCCTCTCTATCCCTCTCTCTGACTCTCTCTCTGTCTCTGTAAAAAAAAAAAAATTATAACAAACAAGAACGTACTTGATCTCTAAGTACCTACACCTGAGAAATTAAATATGCATTCCTTCTTGTAGACCAGAAAAGACATAATACTGTTGAGATTCTATTGGAATAAAGTCACAGTATGTTAAGAATTCTGTCCCTGTTTAAAACTGCATGAAATATGTCTGCATTATTCCCAAAGTGTTTGAAGTGCCAAGTTCTCCATATGTGTGGTCGTACTTGAACGAATTCTTAACAAAGTGGTTGAGACTTGGAGAAATAAAATCTGATCCTAAGACTAGATTATGACTCAATGGCTGGGACATTAGGCCTCACATTTCAGAAGGGGCAAATAAAGCTAAAAACTGAGGTTTATGAGAGAGGTTGAGCTTCATAAAAACAAAGTTTTTTGATCGAAGTAACGGGTATCAGATTTACCTTTAAAGTAAACAAACAAACAAATAAACTATATATATTTATATCTATATCAAACTACATATAGATATATCTATATATTTATAGATATATAGATATAGATGTAGATATATATTTATATATAACTATAGTTATCAAGACTAGTCTAAACATTAGGCAACAAAGGACAGTGGTCTCTGAAAGACAGAAACAAATTAGGTGAATCCCAGCCTGCAGTGCCTTATTGTATTGGAAAGGTTTCCAGGCTACAACCTGAAGAAAGAAGGTTAGGCAAATCTAGTGGATTCCATGAGTTGACAAGACTGAACTAAAAGTCCAAAGAGACCATTGTAGTTCTCCAGGAATGAAGAAGAGAATGCTGCACAGAATATGAACCCCAGAGATTTGCGGAGTGTCTTTCTTGAGTATTGAGCAGAGAAGAATTCAGTGCACACATATAATGAAACTCTCTCATGCCAGCAAAAGGACCATCCAAAAGGACTGTAAGGAACAGCATCTATGGTTAACATAGGATACAAAATGGTGCCTGTACCACTAGTCAGCTGGACAATTTAAATGCACAGGACACTGGATAGAGCATTGAAAATGGTATTGCCTAAGTAGACAATAGTGAGTTCTAGAAAAAACAAACCCCTCTGTTCTCACCTGACAAATCTTAAAAATTAAATCTCAATACATAAAAATGTTTTAAGTAATTTAACGATTTACAAAACAAACCTCAAAAATATTTACAAATATACAAAAACTCTGCACCTAACAAAGGACTAGCAGAAAAATGGCAAACACAAATAAAACACAGATAAAACATAGTGAAAAAGAAACAAAGCACAAATGTCACAAGTAGAAACAATTAAGATGATGAGGAATAAAAAAGAAACAATGTGAGTATGTAATGTAAAAGATATTAACTAAACTTATTGTGGTGGTCATTTTCCAATGTTATATATCCATCAAATCATTATGTGCAACTTAAACTAATACAATGTGACATGTCAATTATATATCAGTAAAATAAGTGTGGGGGAAAAAGTAATATTCAGCAAGAACTAAAAATTACTTTAAGGCTTGGCACAGGCATTTGAGTAAGTGAAACAAATAATATAAACAAGAAAAAGTATGAAGACTATTGTAGGAGTCTCAATATGTTGGAAATATAATAAATCAGATGTTGCCAAATAAGAGCATTTCAGGGTGGGGGGTTTGGAAGAGTGACAGGGAGATATATTATTAGCTGTGTATTAGTCATGGGGCTCTTTGTATTAAGAAAAATAAAAACCTGGCAAACTTAAAGAGAAAAAAGAATATATTTGCAATTTATTTTTGGCTTGAGGAATCATAGTGGAGGCTTCTTCTAGCACCATGTTGAGTGAAATAAGCCAGACAAATAATGCATACTGTACGACACCAGTTTTATCTAAATGCACACTAACCTATAATGACTGAAAGCAGGTAAGTGGTTGTCTGAGGTGGCAGGGAACAAAACTTGATGGCAAAGGGAGGTACTGCAAAGCAGAACAAGAAGTTTCTAGGGGTGATAAATATGTTTATTATCTTGATTGTGGTGCATGCACCTGTTCAGACACATCGAGTTTCATATCTTAGATATATGCAGTTTATCGTATGCCAATTTTACTTCAATAAAGCTGTCAAATATCAGGTACACAAAGTTTAGTGCATTTACAGAACTGGGATTCAAAGATTCTGTGGAAATTATACAATAAACACCTGAAGATTCATACTAGTACATGATCTTCAGTATTTTTCTGTTTTGTTTGTTTGTTTGTTTGAGAGAGAGTCAGGAAGAGAGACAGAGAGACAGGAACATTGAGCTGCCCCTGTATGTGGCCTAACCAGGGATAGAACTGGCAACCTCTGAGCTTCTGGATGACATCCAACTGACAGAGCTATATGGCCAGGGCTTAATTGTTTACTTATTGATTGATTTTTAAAGAGAGAAAGAGAGAGAGGGGAGGGGTAAGGAAGCATTCATTTGTTGTTCCTCTCAGTCGTGTACTCATTGGTAGCTTCCCCATGTGCGGGGATTAAACCCACACTCTTATCATTTCCGGACAACACTCTGACTGACTGAGCTAACTGAACAGGACCAGCATTTATTATTATGCTGGGAATTATTTTCTTAAGTCAAAAACTCTTTGTAACTAATTATTTTTGATAGTATTTATTTATAAAATTTTGTGGTGTTTATTTAATTTTTAATTGTTTCTGTCTATCTCCATTACAGAATGTGTAATTGAGTGTTTTAGAAAAAGTGATGAAAAAAGCAAAAATAATTCTGAGGACCTACTGTGCGCTTAAATATCTACTACACACTGAAATGCTTTTATTTCTTTGAATCCTCTCATTAGCTTTTCAAGTACAAAATTATTATATCTGTTCACAATTAAGGATATAGTCAACACTTGAAGAAATCTATCCAATTAATATCTGCTGAATTAAAAAATGAAGCTGTGTTCCTAGTAACTCCAAAATTGCTGGGCTCTTTTCATGTAGCTTCTTAATGTACTGATAACATACCTGTCTTCCTATAGATGAGGAGGCACGCTTCAATGTAACGATTTGACAGAAAATGTCAGTTGTTCTATATATTGAACATTCCTTACAATTTAAGTCAGTTTTGCACACTAATCAAGCCTAAAGTTTTGAATTGATAAGGGTGGGGGAAGCAGTATTTGTACTAAATGAATACATATAAATTCAAAGAAAGAAAACTAGAGTCCTAGAGTGCAGATATAGGTGAGAAATATCTTATATTTGGGTAAAAATTAAATGATGTCTGTACTTCCTTCACTCATTTATCAAATATTGATTTGTTCCAAATTTTACCCTCAGTACTGTGTAGATATTAGGAAATAGAAGATACATGAATTTAGCCCTCCTAGAGTTAATTATATGTCAAAGGAGTACATTTCATTAGGATCTATTAAAAAGCATGAAAACTGTGCAGTAATAGGTGACACTGAAAATATGTTAGAATACATACGAAAATTTCAAAAAATTAAGGGTTATAGTAATTGGTCATAGATCAACAATGTAAACACTGGCCTTATGGCTTTATTTGCTTTTTTTTTTTTTTTTTTTTTTTACAGCGACAGAAAGAGTCAGAGAGAGGGATAGATAGGGACAGACAGACAGAAACGGAGAGAGGTGAGAAGCATCAATCATTAGTTTTTTGTTGCCGTTGCGACACCATAGTTGTTCATTGATTGCTTTCTCACATGTGCCTTGACTGCGGGCCTTCAGCAGATCGAGCAACCCCTTGCTGGAGCCAGCGACCTTGGGTCCAAGCTGACGAGCTTTTGCTCAAGCCAGGTGGGCCCGCTTTCAAACTGGCGAGCTCGGGGTCTCGAACCTGTGTCTTCCACATCCCAATCCGACACTCTATCCACTGCGCCACTGCCTGGTCAGGCTGGCCTTATTTGCTTTTAGTCAAACACAGTATTAGAAGACAAAAGTGGGCATTCAGGAATGGAGAACAGAAGACAGCATATTATCTGACTAAAAATGTTGCTTTCAGTTCCATAGATAATGACCGAAGCATAGAAATCAGGAAGGTTTTAGGAAAGAGAAACACAACTGATGAACAGAATGGAAAATAGAGCCCATGAAGAGATATTAAACAAAATGGACTTATTTGGCTTAAAGAAAAAATGTAAAAAAAGATTAAATTTAGAATTCTTAAACAAAAGGCTTTTACACAGAACATAGTATTAAGTTATTCAAAATTTCTATTGGAAAAGGATAGAAAAAGCAGGTTTCATTTATAGTATTAGGACTTTGGATATAAAGGAGTGGGATTATTGTTTGTTTGTATAGATTATGAATGACAAACATGGCTTTACTTTAACCAGATGACATGCAGTGACCTCTTTTCATCAGATTCCATCAAACACTATAACAATATATGCATTATACACAGAACTGAGTGAATTTGACATTTAGCACCAACATTTTTGAGGTTTAGAAATGCATTTGGTGTTAATTCAGCAATAAGATTAGTTAACACTTTCCATTTCATCTGTCAGCAAGATGTTAACAAGTACAAAGTTACAACATCGAATCAAAAAAAATAAAAGAAAGAGAAAAAAACAAAATGAAGTGGGTGGATAATTTTGCATTATCAAGAAATAGTAAATTCCAGCAGTTTAAATAAAATTACATATTTAAAGAAATGGAATTTAAGATTAGTATTGCTAACCCTTCAACACATACTGATTGCTCTTGGATAGTCATACTTTTAGTTAATAGAGTCATATGTAATTACTTCTGGTTTAACTATTATAAACTGGAGAGTTTAGCTTGTTCATATTTTACATTTGGTTTAGTACCAACAAATATGTCATCTAGTGCCAGGACTTAACTGTATTTATAAAAAGGAATCTGAACAAGTGGTCATTGACAAAATTTTATAATATTAATAAAAATAATGCTTGCCCTGGCCTGTTGGCTCAGTGGTAGAGCATTGGCTCAGTGTGTGGATATCCCAAGTTTGAAACCTGGTCAAGGCACAGAGAAGAAGTGCTCATATGCTTCTCCACCCTTCCCCCTCTCCTTTCTCTCTATCTTTTTCTGTCTCTCCTGCAGCCAAAGTTCCACTGAAGCAAAGTTGGCCTGGGTGCTGAGGACAGCTCCATGGCCTCTGCCTCAGGTGCCAAGCAAGGAGCAATGCCCCAGATGGGTAGAGCATCGTTCCCTAGTGGGCTTGTCAGCTGGATCCCAGTTGGGCGCATGTGGGAGTCTGTCTCTCTACCTCCTTGCTTCTCACTTGAGAAAAATGCAAAAATATTAATAATAATGATGGTTTTTATTATTAAGTTTTCAAAATATTGAAATAAAGTACAGTGTTAATAAACTTCACTCTGCATAGTAAAATTATTTATAGCATAGTAAGAGTAAATAATATCAGCATGAACAAATAATTTCTTCTGAATAGGCACTTGTATTTTAACCCATTTAGTAATCACTTATTCATACAAAATTAATATGAAAAATTAATCACAATAATATTTGAATTGATTATCTTTACTAATCAATTCTCAATATTATTTTCTTTTATTTACATCAGAAGAAACTTAAATAAGAAAACAATACAGACGCCCTTTGAAAAAGCACTATTATGGCTTTTAAATGACTTGTATAATGTATAAAGTTAGTATCTTAGGAATACTTTATTCCCTGAAAATTCCTGGTATGATGTAACTATAACAAGAGTCTGTATGCATGTGTGTGTGTGTCTGCACACATGCATATATAATCACTAGAAGAACTTCAGAAAGGAGAACATTTATAATCTAAAAAATAAAATCATATTCCTGTTTATTTATTCAGTTACTCAAGAAGAGCACAATATTTTCAAATGTGTGACATGAATGACATAGATCAGGGGTCCCCAAACTTTTTACACAGGGGGCCAGTTCATTGTCCCTCAGACCGTTGGAGGGCCAGACTATAAAAAAACTATGAACAAATCCCTATGCACACTGCATATATCTTATTTTAAAGTAAAAAAGCGAAACGGGAACAAATACAATATTTAAAATAAAGAACAAGTACATTTAAATCAACAAACTGACCAGTATTTCAATGGGAACTATGGGTGTGGATGCAATCCTGTGCTCCTCTCACTGACCACCAATGAAAAGATGCCCCTTCCGGAAGTGCGGTGATGGCCGGATAAATGGCCTCAGGGGGCCGCATGCAGCCTGCCAGCCGTAGTTTGGGGACCCCTGACTAGATAGTAAGCTGTGGATCACGCACCAGATAGTTCAGTGTATTTTGAACATGGTGTTAGGTTTGAATGGCTTGTAAAGTTACACCTTGTTAATTTCTCTTTCATTCTTCTTAGTTATTTCATTATGAGAAATTTAGTCATGGAAAGATAGAGTTTCTCTGACATTCAATAATATTTCTCTTTACAAAGGGAGAGCTGGACATCCCCCCCAAAAAAATTTGTCCATTGATTTTGAGAGAGAGAGAGAGAGAGAGAGAGAGAGAGAGAGAGAGAGGTATCAACTTGTTCCACTGAGTTGTGCATTCATTGGTTGCTTCTCTCATGTGATCTGATAGGGAACAAATCCGCAACCTCCACACACCAGTATGACGCTCTATCCACCCTGCCACCTGGTCAGGGCCGAGAGAACTACATTTTGATAGTCCATTGTAAACCTAGAATTGTGATAAACTAGAATTTTATGACATTGTTTTCATTGTACTTAGTTTACTATAACCTTTATGACAAGCCATTAAATTTCCATTTGGGGTCATGATCAATGGTCTGTCCTTGCAGGGAGAGGACTTTTATCATTGTTTATGTTTAAAATTGCTTCTGAAGAATGCTGATAACATAGGCAGACTAATTTTTGTTTGGCTCCTCATTCCCTTCAAATTGTCAATAGTAAAAGCAACCCTTTATTGCCACTGCTACATCTATCCATTCACTGTTAGTGACATAGGTTATTTCAAAAATATACAGTGTGTCTGTAAAGTCATGGTGCACTTGCTTTCCTGTGACTGGTCAAAAGTGCACCATGACTTTCCAGAAACATTGTATTTAACTATGCATTTTATTTTCTGATCACATTTACTCATTCCAATTTGTTTGAGATTATTGCATCTATGTCTTAATCCTTTGCTTTATTGCAAATTAGTGGCAGGTCCAGAAAGTTTACTAATATTTCAGTGTACAGGTAAGGAAACAAGTCCTGTGGATCCAAATATCTTCTCACCCACTTCTGTTTGGGTGACTCTGGGAAACTACTTAACTTTCTGAGTTGTTATATCCTTACTGTTGATATAGGAATAATAATAATATGTCTCTCATAGAATTGTTGTAAAGATTAAATAATAAAATTCACATAATTAACACAATGCCTAACACATAATAAGCTTTTAAGACTATTAAATATCCCTATTAATAAATTTCTTTAAATTCCCTGAGTCACTAATATGATGATTAACTTAAGGTTTTCAGTAGGTGTTTATTAATTTTATAAAGATATAAAAACAAGCTTAATTATGTAAGTAAAACATTAAAAATGAAACAAATAATGCAAACTGGGCCCAAAGTATGTTGTAGGATGAACTGAGTGTATGCTGGCATTTGAAAATGCCTGGTGCCTTCCTCTGCAAAGAACAGAAGTTGTCGATAGGACAGCTCCTCGATGTTCAGCATTGTGTGTGTGTGTGTGTGTGTGTGTGTGTGTGTGTGTGTGTGTGTGTCAGAGACAGAGAGAGTCAGAGAAAGGGACAGATAGGGACAGACAGACAGGAATGGAGAGAGATGAGAAGCATCAGTTCTTCATTGCAGCTCCTTAGTTGTCCATTGATTGATTTCTCATATGTGCCTTGACTGAGGGGCTACAGCAGACTGAGTGACCCCTTGCTCGATCCAGCAACCTTGGGTTCAAGCTGGTGAGACTTGCTCAAACCCAATGAACCCACGCTCAAGCTGGCGGCCTTGGGGTCTCGAACCCAGGTGCTCTGTGTTCCAGCCCAACGCTCTATCCACTGAGCCACCACCTGGTCAGGCAATATATATATATATATATATATATATTTTTTTTTAAGAGACAGAGACAGGCAGGGAGAGAGAGAGGGAGGAGAGAGATGAGAAGTATCAACTCAGAGTTGCTTCAGTTCAGTTGTGCATTGATTGCTGCTTCTCATACCTGCCTTGACAGAGAGCAGGGGATACTCAAGCTCAGCCAGTGACTCCTAGTTCAACTCAACAACTTTGGACACAAGACAGTAACCTAGGGCTTTAAGTCAGCAACCTCTGGGCTCAAGCAAGTGACCATGGGATCTTGTCATGGTCCTGTGCTCAAACTGCAACCCCTCACACAAGCTGGCAAGCCCATGCTAAAGCAGGCAACCTCTGGGTTTTCAAGCCACGGACCCTTGGCATCCCAGGTCAATGCTCTAGCCACTGTGCAAGCACCAGTCAGGCACATAATTTTTTTATTCTCTTTTGGTAATAACAATACTTATAAATAATACGTTCTGATAAAATAAGCCTTCTAAATTACATATTTCCAGTACTAATTTAAAGAAATATTTTTAAAATGTGAACTTCAATTATTTCTATTTAGGTATTACAAAATGACCATGGTGAATTAAAAAAAGAAAACCACAAAAATCCAAAAATATGTAGTTTACTTATATTTTAGGTGAGTGATTCTCAATTTTTTTCTTTCTGCCTCAATAAAACATTCTTTATTCTAAAGGAACTAAGTGAATTGCTAGAGAACTGAATTCATAAATGTTTTATGATCAGTAGAGATAGTTCTCTGATATTTAGTGAGATTTTTACTGCTCAATGCCTGTTTTATATATCAAAAATCTTGTGATTTTAAACACTATAAAGACCAAGAGAACTACTAGCATAGGTATTCATAAAGTAATATAACATCCCATCATCAGTGGAGAATTTCAAAAAACGTATACAAATTTTGATATGAGGAATCTAACTTCCTGATACAAAGAAATAATTGTTAACTGACATAGCTGTATTATTCTTTCATAATAATTTCACGATTATTTGGAATTAAGAAATATATTGATGTGTTTAGTATATTTTGTTTTTCTGATTCAGAAGCCAGTTACAAAGAAGCCTAAAATATAAACAGATTTTATAATCAATTAAGAATATTCAGAATGAGATCAAGCTATATATGCTACTAAGTCATATAAGAAATTTTTCACCTAAAAGCTGTATAATTATGTTAACCAGTGTCACCCCACTAAATTCAGCTAAAAAATTAAAAAAGAAAGAAAATTTTGCCAGTAGTTTACTTGGTGACAAATGAAATTAGACAAAGACTTTAGAAAGTTTTTTAACAAGTTGAAACATTATTTTTTAATAACTTAATAAATGAAAATGTTACAATGGTAAACATTTTATAATATTAAAAATAATTTCCCAGCATTTTTCTAGAAATTTTTTTATTAATTTTGCCATTTGATATTTAATACTTATTGTTAACATAAAGAATTGATTTTAATAACCAAAACAAATTACATAATGAACTAAAATTGAAACAAATTACTAATTTAAATGTAATATTAGCATGGACAAAATGACTACTAAAATACTACTGTAGAGATACACATATTCTGTAACTTTTCATTATTTTAATGTTAAATATTAATTGACAAGCTCAAGTTAGAATAGGATATACAATTCACAGAATCTAAATACTATTACTCAAAAATATAATTTTGAAAAACATATAAGATTTTCTTAAACTTTAATAAATAGTATAAATTTCTATTTCTTCTGCTTTCTCTTAAGTATCAGTCAAATTCCAGTAGCTAGTTTTAAAGAAAAACATATACTGGAGGTCTGTCTTTTTCTTAGAACATAAAATTGTAAAAGCAAGTGTTGAAATTATATGGATAAAGTGATACATAGGGTAGGTCTGCTGTCTACTCTAGTTCTCTAGCTCTTAAACAACATCTTCAGTCTACTTCTTTAGGTCAAAAACACTCCTCATGAAGAATTTCTGTTCATATTTTTAAAAATCTCTCTTAACATTCTTGAATCAGATAAATGTAAATATTAATTACAAGGTTAAGATTTCAAAGGAGAATAAAAATAAGTAACAATTTACTCTGACACCCATAGTCTAAAAAGAGGTAAGAGAGTTCACATCTCAAGCTAAATTATGATCATCTTTCCCTTTACATTCATTATTTCCCACAAGAATATATTCACAGGAGCCTAATGACATGAAATATCTAACCCCGGACACCTTCCATCCCAGATTTTGAATGTAAGACTGAATGGAACATAAGTATGGCTAACAGATTCATCATCTATCCAACATCTGTAAACTATACACAGATCATGAAGCAATACTGCTCACAAAAATTAGGATATTTTATAAATAAATATGAATTAATAAAATATTCTCTAATTTTTGTGAGCAGTGTAATAAATGGCACAGTTACAATTCTATAATAGGTGTTTTATTCTCAATACTATATAATGTCCTGAAATGTTAATGGCTAAATATGAATAGTCTTTTCATAAACAAAAATCTGATACTACTTGGATCCTCAAATTGATTTTAACTAATAAGCACAAATCTAAGTTTTCTTAGAAAGATACAGAATAATATTTTCTATACATAGATGCATTACCAGGCATTGGCTTTGAAAAAATGCATTGCAATCTTTCATTCTTCTTATTCCCATTTACTAATATAAAGCATAATCATATACACATAGTACTAAGCAACATAGAATAACCCCTGAAAATATAAATGGTGGGATGCTTTCTAAGGAAATAGCCAACCCAAATGATATGCAAACAGAAACTTATCAACTAAAACAAACACAAATATTTTTGTTCTAAAGGTAGGCTAAAGGAGAGAAACATTTTAAATTTCTACATTTCTTACTAATTGTTATTATACAGTACATAACAAATTCTTTCCCCATACTGCTATAAATGTGCAACTGGGTTTTACAGTGTGAGTATGTATGTTATTTTATGTTGTTTCTAGAGATCCATATATAGTTGGCAAAGGGTGAGAGGAGTAGTATGAAAAGGATAAAGTGTTTCAAACAAAAACATCACGTAATATTAACTCTCTGACTCAATTTCTTTAAAATAGCAACTGCATCAACCCAGCTCTTATTAAAACAAATACATAATCTCCTTCCTTGACAAACTCAATTACAAACTTCAGTGGGCAAAAAGCTACTTTCTCACATGGCTTTTAACTAAAGATCAATCCTAAATTTGGAATATTTGGCATGTCTCCTGACTCACTGTGTCAGCTCCTTTTTAGTTTTGTGCAATAAAATTTAAATCTCACAGTTTATTATTAAGAAAGACCAAAAATAAAATAACATCAGCAAATAACTGTACAATTAGTAGAGAGATAGTCAATATATAAAAGTTACTGAAGACAAGTTATAAAAAGACTATTCTTCCACTCAGACTACTTAATTATTCACATGGAGTCATTCATTTCTTTGAAGAAAAGCTGGAAGAAATTTTTCTCATCCCTTTCTACAGATAGGTTCTCTCCTTCAAGGGCATCTTTGGAACCAAAATATTTCAGTATAAAAGAGGCTCTTTCTCAATTTCTGTCTCTTTCTCTCTCTCATACACACACAGAGACACACACACTTTGCAAACATACATAGATATATATACCCACACATAGAGAAACAACACTGACATAAAATAGCTTGTGCTCAGGCAGTGAGCAGGGATGCCTGCACTCCACTGCACAGATTACAGCACAGAAGCAGATCAGACTCGTTGGGCAGCAGAGAACAGAACACTCCCAAAGAATGTACACAGAAGGGGGTCCGTTCACTTAATATAAAGTATAGAACCCCACCCTCTAAATATCTAAGACATATACAGTGATGTCATATGTTAGAAAACATACTAACAGAGAAAGTGTAGTGTTCACTCTTTCCAATATACAGAATTCATACAGCATTCTTTCCTGAAGATATGAGCACAGAACTCCTCCCCATAAATTTTCTTAAATATAACACAAACATTTGTTAAATATTATTTTAAGAGTAAGTTAACAAAAATTTTGAAAACAACTAAATTCACAGTTAACTGAATTCTAATATCATACTTTATTTTACTACATTTATAGTTATCAATATCAAAGCTTCCTTCTCCAGGCCCATTCAGGCCCTCCAGCCTAAGGATAATTTAGCCTGACACTGACTGTAAGATTGACAGAGCCCTGCCTCTGAATGTAGTCATGTCGACTTTGAATGAACTTTCATGCAAGGTGCCTGAGAAATAAGACTCTCGAGTATCTGTGGAACAGATTTTATAACCTGGTCTGTGCTTTATTTGCCAATGAATATGTAATAATTATAAGATGTAGAAATAACCTTCAGTATAGAAATGTGTTATTCATATTAATACACTAGATTACCAGAAAATGTTCCCTTTCCAATTAATATAAAAACTATAACATTATTGATATAAACATTAAAAGCTCTATAATTTATTAGGTACATACTAATAAATCCATGCTATAACAGTAAAAGTTAAACAAAAGATATGTGAGTGAGTCATCCCCACCTCAGGCTTCAGGATAGATGGAGGAAGGAAAGGAGAAAAATTAGAGGTTGGCTTTACTCGTTATTGCAGGAGTTTGGATGTTTAAAAGAGCTCTTAGGCCAAATGTTAAAATCTGTTCAAAGTGGTAGATGGGGCTTACTGTATAACTTTATGTACAAGATGGTATGTTTTAAATATTTTACAATTAAACGTGTACTTACTTGGATTTTAAAAAGTCTGTTTCTTATATACTTATAGCTTGAATAGCCAGATTCAAATTTTCACACAAGACATTCAAGAGAAAATAAAAGCACACTTTAATCGTTTCTATCCCTTGGTTTGAATATGTTCAATGTCATGTTGGAAAAATCAGATTATGAAAAGCACATACATAGCTGCTATAGAAAGGTCGAGGTCCTATCTAAACAGCCCTAGCTAGTGTGATTATAGCTAACACATTAATTAAAAATAATTAATCAAGCAGAAGGTCATACATCAAAACTGTTCAAGCCTGACCAGGAAGTGGCACAGTGTGTAAACATTGAACTGGGACATGGAGGATCCAGGTTTGAAACCCAAAGTCTCCAGCTTGAGCGTGGGCTCATCTGGTCTGAGCAAGACTTACCAGCTTGAGGCCAAGATCGCTGGCTTGAACAAGGGGTCACTCGGTCTGCTGTACACCCCCCCCATCAAATGTACGTATGAAAAGCAATCAATGAATAACTAAGGTGCTGCAACAAAGAACTGATGCTTCTCATCTCTTTCCCTTCCTGTTTGTCCCTCTCTCTGTCTCTGTTACAAAACAAAACAAAACAACAACAACAAAAAAAACTGCTCAAAAAGCAGCAAATGATGCTTAACCAACTTAGAAGCAAGACTGTCTTAGATGACACAAAATTCTAGATAAGATGAAGGGATGTAAGAAAAGGAATCAGGAAATGCTACCACAAGGCGAAGTGATGTAGCCAAACAAAGAGTGGGTTCTAGAGAGCTTGGGAGAGAGGACAGAGCCCAGGCAGAATCACTGATGAAAAGAATGTTTCACTGAGATTTTGGAACTGAAAGTCCAAACAATGAACAACGGAGAATAACGTAATGAAGACATACTCTGATATTGTGTGTCAAGTTGTAGAAAAGTGTCAACATTGACTACAAAGCAGATGAATAAATCTAGTACAGAACTGTCAAATCCCTATATTTGCATTTTATTCCTAAAATGGAAATCGCAGGCAGAGGTGAAGAAAATTGGAAATTGAGATTCTGAACGAAAATCTTAGAGCTGCTACAAGTGGGTTATTCTACTTACATTGCTCAGGAATTTAAATGTGATGTTTGCCCAATAGTGCAACAATAATTAAAGAACCTTCCAAAAGTAGTCAATATCAATGGTCTGATAAAAGTGTGTATATTTCTATTCTCAAAATTTTGTTTTTCTTTAGTGTAGAATGAAAAAAGCATAAATATCTTCAGGCAAGAAAAGCAATTTTATAACTATTAACTCACAAAATGAAGTCATAACTATATTGTCAGATGGTGAGGGTAGTATAGATTTTAATATTTTTATTTATACAGATATGAAGCTTAAATTTTTAAAAAAATATTTATAAATTTAAATCCAAATGTGCCCAATGTAGCTTTTACAGACAGATAGAAAAATTTAGCTATCTCAAAAACTAGGTGCAATAAGATGGAAATATTGTGCAGTCATTTTTATTTTTAAAATTTAAATTCAGTTTCACCAAAAGTGGGCCTAGTCAGTTGGCTCAGTGGTAGAGTGTAGACTCAGCATGTGGATGTCCTGAGTTCTATTCCCAGTCACAGCACACAGGAGAAGCTACCATCTGCTTCTCCACCCTATCTCTTTTTTCTGTCTCTCTACCACCCCCTTCCCTTCCCGCAACCATGGCTTGATTGGGACAAGTTGGCCCTACGAGCTAATGATGACTCCATTACCTCCACCTTCGATACTAAAATAGCTGGGTTGCAGAGGAATGTAGCAAGGCACAGATGGACAGAGTATTGCCAGGTAGGGGGCCTGCCTGTTGGGGTACATGTGGGAGTCTGTCTCTCTGCCTCCCTGCTTCTCACTTAAAATTTTCTTTTTAATTTAAAAACAATAAATAAATAAAAAGTTTTATCAAGAATAGTTCATTGAACCAGGACTCTTTATACAGTGTGTTCATAAAGTCATGGTGCACTTTTGACCTGTCACAGGTCAAAAGTGCACCATGACTTTACAGACACACTGTATTTAATTTACAACTACTTAAAATGGACTCAAGGCCTCCTTACATTTTAGATTAGCATACAATTTTTACACATATTGAATTAGTTGTTAAATTTGAAAGTAATCAAAAGATTTCAGAAATTAGACTGGGTTGAATTCAATGAATGTATTATTCAGGACAATTTAAAAACTAAATAATTTAAAAATATTTATAGATTATTGTTATTTTGATATTTTCATTCCCTATATATATTACATGTCTATTTTGTTATGTTATGTTATGTGTTGTTTTGTTAGGCTATTCTATTCTCTCTCTCTTCCTCTCCTTCTTACATTGGTTTTTCATACACAATTAGAAGCAAAACAAAATAAATTGTTTTATTTAGACAGTATCTCAAAGTAGAACAAAACTACAATGCTAGACCTTTAGAATTGAAAGAAGTAAATTATAAGGGAGTGTTAACCATTTGGTTTGTCTTATCACCATGATAAGGCTTTCCAGGTAGCAGTACTTCTTATATTTTAACTTTTACTCACACAGAAATAAAACTAAAAATGTTCTTAATGCTATATATATAACTTCATAACAAAAGAACATTTACATAGGTTACTTTTTATATACAAATAACGAAGTTGTATATAAAAAGTACTTTGTGAACCCTATTGTTCACAAAGTAGATTCTTCCATGTCAAATAACCCTTAATTCAAGTCCCATTTGCTAGCTGTGGGACTTTGGGCAAACTCCAATACTCTCAGTGGGCCTCATTTTCTCATTGACAAAAGAGGAAAAATAAAGAGATTAAGTAATATAATCATTGTAAAGCCTTTAATAGTTTCTGGGCCATATGGTAAATACCAAATAAATATTAGATATTATTGTTATGATGATACATAAATATTAGTTGGCACAATATAATTTACCAAAAACAGTTCAATCACATCAAAGTAAGGAGGAAGAACAAGAAGAAAACTTGAATATAACATTCCAGCCAAAAAATTATGCAAATAGCTAGTATAAATCATTATTCCACCTTATTTTGAAAAATAAAAATACAAAAGAAAGCAGAGCAAACTAGTCAGTAATATAAACTAGTCTGCAACAGTTACTAATAATTGTTATGGACAAATTGGTGACAAATGTAGTTTGATGTCTTGTGAGTTGGTTATAAAGATCAATTCCACAAAGTGGTAAATGGTAGTTTTATGACACAGATAAGCTATACTGGTTGCATATTCTAAAGAAAAAGTTACTTAGAAGACAGTATTAGAAAAAAAAGACACATTATTGCCAGTGATTACATGCAACTGTAGCTCATAAGTGTTGTTCAATATAAATGAAATAAAAAATTAGAGAAGCTAAACACTCTCTATGATTTTCATTTCTCCTAAAAATGTTAATTAATAGTATTTAATAATAGTGTAAAATGTAGCAAATATATTTAACACAGTTTTGTCTATGAAGCCTGAAAGTCCTATCATTTTAGGCAAATTTTGTCTTCTCTAATCAATACAAGATTTTTTAAATTTCCCCAACAATGTTAAATTTGGTATATTCACCTACAATATAGTTTCAAATAATGCTTAATAAATGTTCATAAAAATTAATTACATATGACAACTCTTCTTCACTTTTGCTGCTGACATTTTTGAGAATAAAATACATTAAACAAGATGATTATGTTCTTCATTTCTGTAATGTTATTTAAGAAATAATTATATTGTAATAAATGACTTAAAGTAAAAATAATATTTCAGAAATAAATGTGAAGAGGTGACCACTGTCTCTTAACTTTTTTACCATGCTTAAGAATATATAGTGATTGAATAAATGGGAAAATAATAAAAATGAAGTCTAGGACAATGTGAAAATAGTGTCTCATTGTTTCTATGTATTAAATACTAATATGATGTACATATCTAAAATTGAAGATGATAGTTTCATTGTTCCTTTTTGATCTATCTTTTCAAAAATAGTTTTGACTTATAATAAGCGATACTTACTGTTCCACTTTACCCTTCGTTTCTTATGAAATAGCCTGAAGTTGTTGACTATGGGAACACAGAGTCAAACTATTTCATGTAAGACCTTCAGGTTCATCAGAATTGTGTTCAAATTCATTTCCCCGGGGCCATCTCAGGTGATGACCTCAAAACAATGGTAAGGACCACAGACAGACACCACTCACCACAGTTGGCCTCATCTGATGCATCTGCACAGTCTGCATCCTCGTCACAAACCCACAGCTTGGAAATGCAATGCTTGGTCGTTTTACATTGGAAATAGTCTGGAGAGCAGCTGTTTTCAGCTTAAGAGGAAAACACCAATGAAAATGTAGCTTTGGACAAGGATACTTTATATAAAAAGCAGTTAGACAACCATGTGTAAGATAGTTGAAAATGTATCATATTTTAATTAATAATACTCTAAAGGTGAGTAGTTTCAACTTTTAATTATAATGTATTCCTAATATTCTTTCAGTAGAATTAAATAAAACATATTTCTCTAATATTACATTTAATAAAAATAATAGTTTGATAATTATCCCACTTTAATTAGATTAAATTTAAGAACTAATTTTATGAACTAATAATTAAGGGTCTTTCAGAATAGCATTTTTCCAGATAAATAAATTAAAAGTTTTATACATATGTAATTTTATAAAATTGAATGATATTAGTCAATGAAGGAATCAAAAGAACAAAATTTATAAAAATCTCTGGTTGTGTTGAATTTTTGAGGGAAGAGGTGAACACCCGACTAAAATGTAAACGGTATCACAAATGCTAGTCAATTTAATGGATCAGCTTCTAGAATGGCTAACCATAAAGAACTGGTACTGACTTTATTCTGAATGCGCCATCTTAATCAAATTGCTGGATGACTGCACATTATTTACTGATAAAGTTTTAGGGAAATAAAAACTTCAGCAAGACAGATGTTGACAGTATACCTGTTGAAATTCTGAAACTTGACAGGCACTCTATCATTCAGAGCCTCTGTGTGTGTGTGTGTGTGTGTGTGTGTGTGTGTGTGTGTGTGCGCGCGCGCGCGCGCCTGCCTGCTTGTCTATGTTCATGTATGCAAATTGTTTTCTCTTCCCCTTAAAGTAATTTTAATTTTTCTATGATATAGAAATAAGAGGTGAACAAAATGGAAAGTGGTTTAGTATTGTTCTTTGAAGTAGCTTGTTAAAACAACATTAAATAAGGTACTATTACAGTTTTTAACAATTTTGCTATTTTATCCAGATTTTGTTTCTCATTATACATTTAAATGCATTTTATTCAGAAAAAAACAATCTCTAACTAAAATGGAGTTAATTTTAAGTAACTAATCATTAGAAGAAAATTACCTGTGCCTTCTTACTCTGAGAAAAAAAGTAAATTGATTAAGAATTTTATAATCACCTGTAATGATTTTGTTGCTTCACTTAAGAATAATATAAATGAATGAATAAATTTGTTTCCATATTAATCAAAATATCCAGGTAGCTTTTTAAGTAAAAATCACCAATGTTTTAATTTTCTCTGTATTCTTCACATTGAGTTTCTTAAATAATACATCCCAATAAACAACTATTTGGAATTACTTGTCATAATGCTGTCTATTTTTCTACACTGTATAAATTTACAGTGCACAATAATAATTTTTAGATCACTTTCAGTTGGGAGTCAGAAGTAAGACTAGACAGAACAATTTTAATTGACTTACGGCAGTCCCTTTCATCTTCCTCATCTCCACAATCATCTTGTCCATTACATCTGAGGTTTACTGGGATACATTTCTGATTCTTGGTACACTTGAACTGGCCTGAGAGGCAGACATGTGTCTCTAAAAGGTAAAAAGAGAAAAATGATTAGTGCTGAAATCCGTGTCTGCATTTAAATCACTATAGACATAATTAGCTTATAATTAGATTTCTGTTCATTAGTTATAAAATTAATCACCTACCACAGTTGAGTTCATCAGAATTGTCTCCACAGTCATTCTCTCCATCACAGAGGAAAGCGGGCAGAGCACAGAGTCCTGTTCCACACTGAAATCGACCTGGTTGGCATTTAAATTCAGCTAGAGGAAGAAATATATAGAAATCATGCAATGATAATCTCAGTTCATCACTTCTTAAATAGGGCCTTTCTGATATTCAAAATGCTTATAACATTATTATATTAAACATGTCCTGGAGCACACTGGGAATGTCTGACATGTAGCTAGCCATTATATTCAGATGCACAGCTAAGCTTGAATAACTCAGATGGCCTCAAGATTACATTTCATAAACCAACATTAAGGAAGCAGTGAATAGCATATAAATGTAAAGATATGAATTTAAAAACGTATAAATGTGTTCTCACTTCAGAGAAATGATATTGAGAGGTTAAGTGGCAGAATAGAATTTATTGTACTTTTAACAAAATAATTATTTTTAATATTGTTTAGAAAAAATATTTATCTTTGATTACTTTGCTTTCTGGCATGTGTAAGAACAGAACATCTGCCCTTAAAACATACTCCCCAGAACCACTGAAAACAAATGCTTTCTATAAGTATCACATTCTAAATATGATTTATTTTTATTCATTTTTATAATTCTATTACTATATAAGGGCAATATTTTATAAATAGTAAAGTTTTTATATGCAATACATATTTTATTACAGTGAATAAATCCCAGATAATAGTTTATTTTTATTTGCTATATTTTTTAGTTAAATAGAAATAATAATGCTAATGATAAAGTAGGATTTATTGAGTATCTACTAAGTATTAAGCATTGGGTGAAGCCCTTTCACATATTGTTTCTAATTGAATCTCATCATAACCTTCTCACCTGAACAACACCATAATCATTTTTATAAATGAGAAAATTAAGTCTCATGGATGTACAAGTTTCAAAGGTCAGACTCAAAATTTAAACCCAGATCGGATTCTGAAGTCTTCTCTCAAACTGTTTCTGGCAAGAAAATATATCTTTTGGCTGATGATCTTAATCTATGTTACTAATCACTGACTTCGAGATTAATATAAACTAATAATGATTTCATAATACAAATCAGTCAATAAAATGTTGATAAATTATATTTTAAACTTTCTTTGGAAAATAATTCATGTTTTTAATAAACATATGGGAAACAATCAATTAACAACTAAAGTAAAGCAACTACAAGTTGATGCTTCTCATGTCTCTCTTACCTCTCTACCTTCTGCAGTCTCTCTAATCAATAAAAAAATTAAAATAAAATAAATAATTCAAGCATAATAGTATATCTATCCCATTCATATTCTACTTTTTCCTTATTGTCTTTCATAATGAAAACAAAAGTAATATTAATAAATCAAAGTGCAATTAATCTTTTAGTATCATAAAAAAACATTAGGAAAGCAATGATTTTGGTAGTTTTACTTCCTATTGAATATATAACTTACTACTTTCAAACGCATTAATGAGCTATGTGAAAGAACTCAAATGAGTGATGGAATTACAGCTTGTCTAAGTGACTAGCAACTCTAAGTTCGAAACAGTCTTGTAATTATGTGGTGGAAAGTCTACAGAAGAAAGTAGCTAGCTTTCACTGTGATAGTACATGGTCTTTCTTTAGTCCAGATCTCAAAAAAAATCTTGAACATAATTGCCAAGGCCAAATCATGTTAACAATGTACTGGGATGTTGAGGGAATTGTCATGATTGTCTACCAGCATCTTCAACTTGACAGGATGGTGTTGGAATGACCCATGGAGTAAACTGTAAAGGCTCAAGGAAAAGTCTGCTGATAGTTCATTTCAAAAAGTTACCAAGGACAGCTAAAAAGAAATAATAATAGCACCTAACTATGCCAATCACAGTTAGATGTCAAGATATACACAACTGCTAGTCACTTTAAGGCAACTACTAAGAGCATACTAAATTGCCTAACTGCAAACTAATGATTTATATTGGAAAAATCTGACTTTTCATATAATTTCAGTATTTTAATACTGACAGAAAAATGGAAAAACTGTCTCTAAGATTTCAGTTATTGAGTGACATTCTGAAAACTTGCCCATTTTTATTTCCAAATTGGTGATATATTAAGTCACAATCATACAGGAATAAATGCAAATCATGCATACAGTGAAGTTCAGTTAAAACAGGAAATGTCTACACTTAAAAGATAAGTGAAGGTATATTTAAATTACATTTTATTTTTTAATTTAAATAATTTAAATCTAACATTTGAAGTTGTTGTTAGTGCTACATTGTTACTTCATGGATCACTTGTAGAATAACTTGTAGCTGTTTTACAGGTTTAAAAAAACAACAACACACCTAACAAATTGCTGACTCTATCACTTTATGTGTAACAGTTACAGATACATACCCAAGACATTTCAACAAATTTTGATGTGTTTTTAAATATAGACATATACAACCTTACTATTATAATTTTCAAAAAGTCACAAAAAGCAATACTGTAGATCAAGCTTCCATTTTTCATGTCTGGGATTTAAGGAGTTCTAAATTCTAAATTCCTACATTTGCCAATGTACTCACGACAGTCATCAGGTTCATCAGATCCATCACCACAGTCATCTACCGTGTCACATTTCCACCAGAATGGAATACATTTATCAGTTTTGCAACGAAACTTTCAAAAAGAAGAGAAAATATGGTTGAAGAACCCTAATAATATTTAACGGGTATTTAAAAACTCATCAGAGCAGAGCAGCCTAGTCTAATCTCTTGCTGCAAATGTGAACTCTAGTGGGTTTAGATAAATCTAAAATAGGAAATAAATTTACAACAATCAGCAGCAAAATAATCTTCCAGAGAAGCACATTGTCTAAGAAAAGCTCATGTGATTGCCTGAGCAGAGCACAGAGATCACCCATTTACATGCTATCCAGGGTACTTCTGCACCACAGCAAGTTGAGTGGTTGTACAGAGACCATATATATAGCCAGCAAAACCTGAAATATTTATTACCTGGCCCTTTATAGAAAAAGATTGCTCAATACTGAATAAGGCTAAAAATCATTAGGGATATCAAGAAGAGGTTTCAAGTTGAATTAATTTCATCAATTTAAATTAACTTAATTGCATTATACTTTCCTAGGAATCTTGGACAATTCAATTCACATCTTTCAGTCCCTGCTCCGTGGCTAACAAAGGAGGAGGTAAAAATAATCTAAAGGATCCTTTTCAGCTCCATCATGCTGTGATACTATGGAATTTCCTGAACATTAAATATACTGTCTACAGTCATAATGAGTATCTACTCTCCATAAATTTTAAGGATACTTTATTAAAGCAGTTGAGATCAATACAGTTTTTTTCAGTTTTGGAATTCTTAACTACCACACATGATCTTTTAGGGTAAATAAGAGACATTTTGAAACTAAAACGTATAAAAATTAGGGTTTTTTTGCTAAACAGAAACAGAAGAAAACTATTATAATAAAACTTGTTCTTAAAATTATTCAAAGCACTATTCAATAACATATCTATTAATGTGTTTTATTTGGGGAACTGTTCTTTCTGCTTAAAAGTAAAAAAACAGTGATAAGAAAATTAATTCTATTATAGAAAAAGAAAATGTTAACTCCTCCCTTTTAAAATGAACCATAAAACAAAAACTAATGATAGAGAGATTAGTTGAAAATGTTATATGGCAATATTTACTTATAGACTATTTAGCATACAGGTAACTTGTAGTTAGTGAAATGTTTCAAATTTATATTGTAAACAAAGTAATGTGAATTGAAGTTCTTCCCTTTAAGCAGAGCACAAACGTATTGTTTCCTTCACTATTGGCCAAATGCACAGAGAAATCAAGAAAGTTCAGTCAACTTACTTCTTAGTGATCTCAGATCACAAACTAATCCCTTTCTTAGCAACATTCAGTTCTAGGCTTGCACTGATGTTATAAAAAAATTAAAGAAAATAAAATCATACTTTCCATACAAAGAGCACATGGATGTGATAGAGTTTTTATCAAAAGTTTTACTTTAAACTATTAAAACCAGTCAAAGTGTAGGATATTTATTGCAGCACTACATATTTTTTCTTCTTTATTATTTTAATTTTCTATTGATTTGAAGAGAGAGAGGAAAAGAGAGGGGGAAAATGAGAGAGAAAAGGAAGCATCAAATCATTATTCCATTTAGTTGTTCCATTCAGTTGTGCACTCACTGACTGCATCTCATATGCTCCTAGATTGGAGATAAAACTCACGACCTCAGTGTGAGGGACAGCGCTGTATCCACTGACCCACCCAGCCATGATCTCTCTTTTTTTTTTTAATAGAAATTCAGTGAAAAATCTGCACCATAATATTCATCTGGATTGAAAACATTGGTTAACATTCTAAAATTTATTGACATTTTTTGAATTGCTTCTGTTGTAATCCCCACATGAGTTTCTAAAAGCAGAGTGGCATTTATCATAGAATGCTATATGCCAGAGACATTTGTAACATAGGGAAATATAGTTTAGGCTCAATTTTCTCTAATGAAAATAAAATATTAAATTAAAATTTCTGTTCATTTAAAATATTGTTCCTTTCTTCCAGTGAGACTTTGATGTGAATTTACCTGAAAATATTTAGATATCATAGAGCTAATTTAGGGTAGATTTACATTATTTTTAAAATAAAAGGGTGGATTTTATAATTCCTATTTCCAGTGGCAATATAGAAGGCAACAGAGCACTGTCATTTCAAGGGAAGAGCTGACTGCTCGACCACTTTTCCCATATTTGTTTTGCCTCTGGTCACATCTGTTGTAGTTTTCATAAATTACCAGAAGAAGAATACTACTTTATAGTGATTGTTTGGGGAATATTAGGCTAAGTCTGAAAGCGATTGACCTGAACATTAAACATTTCCAGTCATTACAGTATATCAAAGTACGATAGTACAAAGATTTTGGTTTTCCTGCGTATATTTAAAGTCTTCCCAATCAAGATTTGAAAAAAATATCCAAACTACACGTTTTAAATTGACTAACTCTACCTGATTTAAATAAATATGAAGTGTTGCAATTACATACAATACTTTGATTTTGCATGCCATTTCATTTTTAATAAGAATATAAAAAGGTTTCGAGTTAAGAGAATGCTGGGGTAAAATAGGTTATATTTTATGCAAGTCAACATTTTATTCATTAAGAAGAGGAAGATCTCTTCTATATGGTGTCTTGGCTACATTGCTTTATTTTTGTTTATACTTAAATACAGCAACTTAAAAAATAAAAATAAAACACTCTTCATGATAAATATTCTCCAAGATTAACATCATTCTAAAATAAATTGTACACTGTAGTTATCACCCACAAGAAGTTACAAAGAACTACTGAGTGTGTCTCTGCTAAAATAGATATAGGCATAAGTGCAAATCCCACATATAGTGAAGTTCAGTTAAAACAGGAAATGTCTCCACTTAAAAGATTAGTAAAGCCACTTTTAAATTATATACATTTTCATATGTTCATTTTAAATTTTAACAAAATCTTATTGGTGTGATTTGCCTATTTTATTTTTCTAAAATGATATTACTTGGGGATATAGTTTTGGTTGCAATCATTAGATGATAACAAATCAAAATTCTCTAGTAAGGTTAATTTAAAATGCAACATTTGTATCAGAAAGCTTAATGGTATGATTCTGAAATACCTAGATTATTTGCTTCATTTTCATGTCTGCCTCACTAAAATTTATGTTCCTATAAACTGACTTTTCCTTAAGCAGCATTCAGCAGAGTTTTTTCCTCTCATTAAATCAGAAAAGAATCAAAAACAAAATGATGGTATAAACCACAAGACTTACAGGGATAACCACTAATGGTTTGTGTTATCTGTTCTTCATTAACTTTTCTGTTAAAGATGAAACAAGTCAAGTGATAACACTTTTTTCTAGTAACTATTGTAAAAACAAATATATTTGTTCCACCATATTTTTTTGTTCTTTCTTGCTATTGTTGAATATTTTTAAAATTCATACAAAGCATTATTGGGGTTAGTTGACATTATAAATAATTTAGTAGTTTCATTATTGATACCAAATTGGGGAATAATTTAATTATATGAAAAATACTTTTCTACATTGATTTAGATTTTCAATTAATTGATTAGAGTTTTGGACATTGAATTACCATAATTACAGGTTTATTATATAAAATTTTGAGATACTTTATTCTTTTTATGATTATAGCAAGGCTGATGTTTTACTGCTTATGCATTCTTGTTTGAAATGTTCATCTGTTTAATAGGCATTCTTTGGCTTTATTTTCTGTTGGCTATTGAGGCTGCCTACACTGTAAGTGGCTTAGGCAGGTGTCATCCCTGCTAAGTCTCTCCAGGCCTCAATGTTGGACCTCAACAGAGTTCATTGTGGACCACTCCAGAGCCTGTGATCAAAGTTTATTTCAGAATAACCTGGTGGTTAAGCAAGAAATTTGTCTAAATTACAGTGCTATCAAGTATCATATTAAAACAATTTTAAAAAGATGTGATTTGTCCATTAAATTTTACCTCTAGAAAATATTAGGTTGCTTTATTTACCTCTTTAATGGTTTAAATTTCTAGTTCTCTAAAAATAATGTATTTTGAGCCCTGGGCAGTTGGTTCAGTGGTAGAGTGTTGACCCAGCAAGTGGATGTCCTGGGTTCAATTTCCAGTCAGGGCACATAGGAAAGGTGACCATGTGCTTCTCCTCCCCTCTTTCTCTCTTTCTTAATCTCCCACAGCCATGACTCAATCGGTTTGGGCGCTAAGAATGGCTCTGTGGTGGAGCCTCTGCTTCAAGTGCTAAAAATAGCTTGATTTCCAGCATGGGCCCCAGATGGGCAGAGCATTGGCTTCAGACAGGGGTTGCCAGGTGGATCCCTGTTGAGGCACATGCAGAAGTCTATCTCCCTTCCTCTCGCTTAAAAAAATATAATAATAATTTTCTTTGTATAAATGGGGGATTATAATTAAAACAGCATACTTTGCAAAGAAAGAAGAGACTATGACCTGTGCTTCTCACTAAACATCAGAACTTCCTGATGGCAGTTCACACTAATTGCACACTTACTCTTAAGAACATTCCAGTTGTACCAGAGGGCAGGGATAATACCTTATACTATACACCAGGAAAATTTTCCACTTAATCTTCATAACAATGGCCTACAAATATTAATATTCTTATTTAAAAGATGAGAATACCAAGGCACCGATAAATTAAGTAACAAGCCTAAAGTAATCCAGCCAATTTAAAGCAGAGCTAGGGTTACGTTCACAAGAAGTCTGTATTCAGAGCTTGTGCCCTTAACCACTACACATACTGCCTCCTGGAACTCAGTCAATCTTATGCATTTGTACAGTTCTTTAATGTGTGACATGCATGGGCATAAACTTAAGAAGTAGGTTGAGCCAGTATTAGCTTCTCCATTTCAAAAACAATCACACACTAAAAGAAATTTAGTCTCTTCCATGATGTCACTGCTATAATTGAAAAACCTGCAAATTCAAAACACAGAATTCTAATAATTAATTTAGTCATTTTCAAAGAATTACATAATTTCTTTGAGAATTTTATCTTAAAAAAGATACTTACTCAAATATAACAAAATCAAAGTTTGTTGTGTCATATGACTTTTGCCCCAAATTTTAAAGAAACAAAATCAATGCAGCTACTATTAAGTAGAAAATTTAAAATTTGAGATATGTTCTCTGCAAAGAAAACATATTTTGAAGGAGCAAATTATTTATGTCATGTATTTTTTTAATTTAAAAAATCTAGAAATGATTTTTCACAAGATTTATCTTTTCCATATCACATCCTTTGAAGGATGGGTAAAGGATGAAGATGGTAGTACAGAGCAGATCAGCTAAGACAGTGGTTCTTAACCTGGGTTCTATCAAACCCTAGGGGTTCGATGAGTCGGTCTCAGGGGTTCGGAGAAGCCCCTGCCGCGGAGGCCAGAATAAAGTAATACTGTAATTTGTTGTGAGTTCCTGCACTTTGTTGGTTTTGTTCTTTGAGCAAGGTGATGTTCATGGATGGCTCATTTTGTGCACCAGTAAAAAAAAACATATACCTATGTCTTGAATTTGGAAAAAAAAATCATATTTTATTTATCACTAAAGAAGGGTTCGGTGAATGCGCATATGAAACTAGTGGGTTCAGTACCTCAAAAAAGGTTAAGAACCACTGAGCTAAGATATGTCTGCTTTTTTCAGCTGTATATATCTTATCCTTAACACTATGCCTCAGTCAACCTTGCCTTCCAAATACAACAAATCTTGGCCCTGCTGGCTCAGTGGAGGGAGCGTTTGCCAGCGTGCAGATGTCCCGGGTTCAATCCCCAGACAGGGCACACAAGAGAAGCGACCTTCCGCTTCTCTTCTCCTCCTCTCTCCTTTTTTTCCCCTCTTCCCCTCTCACAGCCAGTGGCTCAGAGGGTCTGAGAATCAGCCTCAGGCACTGAGGATAGCTCAGTTGACTTGAGCATCAGCCCTCAATAGGGGTTGCCAGGTGGATCCCAGTTGGGGCATATGCAGAACCTATCTCTCTGCTTCCCCTCCCCTCATTAAAAAAAAACAAACAGAAAGAAATACAACAAATCACCTCTGATGATTCAGCTATGTACACTTATGATTTAAAACATTATATTATAATTCTTTTTTCCTTCATCTGTAACCCTATTTATGAAGTATAAAATACTCAGCTAATGTTATGCTAAACAAAGTGATGTTTTGAAAAGTGTTTAAACAAATAAACAAAATGTAGATAAAGCCTTACAGCAGCTTGTCTCTACATCCCATGAAATAATTTCACATCCACTCACCTGACTTGCTGTGCAGTTTGATAAGCAAGTCCTATTATCAGATGCAAGATAGAAGTTGGTGGGACATGCACAGGTATGAGTCCTTCCAGGAGCTAAAAGGCAGAGATGACTGCAACCTCCATTATTTACCATACAGAGATGTTTGGAGACTACAAATAAGAAACAACAAGAAAACAGGATAATCAAAACCAATAATATCATATAGTATTTGAAATAGAAAATTTAAGCTTTATAATTTAGAATGGAATAGAACTTTGTAATCCAGAGCATAATAATTATAAATATAATTTTAGTTTGTTATAAATTTTACTCATTTTTCCAATGATATTCACTTTACCATTAAATAATTTTAAGAATGCATTTCAACAAAAAGCAAACATTTTAATAAAAAAACATAATTGTCCATCAGGAAAAAAAATACAACAAAGACTAGAAGTTTTGAATGAAGACATACATATATTTAGAAATATTAATATAAAATACAATGGAACAATGATCTGTAACTAATTGTGTAGTGTCTTTATTTTCTAGACCAAATTTGTATTTTAAACAACATAATTAATACTTTATTTCATAAAAACTGATAGAATTCCCACTAGACATACACTTAACAAAACAGTATATTTCTCATTTTTACAACCCTAAAGATATTGAAATATAGTTTCTTTACCCAGCATTCCAGAAACTAAGGATTCTATTACTATACTGTAAATAAATTATTTCAAGAATGCAGTCTCTCCTTCTCTAACTATATGTCAGTTATTGTCATTTCTGCTTAATATAATTCAACAGATCAATTACTGTTTGTACTATATTATTGAGCTTCCAATCATATCCCTTAATAGCAGTGCTTTATATCAATTGAATTCATTCTATAAAATTATACTAAGTAATAAAAATCTCATAATATTTCTCAAAAATAAATGCACACTTAACCTTGGAGGAAACAAAAATGGAATGTTACTAATAGATGATGATGCATTTATGGAAACCATGGAAAGAATAATTACCATCTGGTTGTCTATAAGAATGATACACCTGGATATCTGTGATGGCATGCCATGAGTTAATCAGTGAGAGTCTGTCTGCTCCCGAGGTTTTATGGGCACGGCTGAGTGACTTGGTTTTCCCATCAGTCCAGTAGATGTAGTCTTCAAACAATGTTAGTGCAATCACCCCTGGAATATCTTGATTAGGGACTGTAATAGGAGATGGTAAGATTAATGTTCAGTCTTGGAAGACTGCCCGTTAAAATATTCAATACTACATGGGCTGACAGATAAAACTGCTACAAAATTTCATGTGAATAATTGCTGTGACAACCTGTCAGGCTGGCAAGGTTCTTTATTACTGGTAAGAGAATGCAGGATCGGGCACAGCAGCTTGCTTTGCTCAGCTTGAGCTTGCTTCAACCTCTGGGGAGAAAATGAATGCAGTCTTGCTCGCAGATAATGGCTGCTTCACCAGCAACAAATAACACCCAACAGTTAAAATCTATCTATATGTATGTATCCACTTGTTCCTAACTTAAATCCTTAAATCTGTAGGTCATTGTACTGTTTTCTCCCACTTTTAAGTTGATTAAATTATATATCCAGGATGAAATTTCTACCTACCTAGAGATACAGTGACTATAAGACTGCTATAAACCATCTTAGTCACTGAGATTTTATGAGTACTTTTACTTGCAAAATGAGATGGGATAGAGATGGGAAAAAATAAATGTGACACCTAACAATGCATTATACAGATTTAACAGCCACAAAGATGTTTAGTTGATGATTAAAATTGTTTATGATTATACCTCCATTATAGGTTTGACTTTAAATGTAAACAGTAGATTGAACATTACAGATATAAATTTTTCTTTCAAGGAATTTCAGGGTTCTATCATGTAAATAAGATGTTTGGTTGTTTTGGGTTAAATAATTTTAAACCATGATAAATATTTTTCCCCAAAAAAATTAAAAACCAATAAGAAATGAATAAAAGTAAATTCCTCAATTTGCACAAGCATTCTAATATACTTATATGCATTAATTTTCAGATATAATTTTAGAAACTCAGAAAATATTTGTTAATAAAAATGATACTAAAAAAAAAGATACTATAGCCAAGTAATATGTACTTTTTTATAAATTAGATTTCAATGACTATGACTGACATGTTCCACATTTAGTAGCAACTGGAAATTATAAAAACTATAATACAATCCAGTCTAGGTTTGTTTACAGCCTTATTTTTTAAATACTGTATTAATTTATATTGTTTGTTAAATGTAGAAATTTTAAATCTACTTAATTGTTATATTTATTCTGATGGGTCAAATGTAATCAAAGAATTCGCTATGACTCAAAAAGACAAAAAAGAAAGGAATAAAAGAATTAAGCCTCCAAACAGGTGACAATTTAAGCCATTGAATACTAATCAATATGTAAGGTTTGGCCGGAAATTTATCTCAGAACAGATATTATGCATGTAAAAATCAAGAAAAATCAAGAAATGTACACTCAGATTGAATTGTCTGTTACTCCTATACACATGGAACATACCACTAAGTGATAAGTCGCATTGGACAGGAAGGTGAAGGGAAGGACATTACCAGAATTAATCATGTCTGAGTTATTTATATAAACTATTCCCTCTTCCCACCTTTGGCTGCATAAATTCTTTCAAGAAGATAAAAGAAATGTGAAAAATTGAGTAAATCTTGGTGATGGGTGGTCATTATAACAATCTTTAAAATTATGTGTAGATTTGCCAATTTTCAAAATGAAATACAAATTTCCCAAAAAAGAAAGTCTCAGAAACATTTAATTCTGATTTCCTTAGGCAAAAAGGAAATACATCATTGAATACAGACCCAAATATTTAATCGTTACCTTAAAAATTCTCAGTCGACCAGAGATTCAATTGAGTTTTTTACAAAAGGTGAAGTTATTGTAAGATTTGCCTATTAGTATCTCAAAAGTAGCATTAGTCTTTTAGCTAGACAGAAAGGAACTACAGCTGATGCTGACTAAGCACTTGATTCCATAAATAGGTCAGCGGTCCTCAATAAGCGGGACAGGCAATTCTGGTCCCACAACAAAAATGAGCAGGCCCGCTTATCTATAGTTCTGAGGCCCAAAAACCCTGCAGTAGGATATCCCCCTTATATACTTCATTTTATTTAATACCACAACTCTATTGTGCAATAGTGAACTTCATTTTGCAGACAAGAAAGGTAAGATAGAAAAACGTAAGAAATTGATGAAAGTGGGAAGGGACAATAATTAGCAAATGAAGATACTGCTATCTGTCTGAATCAAAGTTAGATTCTCCTGCGGCTGAGTTCTTTGCCACTTTACCTACTAGCAATGCCTTTCAGAAAGCCAACATAGCTGGGCAAAGTGAGGTTATACTGTGTCCTCACGGAATGCATATATTGAAGCATTACGCCACAACATGGCTGTATTTGGATAGAGGATCTTTAAAGAAGTAACTAATGTCAAGTGAGGTCATAAGAGTGGGGTCCTACTCCAATATGCTTGGTTTCCAGAGGGAGACGGCAGGATGTGCTCATACAGAGAAAAGTCTAGGTGAGGACACAGCAGGAGGATAGCCATCTGCAAGCCAAGGAGAGATCTCAGGGGAAGGCATTCCTGCCAACACCTCCATCCTGAACTTAGCCTCCACAACTGGGAGAAAATACATTTTGCTGTTTGAGCCATCCAGTTTGTGGTACTTTGTTATGGTAGCCTTATCAAAATAATACCAATATGTAATGCAATGAAACTAATTTCATAAGCTTCATGAAAAATCAAGTTATTTAATTGTTTGATTGCACTTACACTGTGTATAATTTTCAGACATGAGGCAATTTAAGGGTTGGGCAAGTTTGCTGCCTCAGCTTATAATGATCTCCACCAGAAACCCTCTGTTATCGGATAATCAATGCTAATTTATGGAGCTTGGAAATTAAATTTCTATTTCAGAAAAAGGGTGACACATAGGTGAATGTACAGAGCATGTTGTAAAGTCAGGTGAAAGTGAAAAAAAAATAGTTCCTTTGCCAAAATTGACCATCTGTTTGATATAACTCTTTGTTCAGGACTAGCAATGAAGACTAGAGCATTCCGGAGTAGCTTTACGAGCCCACTCCAGGCCTTCTCATTTGACAAACATGCTTATTTCCAAACAGCATCAAACACAACCACCAGAGTATTTCTTCTAGGAAAAAAGAAAACAAAACAAAAAACAAAGTAAAAACACCAACTTATGCTAATGTGAAGAAATCTAGTCTCATGTATTTAATGTTACACTGACTCCACAAACTACTCTTTAACAGATGGTGCCGAGTTTCCTTAATCCCAGAAGTAATGCCAGTGAAAATCAAGCGAGCCAAGGAAAAGAGAACAAAAATCTTCCCACATCACTTTTTTAGGGGTTCAGCTCATAACTTGAGCTCATGCCTCCATTTCCTCCTTAGGACCTAAATCTCTTCAAAAGAGCAATTTGACTCTGCATAAGCTTCTGTGAAGAAATTACTATGTATTAACTGCTAAATGATCATTATAAATAAATAAAGCTGTGTTTGTTTTTCCATCAACATGTGAAGAGTTCAACACACACTGACAGTAAATGAGATGTTCTGAGCCAAAGCATCATATATTTTGGTACAACAAACTTTCCGATTCAGCATGAGAAAAAAAATTATTTTCTGTTGTCTAATTACTTATTTACATATTTTTATCTTTATGTACATATGTATGCCTGCATTAAGTATCTGTGAATATGTAACATTTGTGGCAAATATTATATACGTAACATATACATATATAATATATAAATATAAGTAATATATATATAAATAAGCAACACGAAAGATGTCTGCAATGTAATTTGACAGTTCACAGGGTTGATAAAATATAAATATGAAATGTGATGGCATGAGAAGAACATTTAACTAATTTACTGATTATGAGATAATGAGTTTATCAAAAAGGTAGTCAATGTTTCTGCGAAATGATAATGGCTATCCTTTTTAACAGAAAATAATATAACCACTAATAAGGGTGTCTGCTTAATTTAAAGAGAATTGTGAAACAATTCAGAAAACTTTCATTAAAGGTATTTAGTAGACACACACACACACACACACACACACATACACAAGAAAGAGAAATATTGTGCGGGCTGAAGTTTAACAGGTATGTATTAAATATTTAAAGCCAGTTTAAGCTACATTCTGTAGTTAGGCTTGTATTATGTACAACAGCATTATTATTGCACCATTTCCAGCATTCCACTCAAGTATTATGTTGCCTATTTTTATTCAGTAGGCTGTATCTATCAGAGGAAAGGAATCAATATTTGGTAAAATGTAAATCAAAGAAAAACTTCTTTGTGGAGCTTTTCCCTTTTAGTCAAATTGGATTCTATTCTGCATGGGTTTCTAGTAATTATGACAAATAGAGAAGGTAGAAATCAAGAATATGCTTTCAGCATAACTGCTGCTTTGCAGGTAGAAATACCCTATTACAATACTCTATTTTCCTTCATTTACTGAGATGACACTGGTTAACACAATTATACAGATTTCAGATGCAAAACTCTAAACACTGTATTCTGTGTTAACCATCCAAAGTCAAGTCTTTGTCCATCACCATTCAATTCCCCTATATCCTCCTCCATCTCCGCCAGCTCTCATTGCCCCCACCCCAACAATCACCACACTGGTATTCCTGTTCTTTAGTTTTTCTATTTTTTTCTTTTTTGCTCAATCCCTCCACCCCATCAAACTGTCCTTTCCTCTGACAGCTTTCAGTCTGTTCTCTATGAGTTTGTCTTTTCTGCTTGTTAGTCTTTTTTGTTCATTAGAACCCACATATGAGTGAAATCACATGGTACTTGTCATTCTCTGACTAGCTTATTTCACTTAGTATAATGCTCTCCAGGTCCATAAATGCTGTCGCTAGGGGTATGATTTCCTTCTCTTTTATAGCCCAGTAGTATTCCATTATGCAATGTAGCACATATTTTTTTATCAACTTATCTACTAATGCATAAGTGGGATGCTTCCAAATTTTGACTATTGGAAATAATGCTGAAATAAAAAGAGGACTGCATATACACTTTGGACTAAATTCCCAGAAAGGGCATCATTGGATCGTAAGGCAGCTAGCTACATTGTTAATTTTTTTTAGATAACTCAATACTGCTTTCCACATTGGCTGTTCCAATCTTCATTCCGACCAATAGTGCACTCCATGTCCTTGTCAACACTTAGTGTTTGTAGATTTTTTGATAATAGGCAAGTGTGACATGATGTTTCATTGTGTTTTTTAAAAATTTTTATTTATTGAGTTTAGAGAGAAAGATAGATAGAGGATGGGAGAGAGATAAGGGGAGAGGGAGAAAGAAAGCAAGAGAGTTAACAATTAGCTGTTCCACTTAGTTATGCATTCATCGGTTCATTCTCGTAGGTGTCAAACCTACAAACTTGGTGTATTGAGATGATGCCAGCTGAGTTACTGGGCCAGGACTCACTATGGTTTTCATTTGCATATCTTTGATAATTTGTGATGTTGAGCATTTTTCTTTCTATAAGTCTACTGTCCATGTGTATATTCTCTTTAGAGAAGTGTCTATTCAGGTTTGTTTGGGGAGGTTGAGTTGTATAAGTGTTTTTTATAAATTTTTTATATTAACTGCTTATCAGATATACTGGTAAATATGCTCTCCCATTAAGTGGTTTGTCTTTACAATTTGAAGATGGTTTTCTTTGCAATGCAAAAACTTTTTAGTTTAATGTATTCCCAAATGATTATTTTTTCTTTTGTCTCCCTTATTCAAGGAGATGTATCTAAAAATATATTTCAAAGAGAAATGTCCGATTTCACTGCCAATATTTTCTTCGGGTTTCTTATGGTTTTGAGTCCAACATTTAAGTCTTTTTGTTTGTTTGTTTGTTTTGTTATTGTCAGAGAGAGGGACAGATAGGGACAGACAGACAGTAAGGGAGAGAGATGAGAAGAATCAATTCTTTGTTTTGGCACCTTAGCTGTTCAATGATTGCTTTCTCTATGTGCCTTGACTGGGGGTAAGGAGGCTACAGGAGAGTGAGTGACCCCTTGCTCAAGCCACTGACATTGGGCCCAAGCCAGTGACCTTGGGCTTCAAGCCAGCGACTTTGGGCTCAAGCCAGTGACCCTGAGTTCTAGCTGGTGAGCACGTGCTCAAGCCAGATGAGCCTGTGCTAAACTAAAGCTCACAACCTCAGGATTTTGGTGACATTGAGGTTTCAAACCTAGGTCCTCTGTGTCCCAGTCAGACACTCTATCCACTGTGCCACTGCCTGGTCAGGAAACATTTAAGACTTTTAAACATTTTTAGTTTATTCTTGGGTATGGTATAAGAAGGTTGTCTAGTTTCTTTCTTTTCATTTTTATTTTTATTTTTTGCATGTATTTGTCCTATATTTTCAACCCTATTTATTAAATAAACCATTTTTAATCCATTGTATATTTCTGTTCCCTTTGTCAAATATTAATTGACTATAAAGACATGAGTTTATTTGTGGGCTCTCTATTCTGTTTTATTGATCTATATTTCTGTTTTTATGCTAGTAGCATACTGTTTTGATTACTATGGCTTGATATCAGGTATTATGAGTCCTCCAAATTTGTTTTTCTTTTTGAAGACCACTGTTGCTACTTGGGGTCTTTTGTGTTTCCATATACATTTTTAGAATATTTGTTCTGGTTTTGTGAAATATGCTATTGGTATTTTGATAAGAATTGTATTACATTTTATTGATTGCTTTGGATAATATAAATATTTTAATGATGTTAATACTTCCAACTCATATACACAGTATATGTTTCGACTTTTTGTATCTTGTTCAGTTTCTTTCTTCAGTATCTTATAATTTTCTGAACACAAGTCTTTCATATCCTCGGTTAAATTTATTCCTAAGCATTTTATTCTTTTTAAAGCAATTGTGAATAGGATTTGTTTTCTTAGTTTCCCTTTATGATAGTTCATTATTTATATATAAAAGTGCAACTGTTTTCTGCATATTTAATTTGTATCCAGCTTTTTTATGGAATTGATTTACCAGTTCTAATAGGGTTTTAGTGGAATCTTTAGGGTTCTCTAAATAATTATGTCATCACAAATAATGACAATTTTACTTCTTCCTTTTGAAGTTGGATGCCTTTTATTTCTTTCTCTTCTCTGCTTGCTGAGGCTAGAATTTCCAGTATATGTTGGATAAGAGTGTTAAAAGTGGGCATCCCTACCTTGTTCCTGATCTCAAAGGACATTTGTCACATATGTCCTTTATTACATTAAGGTATGTTGCCTCTATCCCACTATGCTGAGAGTTTTTATCATAAATAGAAGATGGATTTTATTAAATGTTTTTTTGCGTCTATTGATATGATCATGTGGTTTTATCTTTAATTTTGTTTATGTGGTGTATTATACTTATTGATTTGTGGATATTGTACCAACTTTGCATTTCTAGAATAAAGCCCCCACTTGATCATAGTATGTGATTTTTTGATATTTTGCTTGATTCAGTTTACTAATATTTTGTTAAGAATTTAGTTCATCAGGCCTTGATCAGCCAGCTCAGCAATAGAGTGTTGGCTCAGCATGTAGAAGTCTCAGGTTTGATTCCCGGCCAGAGCACACAGGAGAAGCACCCATTTGCTTCTCCTCCCATGCCCCTCTACTTTCTCTGTGTCTCTCTCTTCCCTTCCCGCAGCCAAGGCTCCATTGAAGCAAAGTTGGCCCCTGTGTTGAGGATGGCTCCATGGCCTCTACCTCAGGCTCTAGAATGGCTCTGGTTGCAACAGAGCAATGCACCAGATGGGCAGAGCATCGCCCCCTGGTGGGCATGCCTGTGGATCCCAGTGGGGCACATGCAGCAATCTATCTCTCTGATTCCCCGCTTCTCACTTCAGAAAAATAAAAAGAAAAATTTAGTTTATTAGACATATTGGCTATAATTTTCTTTCTTTGTGGTGTCTTTATCTGGTTTTGGAATTAGGATATTGCTAGATTCATAAAATTAGTCTCAGTGTCTTCCTTACTCTTGAATTTTTAAAATAGTTTGAAAAGAATAATTGTTCATTTTTGGCCTGACCTGTGGTGGCGCAGTGGTAAAGCGTCGACCTGGGAACACTGAGGTCGCCAGTTCAAAACCCTGCACTGGTCTGGTCGAGGCACACATGGGAGTTGATGCTTCCAGCTCCTCCCCCCTTTCTCTCTCTCTCTCTCTCTCTCTCTCACTCTGTGTCTCCTGTCTAAAATGAATATAATAAAATAAAAAAATAAACAAACAAAAAGAATAATTGTTCATTTTTCATTTAATGTTAGGTAAAATTCACCTGTGAAGCCATCTGGTCCAGGACTTTCTTTTCTTGTGAAGTTTTTGATTATTGCTTCAATTTCAATAGTTGTGATTTCTCTCTTCAGATTCTCTAATACTTCCTAATTCAGTTTTGGAAGATTATATGTTTCTATGTATTTATCTATTTCATCCATATTGTCCAATTTATTTGCATATAGTTACTCATAATATTTTATTACAATTCTTTATATTTCTTTGGTAAAAGAAATCATTATTACTTTTTTTCTTTTATATCTGATTTTATTTATTTTGGCCCTTTCTCTTTTTTACTTGATGAGTCTGATAAAAGGTTTGTCAATCTTGTTCTCTTTTAGAAAGAACCAGCTAATGGTTTCATTGATTTTTTTTGTGGGTTATTTAAACTATCTGTTTATTTCTGATATGATCCTTATTATTTCCTACCTTCAAAACACTTGGGCTTTATTTGTTGTTTTTTTCCAATTTCCGTGAAATGTAAATTTGGACGGTTTATTTGAGAATTTTCTTGTTTTTTTTTTTAGATAGGTCTGTGACACTTTCTTAGGACTATTTTAGCTGTGTCTCATAGATTTTGGATTGTGTTCTCATTTTTACTTGTTTCAAGGTATCTTTTGACAGTTAGCTCATTCATTGTTCAGTAACATGCTATTTAGTTTCCAAATCTTTGAGGGTTCTTTTAGGTTTTCTTGTGATTTCTAGTTTCATATTATTATTGTCAGAAGTGAGTCTTGTTTTTGTATCTTTCCAACTAAATCTTTTTATTGGAACATTTAAGCCACTTACATGTAAAGTGATTATTGATATGTACATATTTATTGAAATTTTATTCTTTTAACTATGTTTCTCTGTTCTTTTCTCCTTCCTTTCCTTCCTTCCTTCCTCCTGCTCATCCTCCTCCTCATCTCCTCCTCATCCTCTTTCTTCTTCTTCTTCTTCTTCTTCTTCTTCTTCTTCTTCTTCTTCTTCTTCTTCTTCTCCTTCTTCTTCTCCTTCTTTCTATTCTTCTCCAAACAAGCCCTTTAACATTTCTTGTAATACTGGTTTAGTGATAACAAACTCCTTCAGCTTTCTCTTGTCTGCTAAAGCTCTGTTTCTCCTTCAATTTTAAATGATAGTCCCACTACGTAAGATAGTATTGGATGTAGGCCCTGGTTTTTCATTACTTTTGATATTTCATGACACTTTCTTCTGGCTTGAAATGTTTCTGTTGAAAATCAGCTGACAGTCTTATGGGAGCTCTCTTAGAGGTAACTGTCTTTCACTTGTGGCTTTAACATTCTTTCTTTGTCCTTAACCTTTGCCATTTAATAATGATGTGTTTTGTTGTGGGCTTATTTGTTTGTTTGTAACTCTCTTCACTTCCTAACTTCCAGGTTAGGACAGTTTTTAGTCATTATTACTTCAAATAGGTACTTGACTTCTTGTTCTCTCTCTTCTCCTTCTGGTATCTCTATGATGCAGATGTTATGCTTCATGTTGTCCCAAATGTTACCTTGAACTATGCCCATTTAAAAGTTTTGGTATTTTTTTCTACTTTATTTTCTAAATTGCTGATTTTACCTCTGCTTCATCCAATCTATTCTTTATTTCTTCTAGTGTATTCTTTATTTCAGATATTGTATACTTTATTTCTGACTAATCCTTTTTTATGGTTTCTATGTCCTTTTTCCATCTTTATAACCATTACTTTGAACTCTATATCTTATAAACTGCTTGCCTCCATTTCATTTACCTTTTTTTTTGTGTGTGTGGCGATTTCTCTTTTTCTTTCATTTGGGGCCTACTTCATTTCTTTGTTTTCCAATTTTGCCTGACTCTTTGTGTTTGTTTACATTTTAGTTGGATCTTCTGTGACTCCCAGTCTTGATAAAGTGGTCTTGTATTGTACATGTCCTATGGAACTGGTGGTTCAGTGTCTTTGATTACCTGAGTTGGGTGCTTTAGAAATGTCCCTTTAGTAGGTTATATGGGCCTTCTTACTGTAATTGCGTCTTGATTGCTATTGGTTTATTTATGCATGGGATCAACTTTCAGACTAGTTTACTATGAGGATCAACCTTGACCACAGTGTGCAAGCTGTTGTACATGTCTTGAACTTATGAAGTAAAATTTACTTCAACTGGGTTTCATAACTGCTGAGATCAACCTTTGGACACTGTCTGTAAATGGCCCTTAGCAACCTATTTGGAACTAAGGGCAATCCATAGTTTGTGGCTTCCTTTGTTGGTCTTAATGTGTGAGGGAAGGATCAAGCTGCTCACCAGTGCCAGCTTTCACTAGCACCAGGCCTGGTGGTGGAGTCAGCAAAAGTCCAAAGGCACCTGAAGATCTACCTCCACTTGCCTCTGCCTATTGGTTGCCAGTTAGGCTCAATCACTAAAAAAACCTTTAGCTATACTCCTCTCTCTAGAAGAACAATATCTACTGCTCACAAAAATTAGGGGATATTTCAAAACAAATATAAAGTGATAAAATATCCCCTAATTTTTGTGAGCAGTGTACAAAAAATATGCAGAAAAGCTAGAACATGAAATAATGGAGTACAGCATGACAACCAAAAAAATAATAAAACAAAGAAAAACCAATTAACATTGAAAAAATAAGGTAAGATTAAACAAAGACTACAGAAAGAGTGTACACTAATAAAGAGATGATAATATTAGATTATTCAAGAAAGTGATTGAAAAAGCCAAGGAAAGTTGAAGATACATGTCAGTGGTCAGTGGGTAGGTAAAATGGTTTCTAGTTAATAAAGTAACAGAGAAGAGTGGGTAGGTGGTAAAATGATGACAGTATACTATTTCCCACAGAATGACTGCTGAGCTTATAGTTGTAATTACATACACTCTATGAAAAAAAATAAAATAAAACAGTATGCTTTATATTAACATAGCACCATCAAATTTTTTCTTTGTTAGTAATTATGCATCCCCTTCAGTGTTATTATTTGAAGAATCTTATTTTTTATAATTGTTTCCTTTGAACCATCTATAACAGGTTACATAAAGTTCCTTATAAACATATGCCTCCAAGGGCATTTTTCCTGCCTACATTTGAATACAACCCTACCTAATGGGGACAGTACTACAAGTAAAATTTCAAGCCAATGGATCCTAAATCTATTTTTGAAAATGAATATAAGTATTAAGAAATGTTAGGAACACTAAAGATAGACATTTTTAAATATTATTATGAAATGTTCAAGATTTATATTTTGAGTAGAATTTCAAATTCTTTCTGTAGGTTTATCTACCACTAACACTCTGAAGGGAAGAAAAAATAAAGTTCTCCTATCCAGCATATGTCATTTGCATAGGATATTTGAGCTGATCCTTCCCAGGAGTCAATTAAATGAGGCTGCTTTTTGAATAGTCACACTGATCAAGATTTAAACAATAGTCATGTGTTTTTCCTTAATGCAATAATTCATATTGGCACACTTAAATATGTTAAAAATAATTTTCTAAAGTGAATGTAATGTATAAAGGCAAAATGTATAAATTATTTAAGATTCTACTTTAGATTAAAGATATGATTACGGGGCTGAGGGCTTTCTTTGTCCATCTTTTTCTATTGTTTCTTGCCTCTTTCTGTCTTCCTTGTGACATCAAATAATATGCACTATGAATGTTTAGCATCTTTGGTTCAATACAATTCAATCTCTTCTCCTCTCATTTATATGTATTTAAATTATACACGATAAAATTCAAATATGGTCATTTTAATATTTAGCATATAAAAAGAATATTTCTGTTAATTAGTATGAGGATTTATAAAGCAGACAATGAAAATTATAGTATATTCTTTGTTAAAATCACTATGCCTATAAATATCTTCTCTCAATGATGACACTGCTCTCCAGTCTCTGGAGTAAACAAAACAACATTGTTTATGTACTTGTAAAGATATATTTCTGTTGCTTTAAAACTTTTTGGGCTTTTCTGCTGGTGATACGATCCTTCATAGACACTTGGAAATGTGCTTTCAGAGCTGACAATCAATACTAAATTAAGGTGACGAGATGTTTTGCTTTTGGTGGGACAGTCCGGATTTTTAACAATTTGTCCCATGTCCAGTGGCGTTTTAAAAAAAGTCTCAATTTTTGGAAAGAATGCACGAAAAGCTAGGGAACAGTCGGAGAACGGGAAGGGAATATACAGTTTTTGGCGGGGAGACCCTGCCTCGACCTGGAAGCCCCTGCACTGCTGCAAGAGCTGGCTGTCCCATGCGGGGCCCTGAAACAAAGAACTTTGGGCAGGATGTACCTGCTGGGGTGGCGGCTGTCAAGTCCCCTAACTACCCATAGGCCCACATCCTGGACACTGGCGTGCGGCTTCGGGCTCCTTGAAGTGCAAGCCACTCGGTCCCCAGCAGGCAACGGGGCTGGATGTGGGAAGCACTCGCACATCTCCAGCATCAGTTTCGGGACCGTGTAACCCCATCCCTCTGACTCACTCAAAATTTCCCATATAGTAATATTTCCAAAAATGATCTTTTTAATGAGGTATCAGTATTTAAAAAATATATCGATAAGGGAAAGGTTAAATCTTGGCTATCAGCAGAAATCACAATAGAGAACAAATGCTTAGAAATATTTCATCTATTTGAAACAAACCATTTTCCATACAATAATGCACTAAAAATTGTAGAATATGCGCTGTTTTTACCAGGAACTAATGCTGTGACTGAACACCTTTTTTCTATGGTAAATAAAGTCCACACTTTATATACCATAGAAAACCACAATTAAGTGTTGAGACTTTGAAAGCCATTTTATGTGTGAAATATAATTTAACAAAACTTGTTAAAAATTTCATGACCTTTTAAACAACCACTTCAATATACTAAAACAATTCACTCAAATAAGAAATATGCCAAAGAATAAAATAATACTATAGATAATTTTTAATGTATTACATTTGTAAATTGTACTTACGTTGAAATTTAAAAAAAACATATTACAATACTATTTTTGCATTCTATGAAAAATTTTTTTGCTCCAATTAGACCAAATTTTTAATCAAGAACCCCCCCGCATCGCCCCCCCTTCGTTGTCAATGGTGTCCCACTTTACCAATTTTAAAATCTGGTCACCTTATACTAAATATAAGGGTTATGATATTCTACATACATATGCTTTAGTAAAGTGTTAGGCAGTGCTAATGAAAGCTGAAGCTTTTGAAAGTAACTTTGCCTTTTGAAAAGATATGAAGTAAAAACTTTTCAATGATTTAGGATTTGGTTTTCCGCATTTCTACAATTATAAGTATTCTTCTAAAATAAAAACAGAGATGACTGTAACACATTACAGTCATTTTCAAATGTGATCAAGGTAGTATCAGGAATAAGAAGGATAAGTGAGAGGAGGAAAAAAAGTCCTCCTCTATTCCAGTTCCAAACTTAACCAATTCCTTTTAAGATAAATTATAAAATAACTGATCAATTAGAAATCTATGAAATATTGAACTATACTGTGGCAAAGCTTAATTTAGAGAGTAAGCTGGACCTACACCAAATCTACCAATGCCCCTCTGTGTTCTGTTTGGAATAGTTAAGGTTGTTGAAAGTGGCTGAAAACTCATTCAAACATAACACTTAAAATTTCACTATTTAAAAATAGTAAATGGAACATGTATGACATTTGCAAAATAACCTATGTAAACACATACACAATTTAATGTAGCATGTCTTATTCAAGGGACAAAAGTAAAAGACAGGACTGACACTGGAATTCTAAGACTTTTTTTGAAAGAGCAGTTAATATCAATTCATTTCACAGGTTCAGGAACATGTGTAGAAAACTGAATTGTGTTTTGCTACCTTCCATTAACTTTTATTGTATTGTAAACAGCAGCACATCAACAACATTGGCATTAAATCGCCTGTGAAGACTCCTCTTTGTAATGGACTATGAATGGTAAGAATTTTTTTGAAAAGTACTAAAATACAGTATCTAACTAAAGAGAAAATACTCTTCAATATTGTAAAATTAGAACAAAATTAGAGGATGGTATTCATTAGATTTCCTCCACTTTTTTTTTTTTTTTTGGTGGTCTTCAGTAGATATTTAAATTTTTTAAACACTCACATGCAACCACCATAAGTTTTAGGATATAGGAGCACAAAGCACTCCCTTTGTCTTCTTAAATGTATTTTTCTCTGCTCAAAACAAAACCCCTTAAATATATTTTATATTATATCATCAGTAGTATGCTGAGGTCTGTATTCTTTTTCCAACAATAATTTAGACTATTACTTCATGGGTTATAATTTGATTTTTAAATCCAAACAGTACTGCCACCTCACAGCACACACTGGTTTCCCAGAGCAATAAACAAATAGAGTTGTGCTACAATACTGATGATTCAATATGAGCATATTCGGGGTTAGGGGTAGAGAAACAAATAAAGGGCCACAGTCAACATAATTGCATAGAATTTTAAACAATTTGTACACAAAATAAAAGACAGTTCAGTGACAAACTATAGTTTAGAATCACAATCATTACTCTCCAAAAAAATGAGCAATTATGAGTATATATTTTTCCAGCACACTGGGTAATATATGTACATGACTAGCTGATTCAACACAGGATAAATCATTCAATGATAAAGAGCATTCTGAAAATAATTACTAGAACAACTAGATTTTAAAGCTCAAGGTCAAAGATACTTTTTTCTCAGTTTATCCTTTGTTATTATTATTCACACAGTATTATCAGTATTTTTTCAAGAAACTAACTACATCCATAAGATACCTCAATTTAAATTGTGCAACTAACAGAAAGTGAGGAAAACAAAATCTTAATTTATTTGCTTTGATACAAGCTAATGGAATGAAATTGTGGGCTAAATACAATTTTTTTTATCTTTAATTTTCATTAATGGATAATAAAATCTCTAAGTTAAGGTAGATATGTAAGGTTATTGTTGAAATTTCTCTCAAGAGATATTTGTAACCTATTTTATAGGCATTGCATTTAGAGAAGGCAATTATTTTAGAAATGCATAAAATCAATGACAAATAAAATCTTTATTGTAGCCAAGTTTTAGAAATTCTGTGATATGAATCTCTAAATAAAATGGAAAGGTTTTATCTGGGCAGAAGATGTAGTTAATTTGGAATAGCAAATTATAACATCAAACTGCCCCACTGAAGCAGGGTGTCTCTTTTGAAGCATCATTATTATTACTGCTGTTTTCACTCCCTCAAACAAACACAAAAATTATTTGCATTTAATCAGATAAATGCTTTCTTCTATAGTAATTATCTTATGGTGGCTAGTACTTTGTTTGTTTCTCTATATTTTGCAATTTATCTATGGTCCACAAATTAAGTCAATCTTAAGAAATTTAGATATGGATATACCTTTATTTGTATAAGTGTGCATTTATGCTATAACTATTGATATTAGAAACTATAACAAGTAGGCAACAAATTTTCATTATCTGTTCAAAAGCGAGGAGACTCTTTGTAAAATGGAAAGCAAGCAAGCTTTGAAACCAATTATATCTTCATTGGTTTAAATTCTGGTTCTCCTGATTTTCAGTAACTTGACTTTGGAGAAATCATTTAATCTCTTTAAACTTATTTCCTTACTTGCAAAATAGCTTTAATGGTACTTATAGTATTTCCTGGTGGAATGAGCACCTATTAAATCAAGCACAGTTTCTTGATCATGGTAGACTTCTAACATAAGTATTAGTTTACAAGAAGATGGTTTCAATTCTTGGAAACAAGTGGTAGACTGAGAAAATTTTCATTGAAAGCTGAAAGAGTGAAATAGTATCTGTAAAGCATCTAATACAATGTAATGCTCAGGAGGATAGGTTTTCTTCTCTCACTGATTTGATCAGTTCTGAAGACTGGAACAGTGAATGATATTAAAGATAGATTTTCACCTCTTGTTGATTTATTCAGTTCACAAGTGTTCAACAGTAAAACATGTTAATAATTCTTACAAGAATACTCAGAAAAATAAGTATTGGGTTGGCAATTTGATATTTTCATCAAGGCTGAGTGAGTAAGCATTTGATTATTACATATTTCCAACCTCTCTCAGGCTTATATCAAAGATAAACCTGAAGTTAACATTTTTGGATTTGGCAAAGGTTTGAAAGGGTTTGTGATCTACCTAACATAAAATTTTAGTTCTAGAATTCCCCTTTTATGTGGTCTTTTCCAATGCCATTATTGCTATAGATGAGGTGATAAGACCCAGGGAAGTTATGTACACTTTTCATGGTGAAAAAGCTAGCAATAGATCCCACCTCAACTCACACTCCTTATCAGGTTCCCCAAGCTTTTTTTAAGATTCTAAGGGCAGAGGTGGATTTAAAGGCAGGTGCACAGGGTGCTTCTCGGCCTGGGCCGACTTCTGAAGGGCTCAGCAAAACCCCATTTTTATACTTCTTTCTAATGACACCAAGTTTGGTTTTATATGTGCAATTATAACATTAAAAGTTCATAATATTTTAATATAAAATATGATTAACATGTATTTTTATTTTCCCTGTCTCTCTTTTTTTTAAAAGGGCCCAATATTTTCTTCTGTACCTGGGACCTCAAACGACCTTAATAAACATCTATCTAAGGGTTTGCTTTCTCCAGCCTGAAGATAACCTTCTACTTAAAAATCATCAGTATAGCAAAGGTTTATTACTTTTTATCTACATTGAAAGACAAAAATTATATGAGAAGTGTTGTGGTTTGGGAATGATAAGAAACTGGTCCTAAATATATAAACATGCAAGAAAAATATTATTTAGGACCATTATTCCTAGAGAATATTTTAAATCATTCTTTTTTATGAGGATCTATAAACTTAAAAACTAAATATTTCAATAGGAAGAACACTTTGAAATTTTCAAGTCTGTCATTGGATATATTTTATAGCTTAAGAGAAAATAGAAGAGGAGAGATTCACTAATATGCAATCTTTGTTCTAAGTAAAATATCAGGTGTTCCAAAATGCTTTCTAAAAAAAGATAAACTAGAAAGTGTTTATATATCCTTAGAATTCCTTTTATGGTGACCTTCTTATTAAAATTAATGCATGTCGCCTGACCAGGCGGTGGCACAGTGGATAGAGCGTCAGACTGGGATGCAGAGGACCCAGGTTCGAGACCCCAAGGTCGCCAGCTTGAGAGCGGGCTTATCTGGTTTGAGCAAAAGCTCGCCAGCTTGGACCCAAGGTCGCTGGCTCCAGCAAGGGGTTGCTTGGTCTGCTGAAGGCCTGCGGTCAAGGCACATATGAGAAAGCAATCAATGAACAACTAAGGTGTCGCCACAAAAAAACTGATGATTGATGCTTCTCATCTCTCTCCATTCCTATCTGTCTGCGCTATCTATCCCTCTCTCTGACTCTCTCTCTCTCTGTTCCTATAAAAAATAAATAAATAAAATTAATGCATGTCTTATCAAAACAAAGTGTTTTTTAAGATGAATCTCTAAGCTATACTTAGTATTTGTACTTTTAAATTCTTTTAAAATGTACAAATATACATAAAATTAATAAGTCATCAAAACATAATTCTCTTTCCCTCTCTAATATAAATTTTTCACTTAATATTTGCAATTTGACCACCAATAATTCTGCTATTTCAAGCTTACAGATCTTTCCTATTTATTCTCCTAAAGAACTACTGAACACAAAACTTTATCCCCATTCCCACAGCTATAATGACTTCAATTGTCTTCTTTTAAAATATTTTAACAGCTTCTAAATTGGTTGCCCTTCCAGGGTCTTTCATTTTCCATGCTGTTGTCAAATCTAATAATAGCACTCTATCAACTAAATACCATCAATGGCTCCCTATGACCTAAAAGGATAAATTTCAAATTACTTACCATACAAGCCTTGTCACAATCTGGCCCCAATTTGCCCTTGTTCATCTGGTGTCATTATCTCCCTCTTATAGGACTTCTAGTCATAGCTAAATTGTGTAAAGCCCATGCTGTTTCAAGACTCAATTACATCTTTGCACGTGCTATTTTCTCTGTGTGAACAATACTTCCTATGTCTACTCCAGATGTAGAGCTGGTATTACCTTTCTCATACTTCTCAAAGAACCCCTCACTTCTGCAAAGACTTCCTTATGCTTGCCTGCATTTTTACAATATTTTTTTTGTACCCTAATCTAATTTACATCTTTACCTGCACATCAGTTTTTCTGATTAAAATGAAAGTGCTTTAAAGACAGGGACTATATGTGTAATATCATGACCTGGAATAATTTGTAACACAGAAAAATAAAATCAGTAAATGTCTGTTGAATGAATAAGTGAATAAATGAAAAAATGAATGGATAAATCTAAAAAGAAAAATCAGAGAAATTAAAAAATAATAAACCAATGACAATTTGATTTAAAAGAAACTGATTCAGTTATCCAGTAGCATTCATAATAACATATGGTATTAAATTATTATTATTCATATGATTATAGAATTATTGGAGTAAATCAGTAGAATGATATGCACAGACATTAAGGAAATGTTCACGTACTAAAATTGTACATTAATGTTCCTACACTAGCAAATTGACTGTTTTTATTTATTTACTTTTATTTTATTTTATTATTATTATTTTTTTACAGGGACAGAGAGAGAGTCAGAGAGAGGGATAGATAGGGATAGACAGAAACGGAGAGAGATGAGAAGCATCAATCATCAGTTTTTCCTTGAGACACCTTAGTTGTTCATTGATTGCTTTCTCACATGTGCCTTGACCGCGGGCCTTCAGCAGACCAAGCCACCCCTTGCTTGAGTCAGCGACCTTGGGTCCAAGCTGGCAAGCTTTTGCACAAGTCAGATGGACCCGCGCTCAAGCTGGTGACCTCGGGGTCTCGAACCTGGGTCCTCCGCATCCCAGTCCGATGCTCTATCCAAGCGCTACCGCCTGGTCAGGCAACTCTTTTTATTATTAAAAGAAAATTTTTTTCAATGTTGTGTTCAGACTTGGTAAGTGCGTAGGGTAGAGGATTTTGCGAAAAAGGATGATGGGATTTCTCAAACAAATTGCAAGTAACATGTACTTAAAGGTAATTTAATCTATTGTCTAGGAAACAGAATTTAGAACCTTTAGATGTTCTCGGACTGGACAAATAATAGTAAAATAATGCTTCATTAATGGAATTAATGCATAGTTTAAATTAGAACATATTTGGAAAGAAAACTTCCTGAAATATAAAGTGCAGCCCACAGTTTAATTTTTTCCATCATTAAAATTTGACTTATTAAAAGAAACCACAATTCTGTAATTTCTCATACATATTTCATATTCTCAAATTACTTTGTCAGGATTGACATATCCTATTTTTTGATGAGCTTTGGTTCCAGTTTTAATATAGAGAATAAATGAGAACAATAAAACTTGTCTGGTTAAGGGAAAAGTTAGTGACCAAACTAATCGACAAAGTATTGATCTAAGTCTCATTTTCCACCTCCAAATACACAATTTGCAAGTGCAAGGAGCAAAAAATCCTATTTTTCTTTATAAACATAGCAAATAAATAGCTTCCTCCCTCCATTGGATGTGAAGTCGGCATAATTCAGGCTGACTACAATCAGTAGCTCATTAGTAACTACCAGGTAATTATTGGCTTGTATTCGGATATTGCCAGATGCCTGATAAGGCAAATAATGAAATTTTCATTTGTTTTCCTCAGAAATCTTTTAGGAGAAACCATTTCTGAAGGCAGAATGTAACTCATTGACTTTCCTCCCCCCAACCATAAGCCCCAAAATATTTTCAAACTCAAATTTTAAAATAAATGTGATATGTGCATATCTCCCAGCAAAATATTTTACTCTTTAAGAAATTTAGCACTATTTTTTCTTGCTATATATGTCCTTCTATCCAAAGTCACCACCAGTACTATGATTAAGAAATAGTTCATTTATGTACATTTAATTTTGTATGAAGTTTACAAAGCATCAGTTACCTATATATTAGACATAATTTTTAAATAATGAGTAGGGGATGGAATCAATAGCTTCTAATAAACAACATATTTTGTTATTCAAACACTAGGGTTAAATAAAAATAGACAAATATTTGATGTTGTATTTGGCCAGAAATTGTTTACATTTTATTGTACAATCTAAAAATAAAGAGGTACATAGTTACATGGAGAAAATACTAATTGCCACAATAAGACTTTCAATAATACCATCTAAGAATGTTGCAAAACATTACATTATTGATTCTTTGGAGGAGATATAACTGTTGAATGCACTAAGTGCAATTTTAACATGTCAACCAACATTATTTTTGCTGTAACTAAAATCCTGAAGTTATCTTGAAATAATTCTTCACTTAAATTGCATCCTAGTGAGTATTTTTATATCTATACCTGGAATGCCAACACTTAAAAAAGTGACTCATTCAACTACACTTGTCATATCTCAATCTTCTTACTTAAAAAAAAAAAAAACTTATAAAAGTTGTCAGTATTTTTAGTTAGAAGGATACATTTATTAAAATATCAGCTGAGAGAGACTTAGGACAAATTATGAAAAAATGTAAATTTAGTAAATTTATTTCTTCGTTGGTTTGTTTGTTTATTTATTTATTCAGTAGTACCTTCCTTCTCAGGGCTTTCTACATTTGCAGGGCCTCACTTCTCTTCCTCATCACGCCTCCTAAATCCCTCCTTCCGGGGTTTATTCTAAGCTTACTACAGAGAAGGAATAATCTGGTAAATGAAACCACACTAATGTGTAGGCTTTTAGCAGAATCTTTCGGTGAAATTTGTACTTCACAAGATATTGGAAGATTGAAACATCTAATAAAAAGGTGACGATAGGTCATTAAAGATCAATAAAAATTATTTCTTTGGGAAATAATCTAATCCTTAAAAAGTTACCTACATCAAAAATATTTTGAGCAGTCATTTGGATTGGCTGTGGTTTCTTTATATACATTTCACCTTCCTCTATACCCCATTCTCCTTTATCGTGTTATTGTACATATATTGCATTCTTAGTTCCTTCATCCTCAGCTATTGGTTCTCTATGACCTCTTCCTCATCTTTCATTCTAGAATTATTCTGCTCTTATCCAATTGCTTCATTCAGTTGTTTTATACTTAGAGTTTTAAAATATACTCTACATGATAAAATACAGAAAAATAAACTAACTGCAGGATTTTATATTCATTTCTATTCTAACTATGAACATTCCTGAATATTATTCTAATTTGAAAGCTGTTTTCAACATTAATTTTGTTGCTGTATTTGATTAGATAACAATATATTTAATTGCATATGTAATATAACAGATAAGTTTAAAATAATATCGGTTCACTCTCTTTAAAGAATAATATTTTTACTTAGTATTTTAAAAAAACTCAACCCTACCAGACTGCAATAATAACCTTTTATTTACAAGCAAATATTCTTCTGTTTCAATTCTTGAGTATATCCACTTATAAAAATATTGTTGATCTACTATAAAAACTATTTTAAAAAGTACAATTAGAGAATATCTAGAGTGTCAAAATGATTTCTATGCCTGATTATAGAAGTTCTGAAAAAATATATCTAATTTCTTATTTACCAGTATTATCATAGAATATAACAATTAACACTAAATTAAGAAATGCATTTGACAAAAGTATATATAGGGAAATATATATATATATTCTAAATAACTATTTTATGTGGTGGTAAAGACTGAAACATTTGTGCACTGGACCAACCTTTATGTCTATGAGATCCATCCATGTTACTAAATTCAATATGATTTTCATCCGCCCAGTAGAGTCTATGGTTGATATAATCTATAGTTAGTGCCATAGGTCTAGAAATCTTGGTTTCTATTACAACACTTTGATTGGTTCCATCCATTCCAACACGGCCAATGTGAGGATACTCACAGCAGTCAATCCAATATAAATACCTAGGGAAGAAAATCAATAGCCATTTTGTTTACAGACACCCAACAAGTAAAATCTTACACAATATTTCAATTCTTTGCTCAGCTATTCCTAAAGTAATTTTGGTATTACTCTAAATTGTAGCTTCTAAGAAGCATATTTCAATATAAACCTTTCTAATAATTTTAGTAACATATGGCATGTTTTTAAATGTCCATATAATTTTAAAGTTCTCCTTTTATACAAAGTCATATTGAATATATAATGTTAATACATGTCAATTTTCAAAATGAATCTATAATGGGGAATAAAATTTTTCAGATATATGATTTTCTTTTGTCATTTATAAAAGATTTATAGAGGAATGTGTTATATTTGCTTGCATCTGCAATTGTTCAATGTGTTATCCACTAGCTAATTGTGACTCTTTACATTAAATGAATTAAAAACATATACAATTAAGTGACCTGCATTGTTCCTCAGTCACACTAACTACATTTCAAATACTATATAACCACATTTCTGGTGAATACCATATCAAATAGCATAGCTATAAAGCACTTACATGATCACAGAAAGTTTTATTAGACAGCACTGATTTAAATTATATTATTGGAAATTCAAGATTTGAATATTTTAGACAGTGGACAATGATTAGTAAAGTGGAGAAATTAATATTATACTGCATATAATATACAAATACTGTATGTATATTATGTGTGCATGTTTATGTGCAGAAATTACTTAAAATTTTATCTTTTTAATTAAACCACTTATTTTTATCATAGTAAGAAAATTCTTCTTATTTTTTGAATATTTTCTTATTTTTATTATTCAATATTGGAGGTAAAGGTTTTTTAATGGATGTTTCACATTCCAACTCTAAAGTTAAAATCTATTAATTAAATTAGTTTTCCCAGACCTCATCTTTTCTTTAGTACATATAGAATCCTTGGCAATTAATTCTTCATATTTGGAAGATGTATAATTAAAATAATATGATATGCAATTATTTAATATTGTTAAAAGCTGGAATATTCAGTTTCAATTTAAATTATTTCTCATAAATTCTGACAATGATAATTGCTTTCAGAAATTTTAATCACACACTAGAAAAAGCTTTAAAAATAAAATAAACTTTTACTAAACATAAGGATAACAAAAATAATCATGTAAGAAATTTTCATTTTTGTAGTGAATTATTTTGGGAGCTTATGCATTAAGGCAGTTGATAGTAGATTATAAATATAAAAAAGTGTTCCTTTGCTAGACAAAATCTTATTGAGTCCTAATTAAGTGTGGCATAAAAGTGGGAAATATATCCTTTATAAAAACTAAACAAAAGATAGAATTTTGTGAGCAGTCATTCAAAGAGAGTTCTCAGAGCCAAAACTTGAAAGCAAACCTAAGGATGGATATACAGAGTCAGCCTTGCTTAGGGCAATATTAAATTTCTACCCAAGGTTTCTGTGTATGTATGTTAAGCTGAACATATTTTGAAAATCTCAAATCATCAAGTAACAATACATGAGAAACCTTTCAGAAACTGAGTTCTATTTCTTTAAATTTTGAAGGTTTTTAGTATACTTTTATTTTGAAAAGTTAATGTATGTCAGTAAAATAGATTTAGAAAAACATACAATCTAATCTTTAGAAGTAAATTTATAAAAATGCACCATGCTGTTTCTACTGAAGATAAGGCAGATAGATAAAAGGGGAAACTGAATTAAAAATGAAGTAAAAATTCAAAGATTGTTTAGCTCATTAAAATAAAGTACAGTAGCTCTTTTATTTTTTATCTAAGCAGCACTAAGTAGAGTTTTAAGTAAATAAGCCTTAGAAACAATTTACTTGGGTTCCAATTCCCAATCTACACATTATTAATTATGAACCTGGACACTTTATTTAGCCTCCCTGAGCCTAGATTTACTAATACATTGAAAAGGGATAATAATAGTTTCTCTTAATGAGGTTCACTGTAGGGATTAAATGAAAAAATATAAAGAAGAAACTTGAAACATTGATAAATATGTGCTAAGTGTTCATCATATTTTAGCTTTTATTATTTTATCTGTATTAGATATGCACTATATGCATATATACATATATGTGTGTGTGTGTATATATATATGCAGACACACACACACACACACACACACACACACACACACACACACACACACACACACATATTGATTTAAAAACATATACCTAATAAGTTACCTGCTAGATTTGGATTATATGTATGTTATTATGTGATTTGTTTGAATTTTATGAGTGTTATTACATTATTAGTCTACGTTATAAGTACTTTGCAACCAAAAAATATTATAGAAATACTTTCATACACTCAAGAAAAGTATAGTTGAAATGTACTCAGGTATAAATAACCGTCATTAACACAGGATGTATTTTGTTTCTCACCTTATGGGTAGCTAAATTCTGCTACCTAAATTGAATTTTCTTTCCATAGATAAGCCTCACTAGTATATAGTTTGTCCCCCAAGTTTCTTCATAAATCTGTACTAAGCATAGTGGTAATTTTAATATCTTAAATGCAATCCCTTAAAATTACCTAAGTACAAAATTCAGTGTAAATAATTAAAGTTGAAAAATAAAATTTTCAGTGAAAATGTCAAAAGGAGAGTTTTAAATTTCACCCATATAATATGTAATATTTACCTAAGATTACATCTGAAAAATTTGAGTTCAAATAATATAAATTCTGTAAGTTATACTCAATTGTAAATATACAAAGAATGCCTATTTGCAACCACAACAACAGGCTTCTGTGTTTCCTAAGGATGTCTTTTAGAGTTTAATATAATATATGATATTTCTTTAAAAAATTAAAATAGTAGTCTTCTCTCTCAGGTTTCACTTTTTTTTGAATTTGGGAATAAATTTAGGTAAATTTCTTTAAAAATTTTTAAAATTAATTTTAGAAAGACGATGTGGGAGGGGAGATAGAAAGAAACTTCAATTTGTTGTTCCACATATCTATGCATTCATTGGCTGATTCTTGTATGTGCTCTGTCTAGGGATAAAACTTGCAACCTTGATATATCAGGGCGATACTCTAACCAACTGAGCTACCTGGCCAGGGCAGAGAGAGAATTTTCATTAAGCTCTAATTTTTCTTAATTTTGAATTATAAAATTAATGTTCAATATTAATTCCCTGTGTGTTTTTGTCTACATATGAGAATATAGGTTAAAAATAGCTATGAAAAATGGTTTTTATGTGACTGTATAGTTTAATAAAATATTTCTGTGTTCCCCATGGAAATCTAAAACTGATTTTTATTGCTGGTTTGCCTTTTATTTTCTCACAACGTAAGTTCCCTTATGACTCTTTTCTTTGAAACATGCAGGTTATTTACATACCAATATATTACTCTGTGCATAGATGCAGGTACTAGGTCCCTGTAGCTATAATCCTATGTGTTGTGTATGTCCAGTTACCCATTTATTATTTCCTTCAACATTTAATTTAATAATTCCTGTGTTATGGGCAAACTAATATTAAACCATGGCCCTATGCTAAAGGAACTCACTTTCTAGATACATTGTCATATATACCAAAAATAGATACTTTAAACTAATATGGTATATGTCAATTGTACCTCAATAAAAATAGACAACTAATTAAAAAATACCTAAAACTGGTATAATGCAATGTGTATTCAATATATGGTGTCTACTTAGGAATAATTGGGGAATAGTTCACAAAATAAGTGATATTGGCTGCTCCTAGAAAAATAAAAAGATCGCAACTGAAGAAAAAGCAGGACATTCTAGGAAGAAAAACTATTACGAAGGAAAACTAAATAAAAAATACTTTAAAAAGAAAGCATAGTTGTAGTAATTTAGATAATTTCCTTCCTTCCTTCCTTCCTTCCTTCCTTCCTTCCTTCCTTCCTTCCTTCCTTCCTTCCTCCCTCCCTCCCTCCCTTCCTTCTTTCTTTCTTTCTTTTTAGGTGAGAGGAGGGGAGATAGTGAGGCAGACTCCCACATGCACCCAGACTCCGAGCCACCTGGCAACACCATCTAGGGCTGATGCTCTAGTATTGAACAGTTTTTATGCCTGAAGCTGACACGCTTGGGCCAACGGAGCTATCCTCAGCACCCAGGGCCACACAGAGCTAGTGATTATGGGAGGGGAAGAGAGGGAGGAAGGAGTGAGGGTGAAGCAGATGGTCATTTCTGCTGTGTTCCCTGACCTGGAATCAAACCCAGCTTGACCATACACCTGGTGGACACTCTATGCACTAAGTCACTGACCAGGGCTGACAGATTTCTTTATTTCCAAAAAACTCACATCATCTATACTTTTTTCTTTTTCTTTTATCTTAAATGAGAAGCAAGGAGGCAGAGAGACAGACTCCTACAAGAGCCCCAACCGGCAAACACATGGCAAGCCCCCTACCGAGGGATACCTATCTGGGACCATTGCTCCGTTGCTTGACAACTGAACTATTTCCATGCCAGAGGGTAGGCCATGGAGTCATCCTCAGAGCTTGGGTCCAACCTGCTTCAACCAAGCCATGATTGTGACAGGGGAACAGAAAGAGCAAAAGTGAGAGAGAAGGGGAGATGGAGGAATGGAAAAGCAGATGGTTGCTTCTCCTATGTGCCCTGACTGGGAATCAAATTCGAAACATCCACATGCTGGGCTGACGCCTTACCACTGAATCAACTGACCAGGGCCTCATATCATCTATACTTAAATTTTTAAAAAATATAATTGTTAAAATGAAAAATAAAAATTAGTATAGTATAGTATAGTACGTTTTTCTTTTTTCTTATCTCTTGTTTGGATGGCTCTTTGAAAATATTCTTATAATCCAAGATCATTTTGTTTCTGGAAACTCTAATGTCATATAATAGAGAAAATATATAACCAAAGCTTAAAAACTGGGTAAATCCGGAAAGGGGAAGATGGCGATGGAGTAGGCGGACGTACCAACTTCCAACTCCCAGAACCAAAGTGGATTATAACTCAATTTTAAGAACCATCATCTGGATAAACCAACTTTGAACTAAACTAAGTGGACTCTTCAACCAAGGAACACTGCAGAAGCCACATTGAGACTGGTAGGAATAGCGAAAACGCGAAGAGGGCTGCCCAGCTCCCCGGAGCAAACGGCAGCCTGGAGAGACCCATGTGGTGGGAGGAGAGTTTGGCGGAGAGGGAGGGATCTGGGTCCCAGGAACCAAGCCCCAGCTTGCAGTCCCAGAGCCTAGAAGAGGCGTATGGACAGTATTGAGCTGTGAAGCAAGTGAGGATACTGTTTGTGAAAAAGAGATAGTTTTCTCAGACCCAAAAATCTTTTCAAAGGGACAGCGCAGAAACCCTCTCTCACAACCACGCACCCGGGGCTCTGGGGAATGGGGACAGAGGAGAGGAACAGTGCAGTGGGAACAGAGAGTGGACTGAAGGCACGAAAACACTCTGAGGGACAGCCATCCTGACACCTGGGCTAAGTCATTTCCCTAAGCAAAAACTAATATTTTCCCTGGAACTAGCAATACCAGCAAAGGGAGACAGGACACTAGCCAAACAAGCTCTCCCGCGGCAATTAGAGCAGAGCTGCTTAGAGGGAGAGAGCTCCCAAGCCTACAGTGTGGAGACTTAAGACACTGCCATCTCTCTGAGGGTTGCTGAAGGGATGTTTGCGGCAGGACGCTGAAACGCGTACTGTTGGCGTGGGCGGAGGCACAACCCATGTGAGCTCGGTCTAGCCCAGCAGAGGCGGAGGGGACCACGCTAAAGCGGTGCGGCAGCTGCGGGAACGCCTATTCCCACATTGTGGGGAAAAATACGGGCACAGATTGGCTCTGAGACCTTGTGCAAGCCGACCCTGACAGCGGGGATGGGGCTAGGACCAGGCACGGGCAAGGGGCTCACGGCTGAGCTCACACTGCCAATCCCGCCCGGACAGAGAAACCACGGTGGTTTGAAATCCTACGTGCACGCGAGCTGGCTTTCGCGGCTGAGCTCACGCTATTAGCTCCTCCAGGCCGAGAAACCCCGGCAGTTGGCCATCCTACGTGCGCGAGCTGGCGCCGAACGTGGGGGCATGGTAGAGTCTTGTAGGATTGGAAGTTAGCAGCTGAGCTCACACCAGCAAACACACCCAGCCCAATAAACCGGGGTTTGCTACCCTGTGCAGGAGGGCCCTGGCCTCAAGGGTAGGGCTAAATTCTGGACGGGCAAAGGCTCACAGCTGAGAGCACGTCAAAAGCCCCGCCCAACCTGCAAAATGGTGGCGAGCAGGCTCTGCCTGCAGGAGCTGGGCATAAACCTTCCAGAAACGGGCTGGGTCCGCAACTGAGCAAAGGTGCTCACCTCTGCCCTTGGTGCTAAGGCTTGTGGCTTGAGTGACAGCCCCTCCCGCAGAGGAGAGGCAGAAATCACAGCAACAGCCGCAGTAGGCTGTTGCTGGAAACGCCCATAACTAACCACCCTAAGCAGCGGCAGAGGGGGTGGCAGGCCTGCAGACAGACCACACCTAGAGAACAGAAAGAAAACACCTACTAGACTACAGTGCCCACAACTTGCCTATATACAGATAAAATGGGCAGGCAGAGAAATGCAAACCAAATGAATCAAGAGAAATCCCCAGAGAAGGACCTGAATGAACCAGATATAACCAAACTACCAGAAGCAGAATTTAGAATAATGATAGATAGGATGTTCAAAGAAATTACAGCAACAATGAATAGTCACTTTGAACACCTAAATAAAGAGATAACAAGTATAAAAAACGAAATTGAAATAATAAAAAGGAATCAAACAGAAATGACAAATACAGTATCAGAACTGAAGACCACAATGGAAGGAATTAAAAGCAGGATGAATCACGCCGAGGATCGAATCAGCGAGTTAGAGGACACAATAAACACAGGCACAGAAGCAGAGAAGAAAAAGAAAAAGAGACTCAAAAAATGTGAGGAAACTCTAAGGGAGCTCTGTGACAACATGAAGAGAAACAACATTCGCATCATAGGGGTGCCTGAAGAAGAGGAAAGAGGACAGAAAATGGAAACTTCGTTCAATAAAATAATAGCAGAAAACTTCCCTAAATTAAGGCTGGGAAACATTCCACACGTTCAAGAAGCACACAGAACTCCATTAAAGAGAAACCCAAAAAAATCTACACCAAGACACATTATAGTTAAAATACCAAAGCTAATGGATAAAGAAAAAATCTTAAAAGCTGCTAGAGAAAAAAAGGCTATAACCTACAAAGGAGCCCCCATAAGGATAACATCAGACTTCTTAACAGAAACAATTGAGGCCAGAAGGGAATGGCAAGATATAATCAAAGTAATGCAGAACAAGAACCTTCAACCAAGACTACTCTATCAAGCAAGGCTAAGGTTTAAAATTGAAGCAGAATTAAAGAGCTTTCCAGACAAAGAAAGCCTCAAGGAATTCTTAAAACCAAACCAAATCTGCACGAGATAATAAGGGGCCTGTTGTGAACAGTTCAAAGGGAGGAAAGAATATAGCAAAAGAAGAATACAGCTTTAAAGAATAAAATGGCAATAAACAACTACATATCAATAATAACCTTAAATGTAAATGGATTAAATGATCCAATCAAAAGACATAGGGTAGCTGCATGGATAAAGAAACAGGACCCATACGTATGCTATCTACAAGAGACACACCTTAAAACAAAAGATGCACATAGACTGAAGGTAAACTGATGGAAAAAAATATTTCATGGAAATGAAAAAAAAGCTGGGGTAGCAGTACTGATAGCTGACAAAATGGACTTTAAAACAAAGGCTGTAGTAAGAGATAAAGAAGGACACTACATAATGATAAAGGGAACAATTCAACAGGAAGATATAACTATTGTAAATATCTACGCACCAAATATATGAGCCCCGACATACATAAAGCAGACTTTGATGGACATAAAGGGCGAGATTAACAGCAATACTATCATAGTAGGGGATTTCAAGACTACACTAACAACACAGGATAGATCCTCAAGAAAGAAAATCAATAAAGAAACAGCAGACTTAAAGGACACACTAGATCAACTTGATTTAATAGATATCTTCAGAACTTTTCACCCTAAAGCAGTAGAATATACATTCTTCTAAATCGCTCATCGTACGTTTTCTAGGATAGACCACATGTTAGGACACAAAAATGGTCTCAATAAATTTAAGAAGATTGAAATCATATCAAGCATTTTCTCTGATCACAATGCCATGAAACTAGAAATTAACCAAAAAAGAAAAACTGAAAAATACTCAAACACTTGGAAACTAAATAGCATGATATTAAATAATGAATGGATTAACAATGAGATCAAAGAAGAAATAAAAACGTTTCTAGAAACAAATGATAATGAGCATACATCAACTCAAAATTTAGGGGACACAGCAAAAGCAGTACTGACAGGGAAGTTCATTGCACTACAGGCATATCATAAGAAGCTAGAAAAAGCTCAAATAAGCAACCTGACCCTGCATCTAAAAGAACTAGAAAAACAACAACAATTAAAACCCAGGACAAGTAGAAGGAAGAAAATAATAAAGATCAGAGCAGAAATAAATGACATAGAGGCTAAGGAAACAATACAGAAGATCAATGAAACCAGAAGCTGGTTTTTTGAAAAGGTAAACAAGATTGATGAATCTTTATCTAGACTCAACAAGAAAAAAAGAGAGAAGTCCAAAATAAATAAAATTAAAAAGGACAGTGGAGAAATAACAACTGATACAACAGAAATACAAAGCATTGTAAGAAAATACTATGAAGAACTCTATGCCAAAAAATGAGACAATCTAGATGAAATGGACAAATTTCTTGAATCATATAAACTTCCAAAATCAATCTGGAAGAATCAGAACACCTAAAGAGACCAGTTACAACAAATGAGATCGAAACAGTTATCAAAAAACTCCCAAAAAAGAAAAGTCCTCGGTCTGATGGCTTCACAAGTGAATTCTATCAAAAATTCAAAGAAGAACTAACTCCTATTCTCCTCAAGCTATTTCAGAAAATTCAAGAGGAAGGAAGACTTCCAAACTCCTTTAAGAGGCAAGCATAACTCTGATCCCAAAACCGGGCAAAGACAACACAAAGAAAGAAAATTATAGGCCTATATTCCTGATGAATTTAGACACTAAAATTTTCAACAAAATATTAGCCAACCGGATCCAGCAATATATGAAAAATATCATACACCATGATCAAGTAGGATTTATTCTGGCGAGGCAAGGCTGGTTCAATATTCGCAAATCAATCAATGTGATTCATCACATAAACAAAAGGAAGGACAAAAATCACATGATAATTTCAATAGATGCAGAAAAGGCATTTGATAAAATCCAGCACCCATTCATGCTCAAAACTCTCAGTAAAGTGGAAATACAAGGAACATTCCTTAACATGATAAAGGCCATCTACGACAAACCCACAGCAAACATCATACTAAATGGACAAAAATTAAAAGCAATCCCGTTAAGATCATGAACCAGGCAGGGTTGCCCACCTTCACCACTCTTATTCAACATAGTTCTGGAAGTCCTAGCTATAGCAATCAGACAAGAAGAAGAAATAAAAGGCATCCAAATTGGAAAAGAAGAAGTAAAACTGTCACTATTTGCAGATGATATGATATTGTATATAGAAAACCCTAAAGTCTCAGTAAAAAAACTACTGGACCTTATAAATGAATTCAGCAAGGTGGCAAGATATAAAATTAATACTCAGAAATCAGAGGCATTTCTGTATACAAACAATGAACTGTCAGCAAAAGAAATTAAGGAAACAATCATCTTCACTATTGCAGCCAAAAAAATAAAATACCTAGGAGTAAATTTAACCAAGGAGGTTAATGACTTGTACTTAGAAAATTATAAAACATTAATAAAAGAAATCAAGGAAGATACAAACAAGTGGAAGCATATGCCGTGCTCATGGCTAGGAAGAATAAACATCGTTAAAATTTCTATACTACCCAAAGCAATTTATAAATTCAATGCAATACCAATTAAAATACCAATGACATACTTCAAAGATATAGAACACATATTCCAAAAATTTATATGGAACCAAAAAAGAACACAAATAGCCTCAGTAATCCTAAAAAGAAAAAAGAAAGCAGGAGGTATCACTCTTCCAGATATCAAGGTCTACTACAAAGCCATTATACTCAAGACAGCTTGGTACTGGCATAAGAACAGACACATTAATCAATGGAACAGAACAGAGAACCCAGAAAGAAATCCGCAGCTTTATGGACAACTGATATTTGACAAAGGAGGAAAGAACATACAATGGAGTAAAGACAGCCTCTTTAACAAATGGTGCTGGGAAAATTGGACATCTCCCTGCAAAAAAATGAAACTAGACCATCAACTTGAACCATTCACAAAAACAAACTCAAAATGGATAAAAGACTTAAACATAAGCCGTGAAACTATAAGCATCTTAGAAGAAAACATAGGCAGCAAGCTTTCCGACATCTGTAGCAGCAATATATTTGCCAATTTATCTCCACCGGCAAATGAAATAAAAGGCAAGATAAACAAATGGGACTATATCAAACTAAAAAGTTTTTGCACAGCTAAAGACAATAAGAACAGAATAAAAAGACAAACCACACAATGGGAGAACATATTCGACAGCACATCTGATAAGGGGTTAATAACTAAAATTTATAAAGAACTTATAAAACTCAACACCAGGAAGACAAACAATCCAATTAAAAAATGGGCAAAAGAAATGAATAGAAATTTCTCCAAAGAAGACATACAGATGGCAAGTAGGCATATGAAAAAATGCTCAACATCACTAATTATTAGAGAAATGCAAATTAAAACCACAATGAGATATCACCTCACACCAGTCAGAATGGCACTCATCAGCAAAACAATACAGAGTAAGTGCTGGCGAGGATGCGAAGAAAAGGGAACCCTTCTGCACTGCTGGTGGGAATGCAGACTGGTGCAGCCACTGTGGAAAACAGTTTGGAGATTCCTCAAAAAATTAAAAATCGAACTGACTTTTGAACCAGCTACCCCACTTTTATGAATATACCCTAAGAACACCATAACACTGTTCGAAAAGAAGAAATGCACCCCCATGTGTGTGGCAGCATTGTTCACAATAGCGAAGATCTGGAAACAGCCCAAGTGTCTGTCAGTAGACGAGTGGATTAAAAAGCTTTGGTACATATATACTATGAGATACTACTCAGCCATAAAAAATGATGACATCGGATCATTTACAAGAAAATGGTTGTACCTTGATAACATTATACAGAGTGAAATAAGTAAATCGGAAAAAAAAAAACTGAGAACAGCATGAATTCATACATAGTTGGAACATAAAAGTGAGACTATGAGACATAAGCAAGAGTGTGGTGGTTACAGGGTGGAGGGAGGAGGGGGGAGGGTGCTAAAGGGTGAGAAGGGAGGGGCACAGGGAAAACCAGATAGAAGGTGACAGAGGACAATTTGACTTTGGGTGATGGGTATGCAACACAATTGAATGATAAAATAATCTGGAGATGTTTTCATTGTACATTTGTACCCTGATTTATTGGTGTCACCACATTAAAATTAATAAAAAAAAAAGAACTGGGTAAATCCTCACTTTACATATTACTTCATAAATGCTCCTGAGAATGTCACCTTTGCATTTTGCGGTTGAATGTTCTAATTCATACCTAAAGGATAATAGTAAAAATAATCATCTTTTTCAGAAACTCTGAGTAAACGGTACAAGCACATAAAGTATAAAATTCAGTGATATATTTCTAATTAATAAAATGATATCAAAGCGGTAGTTATTCTTATCATCACCATTATTATATTATGACTCCCAATCTCAACTGGTCTGCAATCTGATCATTTCCCTTCCTCATACCTGTCCAGTTCTATATCCCTTAGGTCCTGGGGAAAATAATTTTCTATTTATTTGTTTGCTCAAAACAGAAGCCTTGTGATGTATATTTGTTTTTATTTTCTTTCTTTTTTTTTTCTTTTTGTTGCTTTTGTGTTGTGCTATGTTGTATTTTGATATATTGTTAGTTCTTTTTTACTCTGTAAAGTGAACTGGTATAAAAGTTCCACAATTATTTATAAATATTTTGTTCCAACCACATTAGTTCTTCCCAGTGTGACTTGCTCTTGTGCGTGTCTTTGCTTTGCCAGAGAGCTTCTCTTTTGTGTCTGAAATAACTCCTGCTCTGAAATTCACCTCATTACCCAGCTAATTCTTACTCTGTTTTGTCTACAAAGTTTTCCTGGATCCAGTTGAGCTACTAACATTTTCTGTTTCTCTACCTCATGAGTTATTGCATTGTATTCAAATTATTTGCTCTGCGTATCTACTAGACATTGAAATAATTAGAGACAAGGGCCATGTGTTTTGTCTTTGTGCTCTTGCCTAGGACAGGGCCAGATATATCCTAAATGCTAAAGAAATATGAGTTTAATAAATAATAAGTAGATAAATTTATTTTCTGCTAACTGAAAATATTACACATTTACTTTAATGTTTATTATAATAACCTTTTGATATTATGATAACTTGACTTGAAAAGTTAATTATCCAAATAAAATTATACTTTTCTATTCTACTTTGCAATATATGTATTACAGAAATAACTTTTATAAATATTGAATGTAAATAGCATTTAATCACCTAATATTTATAATAAATTAAAATGTTGATTTCCAAAGTAAACCTGACAATAAAATGATTAAAATGATTGAGTTTCAGTTGTATTTAAATGTAAAAACTAGAAAGATAATCTAGCTGTCTACTTGAACCTTCATTTTCATTCTTAGTAACCACCATGCCCTAATTAATATTTAACGATTATTAAAAAATAAAAAGGGCCTGACCTGTGGTGGCGCAGTGGATAAAGCATCGACCTGGGAACACTGAGGTCGCCAGTTCAAAACCCTGCACTGGTCTGGTCAAGGCACATATGGGAGTTGATGCTTCCAGCTCCTCCCCCCTTTCTCTCTTTTTCTATCTCTCTCTCTCACTCTGTGTCTCCTCTCTAAAATGAATAAATAAATTAAAAGAAACTTAAAAAAATAAAATAAAATAAAAAGGACTACCAGGTTACTTTTTAAATGTTTAGTGCTTCATTATACTAGTCCTATGATCTTTTTCCTCCCTTAAACAAACTTTTGCCCTATCTCTCACTAAATATCAGGACAGAAATCATATTTCTTAAGGAAACAGAGGTCAGTAGAATTGGCCAATTTAAATATATATGCAAATTACAATGGTAATCTGACGTAGAAAGATTAAACTGCATTTTTTATTAAATAATCTTACCATTTGAGCTGCCATTTTTGAAGCAAGATTGCACAATATTTGAGACAGTTATAGCATTTTCACCCTGAAGCTCACCTCACAAAAACTTAAAATCCAGGTTGCCCTATGGTCTCACTCTGAGGAGCTAGGAAAACAGCATGAACAAAGCAATGTCATTATATTATATCTGTTATAATAGGTGGTTTTAATTGTTTAATAAAATGTTACAATTTCTTATATGTTTCTTTGATTATAATATGGTATAACTATATCATAATACAAATATTATAAAAAAAGAAATCACAAGAGTCTTTCATAATCTCTCTAATAATTTAATTCTTAGCTTTTTCTTTTAATTCTCCCTTGGGTTTTAGTTGATGATAACTCTACACTACTTTTAGTTTATGAGGTTATAACTGGAATCAGGTAGAAATTAAACTTGAAACTGGATTCTGCTGTGTTCACTAAACCAGGACACAGTTTTTTCTTTATAATTAGGAAATTCTTCAAGACTATTATCAAAAGGTAAACATGTTTTCATTTAGAAAATGAAACATCTTAAATAGTATAAAATTAAAAGTTAAGCTGGCCATATTGACTTTGAAGGAAAGGACAATTGTGTGTGGACACAGTAAAATACAGTGTGTCCGTAAAGTCATGGTACACTTTTGACCTGTGACTTGTCAAAAGTGTACCATGACTTTACGGACACACTCTAAATATCTCCTGATCAAGTACAAAAATAATTATATTGTTTACATTTTTTGAATGAATGATGGTGGTAACTGAATTTAGTGTATCTGGATATTATGTCTGGAAACTCATGTAGAAACAGACACTCTTATGACTATTTTAGTAAAAATAGAATTGGTACTTATGAAACTTCTGTTGCTATGATAAAGAAAATATTATAAAAGGTAACAAATGTTACATAATTATATAGGAAAAATTTAAATTTGCACATTACCTTGGAAAAGAAATAATAGTATAAAACTCCACTAGGCACTGCTTTCAAGCAAATTAATGTTTCAAATTAAGCTGTAAAATATACTACAACATGATTACTCTGCCAGTTATAAACATAAAGGACCAAAAAGAGAGTCAACATATTAGCAAGAAGCAAAATCTAAAACTTGCATATGGTGTGATAAAAGCAGTGATTTGGTGAAATATAGTTGAAATTAATTTAGATAGCAGAAACTTTAGAAGACCATAGTTATCGTAATACTTCCTACTGCAAATGTGCCCTATTTAAAAATATCAAACTCTGGTCTTAACTGGATAGCTCATTGTCCCAAAGCATTGAGCTGCCCATTCAATCCCTGGTCAGGACACAAACATGAACAGATTGATGTTCCTGTCTCTCTCTCTCTCTCTCTTTATCTCTTCCTATAAACAAACAAACAAACAAATAAATAAATAAACATTAAATTGTTTTTCCCTAAATGTTGGTATTTTAACAAGCACGGTAAAGCCCTGCCTGGTTGGCACAGTGGTAGAGCGTCAGCCCAGCATATGGATGGATGTCCTGGGTTTGATTCCTGGTCAGGGTACATAGGAGTAGTGACCATCTGTTTCTCTACCCCTTTCCCTTCTCTCTCTTTCTCTCTCTTCTCTCACTCTCTTCTCCTCTGCAGACATGGCTCAACTTGAGTGCATTGGCCTCCAGGGTTAAGAATGGCTCTATGGAGCCTCTACCTCAGGCACTAAAAATAGCTCGTTTGCGAGCATGGCCTCCAGTGGCCAGAGCATTGGCCTTAGATGGGGCTTGCTGGTTGAATCCCAGACTGGGCTTATGCAGGTGTCTGTCTCTCTGTCTCTCCTCTTCTAACTTGGAAAAAAAAAAAGGAAACCAGAGGGCTGAACTTCTACAAAGATCATTTTAGTGTATTGATCACTCTAAGTCAGGGGTGCCCACACTTTTTCAGCTTGAGAGCTACTTATAAGATGACCAAGTCAAAATGATCTACCTACAATAAAAATGCAAAACATAAATTTATTTCTTCTATATTACCATTATTTAAGTTACTATTATTACTATTTAATATTGTGTAGTCTTCTTTCACCTTTCTCCTTCTCAGTTCTCTTTTCAAAGGAAAGTCAACGTCATAGTTCTTATGAACAGACTGAAAAAGCCGCTCCACATTTCCCTTCTTTGGAATAGCAATGGCACACAGACAGATGAGGCAAACGCACTTAGAATATGACATAGTGAAAAAAATTCCCCCCATTCTGTATGAAAGTGCTGGGTTTTAGGCTTCTTACTCGGACCAGCTACAGTACTCATTTTTATACCCTTTGTTGTATTTAGTTTAAATAAATTGAAGGCTAACTACGCAGCAATGTAATTGAACAAGTTAGCGCAATTTAACGCTCATACGTAGGGTGTCAAAAGTTTAGACATCAGATTGGCTACCCTGTATGCCAATCAAAAGACAAATGTCTTTTTAATGTCATGCGATCTACCCACACTTCCTTCGCGATTGACCAGTAGATCGCAATCGACGTATTGAGCACCCCTGTTCTAAATTATAGTGCAAAAAGCAACTAAAAGATATATGCCTTCTCTACTTACAAAAACAACCTATTTGAAAGTAAATGGTCATAATATATAGAATGTTAACAAATATATACTAGACAGTTTTGATACCTTAAGTATGTTCATCTTTCATCTAAAATCTCTAGCTTACTATCCTTGACCTTTGCAATGACTTGTTCTCTATTCTCACAATGAAATGCAAATGAAACACAGCTCCAACATGAATCTTTCCTGATATCCCCACTCTGCTATTTCTTTTGAATGTGTGCATAATATACCTTATTACTTATTATTCATAGATACTACTTATGTCTCCTGCTATAAAGTGGTACAGAAATTATATCAGCCTTATTTGTGACTTATACATACATGCAAAATGTAACCCAAGAGTTTATTTCTCATCTGCCTTTCCTTTAAGATTTAAAGGACTGTAAGTTTTATTCATTTAAAATCAATGAAATCTGTTTTATTTCTTTCCACAACACATTTGAATATTAAAATTTTGCTTAAAATTAGAATGTACTTGCTATAAAATCACTTTTAATTATTTTTATTTTACCATGATAGTCACATTTCTATTTTTGATTTCTCAATAAAAATTTCTAAACATTCACACTTTATATCAGTTTCCATGTTAATACCTACAAAACAGGATTTACCACATTGAATGTAATCCACAGAATTAATCTTAATTTAATATTTTCAATGTTTATTACAAACCCAGCTCGAGGATCTAAAGACAGGTCCCTGGGAAACTTCAGTTTTTTGCTAACGAGTGTAGTAGGGTATAAGCCGTTGAGTTTGGATACTTCAATGATCCTTTTTTCTGTGTCAGACCAATAGAGGTTTTTTCCAATCCAATCAACAGCAAGTGCATTGGGGACAGCTGTGTTATGTACTACCTAATAAAATAAGAATTTAAAAAGTTAATAGTGTAGATGTCTAGAATAAGACTGGGACAATTGCTTCTTGATTTTTATAGAGATACAGACTTCTAATTTAAACATCAGAAATAAAATTTAGATAAGCATAAAACATGGAACTATTTACCCTAATAAAATTACTTTCTTGTAAAAAGTTAGCTAAGATGTAATCAGGTCTCTAGAAATTATATATTGGTCTAAGAAATAAAAAGCAAAATTTAAAAACAGGTTGGACAGCTGCATAGTTATTGAACTACATTTACTCAACCTTTTAAAATTTGGGACAAAAACTCTGCAAACACAAACACATACTCACACACAGAATTTTTGAAATTCATCTTTACCCATTTTAGGGGAGATATCAATAACACTAACCACGCCACAAACTGCTCTTTTCTTAGTTAAATGACCTACTATAAGAGAGAAAAAAATACAAGAACTTAACCTAACCAATGGGAAGTAAAAATATTTGTATACAACTACTGTGCTCAACTTTAACCAATGTCAATATTGAATATAATAAGGGCATAAGGTTTTTATGTACAAATATAATGCATATGAAATAATACAAAATTCACACCTGACTGGTGGTGGTGCAGTGGATAGAGTGTCGATTTGGATATTGAAGTTCCAGGTTCGAAACTCTAAGGTCACTGGCATAAGCATGGGTTCAACCGGTGTGAGTGCAGGTTCACCAGCTTGAGCGCAGGGTTACCAGCTTGAGCATAGGATCATAGAATGGACCCATGGTCGCTGGCTTGAGCCCAGAGGTTGCTGGCTTGAAGCCCAAGGGTGATGGCTTGAGCTAGTGGTCCCCAGCTCTACAGTAGCCCCCCAGCCAAGGCAGATAAACATAGCAATCAAAGAACAACTAAAGAGCTGCAACAATGAGTTAATGCTTCTCATCTCACTTCTGTGTCTACCTGTCTTCCCCTCAACTCCCTTTCTAAAACAAAAAAATAAATAAAGGAAAGAGAAAAAAAATAATTTAAAATTATTGATTTTTTTGATTGCTATTTCTGAGTTCTCAGTGTTTTGAGAACTACATGAAAGAAGCAATTGAAACTTGGGGTTTTATAAAATCTAAAAGTAATATAGTTAGAGACAAAAAACACTAATAAAATTTTATAGTTATCTTATCTCAAAACCCATAAATATAAATGGCAACAAAAAACATTTGATTCAATAAAACCAAAAGAGATATCATGAATTGCATGACATCTCTTTTTCTTTCTCCAAGATACCAATTGGAAAATTGTCATGTGTGACAATTTTAATGAAAATGAGTTAATTATTAATTCCAAAACGAAGAAAGGTTCATTTTGTAATCCTGTTATGACATTACTTGAAATAGTAATGTGAGAGTATTGGCAAGAAAGTAGAGAATTAATATCCTTTAAAAATATTTAAGCATCTTCAAAAACTATACAGATATCCAAATTTTTTAAATGTCTTAAAAATATATCATCAAGTATGAGTAATATAACTTCCACAGTTTTTATATAAATTGCTAAATAATTAAAATATAAAACAAAATATTATCCTTTTTTCTATATCATATACTGATATTTTATTGTATAAATCATTACTAAATACAGTTGGTCTGAACCACCAGAACCCAACTGACCGGTGGTTTTGACACTGCACATACACATTTTGAAACAATATTTTCAGAATTAATTACTTCAATCAAAAATGTATGATTAAATTAATAGCTAACAAAGTTTAAGTAATTAATAGACATTAACTTCTTGAATTTAAACTTTTTTATAATAATATTTTCTGTATCTCGACAGTATTTTATTTTAAAATTCAAGATAACACAGAAATGGTACCAAGACTCTCATATATATCAGGTGACATGTATTCAATTATGATGCTGTTTACTTAGAATATTCATAATATTTTTTTTTTGACAGAGACAGAGAGAGGAACAGATAGGAAAAGACAGGTCAGAAGGCAGAGAGATGAGAAGCATCAATTCTTTGTTGCGACATCTTAGTTGTTTGTTGATTGTTTATTCATTGTTTGCTTTCTCATATGTGCCTTGACCTGGGGGTCTACAGCAGAGCAAGTGATTCCTTGCTCAAGCCCGTGACCTTGGGATTCAATCTAGTGACCTTTGGGCTCAAGCCAGTAACCATGGGGCTATGTCTATATTCCCACCTTCAAGCCAGCAACCACATACTCAGGCTGGTGAGCCTGAGCTCAAGTCTGATGACCCCACACTTAAGCTTGATGAGCCTGCACTCAAGTCGGTGACCTTGGAGTCTTAAACCTGGGTCCTCCATGTCCCAATCCAATGCTCCATCCATTGTACCACTGCCTGGTCAGGCAGACTATTCATGATTTTTAACAAATGCATTAAATTATTTCTATCTATAGTAGGTTAATTTTAATAGTGTTATAATTTTATTTTATAATTTAATAATTATTTGTTTTCAGTTACAGTCTCAGACTCAACTTTCTCTTTCATATACATCAACACAATTGTATCAGAGGCACTATTTAAGCTAAAAGCATCTTTCACATTTTTCTAGGCTTGTGAATAAGAATACAAATTTTATTTATTCAATTTAATTTTTAGCTTATTTCAAGTTATCATTATATAATATAAAGATAAAATGGCTCTTATTTCATATTAAACTATGTATTAATTTACATTGTGAAATTCAAACCAAACTAATACATTCTATGAGTTGTATCATTACCATCAAATAACATATTCTATTTAATTCAACCACACTAATAAAATATTCAATAATTCCACAGTGGTAATATCTAGTTACCTTAATATCACTTCCATTTAAACATATTCTATTTATGCGGCTGCCATTGGGTTGGCTGGAATCAATCCAGTAGATGAATTCTTCTCTGTAATCAAAGTCTATAGCAATAACATTGTTTAATCCCTAAAAATAAAAAAAGAGTGTGCTTAAGTAATAGTTAATAGAAATTGTTTTGAAATGTTTTAGGAATATATGAGTCACTATTTCCCTCTGTACTTAAATATTTACAATTATTACAATGATGCATTCAAATCTTTTTAAATGCATCATATGTTCACATTTACTCTACACCATATGCTTAAGATGTTGTATAATTTATTTGAAAATATTTTCCAAACAGGCCACAACAACATCAGAAAATTTATAGATAATGGTTTAATAAACAGTAAGGGGGAAAAAAAAAGAAAGAAAAACCTTGCTTTGGGGAAGATAATGTGAAAGACCCTCAATTCAGGATAACATTAAACATAAATTTGATATTATTATTATTATTTGTTCTGCAGCATAATCAGAAAAAGAACATATATTTAAATTGGAAAAATAGAAGATCCCCAATGATTTGTGATGATCCCTGAATAGCCATTTAATTCAAGTCAGAAAAGATGACTTAAATTTTTTTTCCCAAAAGCTTTGTCTCAATTAGATAAATGAAGCTTTTATTTTTTTCATTAGTTATTTATTTACTTTATTATTATTATTATTATTATTATTATTATTTTCTTTTCATGCTTCCATTGGCCCTGTAGGCAATACATACAATGCCACATTAGAATTTAAAAGTTAAAAACTTAGGAAAGTATTTGACCAAAGAGGACTGAAGAATCAACATCTTTTTGTTCTACATTATCTGGTGGAAATGTGAGGAAAAGCCTCACTTCCAACTCACGGTTATGCATTTTTTAGCAGGTAACAAAATGAAACAGGAGTCCAGCTGACTGGTGTCTGGATGCTACAGCTCTTTCATTTAGCAATTCTGTTTGACTTTGCTTGAAGACTACGTATCAGTATCTGGGAATCTTCTTAGATGTTGGATTGTTCAAATGATTGCTCAGGGGTTAGTTTAATTCTGATCTATGATTAGGCCTTATTTATTTACTACCCCAATGGACTAACATAACTTGGATCAGAATTTCAATTGTGCTAACTTATTTTAAGGGTAGAATAGTTTATGGATCAAAAAATAATTTGATACAGCAGACACTTGGCAAGGCTTCAAGAGATCTTTGTTCTATCTTTGTATCTAGTGCAAGATTGCTCATATCAATATTTACCCTAATGTGTAATTAAGTCTCAAATTGTTTTAGGAGTCATTTATTAACTTTTAGTCCAACAGTTAAGAATTAGCATCTTCAGGGAGATAAGTTCTTTTGTTTGCTTTGGTTTGGTTTGGGGAAGGAAGGATAAGAAGGATGGTATTTACTGCATGTGAATTCAGATTCCATATATATTATCAAAATTTAGAATTTAATAATAATAGTAATATTGCATTGATTTATATAGTGCTTTATGAGAATCGGGCCAAGGCTAAATTTTATTGCTGTTCAGATTTTGTTTCTTTCCATCCATTTCTAAGACTAAAGATAGCTTATATATAGAAGTGATTTAAAAAAGGTTCTGGCAAATACTGATATTTTTCTTCTCTCTGGCAAGGCAATATTCTTGTAGTTATGGTGTAAAAATCGTAGGTTCAAATCATACACTTTTATTTGGCTGAACATGAGCAATCTATTTTTTCTTCAGCTCCAGATTATAAAATTAATCCGAAACAGCCTAATCCCACCTAACTGCATAACATTGTTCAAGATGTGACACTTAAGTATATTTAGTTAAGGAGTTCTCCAGTTAAGGAGACACAAAGAAATAAACATGACTCTGTGTGAATTCTTCACTATGCCCAGATAAATGTGAGTATACTTCTTACTGATATTATTAATCAAAATAATGACTATAAATTCTAAAAAAAACACCTTCACTAATATTTAGCCAGAGATTTAAAAGATTTACTAAATATTTATTTATAAGCTAAAAATTGGAGACATCCTTAACTAAATGTACTTAAGTATATACATCTAGAATGTTGCCTCTGCAGAATCAATTAAGGTTCTAAAATACACATTGAATGTATTCCAAGTTCTATAAAGGGCCTAAGAAATTCATTACAATAATATTAGTCTGTAATATTCTTTACATTCAAATGCTTTTTTCACCACATAAAGAAAGGTAAAATGAGTTAAAGTTCTGTTATGGGCTTGCAATTTAGACTGAAATGGATAAATTAGAGATTTATAGAGAAAAGTAGAGAGAAATTCCTCTAACTTTAGCAAAACTTTACCCACAATGCCAGTCACAAAAAAATTATTCTCCTTTCTTTACAATAATCAATGTATATAATAGAAACCCAATTCTAATTTCAGCAAATCCACTATAACAAATTATAGCCATAAACACAGAAAAATTGAAGCTCTGAATTCTGACATATATATCCAGACAAACCAATAAGTTTTCTACAGTTTAAGTATCCATCTGCATAGAAAACAGTGCAAATCACTCTGTAGAATCGTATTCTAAGAATATTAACACAGCCATGGGTATGGTAAAAAATAAAAATGTCTGAAACTTGAGTCATCCAAGTGGTTTCAGGGTTGAAAATTGTTCTGATGAGAATCCTATTCATTTTTGTAGCTTCTTTCATTTTTGTAGCTGAACATTTGTACCCTTTGATTCAAAATGATTAAGAGATTTCTTTCTCTATACAATTTTACTGGAATAAAAGGCACTATTAGAATTGAGTTGGAATACATATTGGAAAATTCCTCAATTAATTTTCATTTCTACAATCAATGTTATTAAAGCACATTTTATTTATTTTTCTTTTCTTTTTTTTAACAAGGACAGAGAGAGAGAGATAGATAGGCACAGACAAACAGGAACAAAGAGAGATGAGAAGCATCAATCATCAGTTTTTTGTTGCAACACCGAGTAACCCTTTGCTCGAGCCAGCAACCTTGGTTCCAAACTGGTGAGCTTTTTGCTCAAGCCAGATAAGCCTGCGCTCAAGTTGGCAACCTCGGGGTCTCGAACCTGGGTCCTTCGCATCCCAATCCAACACTCTATTGACTATGCCACCGCCTGGTCAAGGTTAAAGAACATTTTCTAAATGTAGTATATAAATTTAAATTATAGCTGGCCTACCTCTATGTTTTACACTATATAAGCTTTAAAAAATTCTACTATTTGTTATAATTTAATTCTATAAAAGTTTCTTGAACTTGTTACTGATCATAACTTGGAAGAAAATTCAAGATCTTAGGGTAAATTATTCTTTCTAAACACACACACAAAACATTCCCAAATAATTAAGGCAAAGGTGTTGTGGCCTTTTTATTTATTTTGACTGAAAAAAAAATGTGGAGAGATAATTACTTTTGTTTTCCACTTCATTCTGCATATGTATACAAAATCCCTGAGTGAGAAAAATAATTTTCTACTGACTGGAACTTCTTGAGTATTTATATAATGCTAAGACACAGTTATGGTTAAAAGCATGCTCCTTTACAGAAATAGTAAATTTCAAAAAGACCATAGTCAGAACTGGAGGTACGACTTACCTTTAGTTCTTTTTTTTTCTTTTTATTAAGTGAGAGGCAGGAAGGCAGAGACAGACTCTTGCATGTGCCTCGGGGGTCTACGTGGCAAACCCCTAACAGGGCATGGCTCCTTTGTTCCATAATGAAGCTATTTTAGCCCCTGAGGTAAGGCCATAGAGCCATCCTCAGTGCCTACAGCCAACTTTGTTCAAACCATTCCCATTTGAGCTATGGCTGCTGGAGAGAAAGGGGGTGGGGTGAGGGATGGAGGAGAAACTTAGTTGCTTCTCCTATGTGCCCTGGCCGGGAATAAAACCTGGTGCTTCCACACTCTGGGATGACGTTCTACCACTGAGCCAATGAGCCAGGGTCACCGTTAGTTGTTTAGGTTTTTATTTCCTTACTTAGTGGCCACCATTAAAAATATTTTCCAAAAGCACAGGTGTTCAGTGTCCTCATAAGCTTCCTAATCTACCTTATTCCCTCTCTATTTTCTTCAACACTGCACTAAGAAAGCAATCTGAAATTTATCCCCAATTAGGTACTAGTGGGATTGTCAATTGCCTAAATATACCACAAGGGAAAAATGATTATCTAGAAGTGTGTGTTAAACTAATTTGGTTATATAAAATAGACTTAAATGATGCATAGAGGAAAACATCATTTTGCTCCAATAAGAAAAATCTCTGAAAACAGATTAGTTATAAAGGACAGCAAAAAAGATATCAATAGCAATGTCTTGAGCCACGAAATTGGAAAATGAAGCAAGGAATGCCACTGAAATGCTGTTAGGGTTCTTTCAGAAAGTGTTGCTATATTAATTAAATTTGTGATTCAGTTGTGCCTATACCCAGAATATCCTAAAGAGAAAATGTTTTAAGATAGCACAGTCTAAAAGAAAGAAATGCTAAACACACACACAAACACACACATGAGAACATGGATGAATCTTGAGAACACCATGCTATACAAAGCAAGTCAGACAGAAAAAGTCAAGAACTATATGATTTCACTCATATGTGGGATGTAATACTAAAAGCAACAAATGAAAAAACAAGAATAAACAAAAACTAATAGACACAGACAACAGTATGGTGGTTACCAGAGGGAAGGGGGTGAGAGGAAGTACAAGGTAAAAGGAGTCAAATATACAGTGAAAGGAGGAGCTTTGACTTGGGGTTGTGGACACACAATATAATATACAGATAATACTTCAAAGAATTATAAACTTGAACCTATATATTTCATTAACCAAGGTCACCTCAATAAATTTAACTTACAAATAAATTAATAAATGAAAAAATAATTTTTAAAAGACAAGAACAAACAAACAAACAAGATATGCACTAAAACAATATAGTGAATGCCCTGGGTGGTTGTCTCAGTGGTAGAGCATCGGCCTGGCATGTGGAAGTCCTGGGTTTGATTCTTGGCCAGGGCACACAATAGAAGCACCCATCTGCTTCTCCAGCCTACCCCCTATCTTTTCTCTTTATCTCTCTCTTCCCCTCCTGCAGCAAAGGCTCCACTGGAGTAAAGTTGGCCCAGGCACTGAGTATGGCTCTATGGCCTTTGCTTCAGGTGCTAGAATGGCTCTGGTTGCAATGGAGCAATGGCCCAGATGGGCAGAGAATTGCCCCTGGTGGGCATGCTGGGTGGATCCCAGTCTGGTGCATGCAGGAGTCTCTCTGTCTGCCTCCCCGCTTCTCACTTCAGAAAAATACAAAACAACAACAACAAAAATACAGTAAAGAGAAAATAAACATGCCCTTTTTCCAGAGACTATACAAGGAAATCAATGACAGGCACACTAAATTTGGAAGGTATAGAGTGTGTATAAACATTTACTCCAAGAGAAAGATAATTTTCAATATTCTGTAACTTTGCTATAAACTTAAAATTAGGCTACACAGAAAAAATAAATAAATTAATTTAAATAATATAGAAAATCATTTGGATTATAAAAACTTTTCTATTTAAAGCATTTATATATACTTGAACCTTTTTCTCTAGGAATATTTTTCTCTTATATAGATACTTATCTGATTTGCATATTTTTAACAGATTTGTTTAATTTTTATTAAAACATAAAAATATTTTATATTTTACTCAATATTCTTAGGGCTTAGAATTAGAGAAAGGCAGTGTAATCCAGTAGGTATTGGTGCCTACTTCAAACTCAGGACCAAGATTCCAACCCCCACAGACATCCATGAATAAGGCAGTCATACCTGTGGCAAGCACATAATAAGTCTGAGTACTCTGGTGATTTGCAAAGCATGGGCTGTGTGTCAAAGTGGCACTGCTGAACATTTTGAATTGTGACCATTCAGGTGTGAATCCAGCACTGATACATCTTCTTTGTTATTTTTTGTTTTATATTTTTCAAATGAGTAGTTTAGAAGTCTATATTTTCATAAGAAATTACTATTTTCAATCTGTGACTTAAAGGAAAGCTGAAAAATCCAGCTCTGTCATAATGAATCAATATCACAGTTGTTAATAAATTTTTACACTTGAAATAAGACTAAATCCTTAAGCAAAATAAATGAAAGCTTAACAATAACAATGGAGGATTTCATCAGTGAGGAGGCAAAAATAATCTTAATTAAATATTTTTTGTGTTGCTGAAAATTTCCACATGAATAGTTTTCTTTGCCTATGCCTAATGCTGGCATAAATATACTAGAAGAATAAAAAATATCCTTTTTTTGCACACTTATTGTAGGTACTGCCTTCACCTATGCATGCCATTATAATGCAGTCTGGGGCAAAGAGAAATTTGTAGCAGAACAGATACAATTTAAAATTCCAAAAATGTTCTTTCTCCTGACAACTAAAAATATGCTATAACTAATTACATGCAATTTTTAAAATTCATGTAGTACTCATTCTAGTTTTAATCATTTGGTTTTAAGCTATTTTCACTGCAGACTGGGAGGGAAAAAGAAAAGGTGAGGTGAGCAAGTCTCAATTTTCTATCATGTCATAATATAGAAATTATATCTTTTCATATCAAATAATACATATAAAACTAACAATAGAATCCAAACACCAAAACAGAGCCCAGATTCTCTTGGGTCTTGGAATGGGTTGAGAGATGAAGAGCGTAAGACTAAAACTAAGTGCCTCACTACCTTTTAACTAATTTAAAATCATACTTTTGTTTTCTTGCTTTTTCCAAATTTTAGTGGCTAAGGATCATCAATCCTGTTTTATTTTCTGGTTTTGTGAACAGAAAGGTATTTATTTTTAAATTCTAAGGAAGCAGGGCAATTTGAACAATGTGTGAAATGCCTTAAAAGAGATTCTTGAGATAATTTTTTTTGTCATTAATTACCCCTTGCATCTCTTACTGTCTTTGATATCACATGATGTGACCAATTCAGAACATCACCTGGACAATTAAAACAAAATATAATTTATGGTATTCTCATATGCATACATGCATGTGGTTCATAAATGAATATCTGAAGTACCCAATATAAATACTAGAAAATCATCACAGGACTGTTGTACCTGTTTTAAAAGTGTGTAGTTGGAGCCGTCAGTGTTAATTTTTCTTAACTCATGATGATCAGCAAGAATTAGAAAAGGTTCTTCATCTAAATACAAAGATAAAAAAGATATTAGACATTTTGTATGCATGGTTTTTAACTCTTCTTAGTTTCTGAAACAATATAAATTCAAATACAGTGCTCTCTAGTAGGTTACTAGTTACAAAAATTCACACTGAGCACCTCTATTGATAATAAGATGAAAAGGCAGCAGTTACTCAGAAAATCAAGATAATGCTAAACGCTAACCTTCTCTTTCCCTCAATTTGCTTGAATATTAAATTATCTAATGTATTTGAAATTAGTAAAAATACCTGCTGTTATAATATAATTTTTAATGAATTAAGAAAAGGATAAGATATCTTGTCTTAGAAAACTACAGTACATCTAAACATTAATATAATCATAAATATATATTTTGATAAATAACTCTCTTATTGCTCTCAAAGTAATTTTGGTGAAAACCAAGAGTTATCATTGCTTACATATACATTTTTTATCTGCCTAACACTTCTCTTAAATAATTTCTGAAGTACAGAACCTATAATTTTTGTGTTTAGTTTTACTTTACTAAGTGAGTCTGTTTTTAAAAATCTTTTAATAGTCTTTATTTCCTTCTTATTATTTGTCCAATATGGTTTAGTATCTTATTTGTTCTAAAAAAATCTAGGAAAGATAATAATAAGAATCTGATCATGCTACATATATGAAGATCCTCTAAATCTTTAGATTGATATTCTCATTATCATTTATTTGGAAACAAAATGGTTTCTTAAATAAAAGATATTTAATGAGTTTTGTATGGTATATTTATTTGAGTTTGTATCTGAATAATTTAAAGTCAATTTGACCACATTTTTTATTGTTATAATCCTAGATCAATTTAATAAAAAAAAATTAAGCTTTTTTTAAAGATACATGTTTCTTTTTTTTAATTTTAATGAGGTGACATTAATAAATCAGGGTATATATGTTCAAAGAAAACATCTCCAGGTTATCTTGTGATTCAATTATGTTGCATACCCATCACCCAAAGTCAAATTATCCTCTGTCATCTTCTATCTGGTTTTCTTTGTGCCTCTCCCCTCCCTCTTGTTCCCTTCTCTCCTCCCTCCCCTGCCCTCACCACACTCATGTCCATGTCTTGTGTTTCTAAGATGTGTCCATATACTCACTTGCCTGGTAAGCAAATTTAATGTCAGCAGAAATTAGAACAAAAATTAAAAAGGTACTCACTTAATGTAATTAAATATGAATTTTATTGTAAAGTATTAATACTTTTAGAATTTTTGTACAGTTTAAATTATGTTCAATATTATTACTTTTATCCTATCATAAACTTTCATAGTAAATATATAGTACTTATGGAAACATTTTATGTTTTAGCATACTTTATGTCATGTATTAGAAACATGTCACACATGCTGAACATTCCTTTCCATGAGCGATGACAGAACTTTTATCAATCATTCCAGTGTTTGTCTTGTGGCTAACCTGAGACTCAGAATGTTACTCAACAGAGTTAGCTCTAAAGTTTAAGATGCCTTGCCATCCCTGTCAATATAGTTTTACATTTGTCAATATAAAATCAGTTAGCTATGTTCTACCTCAATACTTAAGCAATTCTGTTCTTGACAACTTAAATCTGTGTTTTAAACCATAAAACTTATATAAGAACACATAATAAAATAAAACTCCTTGACATAGATCTTGGCAACAATTTTTGGGGTATGACACAAAAAAGCACAAGGCAAAAATAAATAAGCAGAACTAGATCAAACAAAAAGCTTGAACACATGCATTGTTGGCAGAAGTAAACATTGGTGCAGTCACTATAAAAAACAATATGCAGTTTCCTTAAAATGTTAAAAATAGAACTACCATAAAATCCATCAATCCAATTCTTAGTATATATCCAAAAGAAATAAAAATGGTATCAAATATATATCTATTTTCCATGGTTATTTTAAGCATTATAGATAGTAGCAAAGATAGGGAAACAAACCAAATGCTGGTCAATGATGAATAGATAACAAACATGTGGCACAATGTATACAAAGGAATATTACTCAACCATGAGAAAGAAAAAAATCCTGACATTTTGAGGACATTATGCTAAGTAAAATAAGTCATACAAGTGACATCACTTATATGTGAAATCTAAAAAAGAAAAACATTTTCATAGAAACAGAGAATAGAATGGTAGTTACCAGTGTATGAGGAGTGGGGGAGATGGGGAGTTGTTGGTAAGTGTACAAACTACCAGTTAGAAGATGAATAAGCTCTAGAGATCTAATGCAGAAAGTTACTAAGAAAGTAGCTCTTAAATTTTCTTGCCAAAAAATAAAAAGGTAATTATATTAAGTGATTGAGGTCCTAGCTAGCACTGTGGTGATAATCATATTACAATATATGTATATCAAATTAACACATTGTACACCTTAAAGTTCCACAATGTTATATGTTAATTACATCTCAACACATTTAGGGAAAAAATCTAGCCTCTCTTTAACAAAATATTTATTCTTCAGAAATACATTTTTGATCGAAACTATATTTGTTTTTAATTATTATTGTTAATGATAAATATATATAATGCAAATTATAATCATTTGTGTTCATCTCCTTTTATGATAAGTTTATAGTGGTAGAAACTGACTGGTTTGGAGAGTTTATGTCTTATTCTTATCCCATGTCATTAAATGTATGATGTAGCAAGTAGTAAGCTGGCCAAAAGCAGGTAGGTTGACAATGAAAACAATTGGTTCCAAATAATATACAAATTGATTCAAGAATGAATATTCTAAAAATAATTAAAAGTGAAATAAAAATGAAAAGTATTTATTTTTAACAGTGTACAAAGTTTTAACCAGTTGAAAAACTAATTTTTAAATTCTTATCCGTAGGACTTATTTCATGAATGTAGATGAGAAAACTTTTAATGTTTTAAATGTTATCTCCAACATGCATATATAAAAGAAACTTATAGTATTATTTGATTCATTATACTGCAAAGCAAAGTAGGAGGGATAGAGACACCATTTTATTATTATTATTAATTGAGAGGCAGGGAGACAAAGACAGACTCCTGCATAATCCTGAACTGGGATCCACCTAGCAAGGCCCCTACCAGGTGATGCTCTACTCCTCTGGGCCACTGCTCTATTGCTCAACAATCGAGCTATTTTAGTGTCTGAGGCAAGGTCATGGATCATCCTCAGTACCCAGGGCTAGCTTAACTATTTGAGCCATGACTGTAGGAGGAGAAGAGAAAGAGAGAGAGATAAAGATGGATGGAGGAGTGGGAAAGCAGATGGTCACGTTCCCTGTGTGCCCTGACTGTGAATCGAATCCATGACTTCTACATGCCAGACTGACACTTTACTGCTGAACCAACAGGTCAGGACAATATACCTTATACACCATTTTTTGCTCAATTTAATAGTCATTATAATATATTGCATTTTATCATTTTAATATCTCTCCTGAACAACAGTATTTTTTTTTTGTATTTCTCTGAAGTGAGAAGCAGGGATGCAGAGAGACAGTCTCCCACATGCACCTGACTAGAATTCACCCAGCATGCTCATTATAGGGTGATGCTCTGCCCATCTGGGACATTGCTCTGTTTCAACTGGAGCCATTCTAGCTCTTGAGGCAGAGGCCATAGAGCCATCCTCAGCACCCAGGTCAACTTTGTCCCAATGGAGCATGGCTGCGGGAGGGGAAGAGAGAGATAGAGAGAAAGGAGAGGGGGAAGGGTGGAGAAACAGATGGACACTTCTCCTGTGTGCCCTGGCCAGGAATTGAGCTCGGGACATCCACATGCTGGGCCAATGCTCTACTGCTGAAGCAGCAGACCAGTGCCAACAATATTTTTAATGTTATGGGCCATGTTTTATTAAATTTTCTATTTTACAAAAAATCTTACTATTTGGAACAAATAGAAGTTTAATAATATTTGCTGAATCAGTGAAAGAATTCAAATTGTCTTTTATAGCTAAATTACTATTGTTATCATCATTATTACTGTTGTAATTATTGACCTGTCATTCTCCTTGACATGAATATATGAGTGTGTGCACTATAGGGAAGAAGCAAAATTTATCAGAAATCTATCATAATAGGTTCTTTAATAGTTAGGTCAAACCTCCTTTAAGATCCTGTGATTCAGCAGGAGGCAATACTAGAGATAGCCCTTGTTACATGTGGGCACTCTCAAAATCTAAAAACAAACAAACAAATAAAATATTTAATTCACAAAATCATAGTGTAATATCATTACAAACAGAGCAGTTTGTGGACAACACATAATATCAAAAGGATGGAATACCATATCAATGTAAATAGGTAAAAATTCTAATTTCTAAGAAACAGTAAAAAGGAATGAATTCAATAAAATGGCTATAAAATTCAGGATTCATATATGTAACTGAGGTTGTATCAGTAGACAAGTTCAATTCAATACCTGAAAGTGACTTGCAGCCATTTGGGTTATCATGTTGTATTTCATACCCATCAGTACAGAGGCACTTGTAAGTCCCATAAGTATTGATGCATTGCTGGCTACATGGAAAGCCTGAAGAGCATTCATCAATGTCTACACATGTTTTTCCATCATCCTTCATTTGGAATCCGGGCCAGCATTTGCACTGCAGAATAAAAAACAATTCATATTATTGATCAATTCATATTATTGTCGCTGTTTTTTTCCTATTGGATATTCCTTTAGTATGGTTCAACCGACAATAAAATACAGCAAGTCTTTCTGTCACCCAGTGATTAAATCTGAATAAGAATTACAAGTAGAAAGTGAAGTTAAAGTTAAAAAAATTCCCTGAAATATCTTCAGTTGATCACCTGTGATTGGGTAGATTAAAAAACGTTAACTGACATCTCCATAACAATGTGGCTAAAGAATGGGAAAGAAAATAGAACTGAACTGCCCACTTTTGTTTTTTTTATTTTACGGGCTTTTTAGAAGACTTTAACAATCACAAAAATCAAAACTTATTGGAGCTTTGAAGATTACTAACATTATTGCATGTTCTTTTATTAGAGCCTTACAGACAGCTAGGTTGTAGGAATTATTCTTAGTTTAATTGATGATAAACCTAGAAGCACAAAGGTGATTACCTAGATAAAGCCAGAAGGAGAGTAGAGGCTGTTTCCAATTTTTTAAAAATTTACTGTGAGGGTCAATTAATATTTATCACCTGATTCCATAACCTAACATGTTGATGGTGTCAGGAGAAATAATAATAACAGTGTTCCCATCATTATTAAAGTAATTTGTATCATAAAATCTTTTATTCAGCATATCATCACATACAATATAAGCTTCTGATGATGATATACAGTATTTACTTGTAAATACAATGTCATACCATATATTTCTTTTAATTACTGGAAATAATAAGGTGCTGTGATTGGTACTGTCTTAATTCCCTATTCAGTCCCCTCCAATAAGCATATAAGAATTGTAATTATACAAAATGAACTTGTAATTGAACAGATGATTATGATCATATTAACCATTACCAAGACTATTTAGTGATCTCTGAATAAAAAATCTTGTGAGTATTGAGGACAATGAATTAAGAACTCATAAATTAAGAGTAACTAATATTTAACAGTTAGACATTATAATCATTTTATAATCTAGATCATTTATTTTAGAGTAAAATAATGAAAGAACTTTTTACCTAATAGGAAAAATAGAGAAGATACATATTATTAAATAGTCAGCTAACAATTATTTGAAGGCTAGATGTTTTAAAATATTTTATTGATTGATTTTAGAGAGAGAGAAAGGGGGAGGGAGAGAGAGAAAGAGAAAAAGAAGAGACATTGATTTGTTATTCTGTCCAAATATGCTTACATTGTTTCATTCTTGTATGTGCCCTGGTGCATTGGGACAATGCTCCAACCAACTGAGCTACCCAGACAGGGCTAGAATTTGTTTTTTTAAGGTACAAAATGGTATTTATTATTTGGAGGGGAAATTTCAGTTTCACCTAAAACTGCTCAAAATATAAAAAAAAAATTTTCTAAGTCCTTTTACAAGAACTGAATTTATTTAATTTCTTAGCACTTTATTCCTTAACAAATGTCACCAATATATATCTAATAATACTGAGCATAATAGAGTTGTTTTTCTTTTAATCACTAAGACCTAACTAATCAAAGCAAAAGCAACAGCTTGATTACCCAAACTGTCCTCATCACATCTTAGTCTGTGAAAATACAACTTTCCTTAAGAAGACTCAACTTGAGAGCCTGACCAGGCGGCGGTGCAATGGATAGAACATCGGACTGGGATGTGGAATACACAGGTTTGAGACCCCGAGTTCACCAGCTTGAGCGCAGGCTCATCTGGCTTGAGCAAAAGCTCGCCAGCTTGGACCCAAGGTCGCTGGCTCCAGCAAGGGGTTGCTCAGTCTGCTGAAGGCCCACGGTCAAGGTACATGTGAGAAAGCCATCAATGAACAACTAAGATGTTGCAATGGCAATGAAAAACTAATGACTGATGCTTCTCATCGCTCTCCATTCCTGTCTGTCTGTCCCTATCTATCCCTCTCTCTGTCCCTGTATATATAAACAAAAAAAGTGAAGACTCAACTTGGTATTTGATTTAGTAAGTCAAGCAGATAGTTGTTTTGCTATGGCAGAAGAAAATGAGATGCTAATGTTATTGAAGTGACCATATAAAAATGTTTAAAATGGTCAATTTTATCACAATTTTTAAGAAATAAATAATTGAAAAAAGGAAAATGAGAAACTGACAAGATACAAGAAGAGATCACTTAAGAGGACTAAAAATTAGGTCATGGGATCATGTGGTCAGGAAGCTAGAGGACCATAAGCAGATCCAGGGTAGTGCTGAATTCAAGAGGCACTCTAGGAAAAATAAAAATAAATTTCATAAAATATATTGAATGCCTCTCAGAGAATATATACATAAGGTGTCCTAATTTTAACAGATTTCTGAAAACCAATTTGAATGGCTAATGTCAGGTTTATAGAATTACTATATCAAATAGAATGCTTAGATAAAAACACATTTATAGAATATTAATTTCCTAGTGGCAAAATTGGTAAAACCTACTAAATGTAATATATGTATTTATAAACAAATGAAATTAGAATGTTTAGGGTTTACAGTAAGTTTTCAAAAAATTATTTATTAAGAAGATTGAAAAAATAAGGTACTACCCAATTCAGTAACCTGTTGCAACAAAACCATCTTTGCTCCCAAATAATTAATAAACATCTATGGGAAACTCTTCTAGCCTAACTTATATAAACCAAATAAAACAATAATTATTTACATATTAAAAAATAAAATATAAAAGATGAAAGGTGAGAAAACATTAAGATTTTCTCACCTCAATTTAAAAAGACAATTTTTATAAAAGTGAGATTTATATATATTCAATGTCCTGTTAATTTTCTTCATCTTCAAGAACTATTCCAAATTTTCCTGCTTTGGATTAATTTTCATATAAGATCATATGGCTAGAAGAAAGAAACATAGCTAAAACTTTTATTACATTCAGAAATATTTGAAAAATATTGATTATTTTATTTCCAATGTATACATTAGAAACACTTTCATTTTTACACTGTAAATTATTCTCCTCAAAATAAGATTCTTGCTTTAGTAAATGTTATTACTCCCTTTTAAATAGATACATTGTATATTTTTTACTGCAAACATCTAAGTCAGTGGTAGTCAACCTGGTCCCTACTGCCCACTAATGGGCGTTCCAGGTTTCATGGTGGGCAGTAGTGGAGCAACCAAAATATAAATGAAAAGATAGATTTAACTATAGTAAGTTGTTTTATAAATATTTATTCTGCCAAACTTAACGAAAATCTGACATAAAGTACTTGGTAAGTAATTATATTATATGCTTTAACTTGCTGTAACTCTGCTTTATAAATTTTATAAAATCAAGTTACTTCACTACTTTATAAATCACCATTACTTTGGAACCGGTGGGCGGTTAGAAAATTTTACTACTAACAGAGATACAAAAGTGGGCGGTAGGTATAAAATGGTTGACTACCCCTGATCTAAGATGTTCAAAGGCTATAAGGTCTAAATTTTTCACAAGCCATTTTAATTTTATTGCAGAATTTTTAGAATTTCTTGACATGTTCTGCGGATAATGTATTGAGACATAAGTTATTGGATCGTGTTCCCCATTCTCTGGAAAAGAGAAACCTATCATCTGACATTTTCACCCCAAATAGATAAGCATTTTGTTGTACCTAAGACTTTTTACTCAATTTCCCATCAGTAAATATATACATGTAACATATTTTCTATAAATTTTTGTTTAAATTTCTTATTTTTTATACTAATTTTAACTCTTTACATTTTTATACTGGGTTTTTTCCCACAATCGATGTTCTATTGTACTATTTATAGTTTGATTATGTATATATTTAGAAGCATTATTCACATCAGTCTCTCAAGTATCATATACAAAGAAGTTTTGAATGATTAAACATATTGTCTATTTTAACTAGAATTCTTCTTTCACTTTAAGAGAAGTCAAAGTGAAAAAAATGATGTTTTAAAGGTATCAATAAACAAATATTTTTGTGTAAAAAAGTCTTACAAATTAATTAAAATTGTATGATTTAACATGGTTTTCTGAGAGATATCTACTGCTACCAAAAATAGTTTTCTAAATAAAGAATTTCTAGGCCCAGAGTACTTCCTACATGCAGGTATTTAAAAAACACTGAACCTCATTTTGAATGTTATATCAAAATGTGGTTATTTGATACTCTATAATTTTTAGATTTTACCATCAATATTTTTACGACTGAATTTAAATACACACAGGATGAACACAAATAAATCTAGTTTTAACTTAAAATTTGAATAGCTATATATTTTATAGCTATTTAGACTTAAGTATATATTATATAGACAGAACTAAATAATTATTTATAACCTAAAATTATAAATAAAGGCCCTAAAGTTTTAAGTAGTTATCTATAATAATTCTCTGACATATTCTCTAATTTTTTATGAAACATTTCTACATTCATTGACATAATCACTAGCCTTTTTTTTTGTTCCATTGTATTTCAAGTATTAACTGACAAAAATTTATTTATTTGATAGATACTCATCTCATTAAGTGCTATCTTGAACTTTTCTCTTGTTTCTTCTTACCTGTAGTATAGTGTTTGTGAGAGTATGTGTGTTCAAGTATATGAATTTAATCAACTATTCTTAATATAATATTGGGTGAAAAGCTTTTTTATAAATATAGCTTTCTTAATATTTCACCTTACCTCTTTTTTTTGCACAGAGGAAATAATTATTGTAGTTTTTAGTTTACATCTATGTATAGTAAAATCCTGATCAATGTAGTTAATTATTCATAATACCAGAAATTCAGAGATTAAAAATGGCTAAGTGGTTGTTTGGCTTAATTTACCACTAGATAGAACTGACCTGTAATAAAATGTCAAAGCTGATAGGAAAAATGGCCCATATTTACCATACACATATTATTTTCTGTAGCATCCTTGAAAGAAAGACATTTAGCCTGAGTTGGGAACATTTCTAGTGGTGAGAAATAAGGCAGCTCATTGCCATGTAAAGAGTTTTAATCTTTGAACAATCATACTTACATTGAACAGAACCTGCCTCCTAACTTCTAATTTCAACCTTTGAAACAACTTAGACTGTTTATGTTCCCTGTTCCAGTTCTTCATTATTTGAATACATACAAAAAGCATCTTTGCTCTAGGCAAGACTTCTTTCAAAGGTGTGTGTTCCAGACCCCTTAATCTTCTGGCTATCCATATTTGTATAAAGTATAATTTGTCAAGATTCCTTTTAAAGTGGCATGTCCAAAAATATGCACAATACCCAAGGTGCTTTCTGATCAGTGCAACACTCAGTAGAACAAAATCTTAGCTCTGTAATGATCCTAACTGACAGTAGACTCCTCTTGTTTTATAAAAGCCACATCCTATTGTGATATACTTACTATACATATATCATTAAAATAATTATTTCAGATGAAGTGTTCTTCCTGAGATTTTCCCACATATAATCAATTTACCTAAATACACAACTTTGAATTTAATATTTTGGGTTTGGTTTTATTTTTTGCTTTTTGTTTTTTTGCATCCTACACTCTAACATGAATAAAAGAGATGCTATCAAAAGCTATTTCTGTCAATTTTGTCAGTGAAACACTCTCTTCTGAAAAATGGTACTAACAAAAAGGAAGTAGGATATTATGCATGATTTATTTTTTAATGTGCTTGCACTCAGTCCTGATATTTCATGTGTTCTGGGTTTTTTCTGTTGATATGTAAATATTGTATTCTCCACTAGTGTGGTAAATAAATGATTAGCCCATTTAACTTTAAATGTGTATGGGAGAGAGAATGAGGAAAGAAATGGAAACTTAAGAGTTACATACACATATAATGCATCTATTAACACAGCACACTCCCTACACATTGGTCTTTCCTTACTTATTTTTCCTTTATGTCCAGCATATATTGAAAAACATTTCCATTTCCTGTCTTCCTGAGCATATTTTCACAATATTATGCACATTATTATTATGGTTAGCATATCTAGAAACTTTTCATTTAAATAGTTTTGCATAACAGTATTTTGATGCCTTTCTTTAAAATTTTATAGCTATATTGGATTAAATAGATTTCATTACATATTTAATTTAAATATTTATCAAATGCTAATGCACCCAAGGATTGGGTATTTTTGATGACTACCTACCTTGTAACTGACTGGAAGGTCCTGGCAATCTTGAGAACATCCACTGACTTTCTTACTCAAACATTCATTTAGATGGCAAGTTTTCTCATCTGAGCCATCACCACAGTCATCCTTATTGTCACAAAGGCCTCTGCTGGAAATGCACCTGCCATTTTTGCACATAAAAAATGAACTGTTGCATGACTGTTCTGGAAGGAAAGAAAATGAAACAAATGATGAATGGAATATAAAGGGCATACCATTGTTTTTATACTGCAATTGTTGAAAATATTCACAAATATGATAACTTATCTGTCTAAAATGATAGGAAATATATGTGCATATAAAATGCTTTCTATTCAGTGTAATATTCTACACACAAAATACAGAAAATCAAGGGCAAACTGTACTTTTGCTCAACCCACGATAAATCTTACTCTATCATAAAAACTTATAACAAAATAAGCATTGGTGTTAAAATTATTCGAGTATTTCTGTCTTTGTCCATATTGTTACAAATGAGTTCAAAAGTGTAATGACAGTATGACATTTTCCTCAAGCCATATGTCTATGAGAAATTACATGTTACTAAAAATAAAGAATCTAGACTAGGTAGATATTTCTAATTTTTTTCTCATGTTGGTAATATAACATTGACATTTTTAAGTCAGGGCATAACAAAAACCAATTTTAGTGAATAATAGTTGTTACAAATGTAGCTATGGAAAGAATTCCAAGTTTAGCAGCTACTATTATTCTGATAAACTTTATTCATTACTATACCATGATATAAGAAAACCTATTAACACACAAATTACAAGAGAAAAAAGTAATTATTTATTTTAAAATATACGACTATGTATTCAGCATAGAATAATGAAGTGATAATATACCAAGTTTGGCTATGTATATATTTTTGTTTATATGATAAGCAATTTATTTTATTTTGCCTAAGTATAAATAGATTTCTTTTCAGTAAATTGCAACTTTTTTATGTTTGACTTCTTATGTTTGAAGTTTTATGTTTGAAATTTCCCACAGGGAAATTTTATTCAAATGAAATAATATGTTAAGAAAAGGTGACCTTTTTTGCAGATGGCAGTGTGATGATTCATCATGCAATGATGCCTCAACTCATCATGTTTTTGTCACATACTAAACTTCTAAAGCTAGCTCCAAAACACTACTAGGCCCACCCTCATATCACTAGAAACCTTAGTACTTAGTTAGCTATTTGCAATTCCTTTTATTGACTATTGTACTAAACTAAAAATCAGCATCACAATTTTGCCATTAAAAATAAAGGAAGACTTTAAAATAATAATAGTATTGTATATTTTTTATACCTGCACTTTTGCACTTCGGGTTTAAAGGTGCTTCATCAGAGTGGTCAAGGCAATCAAAGTCTCCATCACACTGCCATTGAGTATTTAAAAGACATCGTCCATCAGCACAACTAAATTCTTCTGTATTACACTGTCGGTATTCTAGATACAAAAATATAAACATTCTAATTTATATAATTTGTATAGTAAATATTTTGTTTTCTTCTTTTTCCAATGGGAGGAGAGGTGATAGAGAGATAAATTCTCACATCTGCCCCAGGCAGGATCCACCCTGCAACCTTGTTAGAGGTTGATGCTCTGCCCATCTGGGGCCATGGTGACAACCCAAGCTATATTTTAGTACCTGAAATAGAGACTCCACAGACATCCTATAATCTTCACTAGACCTAATTGACCATGTGGTTTACCCATGCCTCTTATGGAAAATGTTTCTCGTTTCTCTCTGGGAGAGTGGTTATACTTGCAAGAAATATTTGTGGCTGGAAATTAGAAGGAAAGTCTAAAAAATAAAGTTGCAAACAAGGCACTGTTACTGTTTCTAGGCAAAAAAAGAAACCTACATCATACCATGTCTGTTCACCTATTATCTATAACCTAAAAAGTTCCCTTAGGAAAAAAAAAAGAAATATATTAGGATTTTTTAAGACTAAGTTTGATTAGGTCTAGTACTAGATCATATGCATAAACTGATTCTGAGTTATATTAATAATTCTCAGAAGCTGAATCTCATGTTTATGTTTGGGTATCAGCATTCAAAATGTAAATAAATTGTTAAAATAAGAAAAATGAAAAATTGTTATAAAACAATAAACACAAAACTTGGTAATTATTGTATATATTAATTCTGAGGCATTGAAAAACTTTATTCAAATAATAGTATTAAACTGTCAATTGTTAATGCTCATACCTGTGCCTTACTGTAAGTAAAATACATTTTATTTTGAATATTATAAAGTTTTAAGTTGGATATTTTCTCTAATTTTTTTAATAATAAAACCTATAGTTTTTGTTAGAAACTTTCTGATAAATATAAGCAAATGTTCTATTTTGGGAGAGAGGGAGCAAAATTTTCATGATTATAAATAAATAAAATTCTAATAAGAAGCTAATTTCACAATGATTACTTGAGATGTTTATCATATCGAATGGCAAACCCAGACAGTTCTAAAATATCCCCAAGTTTTTAATGTTTTTTCCTTCTCTCTCCTTCACTAGTTCCTCCTTTACATACATTCAAATGCTTTTTAGCCCCCAAACAATAAAGAGCCATCAACATAACTCTTACCTATACCTTTCTCTTCCTTATACTACCCAATTTCACTTTCTCTTACTTAATTCCTCTTACTTACTTTGGTTTATTAACATCTCATTTCTGCAAAATCTACATTCTGAAAGTCCTTGGAGCTAACAGATACCAAGTGACAACTGTCAGATTCAAAGGTGTCTCAGACTCCTATTTACTTCATTTTCCTGTAGACTTTGACATTGTTGACCACACCTGCCTTGGAAATTTAGCCTCGTCTTTAACTTTGCTTTCTCTGTTCCTATTCTCCCTACTTCTTTAGGAAGTCCTTTACTGTTTCAGCAAAAAAAATGTTGTAGGTGAATCCCTAATTTCATTCTTTAGTCTATTGTTTTCTGCCTTTTCCTTTACCAATTAATATGTTTTTTGCCCTAATCATACTTCTAGTCTTTAGAATCAAATTTTCAAACACTCACTTTATAGCTTCATGCATTTGTTTGATTTAACACTTCATTTTCAAAATATCCAAAATTAATTTTATGTTACATCTTTCTTCAACTTAATCTTCTGGCTTTAACTTACCTCACAAAAGCCTAATTGCTATTCCTCAATTATTTCAATTTGCAGATCTTTGTAAACATATACAGATATGGCTCTGTGTCCAGAACTTTTCTAAGCACTTTCTGAATATTAACTCACTTAATTCTCTTATGAGACTGAAAAGTTAGCAATATTATTATAATTTTTTACAGATAAGAAAATGGACGTATTGAAAGATAAAATAACTTTTTCCAAGGTCATATAGCTAGTAAGTGGCAGAGCCAGAGTTTAGACCCTGGTTGTCTGGCTCCAGATTCCATGTTCTTAACCATCACGTCATGTTTTCTAGTATTTAAATCATATTTCCTCTAACATTCCCACTCTTGAGTGCTCAGCTCCAATTTAAAGTACCGTGATACTTTTTTCTACCTGATATTGTAAGTTGTTATACTATATCGTATTTCTGACTTTCCTTTTTTGTAAGTTTCTCTAGTGGGACATCTGTCTTATTCATCTCCATATCAGCTAAATATAGTGTCCAGCAAAGGAAAGATATTCAATCAGACATAACTCTACTTCACATTTAAATCAAGAGTTATGATGTAACTTTTAAAATATCACATTAAATCTATGACTTAATGGTGAAATGATCATAAAAACTGATATCCACTGATTTTAGAGATTCATATCAAAGATCAAGGTTGTAGATACTGCACAGGGAGGACAATAGAGGGCAATAAATCTACCGCATTTCATGGGTATATATGGATTTCTCTGCTTCTCTTTTAAATTTATTCATGCACACATTTAAATATTTTACAAAAATAGTAGGTTTACATAAGGTTACAATTTCAACATGAAATTTTTAATACACTAATTTTTACCACAAAAGCTTATATGTATTTGTATATATATTATATATATGACGGTAAAATGAATATATCTGTAAGGTAAAATATTTCATAATAACCTTACATTTTAACAAATAAGCATATGTGTCAATAAGATAAAGTGAAAGAAAAATGCTCAGTATCATTTTTCTGGTAGGTGTAAATTGCATCTCTTTCTCTCACACAGATATTTGATTTTAGCTATAAGATTAAACTAGATAGATAGTAATACATTGTCTTTAAGTACTTCAAAGTCCTTAAAACCAAAGAGTTTTTTATAAACATTTTTTGGTGTAGTGCCTGATAAGAATAAACTAAAAGTAGGTATAATTTTCAAATAAATGTGTAATTACCATAAAGTTAAAAGGGGTTATATGTGGTGTGTCTGTATATTGCTGAATTTGTCTTTAGTGATAGCAATCAATGTGTACCTTTGTTTTTGTTATTTATTTATATATTCTTTGAATCATTTAAAAGACTAATATTTATTCTCTAGAAAATGTTTAGCTATACTTACCACACTTCAGAGACTCATCAGAGCCATCTCCACAGTCATCGTCATGGTCACAAACAAATTGCTTGGGAATGCATACTTTATTATGGCACATGAAAGCATTTTCATCACATGTATTATTGGGAGCTAAGAAAGACATCACAAAATATAAAGTTAAATGAGCACTTATTTTATCTTACCCTATCTTCAAAGTTTGGAGAATGTTTGCTGTTATACTCAATAATTCATAGTTAAAAAGAAATAAAATATTTACTCCATATTCAATAGTTTGGTATATTCATTATAGATATTAAAGGACATTAATATATTTGAATATATATTAATATAAATATATTTAATTCAAAGTTTTAGTATTACTATATTCAAGAATTCTACAGTAAACCTAAATTTTTGGGCCTTATAGCAATTTGTGGGTTTGCTTAAGGAGGAATTCAACATTTTGCAGATGATTAATATACTCAATAGTAGTAATATGGCCAGGCATTTCTCCCACATGCCTGTACTAATGCTGGTGAAAGGATGAAAACTTTGCTTTATTTTTGAAAAATAAACCTGAAAAGACCACCAAGTGCTAATGCTCATGATGAATATGAGAAACAGTGAAAAGGGCTGAGAAAGTTACTGTTTTAAGAAAATAAAATGTTTAGTTGACTTCAAGACTTGAGTGTTGAGATTGGTTGAGATCTGCTAGCCTGAACAGAAGTATCACATCAAATTAGGAATACAGTGCCATGGAACAATATATCAATCCTTTTACAATACTAATCAATGAAAGTTGTCCTCTATCTAGCAAGGGCTCTAACCAATGGGAAAATTGTTGATCAAAATGTGCTATGATACATTAGCAGATGTTCAAAAGATGGCAACTTGTATAAGGAAAATAAATTTTAATACCATGTGCATAGAATCATCACAGTATGAAGGGATCATATACCATATTTTTTGCTCCATAAGATGTACTTTTTTCCCAAAATAGTGGAGGGAAAAATGCTCATATATCTTATGGAGTGGAAAATATGGTATTTTATTAAATATTTTAACACACCATTTGGTTCAGAATATTTTTTTCTTATTTTTCTCCTTAAAACCCTAGGTGTGTCTTATAGTCATGTATGTTTTATGGAGTGAAAAATATGGTAAATATTTTTTTCAATTTTCTTTGCTTATATTTAAGGATAAATGTGTAAGGCTCAGGTTTGTGATACTTCAAATGTCAAGAACCTGCTATATAATAAAAGTTAACTATCTTATTGTGGTTATCATTTCACAATATATACATATATAAAATTATTATTTTACATATCTAAAACAAGTGTAATGTTATATGTCAATTATATTTCATTTTTTTAAATAAAAAGGATTATGTCATTATCATATACAGGAAAGAGGAAGGCTTTGCTGAAAGTCACTCTGCCTTTTATATTTGTATACTAAGGAAGCTATTTACCTTCTTTGTGCATCTGTTTTTATATGCATTTAATGAAGATAATAAAATTTATCTAATAAATTTCTTGCAAGGTCCAGATAGGTTATCTGAAACAGATCAGTTCATTTTAGGTACCCAGATTTCTGGGTGCTCTTGAAACTTCTATTAATTTTGTAAGATTCCCCCAAAACACTTCACTGAAATAATGTAGAAACTCAATTATGTAAATAAAAGCACCTACCAAAAATAATGGACATATAATAGGAACTTGAAAAAATTTAGATGTCTTGAAATCTCTTCCTTCTGTGTCTTTCTTCTACATAGGTAACTTTCTGTTTCTTCTATATGCCTTTTACAACTCAGGTAATGTTTTTACTTGAAGCCCTTTTAAGAAACATCTAGGCTTCCTACATAATATTTTTTGTGCATGTGTGTGACCTAGTATTGTTTATATATGTCATTATGACACTCGTAGTATTATAATCATTCTCTTGCATTCCTATCAGCTTTCTACTCCAGACTTCCCCAAACTCCATAAAGAAAGAAAATCTCTGCTTTCAACTCAGTAATGGTTGAAATAGAGACATAAACAGGCTAAAAGACAACAAAATTTTAATTTAATCAAGTATGATATTTTTTTCAACTAATTTATTTTAAAAGGACAGTACAAAAGCCACATAGACCCAATGGTAAAAATTGCCTATTATAATCAAAGGAAAACTCAGTAAATAATAACTCCTTTAACTTTGAGCCATGTAACTGCTTATATAACTCAAGTGAATCGTGCCAATTCTAATACATGAATTATTCTTTAAAACACTAAGCAACAAAAGCTTATTTGCCATTAACACTTTCAGATCACTTGAGTACAATTTGTTGCATTTTAGAATAATTTACTTAATAGAACCAATGTGGCCACCAAGTGCTAATATCCCTCCCAGAATGTTAACTGTGACAATAGCAACAATATACTGAGACCATCTGGATCCCTGAATTGATGCATAATCCTTTATTACATAACCCTCAGTGGCCCCATTGACCTTTACAGACACACATCACTTTCGAAACCAAAATGAATTATTCTATAGTACCATAGATTTTGTGCACATACACCTGGCAGATTTCTTTTTCTCCTTTGTTTTAACTCTCCCCTATATACATCTAACACATACACACACACACACTTACATTATGGCTTCAAAAACAATTTTAAAGAACTGAAGACAGGTCATGGGAGTGATGACTGGCAGAATTAACCTTAATGAGCAGAGATCATAGCAATGTTTCTTCTGATCAATTGCTTAGCTCAGCAGATCCTCTATGTGACCTTCAAACTTATATTCAAATATTTAGTCACTTTATTTTCCTGACCATGCAAAGGAATTCATCTAAATTTTACTATTGAGTAATTCCCTGTAAATTTTCTGAGATGACCTAGAGTCAGAAACATAGTAAACAGTCTGACCTTCAAAGGTATTCCTTTGACCTCCCCGCTTCATTCAGCTATAGCCATACTATTTTTACCTGACCTAAAAGTTAGTATCCTATCCATAAGTCTAATAGGTATTCACTGACCTTCTGACCAGTTGTTATTTAGGATGGCAGAAGCCATTTACAGGGTATCTTAACTAGGCAATCTAAAAGTTGTCATGGTTGAGGAGCATGGACATGGAAGAAGATATTAAAAGAAAAAGTAACAAACCTACTACAGTCACAAGCATATCAGGTAGTTACATTACCTCAGAAGTGATATGCTAAACCCTACATTCATCAGAATGGTTTTACAATGGGTAATCCCACTGTGCTTGTCTGAAAGGCTTTGACCAAGGATTAGAGGGGTTGTTGAAATGTGTTGATAACATCCCATCTGATTAATTCTGACACTACCTATGAGTCCCAGGATTACAGAGGTGAGAGAAATGAAATCTGGTGAGTAGTATAAAAGCCAATGTCAAAAAATAAAAAAAAAAAGCCAATGTCTTGGATGCTGTCACAGCTTTTTCTTACATGCAGCCCCACAAGTGTACATACCGCAGCCTGCTGTAGAGAGCTCATCACTGCCATTCGGACAGTCCCTTTCACCGTCACACAGCCAGTGTCGGGGCACACAGGCATGGGAGCCCTGGCAACTGAACATGTCGGCCCCACAGGTGATGGCACCTGAAACCCAAAGAAATGATGTCATTAAGGTTCCTGAATATCTGATGGAAAAAGTCTATCATTTATATTTCCTATAAGAATGGAGGGGCATTGCCTTACCAGGCGGTGGCACAGTGGATAGAACGTCGGACTGGGATGTGGAAGACGCAGGTTCGAGACCCTGAGGTCGCCAGCTTGAGCGCGGGCCCATCTGGCTTGAGCAAAGAGCTCGCCAGCTTGGACCCAAAGTTGCTGGCTCTAGCAAGGGGTTGCTCTATCTGCTGAAGGCCCGTGGTCAAGGCACATGTGAGAAAGCAATCAATGAACAACTATGGTGTTGCAACAGCAACAAAAAACTAATGATTGATGCTTCTCACCTCTCTCCGTCCCTGTCTGTCTGTCCCTATCTATCCCTCTCTCTCTGTTCCTGTGGAGGGAAAAAAAGAAAGAAAGAAAGAAAAAAAGTAGGGGTGCAGAAGAAGGTGGCTGAGAAGGAAGAGATTATACTATTCTTTCCCTGTAGGCACATTTTCCTCTCTGAATGCATTTCTTCTTAATGTCCGAGTTATATTCCTTAAAGCTATGTGGCAGAAAATAATGGTATTTTCTCCTTGTAAAATATAGCATAGTATAGATATGTCATTGAATTAAACTGAAATAGAATTTTTAAATAACAACATATCAGGATAATTATAAGAGTATTTATCGCTTAATATATGCTAAGGAATGACCATATTAACTCATTTAATATTCATAATAGCACTAACAGAACTGTTATTAAATTTTTTTAGTGATTGATTTTTTGAGAGAGTGAGAGAAATGGGGAGAGAGAAATACTGACTTGTTCTATCCATTTATGTATTCATTGATTGATCCCTGTATGTATTCCGATTGGGTATTAAATGTGTCAACTGAGTATATGAAGAAAATGCTCTAACAAACTGAGTGATCCAGCCAGGGCAGAACTGCTATTAATCTCATTTCACAGTAAAGGAAATTGAAAAGCTTGCAGAAAGTCACAGGATACACAGGGTGCCACATGTTGACTTGGGGGACCAAAGTTCTTTTCACTCTTAAGTGTTTTCTCTTAACTACTTATGATATTACTGTTTATCTCCACCTTGTATTGTTAAAAAGAATAGATGCACACATATTCCCTTTGCTTTTACACCCTTAAACAGAATCTATCTTTTCCATGCTTTATCAATTTTATGTTCCTTTAGTTAAATGATTTTGCTTTTCAAAGGTACACTGAAAAAGAAATGGTTGTTGACTTGTAAATTCAAAGGGTCATGGGTGCTTTCTCTTTGTTTCTCTTTATATGGGCATAAGATAATCATAAAATTAGAAAATCATTCTTTCTCAAAATAGTTATAGATATTAAATGGCTTGTATGTTTATTTATATAAAAGAAATTGTTGAGCAACTTAGTAACTAGACTCTCAAATCACACTCTTCTTTAATTTCACTTTCTTGTGACCAAAAGCTGATCATAGAAAAGATGTTAAATATCATATTGTTAGAATTACTGAGAAAGTGTTAAAATTTCCAGGAAAAAAATGACTGACTAGATTGAGTAAAGATATTTGTTAAAGCAATAATCAACATGGTTTCATTGGATTATCAGAATAATCTTACTTTTCAGACACAGAGTTGTTATGAGCAGAAAATGCTTTTCAATGCAATGTTTTTAATGTGAGGGGAATAGTGGATGACAAAACAGAATCTTCCAGAGATTTTTTTTCAAACATAAACATGACTTTCCCTGATATACACTTTAGTTTGAAGGACTGGATGACAAATGGATGCTTAAAATTACCCCAGATAATTCAGATTTGCTCATTTGATTGAGGATAAGTAATAATAGAATAAAGTTTAATATGATAGCTATTATTGAAAAAATAATAATAATAAACCTATTGAATAAATGTTGATTTTATTTATAAATGAATTTACCTGTTCTTTATTATGTTTTTAGTACGTTCCATAATAAAATTCTCTTTCTACAGAAATTATTTGTATATTATTTCTTCTTATTGAACTTTCCAAGCTTGTCATAAGAACGTGGTATCAACTTCACTGTTATACTCTCAATTAGTGTGCTAATTTTCATAATATTTTTGTTATTGTGCTTGAGATTTTAAAGTGTGTTTTTTTTCTGCTAAGGAGATTTGATACATGTAAAACTTCTTGTCTATGTTTTTATTATCATCCTAATTTATTCTCAAGGTAAGCATAATAGATGATAGCATTGATTTGGCTGCTAAGAAATTAAATTATGCATGACCTTGGAGAAGACTAATGTCTGAATTTCACTATCTGTAAAATGTGGGTTATGACTACATAATTACTAATATACCTTAAAAAAACTATAAAATTTCGTAAGGCTCTTTGCAGCTAATTTTCTGGCTCCCTTGGTGGTGTTCAACAAATTTTGTGTTAAAAGCATGCCAAAATATCACAGTCAATTGGAAAGAAAATGGGCCAAAGAAAAAAACTCACAACTTATTTTATAGTCAGCACTGCCCACTGAATATACAACCATGTCCTCAGGGGTATAAATCCCAAGGGAGAAGGAAGACAAGCCAAAAGAATTCAACCAGATCTATTGTATTCATTTAGATATAATGTTTGTCTGATTCAGTGATGACTGAGTGACCTCAAGCAAATTTAATAACCTTTATAAGTTTCTCATTTTTTAATGATTAAATAAAGAAAGTTGACTACACAATGATTCCAAAATAATATCCTCATATCTCAAGCCAGAACCACTATATGCTTACTAAGAAAAATTGTGCTTACAGCCTGACCTGTGATGGTGCAGTGAATAAAGCGTCAAACTGGGAACACTGAGGTTGCTAGTTCAAAACCCTGCACTGTTCTAATCAAGGCACATATGGGAGTTGATGCTTCCAGCTCCTCCCCCCTTTCTCTCTTTCTCTCTCTCTCTCTCTCTCTCTCTCTCTCTCTCTCTCTGTGTTTCCTCTCTAAAATGAATAAAATAAAAAGAAGTTTAAAAAAAACAAAAGGGTTCTTTATTTAAAAAAAAAATTGTGCTTACAGTCCACATTAAAATATTTCAAGGTGGGAATTAAGAATCTACATTTTTTAACCCACTTTTGAAAAGGATATTTTGTGTCCTAAAGTTTGAGAAACACTGAGATGAACTATTTATAAAGTCCTTTCCAATTCTAAAATATTAGATTCGGTTCATTGATATTTGGTCTAAAACAGTAATTTTTACATGTCACCAGCTTAGTAGTTAGTATATGAAATTCAACCTGTAATTAAATTAAAATGACTGAGTGTTTTGACAATAGATAAATATGTCCATTACAATTTTAATATTTTCACAAAACATGTCAGAATATTATCAATATTGACAGTAACAATATTATCAATGACAGTAACAATATTGTCAATGACAACAATAACATGACAGCAACAATATTGTCGATGACAATGATAAACATGACAAAACTCTTAAAAATAAAGGAGGAAGCAGAAAATACTGAACAAAAAATAAAAGAACAATTTATACAGTGCTCATTAGTCATGCTAGAAATCACATTTTAAAAAAGTAGATTATTTTTTATCAATTTAATAAGTAAGAAATTTGAGAAATAAGGAATAAAATGGACCTGTATCCATGATCACAGAGCTGAAAAATGTAGGTGTGTAATATTCAACTCTGTATGATTTTAGGTTCTTTATCCACTTTGTTATACTGTGTCCACTCAGAAATGTAGCCATTTAATGTATGTTTAAACAAAGAGTCCATGGAAATATTATTTATAGACTGTAAGCATGTCCTATCTATTGTAATGAGCTAATCTTTTTGTTAAAATTAAAGAAAGATGTAACAGCAAATAGAAACACAACAGTAAAAAAGGCACAGGCCAGTCTGATTGCTGATGTCCTTTTTTTTTTTTTTCAGAGTTCTATGATAGTGATCTGTTTAAATTTACCTTTATCTGTCATATAACTAAGTTGTCTCAACTATATAAATAAAAAGTAGATTTTGGTTAGCTTAAGTAAAGAAAAATAAATTGTCTGCTTTCAAAGGACAGTTCCAATTTTATTTATGTACTGTGGAGAACTTCAGTTTAGCTTGAACATTATAAACTCCTATTCACCTGTGTCGATGGTAGTAACCTAAAAAGTAGAGAGACTCCTGGAATTTAAAAAAGGTGTTATGTATACTTAGCTCTATTTGTGCACTTTATTCTATGACTCAAGTCCTTTTCTCTATAAAATGAGGATGAAAGAGCTATGAAATACAGCTTTTGTAATGCATAAAATGTATATCTATAGATATAAACACACTGACAAACAGACTAGGTAGGTAGAGAAAAATAAATAAATTATAATTGGTCAAGTATAATAAACTTATAGAAAATTATATTCCTTTTCTTTACTCTTTAAGACATTCAGTTAATTCCATATATATTAGTTGTCAAATGTTTGGATAATTTAAAAGCAATTACATTGGTTGTGTAGTTGATCTATACTAGTTAAATATAGATGCCAACACTATACCTCTAATTATACTAAGCTGAATTTGAAAGTACTTTTTAAAATAATACACAATAGGCCTGAACAGGTGGTGGCACTGTGGATAGAGCATCGAACTGGAATGCAGGGGATGCAGGTTCAGAACTCTGAGGACGCTGGGCTGAGCACAGGCTCACCAGCTTGAACACAGGGTTGGTGGCTTGATTGTGGGATCATAGACATGAACCCATGGTCCCTGGCTTGAACCCAAACATCGCTGGCTTGAGCAAGGGGTCACTTGCTCTGCTGTAGCCTGCCAGTCAAAGCATAAATGAGAAAACAATCAATGAACAACTAAGGTGCCACAATGAAGACTTGATTTTTCTCATCTCTCTCCCTTCCTGTCTGTCTGACCTATCTGTCCCTCTCTTTGTCTCTCCCTCTCTTTCTGTCTCTGTCACAAAATATAAATTTTAAAAAAATAATAAAATAAAATAATACACAATAGCTTCCTTCTTTACTTTCTATTGATAATAATTCAATAATAATGATTATTATAATGCACACACACATATACACAACTAGCATGTATGGATCATGTGGTATAAATCACTATAACACTTTGGAGGGTAAGTGAACAATACATATTAAGAGCCAGAAAAAAATATTTGATCATTTCATCCAAATAATTTCAATTATTGAGATCTATTCCAAAAATTATTGAAGACTGAAATAAAATTTACAAATACATTCATTGGATCAATACTCAGAAAAAAAATCTAAATTAAACAACAAATGTATATACAAAAAGAGAATAATAATAGCTGTCACAAAAATAATAAAAGCGGCTACACAGAAATGTATATACACATTTAATGTTAACATAAAGTAGAAAACAAAATTTTATATGTACTGTAAAATGATAGAGCATATGTATCGTGCTATCGTGCACCTAAAAACTGAATGAGAACACAAAAGAAACAACTCACCACAAATGCTATCACTTTCATCTAGCCCATCCCCACAATCATCCTCTCCATCACAAATCCAGTGTTTAGATATACATTTTTGTGCAGAACAAGCAAATTGGTTCCAAGAACAAGAAGAATCTAGTAAAAAAAATGAGAATACACGTTTTAGTTGTAAAAGAAAAAAAAGTCTGAGATCATCTTAGGACAGATCTGTGAGTGAAAATGTTCTTTAGATTTTACTAAACCAAATCTTATATTAAAACAGCCAAACACTTCTTCTCTATAGCAGCATTATAATATTTTGACAAGAGTTTGCATATTCCCTCTGAGTTTCCAGGTTATACAACAATGCTTCGTCAACATAATTCTCACAGATTTTCACTTTAAGCCAGTCATTATGATGATACTCTCTTCAAAGTATATTCCAGGTTGTAAAAAAAACAAAACAAAACAAAAAAACCCAAAAAAAACCCCCAAAAAACCCACATGGTATACATATCTAAAATAAATACTCTAGGTGTGTTCTAGTTATTTTTTCTAATTTTTAAAATATTTTTGAAAAATTGGAGAAAAAATTTCATCCTAAACAAGGTCACAATATGGTAGACTTGCCAGCATATATTTAGTTTTTGAAATAAGGTGACTAAGGGGGATTTGTTTGATGACAAGCCATCAGCTTCATACTTATACTTACTTATTATCTGATGTTTTTGTTTCTCTAGTTTGAGAAAACTTAAGGCTGACTAACACTAACACCATTCAAATTCATTGGCAGAGTGGCTGACATGTTTTTATCAAATTATGCATCTGTTGTAGTGTACTGCATTTATCTTCAATGCTCTCCCCTACCCTCAGCCTATTCCTCCACTCAGCATTTTTATCACCATGAAAAATCCCAAAAGTAAACCCTTCCAAATTAAAGAATTCAAATAATAAATATGTAAAAAAAAAATTTTATTTTGATGCTATAAATTATTTTTTAAAGTTTGTTCCTTATTTAAAACATTTATCAAAATGATCTATGAAAAGAGAAAGATTTAGAAAAACTGAAACCTGAAAACAATAAAATTAAAGAAGATACAACCATAACATGGCTTTCTCTCCAGAAATTCTAAATTGACATAAACTATTTCTAAAACCCTCTGTTAATCTTGTTCAGAGTCTGGCTCTAATGTAAAGATCTATAGCATCTTAATCAAACAAAATGTACCTTTATATTTTATAGTGACATTTACATTGAGGGGGATTTGACATTTCATAAAAGATCCATTTTTAATCTTTTTTCCTACTCTGCCTATTCTCCACAGTGTATGTTATTTATGTTAAATTAAAATAGTGAATATATGCTTTTTTTTCCTATAGGAAATTTGTTAGGCCTGGAAATCACAAAATCCATGTATTTTATAAAATAAATTTTAAATATATTTTCTTACCTTGCCAAGTGAAATGAAATGTAAACACAAAATTTAAGAGGTATGTGGTGAAGGATAAAGTCCAGGTTGAAGCAGGCTATTTAAAACTCTCCATGCAATTAATAGAACCATTTGGGAAAATAATAAATAGTCAATTATAGGTAGGAGAGATATAGCAAATAGTGTGAGCTAAATTCTTATTTTTCATAGCAGAAAATAAATATATTAGCATATAAAGTTAATAAGTCAGAAAATGAACGTATAAGTATATCATTTAATAATAGAAATAACTAAGAAAAACAAAAAGTTAAAAGATAAAGCTAGGATAGGTGATTGTTATTCTTCAATTTAAGTTTTTATGTTCAATTTAATTTATACCATTTTGTATTATTTATTAAAAATGAAAATTGATGTTAAAACAAATTAGCAATATTTTGTACAAAATAATGATGTAAAAGAACATTAGTATATTAATAATAATGTGATATATGAAATTAAAGCAAGATATAATGCCTCACCACAGTGTAGTTCATCAAGTCCATCTTCACAATCTTTCTGACCATCACAAATCCAGGTATTCAAAATGCATCTTCCACTAGGACAACCAAAATAATTTTCTTCACATTTGTGTTTGTTTTGCACTGTGACAAAATATACAATGTAATGTCAAATACTTTTAGTAATCTTAGGCTTCCGAAATATAGGTGGATAGCAAAACAATAATTATTTTACTGGGAGGGAAAAAGGACTAGAAAAGTTAAAATAGAATTGAGATGATCTCTTTAAGAATTTCAAGGTCATGAAAACCAAGAAACACTCAAAACCTGGCACGGATTAGAGAAAATTAGGAAAATATACTAATCAAATCTAATCTAGAAAGATGATATTAATGGAAAAAATGGTTATGCCCAAATAATGTAGAGTTTCAGTAATAAAAATAAAATAATTAAATGAGTGTAAACAATCATTATTTTAGTGAAAAATATTCTTAATTCCTTGTTTATAAAAATGAATAACATTATAAAAACATTAGTGGATCTTTGCTTAGAAAGTATATGGTCTTGGTACTGCTACTGTCCTACAGTTTAAGTAGGCTTTGATAAGATTTAAATAAGTATTCTCTATTTTAAGTAAGAAAAACAAGTTATAATACAATCTCTAAAATTGTTACACAGAAATATCATGAGAATAAAAGACATTTGTATGTAAAATTATTTCATAAATTACATATATATTTCTTAGATTATAGAATATTGTTATAACCTCAAAGGCTGAATATAAAATACTATTTTTTTTTCTCTACAGTATGCAATTGGTCTCCTTTCACATTCCAGTTAACAGTTTTAGACTGATTGGCTCACAGCAAATCAGAAAGAAAACTATAATCTACATGCCAATCACTCTATAATGAAAAGTGACTACTTTACAATTCCAAAAATTACCCTTATTTTATTTTGTTAAATGTTTACTTTGAAGATCTCATTAAAGATGAAAATAATTCTCTAGAGAATTTGCTAATAACCCTACTAGTGCGTTTTACATTTTACTTTGCCATGGGATACTGTCTAGAATATTTCGTAACTTAAGATAGCCAGACCTCTCTATATGGGACACTTGTCTATCTATTTACATGTCACATAAGTCTACATGAGCATCCTTTTCCTACTCCCCGACACTATCACAATTCTCTATTAGTATTTCTATATTTCTTTTTAAAAATGTTTTATAATTAAAAATAAATTAAAAATCATGAAAAAGTTGTCGTGAGCTACAGAATGTTACATATGTTGAACCAAAAAAATAAAAAAAGAAAAAAATAAGAATAAGACTCTGTTATTTCCCAATTAAGTGGTAGATTATAAACTATTAAAAATATCAGTTCTTTGTAGTTGTATGTATGCATGCGTAGGTGTTTGCATAGAGCAGTATGCAGGATATCCACAAATACACTTACTTAAAGTACTTAAAAAACATCTAATAATGTCATCTAAACATGGAAACAATGAGTGTAGCTGTAGGATAAGGATATTAAAATAAGAATATGAGAACACATTTGATAGTTTCCTATATAGTGTATCTATTTCTAGTTATAGACATTTTATTATCTTTCTTTCCTGTACTATTGTATTTTTAATTTGCTTCTTCAGACAAAAAGAGGAAGGGCCATGACCTTTTCATAAAAGGCATTCTCCTAAAACACTTCCCAGACCTTGTGTATCTAAATATGGTTAATAGTCAAATTAAACATACCTATCTAAACTTGACCCAGTAATGATAACTACAACTTATACTATGCAAAAATATTATGCAAACTGCTGTAAACCCTCTGACATGACAATGCAAGTTATAATTAAAAAGAGTAGAGCCAGTGGGGAGAGGTATAGTCTCTCTTTAGTCTATAGTTCCATTTGGCAGATAAAATATATTATGCTCACTTTGTTAAAGATGGTGCTGCCCACGTGCAAGTTTTAAGACTAAGCTTTTCCCCACACCCTTGACTGATTGGATAAAGTGAGGTGGTGCACTCTCATGAGGAATCCCCCATTATGCCTCAGACAAGTGACTTTATATCAGAGACTTCCTTGTTTGTATAATTAGATTAAATGTTTTGATTCTACACCATAAAGTGGGCAGGCCAGGAGCTTGCTCTCTCAGTTCCTGAGGTTAGCATTAGAGAGGAGAGCAGATTAAGGCCATGTGGAGGAGAGGAGAAACAGCCAAGATGGCGGAGTGCTGAGGTAGAAGTCAGTTTGTGCCGAGTTTGTGCAGAGAGAAGGAGATGGGAAACAGAGGTGAATAAGACTGGTGAGCTAGAAGCTTTTGATTCTAGGAAACTCAGATAAGTCAGTAGCTTTGTGAGCACTGAAAGAGTGGGTTTTGGAGCCCAGTGTGTATTTTTGCTTGCCCGCCGGGTGCAAGCTAAAATTAAAGCTGATGGCTCACCAGTTCTTGGCTCCATTGTTTCATTACAAACTATCCAAATCAAATGCGAACCTGCATGGGCCAGACGGCTATGATGGTGGCCTTGCCTACTGGATTTACCAGTTCTTTCTCTATATGTAATACTTTTACATAAACTTTACAGATAATGTATTTTTAATCACCAAATTTAAAAGAATTAATGGTGAGCTAAAAGAGAAAATTTATCTAATTGCGGAACAGGTTTCTTGAGTATCATTTTATAATTCATTAAAAAGAATAAATGGCATGTTTAGAATATTTAAAGTTTAATATATACCATTGCATATTAATAATGAAAATTAATAAGTTTAGTGTACACAACTAGCCTCTAAATCTTCAAGGCAGAGCCTTTATTTTTTTCAGAATTACCTGGGCATCTTAATTCGTCTGAATAGTCTCCACAGTCATTAGACCCATCACATATCCAGGTTGGCAAAACACACAGTGAGGTAGAATTACATCTTATGAACCCTGTGGTTTTCACTCCAAGTTTATAGAAGTACGTACAGTCTGTATTATCTATAAAGAGGTAAACAGAAAAATGTATAATGTAAAGGCAAAAATTATCAGCCTTCTATGTAGGCCATAGAGACATGAAAAGTCAGCCTTATTTGAAGAAATAAATATATAATTATGCTACACAACAGAGGTTAATTACATATCAATTCTGGATGTGGTTTAGTGAAAACTAAAACAGTGTTTAATCTAACACCAAAAGTGCCCAGATATGAATGACAAAAATGGAATGGGCTATCTTACTGCAGTTCTTTTCATCTGAAGCATCTGCACAATCTATGTTCTGGTTGCATCGTGCTGATCTGGGAATACATGTCCCATCTGCACAGCGGAACTCTACAGCGGCACAGGTTGAAACTAGAAAAACATGTAAATAAATTAATGATAGATGAAATAGCAAAGAATTCCTTGTTTTAACATTTTGATTGTTTTCATTAAATTCATATAATTTTGTTTGGTTTTGTTATTTTAACTCTAGAAAGTCAAACTTGATCTTTGGGCCTTACCCCCAAGATTGGGTTGGATGGTTCATAGGTCACATAATTCTTCATTCTCTTGCAGTGCTTATAATACTACATTGCAATTGCCTGTTTATGGATCTTCTCCCTTACTAAATTATACATTCCATGAAAATAGGAACTTTGCCTTGTTTGCCATGATAATACCTGTCTAAGACCAAGTCAACCTACAAAAGAAATTGAATGTTTCTTAAAATTTTCTCCCAACTTCAAAAGTACAAGATTATGATACTAAGCAAATGCCTGTAGAGAACATACAGGGAAATCCCAATCTGGTTGCTAAGAAGTAGAACATTCCTTGCTATGATAAAGAGACAGACAGACAAGAAAGAGTCTGAGAGCGAGAAAACACTGAGCATTTCCATTAGTACCCATAAAGTACTCATCCTGCTAGAAAGTCATCATGCTATATCACACCACTAACATTTGGTATTGGAAACATAAATGTCTCAAGCCAAGAGAAATAAATGTGGTATCACTTGTCTCTACATTTGGAAAGTATGGCTTTGCAAGTCCCTGCTAGACTTACACAAAAATCAGTTTCAATATGCTACTGTCATTACATATACTTTGCAAGAACAGCTTATTCTTATTCATGAATTCTTTTCTACTTTGTTTACGCATTCATTATCATATAATGGTTTCCAGCAATATGTTGTGAACAGGTGCATGGCATACTATGCGTTTTAGATTAATTTAGGGGAGATTTTTATTCCAAATTTAAATTTTCACAGGTTGATTATGCTAATGTACTACTTAAAGGGTTCTTTAATTGTGCTATTTTTACTAGCGTTGATATTTTTAAAGCTTATTTTTTATAAATAGAAAGTATATCAATTGTAAATGGCTAAAATGCTATCATAAAATATGCAAATTTTACTCAAGATTGTATGTCATTTGTATTTCATAATGCACTACTCTGATAATTAATTGTCTTGCAATTCTGTCATTACTTGTGTTTCAATGATGATTAGAATAAATTTCATTTACAATTTACAGTTATAATTTTTTCACTGTTTTCTTCAGTAAAAATAACATCTTATGTGAAACAAATAATGCTATCATGAGTAAATACATATACTTCTCCAAACAGGAAAAAATAGATATTTTTCTTTTATGCTTAAAGAAGTAGTATCTCCTCCATATTTTTTATTATGTTTCACATTTAATATTTTTCAATGCAAACAGTAAATAAATTTTATAACAGAAAATCATGACAAACATTTACATTTTGTTTCTAACTTTACTATCTATCAGCAGTCTCCTATTAAGAGGTTGTGTTTCAAAAGATTCCTTATAGTCCCTTTATTTGGAAGACAGATATTGTTTCTCTGTGAAACAATAAGATAGTGGGAATATTCCTAGATAGATATACAAAGATTTATCTCATAATACACTTGAAGTTCTATCTTAGAGTTTAGGATGCCAAAAAGATCCCAATGGGGACAATCACAGTCTGTTTTGCCATTTCACTCCCTCGTAGCTTCCACAGACAATCTTCTGTGTGTATGACAGCAAATCAATCTGAGTAGGTCTGGAGGCAGAATGAAGAGGCAAATTATGACTTGTGGACATAGAGATGGCATTTCAGACAGTTAAGAGGACTGGATATTCAGGGATTTCACAGCAAGGGCATTTCAAATATAATGTAGGGGGCTCTTAACTGTAGTAAGAGCAAAGAATGACTTTTAAGAAGAGGGATATGTGGAGTAAGTACAACAGTCTTGGATAGAATTCTGGGAAGACAAAGAAAACAAAGAGAGGTACTCTGCCTAGATGAAAATAAACTACAACTCTGAAGTTGAGCAGATTGGTTAGGAGATAGTATTTAAAGACAGGCACAGGAAAATAGGTAAGGTAAGGGGTCAGGAGGACTGAGGAAAGGTAAAGTATTTGCAAGAGGATTTTAACTCCCTTTTTTCCAAACAAAAATAAGCTATCTTGATGAGGAGGCCTAGAAGTGTGTGAGATATGCAAATAAGAACAAAGAGTCCCTTTACTTTGAATCCTGCCTCTGCAGAGTCCACTACTTGATTTAGGGTTTGGGAACCACCAGAGGGTAAAATAGGGTAATAAAACTAGACATATTAAGTGGTTGCACAATTTCATAAGTAGCAAGGGTTAAAGAAGTTGTTGGGTTGTTGGTGTTAACATCTCTAGCATTTGTAGGCTAGAAAGGCAGGTTCTGTGATGAAAAAAATTTATCAGAATTGCAGGAACTTTATTAAATAAATAAACAAATGCCTCTTCTTTCAAAACCCCTTCTACTCTGTTCTTTCAACTATATCCCCTTGTGTTGTTTTGGTTAGTCAGGAATTGAATTTTGTTTCACCCTTAGGGTAAATTTTGGAAGAGAAAGATACTGAAATCTCTAATTTGTCAAGTGAATACAAAAGCTTTCTGAAGATTTTTCCTCAGGCTAAAAGTTCTGAAAAAAGAGAAAGAGAAAAAAGAAATAATATAGTCCAGATAAAATTAAGCCAAGTGAGAAATATTAGACCTTTTCCTCCAGATAGTCCAAAATAAAATGTAAGCTTACAAACTGAAAGTCAAAACACTACAGCAACACTAAAATAACAATGAGATTTTATTACAAAAAAGATCAGAGAGGGGCTCTGTTTACTCTCAAATTGCAGCTTTTATTTAATATTTTGCTTGGTCTAAGTGTGTACAAATCCAGAAGGAATTAGGATGTCTTCTCCAGGCATACACTTTTTTTCCCCTTAACTTGCTGTTTGTCATTTTCAAAATACTGTTTTTGTTTTTTCCTTTTAATATGAATTGTTTTTATTAATTTTAATGGGATGACATTGATAAATCAGGGTACATATGTTCAGAGAAAACATCTCTAGGTTATTTTGACATTTGATTATGTTGCATACCCATCACCCAAAGTCAAATTGTCTTCCATCACCTTCTATCTGGTTTTCTTTGTGCCCATCTCCTTCCCCACCCCCTCCTTATTCTTCCTCACCCCCCTACCCACCCTCCAACCCCCCACTCCCGTAACCAGTACACTGTTTGGTCCATGTCTCTGAGTCTCACTGTTACGTCCCATCTATATATGAAATCATATAGTTCTTAGTTTTTTCTGATTTACTTATTTCACTCAGTATAATGTTATTAAGGTGTAGGGCCAGGAACCAAGGCTGCCATCACAGCTGCATGGCCCACACAGGTTCACATTTGATTTGGACAGTGGGTAATGAAACAACGAAGCCAAGAACTAGTGAGCCATCAGCTTTAATTCTAGCTTGTACCCGGTGGGCAAGCAAGAACAACCACTGGACTCCAAAACCCACTCATGCAGTGCTCACAAAGCTACTGACTCACTCGAGTTTCCTAGAATCAAAGGTTTCTAGCTCACCAGACTTATTCATCTCTGTTCCCCATTTCCTACTGCACAAAATCTTCACAAACTGGCTTCTCACTCAGCACTTCACCACCTTGTCTGCTTCTCTTCTCCTCCATGTGGCCTTAATCTGCTCTCTTCTCTAATGCTAACCTGAGGAACCGAGAGAGAGCAAGCTCCCAGTCTGTCCCACTTAATACTGTAGAAATCCAAACCTTATATCCAATCTACAAACAAGAAAGTCTCTGATACAAAGTCACCCATCTGAGGCATAATGGATTTCTCAAGAGAGTGCACCATGCTGCATTATCCAATCAGTCAAGGGTGTGGGGAAAAGCTTACTCTTAAAACCTGCACATGGGCAGTGCCATCTTTAACAAAGTGAACATAATATATTTTATCTGCCAAAAAAAGGTCCATCCATGTTGTTGTAAATGATCCAATATCATCATTTCTTATGGCTGAGTAGTATTCCATAGTATATATGTACCAAAGCTTTTTAATGTACTTGTCCTCTGACAGATACTTGGGCTGTTTCCAGATCTTCGCTATTGTGAACAATGCTGACATAAACATGGGGGCACATTTCTCCTTTTGGAACAGTGTTATGGTGTTCTTAGTGTACATTCCTAAAAGTGGGAGAGCAGGGTCAAAAGATAGTTTGATTTCTAATTATTTGAGGAATCTCCATACTGTTTTCCACAGTGGCTGCACCAGTCTGCATTCTAACCAGCGGTGCAGGAGGGTTCCCTTTTCTCCAAATCCACGCCAGCACTTACTGTGTGTTGTTTTGCTGGTGGAAGCCATTCTGACTGGTGTGAGGTGATATCTCATTGTGGTTTTAATTTGCATTTCTCTAATGATTAGTGATGTTGAACATTTCTTCATATGCCTATTGGCCATCTGTATGTCCTCATTGAAGAAGTTTCTATTCATTTCTTTTGCCCATTTTTTGATTGGATTGTCTTCCTGGTGTTCAGTTTTACAAGGTCTTTATAAATTTTTATTATTAACTCCTTATCAGACGTATTGTCAAATATGTTCTCCTACTGTGTAGTTTGTCTTTTTATTTTGTACTTATTTTCTTTAGCTCTGCAAAACCTTTTTAATTTAATATAGTCTCTTTGTTTATCCTGTCTTTTATTTCACTTGCCTGTGGAGATAAATCGGCCAATATATTGCTGCCAGAGATGTCGGAGAGCTTACTGCCTATGTTTTCTTTTAAGATGCTTATGATTTCATGGCTTATATTTAAGTCTTTTATCCATTTTGAGTTTATTTTTGTGAATGGTGTACGTTGGTGGTCTAGTTTCATTTTTTTGCAGGTAGATGTCTAATTTTCCCAACACCATTTGTTAAAGAGGTTGTTTTTACTCCATTGTACGCTCTTTCCTTCTTTGTAAAATATCAGTTGTCCATAAAGGTGTGGGTTTATTTCTGGGCTTTCTGTTCTGTTTCTTTTATCTATATGCCTATTCTTATACCAGTACCAGGCTGTCTTGAGTACAATGGCTTTGTAGTATAACGTGAAATCTGGAAGTGTGATACCTCCCACTTTATTCTTCCCTTTCAAGATTGCTGAGGCTATTCGTGTTCTTTTCTGCTTCCATATAAATTGTTGGAATATATGTTCTATATCATTGAAGTATGTCATTGGTATTTTAACTGGTATTGCAATGAATTTATAAATTGCTTTGGGTAATACAGACATTTTAATGTTGCTTATTATTCCTAACCATGAGCACGGTATATGCTTCCACTTGTTTGTATCTTCTTTGATTTCTTCTATCAATGTTTTATAATTTTCCAAGTATAAGTCTTTAATCTGCTTGGTTAAATTTACTCCTAGGTACTTTATTTTTTTGGTTGCAATAGTGAAGGGGATTGTTTTCTTAATTTCTCTTTCTGACAGTTCATTGTTGGTGTATTAATTTTATATCCTGCCACCTTGCTGAATTCATTTATCAGGTCCAGTAGTTTTTTGACTGAGACTTTAGGGTTTTCTATATACAATACCATATCATCTAAAATAAGGATAATTTTAGTTCTTCTTTTCCAATTTGGATGTCTTTTATTTCTTCTTATCTGATTGCTATGGCTAGGACTTCCAGAACTATGTTGAATAAGACTGGTGAAAGGGGCCAACCCTGCTGGGTTCCTGATCTTAAGGGGATTGCTTTTACTTTTTGCCCATATAGTATATGCTGGCTGTGTGTTTGTCATAAATGGCCTTTATCATGTTGAGGTATGTGCCCTGTATTCCCTCTTTGCTAAGAGCTTTGATCATGAATGGGTGCTGGATTTTATCAAATGCTTTTTATGAATCTATTAAAATTATCATGTGGTTTTCTCCTTCCTTTTATTTATGTGATGAATTACATTGATTGATTTACGAATATTGAACCAGCCTTGGCTCTCCAGAATAAATCGTACTTGATCATGGTATATGATTATTTTCATATACTGCTAAATCCAGTTAGCTAATATGTTGTTGAGGATTTTAGCATCTAAATTCATCAGGGATATTGGCGTACAATTTTCTCTCTTTGTGTTGTCTTTGCCTGGTTTTGGGATCAGAATTATGCTCACCTCATAAAAGGAGCTTGGAAGTCTTTCTTCCTTTTGAATGTTTTGGTATAGCTTGAGAAGGACAGGAGTTAGTTCTTTGAATATCTGGTAGACTTCACTTGTGAAGCCATCAGGTTTAGGACTTTTCTTCGTTGGGAGTATTTTGATATCTGTGTCTATCTCATTTGTTGTAATCAGTCTGCTTAGGTTTTCTAATTCTTCCAGATTGACTTTTGGAAGATAGTATGTTTCAAAGAATTTGTCCATTTCATCTAGGTTGTCTAGTTTTTTGGCACACAGTTCTTCATAGTATTTTATTACAATATTTTGTATTTCTGTTGTGTCAGTTGTTATTTCCCCACTCTTCTTTCTAATTTTATTTATTTGAGTCCTCTCTCTTCTTTTTTTGGTGAGTCTAGTTAAAGGTTCATCAGTCTTCTTTACCTTTTAAAAGAACCAGCTCCTGGTTTCATTGATCCTCTGTATTGTTTTCTTAGCCTTTATGTCATTTATTTCTGCTCTGATCTTTATTACTTCCTTCCTTCTACTACCCTTGGGCTTTACTTGCTGTTCTTCTTTTAGTTCTGTTAGATGCAGGGTCAAGCTGTTTATTTGAGCTTTCTCTAGCTTCTTAAAGTATGCCTGTAATGCTATAAAATTCCCACTCCGGACTGCTTTTGCTGTGTCCCGTAAATTTTGAGTTGATGTATGCTCATTATCATTTGTTTCTAGGAATATTTTATTTTACCTTTGATCTCATTGTTAACCCATTTGTTATTTAATAATATGCTATTTAGTTTCCAAGTGTTTGAATATTTTTTAGCTTTTCTGTTGTGGTTGATTTCTAGTTTCATGTGATCAGAGAATATGCTTGATATAATTTCAATCTTCTTAAAATTCTTGAGACTGCTTTTGTGTCCTAACATGTGGTCTATCCTAGAGAATGTACCATGAGCACTTGAAAACAAAATGTATAATCTGCTGTTTTAGAATGAAAGGTTCTGAAGATATTTATTAAATCGAGTTGATCTAGTGTATCCTTTAAATCTATTGTTTCTTTGTTAATTTTCTTTCTTGAGGATCTATCTAGTGATGTTAGTGGGGTATTGAAATCCCCTACTATTATAGTATTGCTGTTGATCTTGCCCTTTATATCCATCAAAGTCTGCTTTATGTATGTCAGGGCTCCTATGTCTGGTGCGTAGATATTTATAATGGTTATATCTTCCTGTTGGATTGCTCCCTTTATCATTATTTAGTTTCTTTCTTTATCTCTTACTATAGCCTTTGTTTTAAAGTCCATTTTGTCTGATATCAGTATTGCTATCCCAGCTTTTTTTTATTTCCATTTGCATAAAATATATTTTCCATGCTTTTACCTTCAGTCTATGCACATTTTTTATTTTAAGTTGTATCTCCTGTAGACAGCATATGCATGGGTCCTGTTTTCTTATCCACGCAGCTACCCTATGCCTTTTGATTAGATCATTTAATCCATTTCATTTAAGGTTATTATTGATATGTAGTTGTTTATTGGCATTTTATTCTTTAAAGAAGTATTCCTCTTTTGCTATAGTCTTTTCTCACTTTGATCTGTTTACAACAGGCCCCTTAGCATTTCTTGCAGCATTGGTTTGGTTGTAGTAAATTCTTTGAGTTTTTGGGGGTTTTTTTGGTCTGGGAAGCTTTTCATTTTTCCTTCAATTTTAAATGATAGCCTTGCTGGATACAGTAGTCATTGTTGTAGATTTTTGTTCTGCATTACTTTGAATATTTCTTGCCAATTCCTTTTAGCCTCAAGTATTTCTGTTGAGAAGTTGGATGTCATTCTTATGGGGGCTCCTTTGTAGGTGATAGCCTTTTTTTCTCTAGCAGCTTTTAATATTTTCTTTTTATCACTTAGTTTGGTATTTTAATTATGATGTTTCTTGGTATATATATATATATTTTTTGTTTCTCTTTAATGGAGTTCCCTGTGCTTCTGGAACATGTGAGATGTTTTCCTGCCTCAGTTTAGGGAAGTTTCTATTATTTGATTGAACAAAGTTTCTATCCCTTGTTCTTTTCTTCTTTGGGAACTCCTATGATGAGGATGTTATTTCTCTTCATTTGTCACAGATCTCTCCTAAAGTTTCCTCTGGCTTTTTGAGTCTCTTTTCTATTTTCTACTCTGCTTCCATGCCTTCGTTTATGTTGTCCTCTAACTCGCGGATTCAATCCTCAGCATCATCCATCCATCCTGCTTTTAATTTATTCCATTGTGGTCTTCAATTCTGATATTGTATTTGTCATTTCTGACTGATTCTTTTTTATTATTTCAATTCCCTTTTTTATATTTGCTATCTATTTAGGTGTTCGTAATGACCATCTATTGTTCTTCTAAGTTCTTTGAACGTCCTAACAATCATTATTTTAAACTCTGCACCTGGTAATTTGGTTATACCTGACTCATTCAGGTCCTCCTCTGGGGATTTCTTTTAATTCTTTTGGGTTGCATTTCTCTGCCTGCCCATTTTGTCTGTGTATAAAAAGGTTTTTGCCACCGGAGTCCAATGGGTGTTGCCTCTGTGTTCACTAGGTGTGTTCTGTCTGCAGGCCCGTCATCCCCTCTGTCGCTGCCTAGGGCATTTGAGTATGGGCATTGCTAGAGTCGACCGCTGTGGCTGTCGATGCAGTTTCCACCTCTTCTCCACAGGAGGGGCTGTGTTCTCATGCCCAGCTCTACAAGCCTTAGCCTGTCTCACTCTTTGCCTGGCTCCCATGGATGGGGTTGTACACTGCACACGGGCCACAAGCCTTAAAGGGCAGGGGTAAGCACCTTTGCTCAGCTGTGGGTCTCTTCCTCTTCCCAAGCTTCCGTCCCACCCCCATGGTCAGAGCCAATACACTGGTTGGGCCACAAGCCTTGGTTCCGCAGACAGGTTGGGGCTGCGGGCATGTGGTCTGCTGCAGAAGTCCACCTTTTCTCAGGCTTTTGTCCCGCCCCTGCGGGCGGAGCCTGCTTGCATATAGAATCAAATTCTCGGAGGCCTGGAAGGCTGCATGCCTGTGTGCCCTTGCTGAGCGGCAAATCTCCACCCATTCCAGGTGCCCATCCTTCCCCCACAGATGGGGCTGCAGGCAGGCCCACAGCCTTGCTGGATGTTTTCATATGTCCCTTCCATCCCCACCAGGCTATACTGACCTCACATCAGGTGGGTCCAGCTTCTACCCTTGCCAAGGAACCACCTTTCACATGCCACTGCCGCCTGTCCTCCAGCAAGCCCTCAGCAATGTGGTTGGGGTCACTGCTGGTCAGACCCTAACACTCCATACTGTAGTCCTGAAACCTCCCTTTTTCTAAGCAGCTCTGCTCTGAATGCCACAGGAGAGCTTGTTTGGCTGGTGTCCTGCTTCCCTTTGCTAGTATTGCTGGTTCCAGGGAAAATACTCACTTCAGGTTTAGGGAGTGACAGCCCAGGGGTTAGGGTGGCTGTCCCTCAGAGTGTTTCTCCTTGTGCCCCCTAGATTACACTCTCTTTCCACTGCTCCAGTACTCTCCTCTCTTCCTGTCCCCCAGAGTCCAGGGTGGGTGGTTGTGAAAAAGGTTTCCTGTGCCATCCTTTTAAGAAGAATCCTGAATCTGAGAAAACTATCTCTCTCAAAAACAGTATCCTGACTTGTTTTGCAGCTAAATATTGTCTTTACGCCTCTTCTTGGTTCTGTGGCCACAGGCTGGGGCTTTGTTCCTGGGGTTCAGGTCTCTCCTTACTCTGCTTAACTCTCTTCCCACCAGGCAAGTCTCTCCAGGCTGCCATTCACTCCTGGGAGCTAGGCAGCCCTCTCTGCATTTCTGCTTTTCCTACCAGTCTCAATGTGGCTTATTCAGTGTTGCTTGATTGAAGAGTCCTCTTAGTTTAGTTCAAAGTTGATTTTTCCAGATGATGGTTCTTAAAATTAACTTGTAATCTACTTTGGTTCTGGGAGTTGAAGTTGGTACATCTGCCTACTCCATTGCTATCTTGCCACTCCTGTTTTTAATTGTGGTTTCTTTTTTTTATGAACTTACTTAAAAACAAGTACCAGTACTTTCTGTTTTAGGTATCCTTAGAACTACTTATCTCTCCAGTCCCCCTAAAGGTGTTCAGGTGATCCAAGGAAGTCTATATGCTTCCCAATGGTAGTATTTATATTCACCTCAACAGGAAGGAAAAGAGAGATATATTGGACTCTCCTAAAATGTATTCACAAACAGCTCTGATAAAAGGTTAATACCTAAAATATATAAAGAACTCACAAGGTCAGCAGTATACAAGCAAACAATTTAATTAAAAAATGGGAAGAGGACCTAAACAGACACTTCTCCCAAGAAGACATACAAACAGCAAGTAAATATGTAAGAAGATCTCATCTTTGCTAGCTATTAAAGAAATGCAAATCAAAACTACAACTAGATATCTCCTCACAGAGATATAGAAAAAAAGGAACACTCATTCACTACTGATGGGAATGAAACTGGTACAGCTATTATGGAAGAAAGAATTGTAGTTTCTTAAAAAAGAATAAGAATAGAGCTACAATATAACCCAGCAATCTTCTGAGTAACTACCTGAAAAACTTGAAAACACTGGTATGTAAAGACACATGCACTCCCATGTTAATGGCAGCATTATTCATGATAGCCAAAAACACTGAAAAAACCAATGTATCCCTAGATAGAGAATTGGATAAAGAAGATGTGGCACATATAAACAATGGAAGACTACTCAGCCATAAGAAATCATGGTATATTGCCACTTACAACAACATGGATGGACCTGAGAACATTATACTAAGTGAAATAAGTAAATCAGAGAAAGCTGATTTCACACATAGGTGGGGTATAAAACTGAGACTCATGGAAACAGATAAAGGTGAAGTGGTTTCTAGGGGTAAGGAGTTGGGGGTAAAGAAGTAAAGAAGGACTTTGGGTGATGGGCACACAACGCAATCAAAAGTTCAAATGCTATAGAGATGTTCACCTGAAGCCTATGTACAGTTACTGATCAATGTCAGCCCATTAAATTAAATTTCTAAATAAAAAAAACAAAACAGAAAAGGAGTACAGCGTGATAAACTTCCTAAATAACACCTCAGGTCCCTCAGATAGCTTCATGTCTAAAGCTCTCAATAATAATAATAATAAATAGCTATCAAGGGACAGTAATAACAGATTTATGAGAGTTTTGGGTATGGTTCTTCTTCCACAGGAGAAACAACCAAACATAAGTGCTATTAACATACATTCCACTTTGTAAATAAATTCTTTGTTTTATGGGGAAAAAAATGTAATATTTAATGCTGTTAACATATAAGCTAAATAAACATAAATGTAATGGTACTTAAAATAATTTAGAGATGATTACACTGTAACAACATCACTCCATAGCTTATCAAATTTTCCTAGACTATATTGATTTTTATTGTAGCAATTTAATTTTTTATATTTTATTTTATTTACATTAAAAAATAAGTGTGTTGTGTGCTTATGTGAAGATATACAACAAAGCACTGTATCTCTTGTTTCATTGACTATAGAAACAGAGGTATAACTAGAAGACTGCAGTTGGAAAGAGAATTCTCTTTCTATTCTCTCTGAGTCCTTACATGCTCTTTTCTTTCATTGTCTTTTGGGTGCTAGAAGTGTAAATGTGTTTGGTAGACACACATTGGAATTACTGCTTCATAAAATAACCTGGCTTAAGAAAAATAGATACATGGATAAAATGTGCTCTGTGATGTTAAATTTACCCAACAAGGTCAACATATGAACAAATTTAACATGAAAGAAAAATCAAATCTAAATAATGCAATTGTGTTAGGTTATTTATTATCCAAAAAGAATATCCATTTATTTATTTTAAAGGGGCTAGTACATTTAGTTGTCTATTAATTTCTAGTAAGTAATAGTGTTTAAGTTTTCATAAGCATATTTATTTTCAAATATTCTACATTATATAGGAAGAACATCAAGGAATAAGATTTTGCTATTGTTGTGTTTTAAGATATTCAGTTGTTATAATTATTCTCTATTATTATCACAAAAGTAAAGTTTTGACATGAACACACAAATGCAGTAGTTTAATGCCCAAGAAGTAGATCACTGAGATAGTTATAAACACAAAAATCAAGAATTTAGGTTTAAAAGGGGAAAATCATATTTCACACTATTTTCATCATTATTCAGTCACTAGTATTGATGTCATTAGGCAGAACAAAATCTATCTATATATTTTAGAATATTTATTGCTTTAATCAACCACATAAGAATTTAATAAACACCTAATATGCACTAGAAGCTATATTTCATGCACCCAAACACACTAATTTATTTATCACTTTTGAAAGAAAAATCATTTTACAAGAAAAACCATAGCAACTTACTAAATTACCATGGTTCCTTTCACAAATTTTGTTTAAAATCAAGTTTTTGTCTTTTTTTTCCTGTTCCTTCAATTCTAGCTTGATATTTTACCTTTTATCGTAGCTTAATGTCTTTATTATATTCTCCTCTTCTGATTGTAAATAGATGAACAAATGCATTAATGGTCTTAGCTTCTTTTCTCCTTTTTTCCAAGTGTTTATCCATTTCTCTGAATACTGCTGCCAGTATTTTATTAATAACTTACCATTTTTAATATTTTATAGGTAATATGAAGTGACAGTTGATTTGATTTGCAAGTGTACTTGGATCTTCCTAAACTACAGTGTCATCCTTAGATGGTAAACTACTCAAATGTTTGGCCAAAGATATACCATTTAAAATGACAGTGTAACCATTCAAATTTTTCTGGCTACAAAATAATTTGTATAGAGTCCTCCCTCTTTCTCAATTTTTTATAGTCTTCTTACAATATTTGTGTTTCACAGTTGTCCTTTACCAGTAATCTTTTCTTAAAAAGTAAAAATATAAAGAGTCTGTATTCACTGTCTTCTGTTCATCATCGCACATTTATGCCACAAGCTACATGGTCTAACTTTTCCTTACCATTCCAATGAGTTTCTTCTCTTCAAGATAACCAAGTTTTCTCTGATTTGCCATTAGAGTAGGCACTCTAGTCTATGCCTGCATTGTTGGCCTCTTTGTAACACTTTACAATGCTAATTGACCCTACTTTCTTAAAAATATAACGTCTTATGAAAATCTTCTATAAATTCTCAGGTCTACTTATCCTTTTTATATGTCTTCAATTTTTAATTTCAACCAATAATTCCAATGCACTCCCTTAAAACAACAATTATTCCATACATTCTCTGAGCTTTCTCTCTTTAATGAGCCACAAATCAGTTCATATGGTCTAAATCTACCTGAACTTCACTTTTATATCTATTTACAACCATTCCTTACCATATTGCGGTTCATTTTTCATGGTCTCACTGTATCACAGATACTTAAATTGTCTATATCTAATTTTGTATCGTAAATTTTTTTCTATATTGTGGGATTTGGAATATATAAGGTTCTTTTTAAGTTTTTTTTTTAATTTCTTTTTATTTTATTCATTTTAGAGAGAAGACACAGAGTGAGAGAGAGAGAGAAGGGGGGAGAAGCTGGAAGCATCAACTCCCATATGTGCCATGATCAGACCAGGTCAGGGTTTTGAACTGGAGACCTCAGTGTTCCCAGGTCGATGCTTTATCCACTGTGCCACCACAGGTCAGATATATATAGGTATTTTTATATGTTTATTATCTTAATTATTTAGAAAGTGTTTAAGAGGATAGAAACTAGGAGGTGTTTATAAGAATGTGGGGAAAGTCAACAACAGTGTGGAAAATGTTTATGAGTGTAGGGAGGGTTTATAAAGCCTTAAAATATATATAAATAAGGAGACACAAGATGGCAGTGGAGTAGGCAGATGCATGGACTCCCAGCTCACACCACCAACCTGAAATAAAAATTAATTTAGGAACAACCAGTGTGAAAAACCAACTCTGGACTATAAGAACTGCTCTCAAAATCCAAGGAGCAAAGAAGAAGCCACACTGAGCCTGGTGGGGAGCGCTGAGGAGTGGTGAGCCTCTCCTGCTTACAAAAACAAAAGGTAAGGGGTGAGGCTGAGAGCCCAGAAAGGGTCTCAGTCCAAGGAAAACAGTAGAAAATATCACTCACAGCCACTTGTCTGGGGACCTGGGAACAAAGTATGTTGAAAGAGCTGGCTTATTTTCCAAAAGGAAAGGGGGAGAGAGAGACAGCCAGTGACAAACAGAGGAATGGATGGGAGGACCTGAAAGCTGACTAATCCAGTGCTTGAAGCAGCCATACCTGGGGGAGGTGCTGGAGATGGCCATAGCTGGGGGAGGGGTGGATCCTTCCACATAACACAAGACTAAAGTGGTTCAGGTTCAACTTTCTCAAGATATCTCTCCAGCTCCAATCAGCACAAAAAGACAAGCTGAAAACAAGAAGTGGGAAGGAGGGGCAGTAAATCAGGTCTCCATGGAGCTCTGAGATACACGTCCCCCTACTGATGTGGAGAAAGCACCCCCACCCAGAGAGAGTAACTGGTGGATCAGGTCTTCAGAGTCTCAGGTTACACCCACCACATTCCTGAATAGTTTCAAATAAGCCCCCTTCTGAGATCAGTAAAAAAGATTACCACCCAGTTAAGAAAACTGAGAAAAAAACCAACAAATCAAGACTTCAAAGTGGCTCTATTAGAAAACCCAAATTCCAGAGTGGATTACAAACAACAGCTGAAGCCAACCCAAAAAGACCTAGAAATAACACAACTGAAAATTAGAGGGAGACAACACCAAAACTAGACTCAACCAGCTCTACAAACAACATAAGCAAACACACAGACATAGTGAAAAGACAGAAAAGTGCAATCCAAATGAAGCCACAAGAGAATCCTCCAGAAAATGAACTCAGTGATATGATAATAACCAAACCTCCAGATGCAGAGTTTAGAATAATGATTGTTAGGATGCTTAGGGATCTAGAACAATGGATAGTCATTATGAACACCTAAATAAAGAGATAGCAAGTATAAAAAAGGACATTGAAATATTAAAAAGGAATCAGTCAGAGATGACAAATACAATATCAGAAATGAAGACCACAATGGAAGGAATTAAAAGCAAGATGCTTAGGATTGAATCAGCGAGTTGGAAGACAAGATGAACAAAGAAATGGAATCAGAGCAGAAAAAGAAAAAAAGATTAAAAAAGCCTGAGGAAACTCTGAGAAAGCTCTGTGACAACATGAAGAGAAATAACATCAATTTAGTAGGGGTTCCTGAAGAAGAGAAAAAACAAGAAATAAAAACTTTATTACAGCAAAACCAATGCTGCAGATAAAGTTAAGGGGCCTGTTGTAAACAGATCAAAGTGGGAAAAGATTATATCATAAGAGAAGTGCACCTTTAAAATATAAAATGGCAATAAACAACTACATATCAATAATAACCTTAAATGTAAATGGATTAAATGATCCAATCAAAAGACATAGTGTAGCTGCGTGAATAAAAAAATAGGACCCGCCTGACCTGTGGTGGCGCAGTGGATAAAGCGTTGACCTGGGAACACTGAGGTCGCCAGTTCAAAACCCTGCACTGGTCTGGTCAAGGCACATATGGGAATTAATGCTTCTAGCTCCTCCCCCCTTTCTCTCTCTCTCTCTCTCTCTCTGTGTCTCCTCTCTAAAATGAATAAAATTAAAAAAAAAAGAAGTTTCAAAAAAAAAAAGAAAATAGGACCCATACATATGTTGTCTACAAAGACACACCTTAAAACAAAAGACGCACATAGACTAAAGGTAAAAAAATGGAAAAAAACTATTTCATGCAAATGAAATTAAAAAGAAGCTGGGGTAGCAATACTTATATCTAACAAAGTGGCATTAAAAAGCAAGGCTATAGTAAGAGATAAAGAAAGTCACTACATAATGATAAAAGGAACAATCTAACAGGAAGATATAACCATTATAAATATCTACGCACCTAATAATGGAGCACCTAAATATGTAAAGCAGACTTTGATGGATATAAAGCAAAGATCAACAGCAATACTATAATAGTAGGAGATTTCAATACCCCCACTTACATCACTAGATAGATCCTCAAGAAAGAAAATTAACAAAGAAACAGCAGACTTAAAGGACACACAAGATCAACTGAATTTAATAGATATCTTCAGAACCTTTCACCCTAAAGGAGAAGAATATACATTCTTTTCAAGTGCTCATGGTACATTCTTTAAGATACATCAGATGTTAAGACACAAAAGCAGTCTCAACAAATTTAAGAAGATTGAAATAATATCAAGCATTTTCTCTGATCACAATGGCATGAAACTAGAAATCAACCACAATAGAGAAACTAAAAAATACTCAAACACATGGAAACTAAATAGCATGCTATTAAATAACGAATGGGTTAACAATGAAATCAAGGAAGAAATAAAAAAATTCCTAGAAACGAATGATAATGAACATACAACTCAAAATTTATGGGACACAGCTAAAACAGTCCTGAGAAAGAAGTTCATAGCACTAGAGGCATTCTTTAAGAAGCTTGAAAAAGCTCAAATAAACAACCTAACGTTTATCTAAAAAAACTTGAAAAAGAACAGCAAACTAGGACCAGAGGTAATAGAGGAAAGGAAATAATAAAGATCAGAGTGGAAATAAATGACATAGACGTTAAAGAAACATTACAGAGGATTAATCAAACCAGGAGCTGGTTTTTTGAAAGGGTAAACAAGATCGATGAACCTTTAATGAGACTCACTAAGAAAGGAACAGAGAGGACTCAAATAAATAAAATTAGAAATGAGAGTGGAGAAATAACAAATGACACAACATAAATAAAAAATATTGTAAGAAAATACGATAAAGAACTGTATGCCAAAAAATTAAACAACCTAGGTGAAATGGACAAATTCCTTGAAACATATAATCTTCCAAAAATCTATCGGGAAGAATCAGAAAACCTAAACTGACCGATTACAAGAAAAGAGATTAAAACAGTTTTCAAAAAGCCCCCAAAACAAAACCCCTGGACTGGATGGGTTCACTGGTGAAATCTACCAAATATTCAAAGAAGAACTAAGTTCTATTCTTCTCAAGCTATTTCAATAAATTCAAGAGGAAGGAACACTACCAAGTTTCTTTTATGAGGCGAGCATAATTCTGATTCCAAAATCAGGTAAAGAAAACACACAAAAAGGAAATTATAGGTCACTATCCCTGATGAATATAGATGCTAAAATCCTCAACAAAGATATTAGCAAACCGAATCCAGCAATACATGAATAAAATCATACATCATGATCAAGTGGGATGTATTCTAGGGAAGCAAGGATGGTACAACATTTGTAAATCAATTAATGTGAATCACCACATAAACAAAGGAAGGACAAAAACTACATGATAATTTCAATAGATGCAGAAAAAGCATTTGATAAAATCCAGCACCCATTTATAATCAAAATTCTTAGCAAAGTAGGAATACAGGTACATACCTCAACATGACAAAGGCCATTTATGACAAACCCACAGCCAACATCAAATCAATGGACAAAAATTAAAAGCAATTCCCCTATAATCAGGAACCAGCCTGGGGTGCCCCTTTTCACCACTCTTATTCAACATAGTACTGGAAGTTTTAGCTACAGCAATCAGACAACAAGAAGAAATAAAAGGCATCCAAATTAGAAAAGAGAAGTAAAACTATCATTATTCGCACATGATATGATACTGTATATAGAAAACCCTAAAGGCTCAGTCAAAGAACTACTGGACCTAATAAACAAATTCAGCAAGGTGGCAGGATATAAAATTAACACACAGAAATCAGAGACATTTCTATACACAAACAATGAAATTTCAAAAAGAGAAATTAAGGAAACAATCCCCTTCACTATTGCAACCAAAATAATAAAGTACCTCAGAGTAAATTTAAAAAAGGAGGTTAAAGACTTGTATTCAGCAAATTATAAAACATTGATAAAAGAAATCAAGGAAGACACAAAAAAGTGGAAGCATATACTGTGTTCATGATTAGGGAGAATAAACATTATTAAAATGTTTATATTACCCAAAGCAATTTATAAATTAAATGCAATGCCAATTAAAATACCAATGACATACTTCAAAGATATAGAACAAACATTCCAAAAGTTAATACGGAACCAAAAAAGAACACAAATAGCCTCAGCAAACTTGAAAAAGAAGAATAAAGTGTAAGGTCTCACACTTCCTGATATCAAGTTATACTACAAGGCCATTGTACTCAAAACAGCTTGGTACTGGCATAAGAACAGGCATATGGATCAATGGAACAGAACAGAGAACCCAGAAATAAGCCATTTTTATAGACAAATGATACTTGACAAAGGAGGTAAGAGTATACAGTGGAGTAAAGACAGTCTCTTTAACAAATGGTGTTGGGAAAACTAGATAGCTACCTGCAAAAAAATGAAACTAGACCACCAACTTACACCATGCACAAAATTAAACTCAAAATGGATAAAGGACTTAAATGTAAGCCGTGAAACCATAAACATTCTAGAAGAAAAGATAGGCAGTAAAGTCTCTGACATCTATCGAAGCAATATATTTGCTGATTTATCTCCACAGGCAAATGAAATAAAAGGCAAGATAAACAAAGGGGACTATATCAAACTAAAAAGCTTTTGCACAGCTAAAGACAACATGAACAGAATAAAAAGACAAACCACACAATGGGAGAACATATTCAACAACACATCTGATAAAGGTTTAATAACCAAAATTTATAAAGAACTTGTAAAACTAAACACCAGGAAGACAAACAATCCAATCAAAAAATGGGTACAAGAAATGAATATACCCTTCTCCAAAGAGGACATACAGATGGCCAATAGGCATATGAAAAAATGGTCAACATCACTAATCATTAGAGAAATGCAAATTAAAACCACAATGAGATACCACCTCACACCAGTCAGGATGGTGCTCATTAACAAAACAACACATTATAGGTGCTGGCGAGGATGTGGAGAAAAGGGAACTCTCCTGCACTGCTGGTGGAAATGCAGACTGGTGCAGCCACTATGGAAAACAGTATGGAGATTCCTCAAAAAATTAGAAATGGAACTGCCCTTTGACCCAGCTATCCCACTTATAGAAATATATCCCAAGGACACCATATCACCAACTGAAAAAAAAAAATGCACCCCAATGTTTATGGCAGCATTGTTCACAATACCAAAGAGCTGGAAACAGCCCAAGTGTCCATCAGTGGATGAGTGGATTAAAAAGCAGTGGTACATATATACAACGGAATACTATGGGGCCATGAATAAGAAGGAAATATTACATTTTGCAACAATTTGGAGGGACCTGGAAACTATTATGTTGAGTGAAATAAGCCAGGCAGAAAAAGAAAAATATTATATGACCTCACATCATTTGAGGAAACTGGAACCAAGGAACACTGAGAACTGAGGAAAGGAATTGAGACAGAGGAGGGATCAAAGGGACCAGAGGAAAAGAGGACAGAGGGAAAGGGTATAATAGAATGGAATAAAACTGAAGGGCAGGGGGGAGGGCACTCTAGGGAGGGGAGCAAGGGAGATGTGCAGGGCAATATGGGGGAGGTGGGATGCAGTCGGGATTACTCTAGAATCTATGTAAACACAATTAATTCAATAAATTTAAAAAAGATATTAAAATATATATATATATATCATAAAATAAATATAAGGTTGTTACTTCACAGATTTTCTCTTGTTGCGGGGTGTGGGGGGCTGAAACCTAAGCATCATAATAGTCGAGGGACCACTGTATATGCTTTTGAACAGCCCCACCATAATATCTACATGTACTCCAAGCTCAGACTGTAAATTATCTTTATTATCTCTTCCTTGTCCCACACAAACCAAAGGTCCACAAAAATGTTTAAAATTAAAAAAAGCATATAATAATTTTACAATAGAAAAAAAATACTCCACAAAACTCCTTTATTTCTTTCCATAGTTTCTCTGTTTACTACCCAAGAACTGTCATGCTACCTTTTATGGTTTATTTTATTTATTTATTTATTTATTTATTTATTTATTTATTTATTTATTATTTTTTACAGAGACAGAGAGAGTCAGAGAGGGATAGATAGGGACAGATAGACAGGAACAGAGAGAGATGAGAAGCATCAGTCATCAGTTTTTTGTTGCAACACCTTAGTTGTTCATTGATTGCTTTCTCACATGTGCCTTGACCGCGGGCCTTCAGCAGACCGAGTAACTCCTTGCTGGAGCCAGCGACCTTGGGTCCAAGCTCATGAGCTTTTGCTCAAATCACATTGGTCTGCACTCGAACTGGCGACCTCGAGGTCTCAAACCTGGGTCTTCCGCATCCCAGTCTGACGCTCTATCCACTGCACCACCTTTTGGTCAGGCTGTCATGCTATGTTTTCAAAAGCTGTTATTCTTCTCTTTGGCTGCTATGATAGCCTCTTCCTTTATCTTTCCTATCTCAATATTATAGTTTTCAGTTACATAATTATAGTACTGCTTTCTTTTTTTTTAATATAAATTTGAATTTATTAGGACTGCTTTAAACCTTCATTGAGTTTCTGGTACCTTCAGAATAAAGTACAATTTTCTTAACATAGTACCAAAAAACACATCATGTCCTGCCTTCTTCCTCTAACTTGCTTCAATTTTTGTTACCAAACACTAATATGCAAGCTGGCTCTAACTAGATCAAATAACTTGCAGTTTTCAATATTAATCACTCTACTCAAATTTCTCTTTTGTTTTAATCATTCTACTATATTTATAGTTTAAAACAGTTTAAATTTAATATAGTCTATAAAAACTTACAAGACAAAAAAAAGTTCAAATATGTACAATTATAGTGCTTTATACACATTTTGATCTGTTTAAATTTCTTATTTTTTTATTATATTAATTTTTTAGAGAGAAGACACAGAAAGAGAGAGAGAGAGAGAGAGAGAGAGAGAGAGAGAAAGGGGGGAGGAGCTGGAAGCATCAACTCCCACATGTGCCTTGACCATACAAGTGCAGGGTTTTGAACTGGCGACCTCAGCGTTCCCAGGTCGACACTTTATCCACTGCACCACCACAGGTCAGGCTTGATCTGTTTAGATGACATTCTTTCACTTAAGAATTTTAATTCATTAAGGAGACGGCAAGATGTTGATGGAGTAGGCGAACGTACCAACTTTCAACTCCCAGAGCAAAGTGGAATATAACTTAATTTTAAGAATCATCATCTGGATAAACCAACTTTGAACTAAACTAAGTGGGCTCTTCAACCAAGGAACACTGAAGAAGCCACATTGAGACAGGTAGGAAAAGCGAAAACATGGAAAGGACTGCCTAGCTCCCCGGAGCAAACGGCATCCCGCAGAGACTCATGTGCCAGGAAAAGAGTTTAGTGAAGAGGGAGGGACCTGGGTCCCAGGAACAAAGCCACAGCCTGTAGCCCCAGAGCCTAGAAGAGGCGTTTGGACAGTATTGAGCTGTGAAACAAGTGAGGATACTGTTTGTGAGAAAGATACAGTTTTCTCAGACCCAGGATTAAAGGGACAGTGCCAAAAACCTCTCTCACAACCACTCATCGGGGCTCTGGGGAATGGGGCCAGAGAAGAGGATGAGAGCAGCAGGAAGAGAGTGTGGACTGGAAGGCACAGGGAGAAACACTCTGAGGGACAGCCACCCTAACCCCTGGGTTGAGTCACTTCCCTAATCAAAAACGAATATTTTCCCTGGAACTAAAAATACCAGCAAAGGGAGGCAGGACACCAGCCAAACAAGCTCTCCCACGGCATTTACAGGAGAGCTGCTTAGACAGAGGGAGCTTCCAAGACTACAGTATGGAGTGTTAGGGTCTGAACTGCAGGGCCCCTACCCACACTGCTGAGGGCTTGCTGGAGGGATGGTGGTGGCGGGACACTGGGCTGGGGCAGAGACCCAACTGGTGTGAGCTCAGTCTAGCCTAGCAGGGAATAAGGGAACGGGCAAAAGTGGTCCGGCAGCTGTGGGTCTGCCTGCAGCCCCACCTGCGGGGGGAAAAGCAGGAGGCCAGGAACAAGCAGAGATCTGCTGCTGAGTAGGGCCCCATGGGTGAACAGCATTGCCTGGCCACCGAGGTTTGCGACCCTGTGTGAGCCAGCCCTTGACCGCGGGGTAGGGCTAAAGCCTAGGAAAGGCAGAGGCTCGCAGCTGAGCTCATGCCAGCAGCCCCGCCCAGCTTAAGAAACTGCAGTTCACGATCCTACATGAGCCGACCCATATCGCGGGGGCGGGGCTAAAGCTCCAGATGGGTGGAGGTTCACAGCTAGGTGCACGCCAGCAGCCCTGCCTAAACCGAGAAACTGTGGCGAGCAGGCTCTGACCAAGGGGTCTAGGCAGAAGCCTGGAAACAGGTGGGTCTACAGCTTAGCAAAGGTGCTCACCCCTATCCTTGGTGCTGAGGCTTGTGGCTTGAGTGTGGTGCACAACCCCTCCTGTGGGGGCGAGGCAAAAGCCCAGACAGACTGAGGCTTGTAGAGCCGGGCACCAGAACACAGCCCCTCCCACGGAGGTGAGGTGGAAATCACAGCAACGGAATCTGTGCGACAGCACCAACAACACCCATACCCAACAGCCCTAGGCAGTGGCAGAGGGGTTGGCAGGCCTGCAGACAGACCACACCTAGGGAACACAGAGACAACACCCATTGGATTCCAGTGGCCACACCCTTCTTATACACAGACAAAATGGGCAAGCACAGAAATGCAACACAAATGAATCAAGAGAAATCCCCAGAGAAGGACCTGAATGAACCAGATATAACCAATTATCAGTGCAGAGTTTAAAATAATGATCGTTAGGATGTTCAAAGATCTTAGAGCAACCATGTATAGTCATTATGAACTCCTAAATAAAGAGATAACAAGTATAAAAAAGGAAATTGAAATAATAAAAAAGAATCAGACAGAAATGACAAATACAGTATCAGAACTGAAGACCACAATGGAGGGAATTAAAAGCAGGATGGCTAAAGCTGAGGATCGAATAAGTAAGTTAGAAGACACAATAACCAAAGGCATAGAAGCAGAGCAGAAAAAAGAAAAGACGCTCAAAAAATGTGAGGAAACTCTAAGGGAACTCTGTGACAACATGAAGAGAAATAACATCCACATCATAGGGGTTTCGGAAAATAAAGAGAAAGACCAAGGGATAGAAACATTGTTCAATCAAATCAGAGATGAAAAATTCTCTAATTTAAAGCTGGAAAACGTTATATACGTTTCAGAAACACAGCGAACTCCATTAAAGAGAAACCCAAAGAAATCGACACCAAGACACATGATAGTTAAAATACCTAAGCTAAGGGATAAAGAAAAAATTTTAAAAGCTGATTGAGAAAAAAAAGCTATCACATACAAAGGAGCTCCCATAAAGATGACATCTGACTTCTCAACAGAAACACTTGAAGCCAGAAGGGAATGGCAAGATATATTCAAAGTAATGCAGAACAAGAACCTACAACCAAGACTACTCTATCCAGCAAGGCTAACATTTAAAATTGAAGAACAAATTAAGAGTTTCCCAGACAAAAAAAGCCTCAAGGAATTCATTAAAACCAAACCAATTCTGCAAGAGATGCTAAGGGGCCTGTTATGGACAGTTCAAAGGGGGAAAAGAATATAACAAAAGAAGAATACAGCTTTAAAGAATAAAATGGCAATAAACAACTACATATCAATAATAATCTTAAGTGGAAATGGATTAAACGATCCAATCAAAAGACATAGGGTAGCTGCATGGATAAAGAAAGAGGACCCATACATATGCTGTCTACAAGAGACACACCTTAAAACAAAAGATGCACATAGACAGAAGGTAAAAGGATGGAAAAAATATTTCATTCAAATGGAAATGAAAAAAAGCTGGGCTAGCAATACTTACATCTGACAAAATGGACTTTAAAACAAAGACTGTAGTAAGAGATAAAGAAGGACACTACGTAATGATAAAGGATACAATTCAACAGAAAGATAAAACTATTATAAATATCTACGCATCAAACATAGGAGCCCTGACATACATAATGCAGACTTTGATGGATATAAAGGGCGAGATTAACAGCAATACTATAATAGTAGGGGATTTCAATACCCCACTAACAACACTGAATAGATACTCAAGAAAGAAAATTAATAAAGAAAAAGCAGACTTAAAGGATACACTAGATCAACTCTATTTAATAAATATCTTCAGAACTTTTTACCCTAAAACAGTAGAATATACATTCTTCTCAAGCACTCATGGTACTTTCTCTAGGATAGACCTCATGTTAGGACACAAAAGTGGCCTCAACAAATTTAAGAAGACTGAAATCATATTAAGCATTTTCTCTGATCACAATGCCATGAAACTAGAAATTAACAAGAACAGAAAAACTGAAAACTACTCAAACACTCGGAAACTAAATAGCATGTTATTAAATAATGAATGAATTAAGAATGAGATCAAAAAAGAAATAATAAAGTTTCTAAAAACAAATGATAATGAGCATACATCAACTCAAAATTTATGGGATACAGCAAAAGCAGTACTGAGAGGGAAGTTCATAGCACTACAGCTATACCATGAGAAGCTAGAAAAAGCTCAGATAAGCAACCTGACCCTGCATCTAAAAGAACTAGAAAAACCCCCAGCAAATAAAGCCCACGACTAGTAGAAGAAAGGAAATAATAAAGAGCAGGGCAGAAATAAATGACATAGAGACTAAGCAAATAATACAGATGATCAATGAAACCGGGAGCTGGTTCTTTGAAAAGGTAAACAAGATCGATGAACCTTTAACTAGACTCACCAAGAAAAAAAGACAGAGGACTCAAATAAATAAAATTAGAAAGGACAGTGGAGAAATAACAATTGACACAACAGAAATAGAAAGTATTGTAAGAAAATACAATGAAGAACTCTATGCCAAAAAAATTAGACAACCTAGGTGAAATGGACAAATTTCTTGAATCATATAAACTTCCAAAAATCAATCTGGAGGAATCAGAACACCTAAACAGACCAATTACAAGAAATGAGATAGAAACAATTATCAAAAAACTTGCAAAAAAGAAAAGTCCTTAACCTGATGGCTTCACAAGTGAATTCTACCAAAAATCTAAAGAACTAACTCCTATCCTCCTTAAGCTATTTCATAAAATTCAAGAGGAAGGAACACTTCCAAACTCCTTTTATGAGGCAAGCATAATTCTGATCTCGAAACCAGGCAAAGACAACACAAAGAAAGAAAATTATAGGCCCATAACCCTGATGAATTTAGATGCTAAAATTCTCAACAAAATATTAGCCAACTGGATCCAGCAATATATGAAAAAAAAGCATACACCATGATCAAGTGGGATTTATTCTGGATAGGCAAGGCTGGTTTAAATTTCGCAAATCAATCAATGTGATTCATCACATAAACAAAAGAAAGGACAAAAATCACATGATAATTTCAATAGATGCAGAAAAAAAATTTGATAAAATCCAGCACACATTCATAACCAAAACTCCCAGGGAAATGGGAATACAGGGAACTTTTCTTAACCTGAATAAGGCCATCTATGTCCAACCCACAGCAAACATCATACTAAATGGGCATAAATTATAAGCAATCTCTTTAAGATCAGGAACCAGGCAAGGGTGTCCCATTTCACCACTCTTATTTAACATAGTCCTGTAAGTACCAACTAAAGCATCAGACAAGAAGAAGAAATAAAAGGCCTCCAAATTGGAAAAGAAGAAGTAAAATTGTCATTATTTGCAGATGATATGATATTTTATATAGAAAACTCTAAAGTCTCAGTCAAAAAGCTACTGGACCTGATAAATGAATTCAGCAAGGTAGCAGGATATAAAATTAATACTCAGAAAACAGAGGCATTTTTATATACCAACAATAATCTGTCAGCAAAAGAAATTAAGGAAACAATTCCCTTCACAAGTGCAACCAAAAAAATAAAGTACCCAGGAGTAAATTTAACCAAGGAGGTTAAGGACGTGTACTCGGAAAATGATAAAACATTGATAAAAGAAATCAAAGAAGATACAAACAATGGAAGTATATACCGTGCTCATGGTTAGTAAGAATAAACATCATTAAAATGTCTATATTACCCAAAGCAAATTATAAATTCAATGCAATACCATTTAAAATACCAATGACAAACTTCAAAGATATAGAACACATATTCCAAAAATTATATGGAATCAAAAAAGAACATGAATAGCCTAAGCAATCTTAAAAAGAAAAAATAAAGCAGGAGGTATCACTCTTCCGGGTATCAAGAGATACTACAAGGCCATTTTACTCAAGACAGCCTGGTACTGGCATAAGAACAGGCACATAGATCAATGGAACAGAAGAGAGAACCCAGAAATATACCCACACCTTTATGGACAACTGATATTTGATATTTGACAAAGGAGAAAAGAAAATGCAATGGAGTAAAGACAGCCTCTTTAACAAATGGTGTTGGGAAAATTGGACATCTACCTGCAAAAAATGAAACTAGACCATCAACTTACACCATTCACAAAAACAAACTCAAAATGGATAAAAGACTTAAATGTAAGCTGTGAAACCATAAGCATCTTAAAAAAGAACATAGGCAGCAAGCTCTCCAACATCTTTGACAGCAATATATTGGCCGATTTATCTCCACGGGCAAATGAAATAAAAGGCAAGATAAATAAATGGAACTATGTCAAACTAAAAAGTTTTTGCACAGCTAAAGACAATAAGAACAGAATAAAAAGACAAACCACACAATGGGAGAACATATTCAACAACACGTCTGATAAGGGGTTAATAACCAAAATTTATAAAGAACTTATAAAACTCAGCACCAGGTCTGACCAGGTGGTGGCGCAGTGGATGGAGTGTTGGACTGGGATGCGGAAGACCCAGGTTCGAGACCCACAGGTTGCCAGGTTGAGTGTGGGCTCATCCAGGTTGAGCCAGAAGCTCGCCAGCTTGGACCCAAGGTCCCTGACTCCAGCAAGTGGTGGTTCGGTCTGCTGAAGGTCCACGGTCAAGGCACATGTGAGGGAGCAATCAATGAGCTACTAGGGTGTCGCAACGGCAATAAAAAGCTGATGATTGATGCTTCTCGCCTTTCTATGTTCCTGTCTGTCTGTCCCTGTCTATCCCTCTCTCTGACTCTCTCTCTGTTCCTGTAAATAAATAGGATAAAATTTAAAAATAAATGTAGATTTAAAAATAAATAAATAAAAACTCAACACCAGGAAGACAAACAATCCAATCAATAAATGGGCAAAAGAAATGAACAGACATTTCTCCAAAGAGGACATATAGATGGTCAATAGGCATATGAAAAAATGCTCAACATCACTAATCATTAGAGAAATGAAAATTAAAACCACAATGAGATATCACCTCACACCAGTCAGAATGGAACTCATCAGCAAAACAACACAGAATAAGTGCTGGGGAGGATGTGGAGAAAAGGGAACCCTCCTGCACTGCTGGAGGGAATGCAGACTGGTGCATCCACTGTGGAAAACAGTATGAAGATTCCTCAAAAATTAAATATCAAACTGCCTTTTGACCCAGCTATCCCACTTTTAGTAATATACCCTAAGAACACCATAGCACTGTTCGAAAAGAAGAAATGCGCCGCCATGTTTGTGGCAGCATTGTTCACAATAGCAAAGATCTGGAAACAGCCGAAGTGTCCTTCAGAGGAAGAGTGGACTAAAAAGCTTTGGTACATATATACTATGTAATACTACTCAGCCATAAGTAATGATGACATCGGATCATTTACAACAAAGTGGATAGATCTTGATAACATTATACGGAGTGAAATAAGTAAAACAGAAAAAAACTGAGGACAGCATGATTTCATACATAGGTGGGACATAAAAGCAAGACTGAGACATGGACAAGAGTGTGGTGGTTATGGGGTGGGGGGAGGGCGTGGAGTAATGGAGAGGGGGGAGGGGAGGGGCACAAAATAAACATAGAAGGTGACAGAGGACAATTTGACTTTGGGTGATGTGTATGCAACATAATTGAATGATAAGATAACCTGGAGATGTTTTTTTGAACATATGTACCCTGATTTATTAATGTCACCCCAATAAAATTAATAAAAATTAAAAAAAAGAATTTTAATTTATTGAGGACAGGCTTCCAACTTACTAATTTTATGTCTCAGTCCTTAATGAATAGTATGGTACCCAATAATAAGTGTTCAATAAATGTAAAGTTCTTTTTTGTTTTTGTTTTTGTTTTTTTTACAGGGAGAGAGAGTCAGAGAGAGGGACAGATAGGCTCAGACAGATGGGAACAGAGAGAGATGGGAAGCATCAATCATTAGTTTTTCGTTGCCGTTGCGACACCATAGTTGTTCATTGATTGCTTTCTCACATGTGTTTTGACCGTGGGTCTTCAGCTGATGGAGCAACCCCATGCTGGGGCCAGCAACCTTTCATCCAAGCTGGCGAGCTTTTGCTCAAGCCAGATGGGCCTGCGCTCAAGCTGGCGAGCTTGGGTTCTTGAACCTGGGTCCTCTGCATCCCACTCCAACGCTCCATCCACTGTGTCACCGCCTGGCCAGGCTAAATGTAAAGGTTTTTAAAAGGAAATTATTTTGGAAAGTGTGGTTGCATCTAGATTTTACAAGACCTTAAATCTCAGACTAAAAAACTTGTAATTAATTTTTCAAACATCGAACTTCATTAGTGTTTCTTTATCAGGTTAGTGATTTTTTAAAAAGACAAATGCTTATATAGCATTTGCTATATGCTGAGTTCTTTTTTAATTGTATTTAATATTAATGTAATCATTTAATGAAGTCACTATCTTCTCTTATAGTTGGAAAACTGAGGCACAGAATGGTTAGGTATCATATACAAAGTTACACAGTCAGTGTTGAGGCTGAGGTTCTGTCAAAAGAGGTCTGGTTTACTGATCTGTCCCAGTTGTCAATGTGAAAAAAATGTGCTAACAACATTAGGATTTACTAGAAGTAGTAGAGGCCAGGAGACTATTTAAAGGGCTACTCTGTTAATTCAGACTCAAAATAGAATGAAGGGGAAGATATTGCAAAGAATTGGAAGATTCGTTGATGATTGCACATGTGGGTGATGAAATGTGGTGGGAAGAGAAATCAAGGATAACACCAAGATTTCCTGTCCAGTCACTAAGAAAATGATGAGCTCATGTCTGAAACAGAGAATTAGAAAATAAAGAGGAACATTTTAGAGCAGTAAACTCAGTATTAAATATTTCGGTAGAAATGTCCAATAAACAGGCAGAACTGAAGATGCAAGAAGCGACAAGTTTTAAAGTGAGCAAAGGACTAGAAACCGGAGAATACAGTCATACTTTTTGATTAACTCTAATAATTCCTATTCAACAGATAGCCCATCAATGTTAGTTAAGTGTTACACACCCAAAGAGTGAAATCATATGGCCTTAAGGAATCATCTTTGGGAATGTTCAAGAAACAATTAATATAATAATATTCATAGGCTGATGTAACAGATATTTACCTTTACAGTCTAACTCATCGGAGTTGTCTCCACAGTTGTTTTCACCATCACATAACTTGCCATGAGGAATGCAACGACGATTGTAGCAGGGCTTGAAACCTTTTCGACAACTTCTGTTTTCTTATAAATAAAAATAGAAACACATACTTGAAAGTCTTATAAAAAATTTTTTTCCGAGAAGAAAATCACTGATGAGATCTCATTGATAAGCACTGGATTATGGATCTATAAAACATGCTGAGCAGTTTTGAAGATCTGGATTAGAATATGCATGCATTATCAAGTAGTTTATTCACTGAAGACCCTTTTTGATAAAGTATTTTAACTTCAGTGATTCAAATTTGAAGACCTCTTCAAATTATAGCCTCATTATAGTTTCTGGCACTCAGTCAGCAGATAAATAAACAAATATCACATATCCTGAAGAAATAAATCTCTCCCTTTACAGTAATAAAGACACTCTGACTCTTTTCTCTTATCTTCTTTATATCCTGCAAGAATTTTATAACAAGAAACAAAAAATAGCAAGACATATATTCCTGAATCTCTGAATCTAAACCATCGAAATATCTATAAGTTTCTCTTAGAGATCATCTAAAACTGTATACCGGGATATTGTAAGAAGAATAAGTGCCTTCTGAATTTTATTTACCTTAATGGGAGACTCCTAACATTTTATGATTTGAGGAAGAAGACAACACTTACAATAATAATTGCTTATATTTAATGTATACTAATCTTGTGCCAGTCTCTATATTGAGTACACGTAAATATACATTTGTTTATTTAATGTTCTCCAGCACCAGTAGAGCTAAGTTTGTTTTGTAGTGGGAAACTAAAATATAGAGAAGGAAGTACACATGCTCACACTGGTCACTAGGATGTTTGAGAACAAAAAATTAATCTCAAATATGATTCCAAATTTTTAAATTTATATCTGGTGTTGTTAAACTATAGAGCATAGAGCATGCAGGCCAAACTATATACCCTGTTTTCATACGACTCTGAAGCTGAGATTATTTTTTTTCCAAAGTATTGCAAAATAAAAATAAAAATAAATAGAGGATACGTGACAGAGAGCATATATGCCCCACAAAAACAAAAGTACTTACTACCTGGCCCTTAAAAAAGTTTGCCAGTTTATGCTCACATGAATAAAATCGATCTTCCAAGAATTTAAAGATAGTGTAAAAATACATTCTCAAGTTAAATTTTAATAAAGCAAATTTGTGAGCTGAATAATGTCCTATTTTACATGCTGTAATATTTTCAGAGTGTATAGAATATAGAGTTCATTCAAGTAAATATGTCATTTGAGGCAAATTCCTTTAGATTTTAGGTTTTAGTTACAGATCAATATGGACAAATACATTTGACTTTTATTTTAACTGAGGGTATGCTATTTTACAATGTAAAAATGTGAGAACTGCCTGTGAATTTTGCAATCTCCATCTTCCGCTTGTCTTAACTTTCATTGAATATTTAGATATAATTACTACCCAGATAATAGAACAAAGAAGAAAAGTGAAACAAAATATAGTAATTCCAGATATGAATTACTAAATTTTACAGAGCATATAATACCAATACTATTACATTATAGCACAATAATAAATCTGATCAATTTAGAAATAATCAAAGTCAATTTAAAAAAAAACTCTTCATGATTGCATAGACACAAATTTCCAGGAAAAACATCGTTGCAATGAAAGCAACTATCAGTTGCTTACCTGAGTCGAAAAGCCAATCTCTACTGTCAAATGGAGACAATCAAGAAAAAAATACTATAAAAACATTTCTAAGCTTCTCTCTGAAGGAACAAATCACAAAAAGGACACTACAGTAGAGCAGTTTTTCAAATAAGTTTGCAATATGATGTATATGTTTGCTTGCTTATAGTTTGCATTGGGTGTGGGGGACAGGCTGTTAGCTGGCAAAGTCCTTATAGCCTAAGGCTTAGCCTTTCCCACCTTTTTAATACTAAGATATTTTCAACTTCCTTCTAAGACTAAGATCTTCGCAACACTAAGCTTTTCTCCACACCCTTGACTGTTGCATGATGGGGGCTGGTGCACTCTTACGAGGAATCCCATTTATGCCTCAGATAAGAGACTTTGTATCAGAGACTTCCTTATTTGTATGTTGACTTAAAGGTTTTAACTTCTACACTATAAAATAAGGAAGACCAGGGGTTCTCTCTCGGTTCCTGCCATCAGCATTACAAGGAGAGGCAGCCAAGATGGTGGAGCGCAGAAGGAGAAGCCAGTTTGTGCAGAGAGGAGGAGATGGGGAACAGAGGTGAATAAGGCTGGTGAGGCAAGAACCTTTGATTCTAGAAATACTCAGATAAGTCAGTGGCTTTGGGAGCCCTGAATGGAAAGTGTTTAGCCACTGTGTATATTTCTCGCCCGCCGGGTACAAACTAGGATTGAAGGAAATGGCCCACCAGTTCTTGGCTCCATTGTTTCATTACCATCTGTCCAAATCAAATGTGAACCTGCATGGGCCAGGTGGCTCTGATAGTGGCTGCGACTACTGGCTTTACAATTGCATAGACATAGATTTCCAAGAAAAAAAATGTTGCAATAAAAGCAAATATCCATTACTTACTAGAGTCAAAAAGTCGATCTGTATGTCCAAATGGAGAAAATCAAGCAAAAAAACAAAAACAAAAAACAAACAAAAAACCTATAAAAACATTTCTAAACTTCTCTCTGAAGGAGCAAATCACAACATGGACACTTACCACAGTAGAGCAGTTTTTCATCAGATTTATCCTTACAATGAGGAATGCCATCACAAGTGAGCTGGTAGTCAACACACTCTCCATTTCCACATTCAAACTCTGAGTACATGTTGCAGGAGGAATTTTTCACTAAAAGGAAAAAATTGAGATGTTTAATGTAATAACAAATGTTTTTTTTTTGATGCTATACCAATAATTTTCCTTAATTGTAATTATAAAAGTAAACTAAAATTGATCTTAATATAAAATTATGGTAAATAAGGAGGATGGTGTTGGGCAGATAAAATATAATATGCTCACTTTGTTAAAGATGGTGCTGCCCACATGGAAGCCTGTCACCCAGGTGATATTATTTGCCCTTGTGCTTGGGATGGGTGTGGGGGAAAGGCTGTAATGTAAGCAGGCCAGGTTGTTATGACCTAAGGCTTGGCTTTAAGAGTAAGCTTTTCCCCACACCCTTGACTGATTGGATAATGTAGGGTGGTGCACTCTCCTGAGGAATCCCATTATACAGAGATTTCCTTGTTTGTATAATTGGATTAAAGGTTTGGATTATCTATGCTATAAAATGGGAGAGACCAGTAGCTTGAGCTCTCTCGGTTCCTGCTATTGCCATTGCAGGGGCCTCCCTGATCCCTTGACCTCCATGGGAAAAGCTGGTTTTCTGCTTCTCCCTTGTCTTCTCTTGTGGCTTGCCTGTCTTGGTGAGACACCAATAAACAGAATGGCCTACCATCCTCCGACTCTGCCATTTCTTCACTGTCAGCCCGAATCCAATGGGAACCTGCATGTGAATGGCCACGATGGCGGCTCCTGGCCTTACAGATGGTTTATGACATTTTTTTAAAAAGAAATCAAAAGGCGCACATTTTTGGTTGCTTTTCTTTGCTTCTCTTTGTAAACTTTTTGAAAGTTGCCTGGCTTTATTTTTCTTTTAGGCCTATTTGTGTATTTTTTAAATTATTTAATGACTGTACATGATATAAAGAAATGGGGGGGTGTTTGGCAGATAAAATATAATATGCTCACTTTGTTAAAGATGGCGCTGCCCACATGGAAGCCTGTCAACCAGGTGATATTATTTGTCCTTATGCTTGGGATGGGTGCGGGGGAAAGGTTGTAATGTAAGCAGGCCAGGTCGTTATGGCCTAAGGCTTGGTTTTAAGAGTAAATTCTTCTCCACACCCTTGACTGATTGGATGATGTAGGGTGGTGCACTCTCCTGAAGAATCCCATTATACAGAGACTTCCTTGTTTGTACAATTGGATTAAAGATTTTGATTCTACACTAGAAAGTGGGAGAGACCAGTAGCTTGATCTCTCTCTCTTGGTTTCTGAGTTCCTAAGGTTAGTATAGAGAGGAGAGCAGATGAAGGCCACGTGAAGGCCAGGAGAAGCAGCCAAGATGGCACAGTGCTGAGGGAGAAGCCAGTTTGTTAACAGTTTGTGCTGGAGGAGATGGAGAACAGAGGTGAATAAGTCTGGTGAGTTAGAAACCTTTGATTTTAGGAAACTCGGATAAGTCAATAGCTTTATGAGCACTGAATGTGTGGGTTTTGGAGCCCAATGTGTGTTTTTGCTTGCCCACCGGGTGCAAGCTAGAATTAAAGCTGATGGCTCACCAGTTCTTGGCTCCGTTGTTTCATTACCTACTGTTGGAATCTAATGCGAACCTGCACGGGTCAGGCATCTGTGATGGTGACCCCGGCTATTGGCTTCACAGGGGGCTTAAATGTGGATTATATATTTATGCATCTTAGTTAGCAGTCTATCTTAAAACTAAAGTTTTAAAAAGAGCCATTGAAATGTTCTCTGTATATACTGAGTGTTTTTGTATTTTCTTATTAGACTCTATTATATATTCTTTGGTACATTAAAATTTTTCAGTACTTAGAATTTTCATTTTTGAATGCATGATTTGATTAATCTCATTTAACCCTTATCTCCAACTTGTCTTCCTACCCAAATAACTTCAGAAAAAATCTCTGTAGCAGCCTCTATCATTCAGAACTACTAAAATTGTTAAAATTACCCTCACCAACCACTTGCTGTATCCATGATGGTACCAAGGAGTAGACATTCTCTTCCTGTCCCATATGACCAGTACCTGCTTCTTGAAATGCACAGAATTCTCTGGGAAGAGCTGGACAAGACAACATACAAAGCCTTGTGTCAGATGTCCATGGGCTCCAAATGTCTATGCAGAAGATGACCAAGGCTATATTGTCTTACTTCTTAATCTTAAGAGTTTTATTAGAAATTAAAAGTCAGAGTTTTTATGTGATTTTTCCAATTTGAAAGCATGTGCCAACAACCACAAAGTAAAAAAAAAAAAAAAATTCTACAGCTAGTGTTCATGCTTGGAGTGCCAGTATGTGATGTCTGTTTTAGAAAGAGCTCTCTTAGAAAAAATAGACTAATATTTTTATTCTTAAAAATAGATTGAATAGTCAACTTTTGAAATTTATTTTTTAATTTTTTTTTTATTTTTGTGAGAGGAGGGGAGGCAGAGAGACAAACTCCTGCATGTGCCCCAACTGGGATCCACCTGGCATGCCCACTATGGGGCAATGCTCTGCCCATCTGGGTCCATTGCTCCATTGTTCAGCAACCAAGCCATTTCTTTTGGAGTCTGAGGCGGAGGCCATGGGGGCCATCTTCAGTGCACAGAGCCAATTTGCTCAAACCAATAGTGCCATGGCTGTGGGAGGAGGAAGACAAAGAGAGGAAGAGAAAAGGGAGGGGTGGAGAAGCAGATGGGAACGTCTTCTGTGTTCCCTGACCAGGAATTAAACCCAGGACATCCACATGCCACCCGATGTTCTACCACAGAGCCAACAGGCCAGGGCCTCAATTATTTTATTGTATTATGTGTTGCTTGCTTTCTTGTACTCACTCCATTACTTGTTGAGTAACTTTACAGTGAAACCCAGTCATAATAATTATGTTGTATGTTATTAGAATTCATTTATTTCTATTAATACAGGAAACATAGCTTAATTTTACAATTTTCTGCCAATTTCTTTTAAAGCTTCATTTTAGAAATATTCAATTAAACAGTCACTAACACTCTGAAGTTGACAACATTTTATTTATTTATTATTCTATATAGAATTTGACTCATTGAAACAGAATATCTATCTACCTAACTACCTGTCTATGACTTCTTATTGAACTCTTAATAATTACACCTTTCAAAAATGGTTTCACCTGACCTGTGGTGGTGCAGTGGATAAAGCGTCGACCTGGGAACACTGAGGTCGCCAGTTCAAAACCCTGCACTGGTCTGGTCAAGGCACATATGGGAGTTGAGCTTCCAGCTCCTCCCCCCTTTCTCTCTTTCTCTCTCTCTCTCACTCTGTGTCTCCTCTCTAAAATGAATAAAATAAAATAAATAAAAAAAAAATGGTTTCTTTTCTTTTCTCTTGGTGCAGTCTAAATTTCACTAATCAGTAAAGTTGAATACCATTTTACAGAAAGTAATATGCATTAAAAATTTAGTAATATGATTAACTTTAAAGGAACAAGTGTTAAGAAGAGTGTCAACATTGCTGTATGCAATTGTCTTAGATCATGAACTGAACAAAATTCAGCCACTTACTGAGAGCCTATTGAAATTTCTAGCCTGTTTAGTCTATAATATTTTAAATATACCATATTTAATATCTCATCTCCAATGAAAATTAAGTTATGATAGAAAATGCCATATTTTATTTTTAATTATAAAAGTTATGCCTTTGAAGGGAAAAGAAACAAAAATTATTCCCAATAAATGTTTTAATTATGTAAAAACAAACACTGTATGAGCACAACTCATGTTTAGTTATGTTCACTTAATGAAACAATATTGAATATTTCTCCATCTTTCTGGAAACAAAAATGTGGTTCTGTGTCTTCTAATTCTTGTGCAAGGTAATTAATTTAATTATATTCGCTATCTGTGTTTTTGTTCTGAGTGTTGATAAGGTTAGCAATGTTGTGTAAAAGAGAATTGCCTAATCTTTTTGTCAAGTGTTATGACAACAAATGTTTTTCCCTCCTTTGCCCTCAGATAAGGGTTAATAAACAGTCTTTTACTCCTTTAATACAGACATTAGCATTCATGAACCACCCTGGCTCAACATTCAGATGAGGATATAGACATGGCAGAAACATCCTCATTTCCCAAAGATGAATTTGAAAAGAAATAACCAAGAATTACTTTCCAATTACTCTGCTGGACGACAGGATTTCAACATGAATGCACAATGGATGTAGAATGCTTTTATAAAAGTTTATCGGCTCTGAGGAATTCACCATCATTAGAGTTTCGTGATAATACAATTGTGTTGCTTACATTATGGTTTACTATTTGATTCATTCCCTCTCATCAACAGAGAAAAACAGTTGGCTTCCTAGAAACAGATGTATCTAATCCATTTTGCAACAAGGACAAGCACCCACTGTATACAAATAAGCCTAGCTGGTTTGAACAAAAGAATTACTTTACTCCTGGCCTGTAATGACCTGTAAAAGGCACATGACTGATTCTACTGAATGACTAACACTCTAGGCTTACAGATGGCATCAGATCCAGACCATTATAGCTGAAACCATGAAGGCAAACTGAAAGAGAGTTTAAGCCATTGCCCAACCAATTCAGATAAGTGATAGTTGGTGAAGAAATATGGAAATTTGTGGTCCGAATTATTGAAATTGGCTGTCTTCATTTAAAGTTTCCTGACCAGTTGCATCATTTCCTTGTTTGCTTTGGCACAGTTTAAAATAAAAGTTGTTTACTTCTTTTGCTAAGAGGTGCCTTTTTATGGGTTGTGTTACCAATTACCAATTTGCAAAGTGAGAATTTAAGTTTAAATTCTTGAATTAGATGTAGTAACTTTCAATGTAAACAATTGATGTCAAAGTACTTGTGTTGGGCAGATAAAATATAATATGCTCACTTTGTTAAAGATGGCACTGACTACATGGAAGCCCATCACCCAGGTGATATTATTTGCCCTTATGCTTGGGATGGCTGTGGGGGAAAAGCTATAATGTAAGCAGGCCGGGTTGTTATGGCCTAAGGCTTAGTTTTAAGAGTAAGCTCTTCCCCACACCCTTGACTGATTGGATGATGTAGGGTGGTGCACTCTCTTGAGGAATCCCATTGTGCCTCGGATGGGTGTCTTTGTATTGGAGACTTCCTTGTTTGTATAATTGGATTAAAGGTTTTGATTCTACATTATAAAGTGAAGGAGACCAGTAGCTTGATCTCTCTCTTGGTGGTTCCTGAGGTATTAGAGAGGAGAGCAGATGAAGGCCACATGGAGGAGAGGAAGCAGCCAAGATGGCAGAGTGCTGAGAAAGAGTTTGTGCAGGAGGAGATGGAAAACAGAGGTGAATAAGTCTGGTGAGCTAGAAGCCTTTGATTCTAGGAAACTCGGATAAGTCAGTAGCGTTGTGAGCACTGAATGAGTGGGTTTTGGAGCCCAGTGTGTGTTTTTGCTTGCCCGCTGGGTGCAAGCTAGAATTAAAGCTGATGGCTCACCAGTTTTTGGCTCCGTTGTTTCCGACTGTTCGAATCTAATGCGAACCTGCAAGGGTCAGGCTGCTGTGATCCTGACCTTGACTACTGGCTTTACAACTTGTATTAAAGAGTAGGTAAAAGATGATACTTCTGACAAAAACCAAAAGAAGATTGAAAATGAAGATGAGAAACACACTTATAGCCTCTGATATTTATTTTTATAATGTAGATACATCCAGCTCTGCTGAATTTCTAAGATGAAAAAATATGAGATGACAATATAAATGAAGAGAGAAAAAATGTCAAATACTGACACATCCTGAGTGTGAGTTCACCAATTTCAAGTAAGATGTTTTTTCCTTATACACAGAATGTCTTAATGATAAATAAAATTTAAACCTTTTCTTTTTTATTATGTTGCTGGCTATTTTTTTTTTTTTTTTGTGCCACACTGCAACACTTGAACCCTTATTTATTTTAGAAACAGTTTTTGCAACTTAGTTTTTAAAGTTTGTACTGTAATGATCCTAATTAAAGATTTTTATGCCTCTGGTAGTTATAAACATCATAAAAGCCTGCAATGTTACATTCTTAATTAATGTTTGGAAATGATTACAGAGAAGCTGCACCAGCCCTTCTCTCATTTATATACTGTGACAGACTGTGAGTGGTTTTACCACAAGGCTATGATACTAGCCTGTACATTTGTTTCTTTCAGCTTTCACTAAGGTTGCTGTTGACTAAATTTTCAAAGTCCTAACAAGTTGTCAGATAAACATTGTGTATAGGTATTTTGCTAACTAGCCCAATATGTTCTAGTCCATAAAATACAATTTGCCATTGTTTTGGTTAACATTATCTATCACCTGTTGCTATAACAAAGAGAAATAGTGAATTCAGTTTTTTCTAGAATAGAGAAATAAGCCAACTGGGCCTTTAATATTGAAGGACAGTAAAACTATGAATCTAGTAAAACAATGTCAATGTCCATGTGTGCTATTTTGAGCAGTATGTCATGTCACATTTGGACTCTCTTTACTTACTCACACATCTGTTGTCATCTAGTAATATCCGATCTCCTCTGCAGGAACAATTCACTCTCCCATGAGGTGTTAAAAGGCATAGGTCATGGCAACCTCCATTCAATAAAGCACATGGAGAAAGTTCACCTGCAATGAGGAAGCTTTATTGGTAACATGTGATATTGAATTCCTATTCTTTGTTAGACATAGATTACCATAGTTCCCCATGTATAAGATGCAATTTTTTTCAAAAATTTTGGGGTCTAAAAACTTGGTGCATCTTATATAGCGGTTATAGTTTTTTTTTACTTGCATTTCCTGCTTTTATGTGCTTATTTTTGTGCTCATTGTTGAAGACAGTGATTTGTCATCAGACACAGAAGAGGACAAGCTAATGGAGGTTTGACACTGATAAATAAGTTGTATAAATTTTATAGTAAATAAAACTTGAGTTCAATAAATTTATGTAATACATATTTTTTCAAATTTTGGGACCCAAAATTAACATGAATCTTATACATGGGTGTGTCTTGCACATGGGGAAATACAGGTAACAGTGAACTGTTAGACTGCTGCAATCTCTAAAAGAAAAATTTCATTAACAAAATGATTTAGGACTTTTGAAAATTTAAACATCTCAAATATCGGAGCACATAATCTACACATTAATCAAGGATGCCATAGCATCAAATGCACTAATGTCACTAGAAACTACACCACTACTATGAAAAGCAAATTTGTGTGTATTTCAGTGACTTAAATCTTAAAACCTGGTGCAAAGACTGTTTATCACAAGGTATTATTTTCAGAGAAGCAAGTTAGTTTGAATGTTCAAAGATATAAAGAGTGAGAGAGAATGGAATAGAATTCCAGAAACAAATAATTGAAACTGAATTGTTCCTTTGTTGGTAAAGTAAGATCCACAGAAGTTTTACCTTAAATATTTTAGGTGATTTCAATATACTGAAATGTCAAATCTTGAACAATACCCCAGAAACTTTAATAAAATGAAATGAAACTAAGTATTACTACAACACATAGAGACAAACTGGTAGACATTTCTCTTGGACACAATCTAGAAGGCAGGTATCTTGTGAGATGTAACCATAAGCACCTCTAGCTTTATTAGTGCCAGTGGAATAATTACTGTTATATGGTGGTGAGAAAAGCAACATATAGAGGAATTTATAAGAGATTATGAAATTAAGAAATAAATGTGGTTTCTATTATGACTTACAACTATTGGTGTCATTAGCAACAGCAATGATTCCCATAGGTTGATGTGGAATATCAGAACGAAGAATTTTTGTATCTCCTCCTGTGTACTTATTGGAACGCAGGATAGCTTTTCTTCCCCAGTCTGACCAGAAGATATAATTGTCATAAACGGCCAAACTGAGAAAAGTCCCTGGCCCTGATTTGACAATCACCTGAAATAAATTTAAAAATATATATTTTAAGATGACAATAAAGGTATTCCTAAATCCACATCTATTTTAGCTACAAGAAATACAGGATTAAGATTAGTTTGATTTAATTAGTTGAAGTCATCAGACACAAATGCATTTTTCTAAATGTACTGTTATAATATTCTTCATATTTGATTTCAAATGTATTAATAATCTTTATCTTTTCCAATCTGCTTACTTAATATTTCTACTATATTTTATGCTAGAAGAGATGAACAAAAAATCTTGATTCAATGATCTCAGCTTTCACTTTAAGAAACTAATAAAATATATATTAAGCTGGAAATAGAAAAGGGGAGAAAAATATTGGTTAGAAGAGAAATCAAGAAAATAAAAACAAAAATAATTAAAGTAATCAGTAAAACTTAAAAAGTGGTTATTTGTGAATAATACAATTGGTAACACTTAATGATGGTGTAAGATTTATCTCAGGAAATACAAATTTAGTTAGCATTTTAAAAGTCTACTAATTCAATTTACCATTTTTAAACAGGCAAGAAAAAAAAACCATAAGATTTTAATGAGTGCAGATAAAATTTCATAATATCTAATATCAATTCCTAGTAAAAACTCAGAATAGAAATAAAACTAGTAACAAGAGAAATCATTCTTCCTACTTTTCTGAACATTGTCTCAGAGTTTTAAGCCAGTATAACAAGAAAACAAAAATAAATGCATCTAGGTTGGGGGAAATGTCAAATTATGTTTATTTGCAGGTGATACATCCTATGCATAAAAAAATCCAAAGAAATCTCCCCCCAAAAGCTGCTTGAACTAATAAATTTAGCAAGGTTTCAGGACATAAAGATCACTACAAGAATTCTTATAGAGTAGTAATAAATAATTGAATATTAAAATGTTTTACAAAAACATCAACAAACATGAAATACCCAATAATACATATAAAAAGTTATTTACAAAAATCTGAAAATTATAAAATATTAAGAGATATTAAGAAAAACAAATAAACAGAGTTATTTTCATTTATTGTTTGGAATATTCAATATTGTTAAGATGTTTTCTCTCTGCAAATTGATAAATGATATCTAATCTGATTAAAATTTCTACAGATATTTTTCTAGAAATTGACAAGCTTAACCCAAATTTATGTGGGAATACAAAAGGCCTAGAATAACAAAAACACTAATACAGAAAAAATGAAGTTGTAAGACCTACAGTACCTTATTTTAAGACATTATGGATTTTTAACTATTAAGATAATATGGTTTTGAAAAATAATAGAAAAATGCATCAATAATACAGAAGAGAGAGTTCACAAACAGGCCCAAATGTATATAGAGAACTAATTTTTTACAGAAGTGTATAGGCTATTCAAACAACTAGGATAAGTTTTTTCAACAAAAAGTATTTCAACACCTGAATATACATATGCAAAAAAAGAACTGCCATCCATATACAAAAAGAACTAAAAATTGATTATGTTTCTAAATATAAAACCTAAAACTATAAAACTTCTAAATAAAAACATGGGATAAAATCTTTACAATCTTAGGTCAGAAAGATTCCTTAGCATAATAACCCCTAAAACATGATCCATTAAAAAAAGTGATAAATTGAGTATAATCAAAATATAAAACTTACTTTTCAAATGCACTGGTAAGACAATAAAAAGATAAGCCACAAACTGTGGGGAAAAAATTGCCATGCTGTTTTGATTACTATAACTTTTCAGTATATATTTTATATCATAAATGAATCTAGAGGGTATTATACTCAGTGAAATAAGTCAAAGAAAGGCAAATATCATATGGTATCATTTATTTGTAAAACTTAAAAAACAAAATAAATGAACAAACAACACAGAAAGAAACTCATACTTACAAAGAATAATGTGATAGTTGGCTAATGCAAGGGTGCTTGGGAGATGTGTAAAATAATAAAAGAGATTAAGAGTACAAATTGCTATTTATAAATATAGTCACAAGGATATAAACTAGAATAGGGAATATAATCAATAATATTATAATTACTCTATGGTGTCAGATGTGTACTAAACTTTTTAGGGTGATCATTTTGTAAGGTATATATGTCTAATCACTATGTTGTGCACCTGAAACTAATATAATACTGTATATCAATTATAATTTAAAAATAATTTAAATAAATAAATACATTTTAAAGTAAAATATCAATAATTTAATTAAATTCTGTTACTGAAAAGAAAAATATCGAACTGCCATAAGATTCAGCAATTATATATCTGGAAATATATCCAAAAAAAATGAAAACACTAAAAAAAAACAAAAAAACCTGCACACCCACATTCCTAAGCAGTATATATTATAGCCATGATATAATAATATATAATAGTACACATAAATATTATTTAGCCATAAAAAATGACATGCTACCATTTGTGACAACATAAATGAGGCTTGAAGGCATTATGCTTAGTGAGATTAGACACAAAAAGACAAGTACTATATAATCCCTTTTATATGCGGAATTTAAAACAAACCAACAAAACAAACAAATAAACTTAATAGAAAAAGAGATCGGTATTGGTATTAGTTATCAGAGATAGGGTGTGTGGGAAAGAGGGACGGTACAGTGATCAAAGGTACAAAATTCCAGAGGGGGTTTTGGGATGGTGACAGAGGAGGCAGACTGTAATGGCGGTGGCCAAGGTCAGGCAGGTCCACATTGAATTCAGGCAGACAAGAGAGAACCTGCAGAGCCAAAAAGCATTAGGGCCATCTCGTTTAATAAGGTCTCACAACAGTGGACAATCACACAGGCAGGGGAAACTGCCTCTAAGGCACACAAACAGCAAGAATGGCCCCTCACAGTGGCGGGCAGACAATCCACCATCCACAATCCCCCATCTCTCTCCAGTGCAAGCACCCATAGCCTTATATAGGCCATACACACGTGGTGGTGCCACACATTCAGGTACCAATCAGGCAAAGTGCTTGCAGCCAGTTACCCTGTGAGCAAACCTAACACAGCTGCCCCACATTCCAACCCTTTAGGGTTTTTTGATTCACAATCTACATGACATCAGAGACTACAGCAACAGCAGAAGTTACACAATAATTACAAAGGTGTCCTTCACAATGTCTCCCTGAGCACTTTGCCCAAGGTGCAAACTTGAGGCCCTTCTATAGCCGCCTACTCCATGGTATGTAGGAGGGCCTGTATATTCCAGGGCTGTGTCCATGAAAACCGTAGTGTCCTTAGTGCACCTCTGCAACTGGATGAGAACCAGTGCAGGAGAGCCTCCACAGATGGCGTGGGGCCCCTCCCATCAGGGTCTCTCATAGTACTGTCCATAAGTGATGTGTCCATCCATTAAGGGAGCCAATGTCCCCCTCTGGTCGCAATGCAAGAGTCAGTTCATGATAGACAGCCCAGCTGTCTGTGCTAATCACCAAAGTAAAGGTCCACTACAGGCAACTAGCCATACAGCTCAGCTCTTTATTAACAGACCTCAGCACATTTCCATAGTGTTCTGTCCATTGCCACATGCTCCATCCAACCCCTCAAGAAACTCACAAGATCTGGCAGGGTCAAACACATTCAAGGCCTGTGTCACCCTAATAGTTCTCTTAGCTGCTGCTGCTGCTGCTGTAAAAAAAAAAGCACCTATTACCTTCTAATGCCAACACCTGCTGCACATTAGAAGGGGACCGATGGATTGCCAATTTCACATGGGGCCTCTGGCCCCCACCCTTCTCTGTTGGACGGCTCCCTTGCTCTTCTTCCTGTTCAAACTTGGACAACAGGCCTTGGGGATCCTGTAACTGAATGCCAGTCATCTCCCTAGCAGATGACAGAGCCACCCACTTTCCCCACTTTTTCAGCGGCTGGAACCTCTGTTCTGATTCAGGCTGCCGCCAAAGTTCCAACAAGACTTTAATAGGCTTGCTATCTAATTTCTCTCTATCTGCCCTGGCCACAATCAAATCTACCCACGTCTGTGTTCAGGTAACTTTCACAGACACATTTCTCTTGTTAGTCACGGTGGGGGCAGCATGGGCAGCAGCCTTCACAGCCTTACAGTCCATCTCTGTTCCAGAGAGCATGATGCCACCCACCCCTATGTCCCAAAACCAGGCTGCCAGCGTCTTCATGGGTTTCTGCCTAAATTATGCCCCCAACTCCATTAGCTCTGCCTGGGCATAGGGCCAGACCACAGAGTGCTCTGCTTTCTGTGGAAAAGGTTGTGGTTGCCCCTGAGGGACTCTTTGCTGCTGGGATTTTACCTTCTTGGTGATGACTGGCAGGACTCTGAGTATGTGGACAGCAGTTGTAGCCTAAGTGTCCCCCTCAGGAGAGGAAGAGTCAGAAATACTTGCTCCCACCAACTCAGAGCCACTCTGCTGGCAGGAATGCAGGTCCATCTTCCACGCCTTCAGCTCTTGTGGCTGCCAGCTCTTGGCTTGAAGCTGACTCTTGAGCTTCTGAACCTGTAGTTGTTTTTCCAATAGCTGTTGCTTCCAACATTCAGCTTCTAAGGCAAACTGCAACTTGTGAACCCACAATTCCTTCTCCACAGACTGCTCCAGTTCCAGGTGCAGTTGGTGCTTAGCCTGCACCTCACACTGCAACTCTCAAACCCAGTCGGCCTCCCTCTCCAGTGCTGGCTCCAGTTCACACCATCATTGGTGTTCAGTATGCAGCTCACCCTGAGGCTTTCCACCTCGCTCTGCTTCTTGTACAGAGCTCTTGCAGGATTGTAAAAAACACCTCGTCCATGTTCACTACCGGGAGAGCCACCAGGAATAGCCACTTCCTCTATTTCACCCCTCAAGGATGTTGGTGGCTCCATACAAATCTGGTCTGAACCCTGCCCACTACATCAGATGTAATGCCAGTGACCAAGGCCAGGCAGGTCACATTAAATTTGGGCAGACCATAGAGAAACTGCAGAGCTGAAAAGCATTGGATCATAAGTCTCACAATGGTGGACAAGCACACAGCAAGGATAACCCTCTTATCTGGCACACAAACAGCAAGAATGGTCCCTCACAGTAGCGGAGAGGTAATCTGCCATCCACAATCCCCGTCTCTCTTGAGTGCAACCACACATAGCCTTATGTAGGCCATACACACATGGTGCTGCCACACACTCATGTACCAACCAGGCAAAGTGCTTGTAGCTGGTAACAAGCTAGTCTAACACAGACAGTAGCTCCACACAGGTATTTTAGTTACCACCTCTATGGACCAAATGAGTTGTGGTTATATTTGAGAATGGTCATGTTGGGCAGATAGAATATATTATGCTCACTTTGTTAAAGATGGTGCTGCCCATGTGGAAGCCCATCACCCAGGTGACTGCTTGGGATGGGCGTGATTATGTTAATATGTGTTGGGGAAGGGCTTTTGCGCCAAAAGGTTTTAAAATGAAGAGAGATCACGTTGTTCCGAGGAGAAGAGTGATTATGTTCTAGGAGAAGCCCATGCTGGAGGAGAGCAGAGTAAGGCCATGTGGGGGAAAGAAGAAGCAGCCAAGATGGTAGAGTGCTGAGAAAGAAGCCAGTTTGTGCAGAGTTTGTGTAGAGAGAAAAAGATGGGGAACAGAGGTGAATAAGACTGGTGAGCTAGAAACCTTTGATTCTAGGAAACTCGGATAAGTCAGTAGCTTTGTGAACACTAAATGAGTGGGTTTTGGAGCCCAGTGTGTGTTTTTACTTGCCCACCAAGTGCAAGGTAGGATTAAAGCTAATGGCCCACCAGTTCTTGGCTCCATTGTTTTATTACCTTCTGTCTGAATCTAATGCGAACCTGCATGGGCCAGGTGGCTGTGATGGTGGCCGCAGCTACTGGCTTTACAGGTTATCTTTGGGAACCAACTTAGAGCTGAAAGGGGAGAAGTCTGTGGCTGGGGAGTCTCAGTGGAAGCTGCAACAGACTGTTTGGAGGGGTCTTAGGCCAGGAAACCCAACGTGGAGCACTGGAGACTGGAAGAGGTACCCACTAAATTAGGTGGTGAAAAGTGGTGAGGTTTCTGTTTCCAAGAGGGAAGCAGGGTATCTCAGAGGTACAAAACCTCTCTTGAAGGCCAACATGAAGGATCTCCTTCACAGCCACTTACCCTGGGCTCTGGAATAGGGAGGGTTGGGAGGACTGAAATTATGTGAAGGAATGTGAGGTTGGTGGCCATGGCAGGTGTTGTGGGGAGAACGGCTGCCTGGGCCCCTGTGCTGAGTCATTCTCCAATATTGCAGTTGCCATCTTTCTTGGGTGGAGCAATCCCCTCTGTGTGGCAGCAACCTCTGGAAAAGCAACTGCCCCAATCTCAGGTATCTCTCTTGCTCCAACTTATGGAGATTGGGCCCTGCTAAGTAGTAAGCAGCCTTGGCCATAAAGCAATGGGCAGGAGAGTGACTCTGTTGTCTGGCATTGAGGTCAGAGTTTTACTCCATACTTTCCTGAGAATATGACTGGTTCTTCCACATCATGGGAAATTCAATAGATACTGACTAGACTGAGGGAAGGCAAATATCTGGGTTTTAGAGGCAATACCCAGTGAATTCTGGGTGGCCACACCCTACTGAAGTCTATTAAAAATTTGGGATGAAATAACATCTGGGTTGCTGGGGTGAAAGCCACACCCTTCATCTTTCTTAATCCCTGTATTACCTAACCCTCAAGATTCCACCAATGATATTCTCAGGGTCCGAACCCAACAAGCATCCAGCAGACAGAGGCAGCAGGAGGCAGTTCTAAGGGAACCATGGATATTGAGCTGACTTACACCAGACCCAGTGCAGGTAAAAGCCAGCCTAGGTATACAGCCTGATTCTTCTGTGGTAGGCAGTTAGACAGGTGAGCAGGGCAAGGACTATAGGCCAGGCACAAAAGGGCACCAGGGCAGACAGCCTTGACTGCCTAGCAATGGACAAAATTTGTGAAACAAGAACCTCACCCCCAGGGTGACTTTTCCTCACTTAGCTGTGCATACAGTTTAGACCCCCTGATTTCATATCATTAGTTGTGGAATTCAGATCCTCCCCAACTTTGCCTCCCCTGGCATATCATAAGTTATGTGTTTTTGACCTCCTTAGAGGAGAAAAAAAAAGAAATCCAGAAAATAATGCTTAAGCATTAACTCCTAGAGATAACATTTAGACCTAAGTAGTATATTAGCTCCAGTCCCAGAAAAACAGCAAAACAGACAAAGAAAAAACACAGCTGACCTCAGGACCAGTTGCATTGACTAATGACTGATTGCTCTAAAGAGACCAATCAGTGGAGAACATGACCCCAAAGAACACACCTGGAAACCTAATGATTATTCTATTAAGATCCTCCACTAGGACTACCCCTAGAATCCCCACCCTTCAAATTCCTTAGGACAGAAGTCCCTTGCATTTTTTCTTCAGGTAATATGCCAATGCCTTTCCCTTCTCCCTCTTCCTTTTCCTCTTCTTCCCCCCAGGTGCTGTTCCTTGACCCTCTCTCTCATCTAAGCTCTAAGGGAACCCATGAGACTTGCAACCAGGGATGCAGCTTGTCCCAGGTTAACTCTCTGAATCTTTCTCCAAGGTTCTTTCTCCTCTAACTTTCTTCCTCTACATTATATAAATTTTTCCTTTTCTTGCTGCACTTTGTCTCTTGATTGAATTATTTCTCTCAAGAAGAAAATAATTGAAGTCTGCACTGGGCCCAGCAGAGGCAGCCGCATACTCTGGTTTTCTTGTAGCTCCAATAAGATTGCTGAGGTCAGTCATGGCAGCATTCTACACTGGTATGCACTGGGTTCTGCCTTGCCTGGCCCAGGGCTGGCACCTCCAGTGGCTGACTGTGCAGAATATTGGAGCAGGACCCAACTACAATTGATGACAGCATATCTGAAGAGAATGCTCTCAAACAAAAAGCCCTATGAGGTGAGTTCTACTTTTTGTGGTCAGTGCCTATACAATGGCTCATGTGCATTGGATGGGGTGGAGCTTCATAGTATGATGGCCCTGTTCCTAGATATGCTGCCTTGCTTGGATATCCCCCTTGTATATCCACAGCAAGAAGGGAGAGAGCTTGGAGCATGGACATTCAAGATGTGGGTTCTTTGAAGCGTATTGTTGGAACTAGTTGAGAGGCTTAGCCACCTTCTGGGGGATCACAGTCAGTCCCTGTGGAGGACTCTCTCAATCTTCCTCCCTGAGATTAGGAGCTACCCAGCTGGCAGAACTTTCACAGAGGGGACTATTGGCCCCACCAACATGATTAAGGTTGACCCTTAAAGACAACCAGCCTGAAGGGTTAACTTCTCCCATAAAAGTGCCAACAGCATTGTACATTCACATTCAACAGGAAGGTAAATATAACACTCAAGGACATTCTTAAACCAAGGAGCTAAAGTGGCCTGGAGTTTAATACCACTGAGACCACCTTCCTCATAAAGATGCTACAACAATTTTGAAAGTCAGAGCATAGCTAGTTAACACAGAGACAAATGGGCAAAGAAATATGACCCAAATGAATCAACAAGAGAAATCCCCAGAAAAAGAATTAAATGGAATGGAAGTAACCAAATGACTAGTGCAGAGTTTAAAATATAGTTATTAGGATTCAAGAAGCTTAGAATAAGAAAGGATGGTCACAATAAGAATTTAGTAAGCATTAAAAAGGATATTGAAACCATAAAAAAAGAACCTATCAGAAACAGCAAATACAATATCTGAAATGAAGACTGCACTAGAAGGAATCGACGGCAACTTAGATGAGGCAGAGGATCGAATCAGTTTTAAAGAACAAAATAAATGTAAGCACTGAGACAGCAGCAAAAAGAAAAGAGGTTCCAAAACACTGAGAAAACTCTAAGTGACCTCTGTGATAATACAAAGAGAAACAACATTCACATCATAAGGGTTCCTGAAGTAGAAGAGACCAGACAAGGGATAAGAATTCAAAGAAATCATAGCTGAAAATTTTTCTAACCTGATGAAGGTAAAAGTCACACAAGTTCAAGAAGCACAGAGTCCCATTAAAGAGGAAATCAAGGAGGTCTACGCCAAGACATATCACAATTAAAATGCCAAAGTTAAGAGACAAATAAAGAATACTAAAAGCTGCAAAAGAAAACCTTTTAATTACCTACAAAGGAGTCCCCATAGAATGAAATCCAACTTCTCAACAGAAACACTTCAGTCTAGATAGGATTGGCAAGAAATATTCTAAATGGTGCAAAACAAGAACCTACAACCAAGACTCCTCTATCTAGCAAAGCTATCATTTAAAAGTGAATGAGAAATAATGAGCTTCCTAGACACATACAAAAAGGCACAAGGAGTTTATTACCATCAAACCAGTCCTGCTAGAAATGTTAAAGAGCCTGCTATAAGAAGAGGAAAAAACAAAACAAATTAAAAAGAGAATTATTAGTTTCAAGAATAAAATGGTAATAAATCAGTTCATATGAATAATAAATTTAAGTGTAAATGGAATAAATGTTCCAATGAAGAAACAAAGGTTAGCTGCGTGGATAAGAAAACATGACCAACATATATGCTGACTACAAAAAATTATGTGGAACCAAAAAAAAAAAAAAAAAAAAAAAAAAAAAATCAAACAGCCTCAGCAATATCAGCAATCTTGAAAAAAAAAAAAAGAACAATGTGGAAAATATCACATTTTCTGACATTAAACTATATACTACAAAGCCATTGTAATCAAAACAGCCTGGTACTGGCATAATAACAGGCATACAGATAAAAAGAACAGAACAGAGAACCCAGAAATAAACCCACGCCTTTATGGTCAGTTGATATTGGACAAAGGAGGTAAGAGCATACAATGGAGTAAAGACAATCTCTTTGATAAATAGTGTTGGGAAAATTGAATAGACACACACACACACACACACACACACACACACACACAAAACTAGACCACCAACTTACACCATTCACAAAAATAAACTCAGAATGATTTAATGGAAGGTGCAAAATCATAAAAGCCCTAAAAGACAACATTGACAGTAGACTCTCCAACATCTCTTAAAGAAATATTTTGCCGATACATCTTCTCAGGCAAGTAAAATAAAGGAAAAAGTAAACAAATGGGGCTATATCTAACTAAAAAGCTTTGCATAGCAAAAGACACAATTAACAAAATAAAAAGACAACCCAGTCAATGGAAGAACATATTCGCCAATATGTCTGATAAGGGGTTAATAACTTAAATTTATAAAGAACTTCTAAAACTCGAAACCAGAAAGGTAAACAATCCAATTAAAATACAGGTAAAAGATCAGAATAGACACTTCTCCAAAGAAAACAAACAGATGTCTAATAGGCATATGAAAGAATGCTCAACATCACTAATCGTTAAAGAAATGGGAATTAAAAACCATAAGGAGAGATCAACTCACACCTGCTAGAATGGTTTTCATTAATAAATGAACACACAACAAGTGCTGGAGAAAGCGTGGAGAAAAGGGAACCCTTCTGCACTGCTGGTGGGAATGCAGACTTGGGCAGCCATTGTGGAAAACAGTATGGCACTTCCTCAAAAAATTAAAAATGGAATTGCCTTATGACCCAGCTATCCCACATCTAGGAATATATATATAATGAATTTCAAAAACTAATTCAAAAGAAAATATACACCCCTATGTTCATTGCAGCATTGTTTACAATAGCCAATATCTGAAAACAGCTCAAGTATCCATGTGAGGACAAGTGGATAAAGAACCTATGGTACATTTACATAGTTAAATACTAAGCAGCTATAAAAAAGAAGAAAATGTTACCTTTTATGACAGCATGGATAAACCTGGAGATTATTATGCTAAATCAAATAAGCCAGGCAGAGAAAGACAAACACCATATGATCTCACTTATTTGTAAAATCTAATGAACACAATACACTGAGGAACAAAATAGAAACAGAGGCAAGGTCACAGGGTACAGAAGGACAACTATCAAAGAAAAGAAGGATGAAGGGATGGGATAAAAGAAGGTAAAGGAATTAGGCAAATTAAATATACATAACATATATACAGACAATATGGTGGCAATTCCCAGAGGGAAAGTGGGGGATGGAAGTAAGGGGAGGGGACAAAGGGGGTGAAATAGGGGGTGGGAAAAGACTTGGATGGGGTGGGGGGGTCACAATGCAGTGTGTAGAGAGTATTTTATTGAGTGGGACTCTTGAAACCATGTCAAACAACAAGTTAAAATTTTAATTTTTTAAAAACTCACAAAATTCCAGTTACAAGGTAAACAAATCAGTACTAGTACAAGTAAAATGAATTAGTACTAATGTATTAGAACATGACTAGAGCTAACTTTGCTACATGATATATAGAAAAGTTGTTAAGAGAGTTAATTCTTAGAGTTAATACAAAGAAACATATTTTCTTTCTTTTATTTTATGTTATTTTTTACTGTGTCTGTATGAGAAAATAGAAGTTATTTGAACCAATTGTGATAATCATTTTGGAATATGTATGTAAATCAAACCATCATGCTGCATGCTTTAAAATTATAGAGTGATATATGTTATTTTATTACTCAACAAAACTCAAAGGAAATACGAAAACAGAATAAAATACATAATTACTTCATTTATATTTAGTATATAAGTAATTTTTGCTTTATACAGCAGTTTTTCTCAAATCTAATATGCATGTAATTAACTTTGAATTTTGTGAAAATGGAGATTCTGATTCACTAAGTCAGAAATAGAACCTGGGATGTCTTTTTCCTTCTTTCTTTCTTTTTATTTTTTATTTATTTATTTTTTAAGTGAGAGGAGGGGAGATAGTAAGACAGACTTTCACATTCACGCTGACCAGGATCTACCTGGCAACTCCCATCTGGGGTTTATGCTCTAATCAATGGAGCTATTCTCAGTGCCTGAGGCTGATGCTCAGACCAGTAGAGCCACTGGCTATGTGAAGGAAGAGAAAGAGAGAGGCAGAGGAAGGGGAAAATAAGCAGATAGTCATTTTTTATGTATGTCCTGACCAGGGATTGAACCAGGGACGTCCACCAACACTCTATCTACTGAGTGAACAGGCCATGGTTGAAATATTTTCATTTCTAGTAAACTTCCAGGTCTTGCCAATATTGCTTATTTGAAAATTTAACTTTGAAGAGCAAGAATTATGAAATATTAAAGAGCACAGAAAAAAATAATCTTACCACACAAATACAGTACAAATACTCATTATTTTAGATTAAGAATATGCATTTCTTTTTTTCTTTTAAAATTGTTATCATAATATATATATATATATATTATTTACTTACAAGTAAGGTTATGGAACTTTTGGTGCCAGCCAATATGGGATTAAACTCACTACAAACTATCTCTCCTACTAATTACTACTCCTGATTGCAACACTGTTGGAACAAGAGGAGAAAATAGTAAAAAGAAGTTGAGTAGCAGCAAGTATAAGAGTAGATGGGGACAAAATAAGTATTATTTTTACTGTCACTGATATTTTTTCCTGCCAACATTGCACTTGGTCCCACCTGATAATTGAAGAGGTTACAATGAGTGTGCACTTGGCTGCATACTCTCAAAAGATGTAGTTCCAATGCCCTTTATATTCTCCATTAATTTTCCAAATTTATACAGATTATGGAGAGCTGGTGGCTGTCCTCAAATAGCTCTCCAAACCCAGTCTAAGGAGTTGCAAAGTATCACCCATAGTTTCAATATGCTTCTGAGATATGTGGTGTTTGTAGTCCAATTGTTTACTTCCCTACCACTAACACAGAGATATGGGAGTAAAGCAACATTAAACTCAGACTACAATTATGCATTAGACTTTCATAGGATATAATATGTTCAATTATGAATTGAATTTACCCCCAAGACATCTCATTTCACTGGTTAAAGTTTCACTTAAAACAAAAAAGTGAGATCCACTAAATTATACTTTCTCATCTTTATGTTAAAACATTTTTATCATAAGTTTACAAATACTGCACCTTGAAAGCCTAATCAACAACTTTATTCACAGTGAAGAAAGCTCTGTCACCATAAATCACACTCTATTGTGTTATATGGTAATGCACCATTATGGCATAATTTTGAGGTAATTTTACTTTGAATCTATAAATACTTTCTTGTTTCAAAATAGTGATTTAAATTTATTTAGAAAATTCATTTTTTGACACAGTCACTTAAGCTCATATGTGTCCTCACAAACAATTAAATTTGTGATTCCACAGTGGCTTAAAAATTATGTGTTGAGAAGTCATTAATCATATGCCTTTTCCATCTTGGAATTTCACAGATGGCTTATTGGTGGAAGTGCTGGAACTCATCAAGGACCACAAAAATATTTAGGTTTACAAGCCAAACAATGTATTTCCAACACCCAGATGTTAAATGTAAAACCAAACAACTTAAAAGTCAAGCAAACAGGAAGCTTACCAAACACCCCAGTTGATTGCCTTACTGAAAAAATCGTAAATGATCATTATGAAAAATGACAACTTGGCCCCTGCAATTGCTAGGAATGACAAAATGTTACAGATTGCATAGACTTGACTGCAGTTGCTCTAGCCTTGGAGAAAATTGTCACATGGTATATAACTTAAAACTGAGAAATATTTAAGAATAGAAAGCTATCTTTAACTTGCCTGAGTGAGTTTGCAGATTAAATATAAAATGTCTCAATGTCATTTATATCCAAAATAATTTGCCTAAGTGTGAGATGAGTCAACAACCTTTTTTAGAGGGGCAACTCCTTCAGAGAGGAAGATAAGAGAATAGATTACTTTGATTTTACATTCTATATTTCTGATCTCTCAACTGATGAACCTTAACCAAGAATCAGAGGACAAAGGAGTCAGTTGAGCCCACAATTAAGCCTCCTGGGGAAAAAAAAGGAAATAGGTGGAGGAGGGTTGAGAAAAGATCTGGAGGATGTGCCTGAGATATGTAGTAAAAAGAACTATATTCTAAAACACATTGGTTTTCCTTGATTAAGCTTTTTGGCTTCCTACTCAGTTTCCTAATCGGTAATATGAGAGAATAAAAGTCAATGACAGCTTTGCTTCCTTTTGAAGGAAGGAGTAATAGTAAACTATTCCTTTAGGTCACACAGTGGACTGATAAGAAGAAAAATAAAATCTGGTATTTCCAAAGTGGTATAGGCACTCCTGAATGCAATTTGAGCAAGGTTCTAATGTTGCATCTTGCTTTTATATATGAGTATAGTTTATTAGTTATAACTTATCAAAAATTCTGATTTAGTTTTGATTTGCATTTCCCTGATAGCTAATGAAGTTGACCATTTTTTTGATTAAGCTGTTGGACATTTGTATGTTTTCTTGAGAGAAATGTCTGTTCAGGTTCTATGCCCATTTTCAACTTGGATTGTTCATTTGGTATTGAATTGCATGAGTTCTTTATATATTTATATTAACCCCTTGTGGGACCTGGTGTTTGCAAATACCTTCACCCACTTGATGGCTGTCTTTTTGTTTCACCCAGCAGTTTCTTTTGATCTGCAGAAACCTTTTAATCTGATACAGTCCCATTCATTTAATTTTGCCTTTACTTCCTTCACCTTTGTAAAATTCATAAAATCTTCTCTAAGACAAAGGTTCATAAATTTACTATGTATGTTTTCTTCTATACAATTAATTGTTTCAGATCTTATATTTAGGTTTTGACCCATTTTAAGTTAATTTTTGAAAATGCGACAAACAGCAGTCTAAGTTCATTCCTTCGCATATAATTTTCTATTTTCAGCACCATTTATTAAAAAGGCTTTCTTTTCTCAATTTTATCTTTTTGGTTCTTTAGTCAAATATTATTTGATCAAATACATGTGAGTTTATATTCAATCTCTCTATTCTGTTCCGTTGGTCTGTGTGTCTGTTTTTCTGCCAATACCATGCTGTTTTCATTATTGTTGTTGGGTAGTGTAATTTAAAGTCAGGGATGTGAAAATAACACTGACTTAAGAAAACTGAGAAGAAAACAAACAAATCAAGACTTCAAAGTGGCTCTATTAGAAAAGCCAAATTCCACAGAGGATTACAAACAACAGCTGGAGCAAATGCAAGAAGTCTTAGAAATAACACAACTGAAAATTAGAGGCAGACAAAACCAACCCTAGACTCAACCAGCTCTACAAACAACACATTCAAATACACAGACATAATGAGAAGAAGGAAAAGTGCAATCCAAATGAAACCACAAGAGAATCCTTCAGGAAATGAACTGAGCTATATGGAAATAACCAGCTTTCAGATGCAGAGTTTAGAATAATGATTGTTAGGATGCTTAGGGATCTTAGAACAACAATGGATAGTCATTATGAACACCTAAATAAAGAGATGGCAAGTATAAAAAAAGGACATTGAAATATTAAAAAATAATCAGTCAGAGATGACAAATACAATATCAGAAATGAAGACCACAATGGAAGGAATTAAAAGCAGGATGCTTAGGATCAAATCAGCGAGTTGGAAGACAAGATGAACAAAGGCATGGAATCAGAGCAGAAAAAAGAAAAAAGACTAAAAAAGCCTGAGGAAACTCTGAGAAAGCTCTGTGACAACATGAAGAGAAATAACATCAATTTAGTAGGGGTTCCTGAAGAAGAGAAAGAACAAGAAATAAAAACTTTATTCAATCAAATCATAGCTGAAAACTTCCCTAAATTGATGCAAGAAAGGGTCTCTCAAGTTCAAGAAGCACAAGAGATCTCCATTAAAGAGAAACCCCAAAAACCATACACCAAGACTCATCATCATTAAAATACCAAAGCTAAGTGATAAAGAGAAAGTATTAAAAGCTGCTAGAGAAAAAAGGGCTATCACCTACAAAGGAGCACCCATAAGAATAACATCCAACTTCTCAACAGAAACACTTGAGGCCAGAAGGGAATGGCAAGAAATATTCAAAGTAATGCAGAACAAAAACCTACAACCATGACTACTTTATCCAGCAAGGCTATCATTTAAAATTGAGGAGAAATAAAAAGCTTCCCAGACAAAAAACAAAACAAAACAAAACAAAAAACTCAAGGAATTCATTACAACAAAACCAATGCTGCAGAAAAAGTTAAGGGGCATGTTGTAAACAGATCAAAGTGGGAAAAGATTATATCATAAGAGAACTACACCTTTAAAATATAAAATGGCAATAAACAACTACATATTAATAATAACCTTAAATGTAAGTGGATTAAATGATCCAATCAAAAGACATAGGGTAGCTGCGTGGATAAGAAAATAGGACCCATACATATGTTGTCTACAAAAGACACATCTTAAAACAAAAGACGCACATAGACTGATGGTAAAATAATGGAAAAAACTATTTCATGCAAATGAAATTAAAAAGAAGCTGGAGTAGTAGTACTTATATCTAACAAAGTGGCATTTAAAACCAAGGCTATAGTAAGAGATAAAGAAGGTCACTACATAATGATAAAGGGAGCAATCCACAGGAAGATATAACTATCATTAGTATCTACACATCTAATATAGGAGCACCTAAATATATAAAGCAGACTTTGATGGATATAAAGGGCAAGATCAACAGCAATACTATAATAGTAGGAGATTTCAATACCCCACTAACATTATTAGATAGATGCTCAAAAAAGAAAATTAACAAAAAACAGCAGACTTAAAGGACACACTAGATTAACTGGATTTAATAGATATCTTCAGAACCTTTCATGCTAAAGCAGCAGAATATACATTCTTTTCAAGTGCTCATGGTATATTCTCTAGGATAGATCACATGTTAGGACACAAAAACAGTCTCAACAAATTTAAGAAGAAAAAGAAATCATATCAAGCATTTTCTCTGATCACAATGGCATGAAACTAGAAATCAACCATAACAGAGAAACTAAAGAATACTCAAACACATGGAAACTAAATAGCATGTTATTAAACAACAAATGAGTTAAAAATAAAATCAAAGAAGAAATAAAAAAATTCCTAGAAACAAATGATAATGAACATACAACAACTTAAAATTTATGGGACACAGCTAAAGCAGTCCTGTAAGGGAAGTTCTTAGCAATACAAGCATTCCTTAAGAAGCTTGAAAAAGCTCAAATAAACTACCTAATCCTTCATCTAAAAGAACATAAAAAAAGAACAGCAAGTAAGGCCCAGAAGTAGTACAAGGAAGGAAATAATAAAGATCAGAATGGAAATAAATGACATAGAGGTTAAAGAAACAATACAGAGGATCAATGAAACCAAGAGCTGGTTCTTTGAAAGGGTAAAGAGATTGATGAACCTTTAATGAGACTCACCAAGAAAAAAAAGAGAGAGGATTCAAATAAATAAAATTAGAAATGAGAGTGGAAAAATAACAACCGACACAAAAGAAATACAAAATATTGTAAGAAAATACTATGAAGAACTGTATGCCAAAGAATTGAAAAACCTAGGTGTAATAGACAAATTCCTTGAAACATATAATCTTCCAAAAATCAATCGGGAAGAATCAGAAAACCTAAACTGACCGATTACAACAAAAAAGATTGAAACAGTTATCCAAAATCTACCTAAAAAAAAAAAAACAAAAAAAAAAAACACTCAGCCTGATGGATTCACTGATGAAATCTACCAAATATTCAAAGAACTAACTTCTATCCTTGTCAAGCTATTTCAAAAAATTCAAGAGGAAGGAACACTACTAAGTTTCTTTTATGAGGCAAACATAATTCTGATTCCAAATCCAGGCAAAGACAACACAAAGAAAGGAAATTATAGGCCAACATCCCTGATGAATTTAGATGCTAAAATTCTTAACAAAATATTACCAAACCTAATCCATCAACATGAATAAAATCATACATCACGATAAAGTGAAATTTGTTCTGGGGAGGCAAGGATGATACAACATTTGTAAATCAGTTAATGTGATTCACCACATAAACAAAAAGAAGGACAAAAACCACATGATAATTTCAATAGATGCAGAAAAAGCATTTGATAAAATCCAGCACCCATTTATGATCAAAACTCTTAGCAAAATGGGAATACAGGGAACATACCTCAACATGATAAAGGCCATTTATGACAAACCCACAGCCAACATCAAATCAATGGACAAAAAATTAAAAGCAATTCCCCTATAATCAGGAACCATCCTGGGGTGCCCCCTTTCACCACTCTTATTCAACATAGTACTGGAAGTTTTAGCTACAGCAATCAGACAACAAGAAGAAATAAAAGGCATCCAAATTGGAAAAGAAGAAATAAAACTGTCATTGTTTGCAGATGATATGATATTGTATATAGAAAACCCCAAAGGCTCAGTCAAAAAACTACTAGACTGAATAAATAAATTCAGCAAGGTGGCAGGATATAAAATTAACACACAGAAATCAGAGGCATTTCTATACACGAACAATGAAATGTCAGAAAGAAAAATTAAGGAAACAATTCCCTTCACTATTGCAACAACAAAATATAAAGTACCTAGAAGTAAATTTAAACAAGGAGGTTAAGGACTTGTACTCGGAAAATTATAAAACATTGATAAAAGAAATCAAGGAAGACAAACAAGTGGAAGCATATACCGTGCTCATGGTTAGAATAAACATCATCAAAATATCTATATTTCCCAAAGCAATTTATAAATCAATGCAATACCAATTAAAATACCAATGACATACTTCAAAGATATAGAACAAATATTTCAAAATTTATATGGAACCAGAAAAGAACATGAATAGCCTCGGCAATCTTGAAAAAGAAGAATAAAGTGGAAGTTATCACACTTTCTGATATCAAGATATACTACAAGGCCATTGTACTCAAGACAGCCTGGTACTGGCATAAGAACAGGTATATAGATCAATGGAACAGAAAAGAGAACCCAGAAATAAACCTACATATTTATAGACAAATTATATTTGACAAAGGAGGTAAGAGTATACAGTGGAGTAAACACAGTCTTTTTAACAAATGATATTGGGAAAACTGGACATCTACCTGCAAAAAAAATGAAATAGACAACCAACATACACAATGCACAAAATTAAACTCAAAATGGATAAAGGACTTAAATGTAAGCCGTGAAACCATAAGCATTCTAGAAGAAAACATAGGTAGTAAACTTTTCTACATCTATCGAAGCAATATATTTGCTGATTTATCTCCACAGGCAAATGAAATAAAAGACAGATTAAACAAATGGGACTATATCAAACTAAAAAGCTTTTGCACAGCTAAAGACAACATGAACAGAATAAAAACACAAACCATATTCAACAACACATCTGATAAAGGGTTTATAACCAAAATTTATAAAGAACTTGTAAAACTCAAAACCAGGAAGACAAACAATCCAATCAAAAAATGGGCAAAAGAAATGAATAGACTCTTCTCCAAAGAAAACATACTGATGGCCAATAGGCATATGGAAAAATGCTCAACATCACTAATCATTAGAGAAATGCAAATTAAAACCACAATGAGATATCACCTCACACCAGTCAGAATGGCACTCATCAGCAAAACAACACAGAGTAAGTGCTGGCGAGGATTTGGAAAAAGGGAACCCTTCTCTACTACTGGTGGGAATGCAGACTGGTGCAGCCGCTGTGGAAAACAGCTTGGAGATTCCTCAAAAAAGTAAAAGTCAAACTGCCTTTTGATCCAGCTATCTCACTCATAGGAATGTAGCCCAAGGACACCATATCACCGACTGAAAAAAAAATGCACCCCCATGTTTATGGCAGGGTTGTTCACAATACCAAAGAACTGGAAACAGCCCAAGTATCCATCAGTGGACAAGTGGATTAAAAAGCAGTGGTAACGGGGAGCAAGATGGCGATGGAGTAGGCGGACGTACCAACTTCCAAATCCCGGAACCAAAGTGGATAACTAAATTTTAAGAAGCATCATCTGGATAAACCAACTTTGAACTAAACTAAGTGGACTCTTCAACCAAGGAACACAGAAGAAGCCACAGTGAGACTGGTAGGAATAGCGAAAACATGAAGAAGGCTGCCCAGCTCCCTGGAGCAAACGGCAGCCCTAAGAGACCCGCGTGGCGGGAGGAGAGTTTGGCGGAGAGGGAGGGACCTGGGTCCCAGGAACCAAGCCCCAGCCTGAAGTCCCAGAGCCTAGAAGAGGCGTTTGGACAGTATTGAGCTGTGAAACAAGTGAGGATACTGTTTGTGAGAAAGAGAAAGTTCTCTCAGATCCAAGATTCTTTTTAAAGGGACAGCGCAGAAAACCTTTCTCACAATCACTCATCCAGGGCTCCGGGGAATGGGGACCGAGGAGAGAACCAGAGCAGTGGGAAGAGAGTGTGGACTGAAGACACAGGGACAAACACTCTGAGGGACAGCCACCCTAACCCCTGGCCAGGTTACTTTCCTAATCGAAAACGAGTATTTGCCCTGGAACTAGCAATACCAGCAAAGGGAGACAGGACACTAGCCAAACAAGCTCTCCCGGGGCAATTAGGGCAGAGCTGCTTAGAGGGAGGGAGCTTTCAGATCTACAGTATGGGGACTTAGGGCTCTTCCTACTCTGCTGAGGTTTGCTGAAGGGAGGGTGGCGGGAGGATGCTGAAATGCGGTTCTATCAGCAGGGGCGGAGGCCCAGCCGGTGTGAGCTCGGTCTAGCCCAGCAGGGACGAAGGGGAAACGCGAAAGCGATCCTGCTGCTGTGGGCCCGCCTGTATCCCCACCGGCAGGATAAAAGCGGGAGCAGAGGAACGGGCAGAGATGTGCTCTGCGACCCTGCGCAAGCCGGCCCTGACCGCAGAAACGGGGCTAGGACCAGGGACGGGCGGGGGCTCGCTGCTGAGCTCACGAAACTGTGGTGTGTCATCCTGCCTATGCGAGTTGGCTCTGAAGGCAGGGGTGGGGTAGAGCCCTGGAGGAGCAGAAGTTCGCAGCTGAGCATAAGCCAGCAAACATGCCTGTCACAATAAACCGCGGTTTGTGACCCTGCGCAAGAGGGCCCTGGCCCCGAGGGCGGGGCTAAAGCTCCTGACGGGCAAAGGCTCACAGCTGAGAGGACATCAAAAGCCCTGCCCAACCCGCGAAACTGTGGCGAGCAGGCTCTGACTGCTGGTGCTGGGCGGAAGCCCGAAAACAGGCTGGGTCCGCAGCTGAGCAAAGGTGCTCACCTCTACCCTATGTGCTGAGGCTTGTGGCTTGAGTGACAGCCCCTCCTGTGGAGGAGAGGCAGAAATCACAGCAACAACCATAGTGGGCTAGTGCTGACAACGCCCACAACCAACCGCCCTAGGTAGCGGCAGAGGTGGTGGTGGGCCTGCAGACAGAACACACCCAGAGAAAACAAAGGAAACACCTACTGGACTCCAGTGGCCACAACTTGCTTATAGAAACACAAAATGGGCAGGCAGAGGAATGCAAACCAAATGAATCAAGAGAAATTAGACAACCTAGGTGAAAGGGACAAATTTATTGAATCATATAATCTTCCAAAAATTAATCTGGAAGAATCAGAACACCTAAACAGACCAATAACAACAAATGAGATCGAAACAGTTATCAAAAAACTAACAAAAAAGAAAAGTGCTGGGCCTGATGGCTTCACAAGTGAATTCTATCAAAAATTCAAAGAAGAAATAACTCCTATCCTCCTCAAGCTATTTCAAAAATATCAAGAGAAAGGAAGACTTCCAAACTCCTTTTATGGGGCAAGCATTATTCTGATTTCAAAACCGGGCAAAGACAACACAAAGAAAGAAAATTATAGGCCTATATCCCTGATGAATTTAGACGCTAAAATTCTCAACAAAATATTAGCCAACCGGATCCAGCAATATATGAAAAAAATCATACACCATGATCAAGTGGGATATATTCTGGAGAGGCAAGGCTGGTTCAATATTCGCAAATCAATCAATGTGATGCATCACATAAACAAAAGAAAGGACAAAAATCACATGATAATTTCAATAGATGCAGAAAAGGCATTTGATAAAATCCAGCACCCATTCATGCTAAAACTCTCAGTAGAGTGGGAATACAGGGAATATTCCTTAACATGATAAAGGCCATCTATGACAAACCCACAGCAAACATTATACTAAATGGATAAAAATTAAAAGCAATCCCCTTAAGATCAGGAACCAGGCAGGGGTACTCCCTTTCACCACTCTTATTCAACATAGTTCTGGAAGTCCTAGCTACAGCAATCAGACAAGAAGAAGAAATAAAAGGCATCCAAATTGGAAAAGAAGAAGTAAAACTGTAACTATTTGCAGATGATATGATATTGTATATTGAAAACCCTAAAGTCTCAGTCAAAAAACTATTGGACCTTATAAATAAATTCAGCAAGGTGGCAGTATATAAAATTAATACTCAGAAATCAGAGGCATTTTTATATACCAACAATAAACTGTCAGCAAAAGAAATTAAGGAAACAATCCCCTTCACTATTGCAGCCAAAAAAATTAAGTACCTAGGAGTCAATTTAACCTAGGAGATTAAGGACTTGTACTCAGAAAATTATAAAACATTGATAAAAGAAATCAAGGAAGATACAAACAAGTGGAAGCATATACCGTGCTCATGGCTAGGAAGAATAAACATTAAAATGTCTATATTACTCAAATAATTTATAAATTCAATGCAATACCAATTAAAATACCAATGACATACTTCAGAGATATAGAACACATATTCCAAAAATTTTTATGTAACCAAAAAAGAAAACAAATAGCTTTATCAATCTTTAAAAGAAAAAATAAAGCTGGAGGTATCACTCTTTCAGATATTAAGGTTTACTACAAGGCCATTATACTGAAGACAGCCTGGTACTGATATAAGAACAGACACATATATCAATGGAACAGAACAGAGAACCAAGAAATAAACCTACACCTTTATGGACAACTGATATTTGACAAAGGAGGAAAGAATATACAATGGAATAAAGACAGCCTCTTTAACAAATGGTGTTGGGAAAATTGGACATCTACCTGCAAAAAAATGAAACTAGAACATCAACTTATACCATTCACAAAAACAAACACAAAATAGATAAAAGACTTAAACGTAAGCCGTGAAGCCATAAGCATCTTAGAGGAAAACATAGGAAGCAAGCTCTCCGACATCTGTAGCAGCAATATATTTGCCGATTTATCTCCACGGGCAAATGAAATAAAAGGCAAGATAAACAAATGGGACTATATCAAATTAAAAAGTTTTTGCACAGCTGAAGACAATAAGAACAGAATAAAAAGACAAACCACACAATGGGAGAACATATTCGACAGCACGTCTGATAAGGGGTTAATAACCAAAATTTATAAAGAACTTATAAAACTCAACACCAGGAAGACAAACAATCCAATCAAAAAATGGGCAAAAGAAATGAATAGAAATTTCTCCAAAGAGGACAGACAGATGGCCAATAGGCATATGAAAAAACGCTCAACATCACTAATCATTAGAGAAATGCAAATTAAAACCACAATGAGATATCACCTCACACCAGTCAGAATGGCGCTCATCAGCAAAACAACACAGAATAAGTGCTGGCGAGGATGTGGAGAAAAGGGAACCCTTCTGCACTGCTGGTGGGAATGCAGACTGGTGCAGCCACTGTGAAAACATTTTGGAGATTCCTCAAAAAATTAAAAGTCGAACTACTTTTTGACCCAGCTATTCCACTTATAGGAATATACCCTAAGAATCCATAACACTGTTCGAAAAGAAGAAATGCGCCCCCATGTTCGTGGCAGCATTGTTCACAATAGTGAAGATCTGGAAACAGCCCAAGTGTCCGTCAGAAGACGAGTGGATTAAAAAGCGTTTGTACATATATACTATGGAATACTACTCAGCCATAAGAAATGATGACATCGGATCATTTACAACAAAATAGATGGACCTTGATAACATTATACAAAATGAAATAAGTAAATCAGAAAAAAAAAAACTGAGAACAGCATGATTTCATACATAGGTGGGACATAAAAGTGAGACTATGAGATGTGGACAAGAGAGTGGTGGGTACGGAGTGTGAGGGAGAGGAGGGTTGGATAGGGAGGTGTGGAGGGGCACAGGGAAAGCCAGATTGAAGGTCACAGAGGACAATTTGATTTTGGGTTACGGGTATGTAACAGAATTGAATGATAGGATAATCTAAAGATGTTTTCACTGTACATATGTACCCTGATTTATTCGTGTCACCCCATTATAATTTATAATAAAAAAATATAAAAATTGTAAAAAAATTTCTATCATAGAAAATAAAAATTAAATTAAAAAAGCAGTGGTACATATATACAATGGAATACTATAGGGCCATAAAAAAGAAGGAAATATTATCTTTTGCAACAATATGGAGGGACCTGGAAACTATTATGTTAAGTGAAATAAGCCAGGCAGAAAAAGAAAAATATTATATGACCTCACTCATTTGAGGAATGCAAGGAACATTGAGAACTGAGGAAAGTAATTGAGACAGAGGAGAGATCAAAGGGACCAGAGGTAAAGAGGACAGAGGGAAAAGGTATGATAGAATGGGATAAATCTTAAGGGAAGGGGGGAGGGTGCTGTAGGTAGATGAAAGGGAGATTTGCAGGGGAATATGGGGAAGGTAGGATGCAGTCGGGGTTGCTCTAGAACCGTGTTTCTTAACCTTTTTGGAGGTACCTAATCCACCAGTTTTATATGCACATTCACTGAACCCTTCTTTAGTGATAAATAAAATATAATTTTTTTTTCCAAATTCAAGACATAGGTATATGTTTTATTACTGGTGCACAAAATGAGCCGTGCATGAACATCACCTTGCTCTAAGAACAAAACCAACAAAGTGCATAAACTCACAACAAATTACAGTATTACTTTATTCTGGCCTCTGCGGTGGAGGCTTCTCCGAACCCCTGAGATGAACTCATTGAACCCCTAGGGTTCGATAGAACCCAGGTTAAGAACCACTGCCCTAGAATCTATATAAACACAATTTATTAAATTAAAAATATATAAATAAATAAATAAATTACTCATAAAAAAAAAATAAAGACAGGGCATGTGATACCTCTGGCTTGGTTCTTTTCTCTCCGGTTTGCTTTGGCTATTTGTTTTTGTTGTTGTTGTTGTTGTTGTTGTTGTTTGTGTGTGTATTTGGTTTTATACAAATCTGATAAGTTTTTGTTCTATTTATTTAGAAATGTTATTGAAATTTTTATGGAGATTGCATTATTACCCAATGTCACCCCAATAAATTAAATATAAATAAATACATTAATAAATTAATTAAAATATTTTGATTGATTTTTTAGATAATTTTAGATACATAGGCTGATATATATTAAAAAAATAAACTTTTTAAAAAGCTAAATCTATTTTTGTTAAGTTTCTTCTCTTTGAATTCCTTCCAAAATATCCACTGTGAGAACCAAATTTAGGGTGCCTTACCAGGTGGTGGCGCAGTGGATAGAGCATTGGACTGGTATGCAAAAGACCCAGATTCAAGACCCCGAGCTCATCAGCTTGAACGCGGGCCCATCTGGTTTGAGCAAAAGCTCACCGGCTTGGACCCAAGGTCACTGGCTCCAGCAAGGGGTTGCTTGGTCTGCTGAAGGCCCGTGTTCAAAGGAACATGTGAGAAAGTAATCAATGAACAACTAAGGTGTTGCGATGGCAACGAAAAACTAATGATTGATGCTTCTCACCTCTTTCTGTTCCTGTCTGTCTTTCCCTATCTATCCCTCTCTCTGTCCCTGTAAAAAAAGAAAAAAAAAAAAAAGAACCAAATCTAGAATGACTTCCTTTGTGAATCATTTCCCAGCAACCCAAAACAAGTGTCTTTTTACTTTGAAAATTCAGTTTTAATACACATTCATTATAACATTCATCAGAGCATATCATAATTTATATTTTATCCATAATCATTTCACTGGCAAAACTGAAATATTTGAAACCAAGAACTTTATCTTTTACTTTTGTAACTCAAGGGCTTATACTAGAAAATATGTCACATTCAGTGATGATTTATTGATTAAATCAGTAAATAAATGAGTGATTATAAAAACATTTTGCCCTGTTCTATGATTTATTTCTCATGTTCTTTTTCAATGTACATTTATATAAACTTTGAACTCAGTTTATACTTTATTTTGTTATGTACACAATGATAAAATGTTGGTATGAACAACATCTGAATTTTAGTGAACTGTAGACATAATCTTAGAATCATTTTCATGACTTTGATAAATATTTTAATGCTTTACTCCCTAGATCATTGTCTAAATACTACTCTCTTGGCTTTTAAATATTTTAGTAGAAAAAGTGAGTAACTATCTAGTCTAAGGAGTACACATTACATCAAAATACTATATCTTCGCCTGACCTGTGGTGGCACAGTGGATAAAGCGTCGACCTGGGAACACTGAGGTCGCTAGTTCAAAATCCTGCACTGGTCTAGTCAAGGCACATATGGGAGTTGATGCTTCTAGCTCCTCCCCCCTTTCTCTCTTCCTCTCTCTCTCTCTCTCTCTCTCTCACTCTGTGTCTCCTCTCTAAAATGAATAAATAAAAAGAAATTTTAAAAAACCTTCTAAATCAAAGTTTAAAAAAATACTATATCTTCAAGCTATACTTAAATGCCAATCTTAAATGTTTTAAATGAAGAGTTATTGAATATTAGACAAAAATAAACTACTATTTTCGATACTATAATGTTAGAAGTTAAAAAATTGGCCTGCCCATCCTGACCATCTAATGGCGCAGTGGACAGATTGTTGGACTGAGACACAGAGGACGTAGATTCAAAACCCTGAGGTCACTGGCTTAAGTGCGGGCTCATCTGGTTTGAGGACAGCTCACCAGCTTGAACGCAAGGTCACTGGCTTGATCATGGTGTCAATCAATCTGCTGTAGCCTCCTAGTCAAGGCACCTATTGAGAAAGCAATCAATGAACAACTAAGATGCTACAATGAAGAATTGATGCTTTTCATCTCTCTCCCTTCCTATCTCTCTGTCCCTATCAGTCCTTCTCTCTGTCTATGTCACAAAAGAAAAAAAAAAAAAATTGGCCTGCACAACTGACTATAAATCCTTTGTATGAATATGTATTTTTCAACGTAAATAAAACTACCAAGAGAAATGCCATAAATACATTAATTTAACATTCACCACACTTAAAAAGAATGTACAGTGGTCCCTCATCTATCAGGAGTACGGTTCAGAAGTGGCAACCTTATATTTATTTTATTATTTATATACAGTGTGTCCGTAAAGTCATGGTGCACTTTTGACCAGTCACAGGAAAGCAACAAAAGATGATAGAAATGTGAAATCTGCACCAAATAAAAGGAAAACTCTCCCAGTTTCTGTAGGATGATGTGGCAGCATGTGCGCATGCACAGATGATGGAGCACCGTGTACACAGCAGAGCAGCCCAATGCCATGCCAGTAGAGATGTGGATGGTTCAGAGGAATGTGTGTTCTGTGGCTCGCTAAATTCGAATCCGTGACCCAAGTGCAACGTGAATATTGGCGTGTTTATAATGAAGCGCCACCACATAAGAATAACATTACTCGGTGGGATAAGCAGTTGAAGGAAACCGGCAGTTTGGTGGAGAAACCCCGTTCTGGTAGGTCATCAGTCAGTGACGAGTCTGTAGTGGCCATATGGGATAGCTACCTAAGGAGCCCTAAAAAATCTGTGCGTGCGTGTGCTCGACAATTACAGCTAAGCAATACTACAGTTCATAAGGTGTTAAAGACATGTCTCTGTTTTACAGGGTACAATTTGCAGCTGTTGCATGCTATCAAACTGGTGAATAGACCCACACGATGCACGTTTGCTACAGATATGCTTCATGAGATCGACAATGATGCAAGATTTTTGCAGAAGATGTGTTTAGCAATGAGGCAACCTTCCATATCTGTGGACATGTTCATCGCCATAACATCTAAACATGGGCTGCTGAACATCTTCATGTCTACGTTGAGTATGAACGTTAACACCCCTAAAGTAAACGTGTGGTGTGGCCTGATGCATGAAAAGGTGATAGGCCCATTTTTTTTTTTTTCGCAGAGCAGTCTATGACGGCAAACAGCTATCTTGACATATTGGAATTGTATGCAGTGCCACAATTTCCAGAAGGTGTCATCTTTCAACAGGATGATACTCCTGCACACTATGCCACCATTATTCGTGAGTTTCTGGATAGAACATTCCCTGGCGGTGGATAGGCAGAGGTTCTGTCAAGCTTTGGCCACCATGATTCCCGGATCTGATGCCCTTAGACTTTTACTTTTGGGATTATGTGAAGCAACATGTGTACATTGAATGTATCAATGACATTAATCACTTAAAACAGAGAATCACAGACGTTATTCACTCTGTTACACCGGATGTCCTTACCCATGTGTGGCAAGAACCTCACTATCGTTTTGGATGTGTGTAGGGCAACAAATGGAGCCCACATTGAGCTTCACTGAATAGGTGTGAAACTGGGAGAGTTTTCCTTTTATTTGGTGCAGATTTCACATTTCTATCATCTTTTGTTGCTTTCCTGTGACTGGTCAAAAGTGCACCATGACTTTATGGACACACTGTACATTTTAAGGATTTATAAACCCTCCCTACACTCTTATAAACCGTTCCCATGTTGTTATTAACTTTTCCCACACTCTTATAAATACATCTTATGCTCTTAAACACTTTCTACACTCTTAAACCTACATAATTTTAACAACATATAAAATTCTATATGGGTACTCACCAGTGAATATACTGTAATATTCTTTTAATATGTTTTAATTAAATTTTTTATACATTTTTATATTGTTCTCAGTTTTTTAGGCTAGAAAATGCTTATTTTACAGAAAAAATAATTAAAATAATAAATATATAAAAATACCTATATACTGCAAAATCCCATAATATAGTGAGAAATCCATGATACAACATTAAATATACACAATTTAAAAATTCCCAATATAGTGAGACCATGAAAAGTGAACCGCAATATGGTAAGGGACAACTACATAGCCTATGACAATTAACATGGGGTCTGAACTCAGAATGTCTCAGATCATAGCTAGCACCCCCTCTTACTGTGAGACCTAAGGCTTATTATTTCACTTTTTCATGCTCTCTTTCTACATCTTTAAAAAATAACAAAAGCAGAATTAATATATATTGTGGAAATTCAGAAAATGATAAATGATATTCACAAATAGTATAGTTGTATAGTAAAAATCTTTCATATATGTTAGCTATAATTATTTTTGTATGACTGTAGTAAGATTCAAATAGGCTTGTAAAGGTTGTTTTAGAATCTTAAATACTCTGAATAATTTTTATTTTTAAAAGTGTTGCAAACTATATAGAATCAACTTAAAAACAAACTTTTAGAATACATTTTTATTTGTAAATTTAATGTTTTTTTAAACCTCTGAGATTATCAGCTCATCAAACTTATGCTTGATGTTTACTTTGGTAAAATCTTTGAGTTCTACTTTGTTTTTTCTCACATGTCAAGTACCAAGTTCTACTAAGGGTTACAAAGGTTATTGTGACTATTTATTAACTTTGAGTTAAAATTAAAAACAGTGATTTTAATGACAAAAGGCACATGATAAAAATGTTGGCTGTAATGAAACTCCTATCACCTGCAGTACTAGAACAGCAGCTAATAGATTTATATTGTCTATGGTCATTCCACCCTGGACATGCCCAATCTCATCTGATCTAGGAAGCTAAGCAAGATTGGGCCTGGTTAGTACTTGGAAGGAAGATTTCACATTGAGCAGTTGTAAGAATTAATTCTGGAAATCAAAGATTTTGCTTGTATAGTTGAGGAAAGGGGTGTTTATATTGTTCTGAATGTTCTCATGATTAATAGGTAAAACACACATACACAAAAACTCAAACCTATTTGATTTGCTAAATATCACTTGAAGGAAATGAAAAAATCTTTATTACTAAAAGTAACAACCAGCCTGACCTGTGGTGGCGCAGTGGATAAAGCGTCGACCTGGGAACACTGAGGTCGCCAGTTCAAAACCCTGCACTGGTCTGGTCAAGGCACATATGGGAGTTGATGCTTCTAGCTCCTCCCCACTTTCTCTCTCTCTCTCTCTCTCTCTCTCTCTCTCTCTCTAACTCTTTGTCTCCTCTCTAAAATAAATAAATAAAAAGAAAAAAAAAGTAACAACCAAAATATTCACTTAATCATTTTTATTTATTTATATTATTATGTAATATATAAAATTGTAATATGTGATTTATAATATTGTATTATAGCTATATTATGCCTATTAAATTTTATACACATAGCCATAGGCTATTTAAGGTCACTTTAATAAATATAGAAACACTTATAAAATAGATATTTAATGGTGGCAAGGTGAGTTATTAAAAGTATTTTAATATTTATCAAAATATGGTAATGTATTCCTAAAATTCTTCTTTTTTAACCAAATTAAATAACATAAATCTAAGAAAATAAAAACTTAGTAAAAACTACTATAGGATCTGGATGGATGATTATATATACTTCTACATACACATTTTTCTTACTATCCATATCGTTATCTTTTCAGTCAAGATCACTACAGTACAATTTACATTCAAAGTGAGTTCAATCTATTTTTCAACCATCTCAGTAATTATGCACACACTTCTCCCCACCTCCAATTCCCAATCTTACATCCTTTTCTTTAGAAAACACTGTCATCAGTCTCTTGAATAAAAAGACATTTTTAAAATGTTGTTTATTTGTAGAATTAAAAAATGCCTTGTACAATCATCTGATTGCATTTAATCTTTAAAATTTATAAACCTGCTTTAGAAATACATCCCAATTTAAAATTCATCTTAGTCAATAAAGGTTATTAAATGGAGTAGAAATTCAAAATAAATATTTAATAGTAATACAAAATGAACACAGAGTTAAAATAACATTATTTTTATATCCAGATGTGAATGTATCTGTACATCTAATCTTCAAAATCCTTTCATGTGCTTGAAAAGGTCTATAGTGCCCTATGTGACCTGGCCTTCATTTACTGTTGGAATTGCCACCTACTATTCTCCTTGCTCACTTGTTCTGTTCTGGCCACCACTGCCTCCTGATTGTATTTCAAATATACCACATACACACATATGATCTTCACACATGCTGTTCTTTATGCCCAAGAGGATCTTCCCTATAGCCAACTAGCTCACCCACACAAGGTTTAGCTCAAATATCACTTGTTCAATGAGTTTTCTCTTTAATGACCTGTTTCTCTATAACCTGCCTCCTTCTGCTCTGCCACACTCAATTCCTTTATGCTACTCTACTTGGTACTTGTAGGTTTACTGTTATTTTCTATTTTCCTCTGCTAGAACATAAGTTCTTTTTTATTTTTATTTTGAAATTAAATTTAATGGGGTGACAATGATCAATAAGAGTACATAGGTTTCAGGTGAACAACTCTATAGCATTTGAACTGTTGATTGTGTTGTGTGCCCATCACCCAAAGTCAAATCATTTTCTGTCACTGTATATTTTTCCCTCTTATTTTCCCCTTCCCCCACCCTCATTCTCCACCCCACAAACATAAGCTTTTTGGGAATAGGGATCTTTATGTTTTGTTCCCAGACGAAAGCTAAGCACAGCAGAGCATCTGGCATATATTAGAGACTTAATATTTGTAGAATGAAAGAATGAAATAGTCATCAGGAAAATGCATATCAGAACCATAATGAAACATTATTTCATAATATTTAAATAATATTAAAGGAGAACAAGTTCTGTCTGGGATATTGAGCACAGAACCATGATGCATAGTGGTGAGAATGTGAGATAGTGCAGCCACTTTGGAAAGCAGTCTAATAATTCCTCAAATGGTTAAATGCAGTTTCTATATGATTCATCAAGTCCATTCTTTGGTATAGAGAAATAAAATATATGTCTACACTAAAATTTGTACATGAATGTTCATTGTAGCACTATTCTTAAAGCCGAAAGATAGAAGCAGCCCAAATATCTATCAACCTATGATTGGTTAGTGTATAAATAAAATGTGATATGTTTATTCAATGGAGTATTCTCTGTAAATAAAAAGAAATAAAATATTGATGCATGGTATAACATTAATGAACTATGAAAAATTATGCAAATGAAAGAAGCTAATTACAAAAGACCACATATTGTATGATTTTATTGATAGGAAATATCCAGAATAGAAAAATCTATAGAGACAGCAAATATATTTATGATTGCTTAGGAATGAAACTAAGGATTGATGACAAAGGGGTTCAAGGTTTCCTTTCCATGTAATGAAATATTCTAAAATTGATTGTGATGCCTGACTTGTGGTGGTGCAGGGGATAAAGCGTTGACCTGGAATGCTATGGTTGCCAATTTAAAACCCTGGGATTGCCTGATCAAGACACATATGGGAGTTGATACTTCCTGCTCCTCCTCCCACTCTTCTCTCCCCACCCCAGCCTCTTTAAAATGAATAATTAAAATTAAACAAAAATTAAAATTGATTATGATGATGGTTTCACAACAAGCCATTTTATTGTACATTTTAAGTGGGTGAATTGTATGGTATATAAACTAATTTTAATAAATATGTTAAAAAATAAAAAGAGAGAGAAAAAGTGGTGAAGACATGAATTGATTGGAGTTCTAAAATCAATAACTCATGGCCACTTCCACCATACTATCGCTGTAAGAAACATAAATAAATATTTAAGGAAAATATTCTTGAGTCAGATTTGTTTAAATATTTAAATAAAAATTATAGAATCTACTAAGTTCTTGTTCTGTTACAATCAGAATTTTTAGACTTGATGGAGATCAATCTGTGGAAGAAGAGTAAAGAATGAGAGGCAGATATCTCAATCATAACAAAATTGTCTTTATGAAATAAAAAGACAACAGAATATACATGAAACCAGTAAATCAACTACTTCCAAGTCAGTTGTTGGGAAGCCATCTTATTAACCAACTGCTATTAAAATAATAATTGAATTGACAAGTTCTTACTCTTGTGATTTTAAGCAGGCATTTCAACTCAGAGGCTATTGGTCTAACAAATTCTCACTCTTGAAAGTATTTAACCCAAGGGCAAATCAGAGTAAAAATAATTAAGTTGCACACTTTAAGTACCTTTAGTACTAATGCCTTTTATGGCCTATAAATGAGAATTTTTATAATAGAAAGGAAGAAAAATGTGGTGATGAAGGGAATGATTATCATTTCTGTAGTTATCTTAAAATTCAATGCTTTACTTTCTCTACATACTAATATACATTTATCCACATTTCAGATTCTGACACTTTTCATCTCCAGTTCTGTAACTGATTTAATTAAGAATTTTAAAAGTAACATATTAGTTCCTCTTTATCTGTTCTAAGACCCTCACTGGATGCCTGAAACTGCAGATAGTACTGAACACTATATAGTCTATGTATTTTTCTATACATATATACATATTATAAAGTTTAATTTATATAATAGGCACAATAAGATATTAATAACAATAACTAATAATAAAAAAGTAAATCACAACTGTAAAATAAGTGTTACTTGAAAACAAACATTGTGATTCTGTGACAGTCAATCTGATCACTCAGAATGTAAAGTGATTAATGGTCAGGGAGCTTACATAGAGTGAACAGTCTGGGCAATGGGATGATTCATATTCAGGGATAAATCAAGATGGCATGAAATTTTATCACACTATTCATACTGGCATGCAATTTAAAACATGAGTTGTTTACTGGATTATTTCTGGAATTCTCCATTTAATATTTTCAGTTTGTAGTTGACTCTGGGTAACTGAAACCACAAACAGTGATGCCACAGGTAAGGGAGGGCTAAAGTTCAAAGGGTCTGTAAACAGCCATGTTCTACTCTAATTCACATTTGCCAAAAGTCATTATTTCTTTTCATTAGTGTCATCTTCCCTGTATTTTAAGCTATTTAATAAATTTATATTAGAGATAAATGTTTGGAGTCACAATGAAGTAACACTATTCTATATTCTCAAAGTACTCATACACTTTGGCTAATTGTTTAAGACTAATTTGACTATATCCATGCACTAACAGCAGCATTTTGACCTCTCTACTCATTATGACATAAATGGCATGACACCAGCACAAAGTTATATTGTTTTCCATTTCCATAGAAAAGAAAAGCAACATAACTTAGTAATGAGAGGGTGTCAATGAATTATAAATAACTTCTGTATAAATGACAGCAATATAAACAGCTCCTTTTGTATCAAGTAGGTATTATGTTTTAACACAAAGATTCATTTTAGTTAATTTAAGTTGACTCTTAAGCATTACAATTTGAAAGCTGACAGAAAAAGAATAAATAAACAAATAGTTATAATTGTTCAAGGACATACTCTGAACTATTCTATACATAAATCATCTTCTGTCATTCATGTTAGACAATACAAACTTCTTCCTTTACTGAGTTTGCACAACTAACTGGTGGTTATAATATCACCCAAATATTAACACCAATTTTAAGTTGGAAAATTTTTTTATTAAATTAGCAATATTTTCCAATGAATACATTTTGAAGCATTAGACATATAGTAAGGAAAAATTCAACATTCATAGATGATTAGGTAATAGCATGTACACAAATAAAATATAACTTCCTCTACATAACTCTAGCAAATTATCGTAGTGTAACACTTTGTAATTTAACCTTCAGCTTTTTACCTAAGTCCTGATACTTAGCTATGAATGAACAAATGATATATTTGGCCCTGGGTCTTTTCATAACATAAAACATTGCTCATCTTGTCAAGAATAAAAAGCCCCAAACTAAGTATATAGATTCTGGAGACTAGTGGTGGGGACTAGCACTGCAACCATAAACAAATTATGAATCTCTTAAATGAGAGAACTTGTCTGGATAATCTCTAAGAGCTCTTCTAACTCTATCAGCTGTATTACCCAAAATAAATGCTAACTCCTTATAAACTGACATAGAGCATTATAATGTCTTCCTAATCTCCCAGACATGAGTAGTCAATATGGACATAATTGATTTAAATAAATTAATGCAAGCATGTATGTGTGTATGTGTGTGTATATGATTTTTCATTTGATTCATGTAAGTTATGTTTTCCAACAGATTAACTACATTTATGTTAACCATGCCATAATTTCTCGTGTTTAAATATATCTTATATTTAGTTCCAAATATTCCATAGTTAGTTACTTTCAATATTATGTGTGAATATTAAATAAAAAGTGAAGAAAACAGTACAAGGAAAAAAATAGCCCATAAAAAAGATTCAAAAGAATGAAAGAATATGTTCAGCATAGCAGAAAGGGAACCAGAGAATGCATCACAATAATGAACAGGATTTGATCTTGTTACTCGAGCTGTTGAAATGCAGTCTTTCTGCAAAACCAACAGAATGTGTACACTTCCAAATCTCCACACTTAACGACACTGCAGGTAATGCATAAAAATGCTTCATCATTTTATAATTCAGGACTTAAAAGACACTGAACCCATGCTTGTGGTCATTTGAGTATTTGTGCTAATATCTCTACCTTAGATATTTAAGGTATAATTCCTAATTCTATACTTTGCTCCCTAAAACAATCACACTGTAAGTTTTCCAGAAAATGCATGACTCTCAAGCCTTTATTTATACTCTCTTTGGGAAAACTTGTACTTTTTTTGTGAAGATATGAGGCAGAGAAAGAAAATAAGGAAGCAAGCATACAAGCCAGCCCAACATTGTTATCAAGAGAAGGAAGTGTTCCATTGCCAGATGGTGTTTACTCAATTTTGCATCAGAGTAGTTTCATAAAACACCGTGCCACCTAAGGATATAAAGCTTTCAGAATCCAGTCATACCCGAGGTCAAATATTAAGAATAATTTTTTCCAACCATTTATAGTCTAAAATAAGCTTCTAAGATTATCCTTCTCCACTAAACAAACCCTTCTCACCTCCTGCCCCCAAATTCCCCAAAGAAGAGTTAACTGACGTTCTTATTACACTATCTCCAAATACTGTTTAGCTTAATTGTTTGTGGCATTTTGAATTATAATACTTTGGGTCTATAAATTAATACAGGTCCAAGAAGTGGGTGACAGCTGGGGGGACCTGGGCTAACAGGAGTTTAGCCCAGTTCAGTTTTAGACAGACATTTACTACAATGGTTTTATTTCAATTATATTATTTACTCACCTGATTCTTTTGCTTCCAAAAGAGTTAATTCACACCATAGCATAAATCCTAAAAAAATAAAATGACTGTACTCATGACAGAATAAATGCTTTCTTTTCTAAAGGAGTGGTGTAACAGCCTATTAGGTAATTTTTTGATTTTCAATATCTGGAATTTCGATATTTATGATAGCTTGTAATAACTATGAGAAAGAATGAGGGAATGTAGATGAAGTCTGTCATTATGTATTTATGCAAAAGAAAAAAAACTACTATATTGTGAATTCACAAACACTAATCATATAAGTTAATATTTTTTCTATCTTTTTACGGCAGTCCTTTGGGAGAAACTGGAAGCAAGAAGAGCACTGGGACTTCTCAATTTAAAAGCTATTTCTTCGAGAGTCTATGCAGAGAACTGCTTCAGAAATAGTATCCTGAATTTGTCAATTGTTTTCTTTCTTACTTTCTAAATGAAGAACTTGAAAACGGAAAAAGAAAAATAAAACACCATGAATCCCAGTTGTCTATGAGACACATGAATATGTCAGTCAACTTGTTTGTGACCTACTGCAATAATGAATCAAAAGAAGCACACTAGTCGTGTAATTTATTACAGTAGTATATCAGGAGGTGAGGCCTCCAGGAGCTGAGTTACACAAACCTTGCATCCTTGCTTTATTTACTCCCTATATTTAAGTTTGACATAAGAAGAAAGAGTAGGAGGGTCTGAAGTCAGAATTGAAATCTTCTTTTGCATAATTTTCACTATGACTTTAGACATTTAAACAAAGGTAATAGCATTAAGAGTTCTAACCTTTTATTTACCATTTTAGTTCACATACATTAAAAAGTAAACAAGTTAAAATACTACTTCTTTATAATTAAAAATATATATATTCTCATTAATATATATATTTTTAATATTTTTTTAATTTCTTTTTTTTTATTTATTCATTTTTGAGAGGAGACACAGAGTGAGAGAGAGAGAGAGAGAGAGAGAGAGAGAGAGAAAGGGGGGAGGAGCTGGAAGCATCAACTAATATGTGCCTTGACCAGACCAGTGCAGGGTTTTGAACTGGCGACCTCAGTGTTCCCAGGTCGACGCTTTATCCACTGCGCCACCACAGGTCAGGCTATATTTTTGATTGTACATTGCATAAACTCTCCCATAGGTTTAGAGTAGCTTACAATGGTAAACTCCAATTTCGACTATGCGTATATGTATGGACAGAAGCTGCAGCCACCATCACAGCTGCCTGGCTCGTGAAGGTTCTCATTTGATTCGAATAGATCATAGTGAAACAATAGGGCCAAAAAAAGGTGGGCCATTTTCCTTTATTCTGACCGCTGAGGCTGGGCGGAAGCCCGGGAACAAGCTGGGGCCGCAGCTGAGCAAAGGTGCTCACCTCTACCCTTGGTGCTAAGGCTTGGTTTTAAGAGTAAGCTTTTCCCCACACCCTTGACTGATTGGATGATGTAGGGTGGTACACTCTCCTGAAGAATCTCATTGTGCCTCGGATGGGTGGTTTTGTATTGGAGACTTCCTTGTTTGTATAATTGGATTAAAGGTTTTGATTCTACACTATAAAGTGGGGCAGGCCAGGAGCTTGCTCTCTCTCTTGGTTCCTGAGATATTAGAGAGGAAAGCAGATTAAGGCCACATGGAGGCCAGGAGAAGCAGCCAAGATGGCAGAATGCTGAGGAAGAAGGCAGTTTGTTAAGAGTGTGTGCTGGAGGAGATGGGGAACAAAGGTAAATAAGTCTGCTGAGCTAGAAACCTTTTTTTCTAGGAAACTCAGATAAGTCAGTAGCTTAGTGAGCACTGAATGAGTGGGTTTTGGTGCCCAGTGTGTGTTTTTGCTTGCCCACCGGGTGCAAGCTAGAATTAAAGCTGATGGCTCACCAGTTCTTGGCTCCGTTGTTTCATTACTGACTGTTCGAATCTAATGCTAACCTGCATTGGCCAGGCGGCTGTGATCCTTGCCTTGACTACTGGCTTTACAAATATATACTTTCAGTTAACAGTATCTACATTTCCTTCCATTTTTCTTTATTGTTTTTAGAGCTTTAATATGTAACTATTCAACAGATCAACTCATGTATCTTACTAACTTCATTTATCTTAAAATATCAACTTGACATTCTAATATTTTGATCACCTAAATGAAAATTATTAAATACAGCCTGAACAGCAGTGGCCCAGTAAATAGAGTGTTGGCCTGAGGTGCTAAGGACCCAGGTATGAAACCCCGAGGTCATTGGCTTGAGTGTAGCCTCATCCAGCTTCAGCCTGGGCTCACCAGCTTGAGCCCGGGGTCACTGGCTTGAGTGTGGGATCATAGACATGACATCATGGTTGCTGGCTTGAGCCCAAGAGGTTGCTAGCTTGAAGCTCAAGGTCACTGGAATGAGCAAGGGGTCAGTTGCTCTGTTGAAGCTTCCCCAATCAAGGCACATATAAGGAAGCAATCAATGAACAACTAAGGTGCTGCAGTGAAGAAGTGATGTTTCTCATCCCTTTCCCTTTTGACTCTTTCCCTGCCTGTCTTTCTCTCTCTCTCTCAAAAAAAGTTTTTTTTTTTAAATTAAAAAATTAAAAAAGAATTATTCAATATATTTTATAAGTTGATGGTTAACTATATTTTCTTTGAAAATTTGTTAGTCTGGGCTAGTTGAAAGTTTCTTAGCATTTCGAATTTTTTTAGCTTTATCTGTTCTTAAAACTCTTCCTGTAAATAAAATATCTTGTTACAGTAGACTTTTGAGTATTAGGGCCATAGAGACATCTATTTTTCCTGCTAAACAGTTTTGCTTCCTTCAGCTAAGTAGAAAGTTCTATATAAATAAGTTGCACTTAATATCTTGGCTTCTAGGAAGCTCAGGAATAAACTTATGCTTTTGTTATTTATTTACATTTTTACTATACATGAGTTTTATCATAAACTAGTTGAATTATTTTTAAAAAGTTGAAATAATAACTAATTTTAATCAGTTGGCTGGCATTCTAAATGTTTCTAAGAGTCAAACACAGAAAGAAAATTCAAGATATTGTCTGAAGCTTATGTTTATTTATTTTTGTATGTGTAAAACTTCTAAGAAATACATTAACATCAGCTATAGAACAATACAAAAATTAATCAAGAATTCATTGAACAGAAAAATTCTTGTAAGGCAATTCAGAATTTCCTGAATTTAAATATGAAACTTCACTAGAAAAATTAAAATGAAAGATATATGCTAATTTATGTGTATGAGTGTGTGTATGCTCATGTGAACACATTAGCATGTGGACATACTGGCTTTTGTCATCTATCTGTTCTTTTTATCTTTATATATGAATTTCTACAGTAAGGCTGGTGGGACAAAAGGCTCCTTGTTTTTTGAAAATTGTGTCTGATGCTTACAAAATTGAAAGCTTCCAAGAATTATTAAATCAATCAATCAATCAGTATAGTACCACATTCTGGAAGGACACCAGCTGTTTTCTAGGTGAATACACTAGTTGCCCTGGATACCAACCATTATTCTTCTCTAAGAACACTTCTTTTCTGAGTCCAGCTTCATAACACTTTAATTTGCACGACTGACCAAGCTGAACCATCACTGAAATATATGCGAATTTAAATCAAAGGGATTATGTTAGTGATAAACACCATTAACTCTACTGCAATAACACCCTTGTCTTAACAAATAGGAATATCAGTTGCATAGACTTCAGAAAGTTCCCCTGAAAGACTGAGGGCTTTGAAATCACTGAGCTTTGACTTGGTCTTTATTTTAAAGCTGTTTACTTTTTCATTTTATTCAAGAAAACAAAATTTTCTTTTAACAAGAAAACATACATAGCTTTATTTGATGCTGTAAAAGTCATACTCTGGCAGAGTGAATCATTCCCTATCTTGGCAGAAAATGAACACTATGACTAAAACTCTTTATTCTTAGATTTGAAACCATGTCACCTGTCCTGACATCTCAATGTCCTCTCGAGCTGGGCCTGGGCTATGTAGCAGTTGGTTTTACCCTCTGTCTAGCAATACTCACATAGCAGTAGACTGAACACAGTTTTACCTGGACAGGCTGCCCTTAAAAACTGGTCATATCTCCTACAAAAGAGAGTTCATGAGACTAAGAATTTTACTGAGAAATAAATTTTATCTCAATTTCACTTAGTTTTCATTAAGTCTGCAGAAATCAAGGCTATACTTATTAAATGTGATATTCTGGTAATATCTGTTCCTCTCCCCATTGTCATTTCCTCACCATTTATATCGTTTTCAAGCTATATCTCTTCCTTTTATGGAAAAACACTCTCCAGCACAGACCTGGGAGGCATTTCTTGCAGATGTCTGGTATTTCTATCAAACAGTTTTATTCCAGCAGAGCGAATGCCTGGTATTTTGTTTTCTGCCTTCCTGTGCTAAGAGAGTCCAGTAATTAAACCATGGCTACTCCTTGGGAACAACGTCATGTTGCATCAGAAACCTCATCATTCATGGGCTTCTAACAATACCAACCTTTTTACATATCTTTTTTTTAGCGATATGAGAGGGAAGGAGAGAGAGAGAAAGAGAGATGTCAGTTAGGTGTTTTTCTTATTAGTTGATTCTGGTATGTAATCTCACAGGAGTTCAAACCTGAAGTGTTGGTGTATCTGGATAATGCTTCAATCAAGCTACTTCGCCATGGCCATATCCAATCATTTATAGAATAGTGTATATATATTCATTTGGAGATGGCCACCCTGTTTGCTTCTTTATATAACAGCTCCCTTCTATTGGTCATAATCATTCCACTGTTCAAACAGTAATTATGATCTTCCACAATCCTCAGAGCTGCTCTTTCTAGAAGTCACCTTGCCAATCTTGCTAACCAATTTGCAATCAAAAGAAAATGCAGTGACCTACCCAACCAAGAAATATGTTCTGCACATTTCTCCTAAAAACACCATTGAAAATGCAAAAAATAAAGAGAAAAGTCCTTTTTTTAATTTTTTTTGTAGAAGCTTTACAAAGAAGCATGTCTAAAATCACAGAGCTATGCACATATAAACACAGACGCGTGTGCTCACACACATCCATCAGGACCTAAGAATCTTATCAGAGACGCAGTTGGGAAAGCATAGGGCAAAGCTAGCAAGAGAAGGTAAGGAGGTTTGATCAGCTAAAGACATTGGGATGCTACAGTAACATCATGAAAGTTGTTCCTGGTGCACTCAGCATGGGCTGGTGAGCAGGCAGAGAATGGTAAGTCCAGGATACCAGACAGAAAGAGTCAGGTGAAGAGACAAAGAGGTAATTTAGGATTTATTCTAATTGATGTAAGTCATGTTCATACATGTGTTTATGTGTGTAGTAAATGTAATTACAGGGTTTTAAATTTGCTTTATTTTAAAATTTGCGTTATTTAAGGGAAGTTTTATAAGATTTAGTATTAGTTACTAAATATTGCCAAGCATCAGGTTGTATGTAATTGTTACTTTAACTCCTGAAAATACCCACTACAAGACATAAACTATTAATCCTATTTTACATAAAAAAGAAAGACTAAGACACGAACATTTAAAATATACCCTAAGTTTATTGAACATATGTCAAGAATCCAAGTCTCAATTTCATGTCTATCTCCACAACCAAACCTTATTCATTTCTGCTACGTCATATTGCTTCTTGAAAAGCAGAATGTTCTAGTCTGAAGCTAAAACTGTGTACATGATTAAAATAACCATGATGTGACTTCATCTTATTAGGACTATTAATGTATGAAAAAGTAGGTCCAGAGGCTGCTCTAGTTGAGAACTACAAAAGCAGTGGTAGAGAGATAAAATGTAAGAGCTGGAAGGTAAGTTTACAATTCAGTACTACTCAGCTATAAGAAATGAGGACACATTGCCATTTATGACAGCATGGATGAACTTTGAGAACATTATACTAAATGAAATGAGTAAACCAGAAAAAGCTAGAAACTTTATGATCTCACACATAGGTGGGACATAAAACTGATACTCATGGACATAGAAAAAAAGTGAAGTAATTACCAGGGGGAGGCAGGAGGGGAGTAAAGAGAGACAAATATATGATGACAGAAAATGATTTGTCTCTGGGTGATGGGCATGCAACACAATCAACAGTTCAAATGCTGTGCAAATGTTTATCTGCAACCTATTTACTCTTATTGATCAATGTCAGCCCATCAAATTAAATATCTAAGTAAAAAATATTAAAAAATATAGAACATGCAATTCAAAAATATTAAGTTAATTGCTGAAAGTCACACATACCTTTTCTCCAGAATCAGAAATTAAAACAATTTCATCTAACACCAATTTCTGGTTACTTTTACTCCTGTCTTATTCTCATTCAGGTACCTGTATTTGACATTTTCACCATATCATATGAACTTTATTGTAATCACTCTGTGATATCATGTATACGTCATAGATACAAATAATAAAATGTAGAAAATATCATACACTATCTTATTTTTACAACCTTTATTTCTCTTAGGTGTAAGACCAATGTTAAAATGTCTTTGGGCACTAGTAAATCAAGGCACATCATGACTGGTACTCAGTAAAAGCTGCCCTCTCCCTTCCCTGAGTTTTAGATACTTTTTGTGGTGTTTTTGATTGCAGAAGAGGAGGTTGGACGGTTTAGCTAGGAAATTAAGTGGTCAGGAAGAAAGAATTTAGAAGTCCTACAATACACAAGGAATTGTGTACAATGAGCTGTCTGAGACTCAGCCTAAGTTTCAAATGCCCTAGAAGATAGCCACAAATGTGAAACCAATTTATAATTACCTAAATTTAGAAATTAATTTTATTTATGCACAAAATATTGTTTTACACAGACTTACTATACACTTCTTATTTTTTAGGGAATGCAACTTAAACATAAATATATGCCAGGATAGTCAATGTTATTCATCTCATTGCACACATAAACTAATTAATAAAATTTTTCAGCACAATAAAAATGTATACTTTTTTGCCAATCTTACAAAAAATAGGTATAATTTTGATTCATTCACATTGAATGGCTATTTTGTTGGCTGTTGTCATTATTTGACAATCTGAGGGAAAGGGGTTAGTGCCCCTAACTAAATAGTCAAGTATTGCATGTTTTAAAACTTCTTGTGGCACACTGGTTAAAAACCACTGATCTACACCAAAGAGAATCATCTAACTGTGTGATATTCTTGGACTATATCACTTTCAAAGAAAATAAAAGCATAGAAAACTCCCCCCACCCACCCTTTTCTTAAAGGTTAACTCTATTCATAAGTCCATGTGATATCTGTAGAAAAATCAGACCAAAATTGATTGAATTTATGGGAGGCTAGCATCATTTTTGTTGTATACAAAAGCATTGTATTATAGAGTTAACTCAATCAAAGTAAGCCCATTCTACCCTGAAAATAATAATTTTCACTAAATATTTGAAGCACCACCTCAGAGAGAGAGAGAGAGAGAAAGAAAGAGAGAGAAAGCTAATTTGTTCTAGTTTATACAGAAGCCTGAATTGAGATCTAGAGACGAAATTCATAAAAGAAATAAATTTTGTCTAAAAAACTGCTTAAATTAAGTACCTCCAGTAAAATAGAAAATGAAAATATTCAGGTTGCAATTAAAAAAATCACCTGTCAAATATGTTAGGAAGAAAAGTGTCTTTTATTAGGTAAAAAATAAATGTTGTATTTGACAAAAATAATATTCTATAACTTTGAAAAAAAATAGTAGAAGTCATTGTGAGTTCAGAGAGGTAGAAAAAATTTCTTGTTTCAACTCAAAGGTTATTTAAAAAGAATTACTATTATTAACTTTTCCTCAAATCTGTCCTTATTCTGCAAGACCATAAATTCACACACAGGGTGATTTTTAATAAATGGAGCCTTTATTGAATAGTGTTATCAGTTCAATGTGCTAGTATCTATATTTGCTTTGAACCTCAACAATCTTTATTACACAGCTTTGAAAAGAAAAATATATAATCCACTCACTTGCCAGTATTCATTGAGATCAGGTTACTTCCACTCACTACATTAAAAACATATATCATTCCATTCATCTTTAAGTATAAAATCTGCTACACAGATCTGAAAATCACTATCTTGCAAAAAAAGATTATAAGAAAGGAATATTATTTTGGGCTTTTATTGCTTTGTCTTGGAAAAAAAAGTAGAGAAAGGGACAATTTTGTAAATAATCTAGGATTGCATTAGTCTAAAGTTTTGATAGTTTTCTATTATAATCATTTTTATGAAACTAAAACAGATATAATAATGAAAAATGCTGAGTTGTTTAAATATGGTTCTACTACACATATATTAAGAGAGAAGACACAGCCTGACCAGGCGATGATGCAGTGGATAGAGCATCAGACTGGGATGTAGAAGACCCAGGTTCGAGACCCCGAGGTTGCTAGCTTGAGCATGGGCCCATCTGGTTTGAGCAAAAAGCTCACCAGCTTGGACCCAAGGTCACTGGCTCCAGCAAGGGGTTGCTTGGTCTGCTGAAGGCCCGTGGTCAAGGCACATGTGAGAAAGCAATCAATGAACAACTAAAGTGTCGCAATGGCAACGAAAAACTAATGATTGATGCTTCTCTCCGTTCCTGTCTGTCTATCCTTATCTATCCCTCTCTCTGTCCCTGTAAAAAATAATAATAATAAAGTAAAACAAAATAAAGAAGACACAAATAAAAATAGTGTTGTGTAAGGATTTGTTTTATTTGTAGCTAAATAACACATTTTTTAATCTTAGGGGTTCATTATAATAGAATTTCCAAGTTTTTTAATGTTCTCTTTATTAAATAAAAAAGTGTATCAATTTGGTTAGAATAGAAATATACAGAATTTTTGTTTTCCAAAGGAAAAAAAAAAACAAAAGCTACTAGAAAATGCCTAATTTTGAAATGTTCATTGTATTATAGTCTTACTGTATTTATAATCAAACTATCTAGGTTCATCATTATTAAAAGCCAGATCACTGGAGCACGGGGACTTTTAACAAACATGGTAATGTTCATGTATTCAATTAATACCCAAAGTAAGGCTGAAATTTAGTATTCTACTAAAAGTGTAAGTGTAAAGGATTAAATAAACTTTCAACTCCTCATTGTGGTATTTACTTTGTAATCTTATTTTTTTAATTAGATTACATAAATTTAATAAATATAAATCTCCATTCTGTATAAGTTACTATTTACTTTTTCTTAACTGCATAATTCCTTATGCACCTAAACACTAGGAACAAAATATGCAGGTGAAACAAATAATAAAAGCTAAAGGAAAACCCTACATAACATGGGCCATGGACAAGCTGTTATGGTATGTCTCAACCTATGGAAGATCTACTAAGTTCCAGCTTTATCACAATATAATTGAAATACAACACTGTGGAAGTTTGAAGTATAAAATGTAACAATTTGAAGTATATGTATACTGCTAAATGTGTATAATGCACCTGACATAGTTAGGTTTTGTTTTTTTGTGGTGAGAACTTTTAAAATATACTCTCTTAGCAACTCCAATTATACAATACAGTACTGTTAACTATGGCTAGACAGAAGTACCTTATTTTGGAGAAGGAGAGAAATTATTTAGAATATAACAAGACTTATTTTTTTAAATGTCAAAACAAATTCTTTAAATTTTATTAAAGGTATCAGATTATTGGGCCACATAGAGTAGTTATAATTTCCATATATATGAATAGATAAAAAGAAGAAGTAAAAGCAGGTATAAAATAATAAGTTGATGTGGATATAGGATTATGAGGAGTTATAAAAGCATTACCTCTATTAGGGCAGACTAGAAAATAATATCACACCTGGATAATTATTTACCTAATTGTCTTTAAAAGCATTAATCACTAGCTTCATTTAGAATTTCTGTATTCTGAGGCACATACTTTCATACTATACCCTCATAATAACCCTGAAATTTAGGTAGATAAGTTTCTTATTGGAAAACTAAAATTTATAAAGACTAAATGATTTACCTAAGGTCACATGATCTTTAATTAGAAAAAAACAGACCCATAATTTAGATAGAATATTTAATCAGAGTTATTATTTTTAGAACAAACTCAACTCATCATGTCTTAGCTGATTATTTCAATGTTCCCTAATCATACATCTGCCCTTATCAGTACTACTCACAGTAGCCCCTCTGCAACAATGAGGTATTTCTACTAGAATGTAAATCAGTGTATTTCCTCCTTCTTCAAGTACACAGAAATACACATCTATTTATTTATCTATATATACATACATAGACATAAATATGTATGTATAAATTTAGTTAGTTGCCCTAAAATAAAATCTCCCTATATATGTGTGTGTAAATAAATATATATCTATATTAATAGATATAATATGTATAATGTATTTATACATATATAGGTAGGTATTCAATGGAATTAAACAGTCTGCTTAATAATGTTGATAAGATGTTACTGAATTATGCCCGTTTTTTATTGTCTGTTTCTGTATATAAAGCTTTATAGAAATGATGCCACATCCATTCATTCACATAGTCTTGATGTCTGCTTTAGCACAATAAGGCACTGTAGTTGTGATAGAGAAAATATGCCTCACAAAGCTTTAAATACTTACCATCTCACTCTCCAAGAAATACAGTGGAGGATTGGAGAGACTCAGCACCATTTTGTCCTTCAGGTGTGCATTGGTGAGGTGGGGGGGCACTGAGGTAAACATTTTCCCAGTGGTATAATTACCAGATCTTATGCTCTTGAACCCTTGAGTTTTTCTAGTTGCTAAGGGCTGCTGTCCTCATAGGATAACGGCAGGGCATTGGACTTTTAACATTCTACAGACCTTACATATCTGCTGTAAGAATTCTTCAGGGGAAGCATAAAGACTCTTCAAGTAACATTTCATTGAGAACCCAGAGAAAGGAGACAGCAAATGAGCCTGACTGTGAAGAGTTTGGTTCTGTTCAAAGCTCAGGTTGCTTTGAGGACCCAAACACAGACAGAGGATTGTTTCATTCTTTCTTAATGTTCTTTTAGTCTAGGGTAACTATCAACTTCATTTCATACTTTAAAAGAATTATAAATAACCTTGGAGCTTATGCAAATCACTCTAACAATTCTATTAATTAATAATTCAATTAATAACAAGGCAAAAAATAAATGATTGTTTCTTCAGAATAAAGTTCATATGAGTTAATCTGTCTCTATGGTAGTGAATACACTTGAAGAATATTTTCAAAATATTAGCCACAGTTTTCTTTTTCACCGAATATATTATTGAATTGGATTGGTTCATACAATCAACTTATTTTGAAATCCCTTCATATGCATATTGAAAGCAAAAATAAAGGATATAGTTTTCAAATGTATCAAGTTTAAACTTATAATAAAAGAAATTCTCAACTTACATGTCTCTGGGATCCATCATATTCACACCTTTCAATTTTTCCTAGGCTTCCGTCTGAGAAATATAGTTTCTCTGCGTTGTGGTCAATGGTGAGTCCATTTGGAGTGAGTATGTCTGTACTGACCACCATGTGAGCATTCTTCCCAGTCAGGGTAGATCTCATGATACTCGGATGTTGTTCATTCCAGTTAGTCCAAAACATTAAACTAATTAAAATAAATTTTTTGAAAATTAAGTCAAAATTTTCATTAATAGTTAAAACATTAGTAGAAATATAACAATGTCAAGCTATTTAAAAAGAAGTAAAAATATTTCTTATATCCTGTAATCTTTAAGAAATTTTAAGTAATAAGGGGTGATGGATATATTATATTTACATGCATATTTTCCCCAGTTTCTTAAGTGAAGCCTGGACACTACTCCTGAAAGTCAGTTATCCTGTACATGCTTTCAAATAGTGATTTCATTAAATTGAGTCAGTTTAATGCATAGTGAGGTTTTATTATAATCAGGGACAAAATAGTCATCTTAAATTTTCTACTAACTGCAAATATACTCTACGTTATTAATATCATGATTCAGTAGGCCCAATATGACCATTTTGGATATTGTTCTTAATCCATTTCTTTTTTCTTCAACTGGTGAAAATTTAAATCACCCTCTCTTTCCAGGTTTGCTTTTTATATCCTGTGTCCCCCTTTTATATGTTTTAGAAAAATATAATTATTAAACTCTTACATTTCTTTAATATCTTTTTTTCTTTTCTCTTTTTCTTTGTGTAATTTTTCTACAAATTACAATGTTGTTTCTGGAATTCCAGGAGTTACTCTCATATTCTTAAATATAATATTTGTTATTTAAAGATTTTATAGAATGCTTTAAGTCAGTGTTTGTTAGACTATTCTTTGAAGAAGTTCTAGATCTCACTGGAAACCCTTAGGGATCACTGGAAAGTGAAAAGGCTGCAGGGTTCCAATCTCTAAGCTCTATTTCTATTAAAACATCACATCTCTTCTGTCTCATTTTTCATTTATAAGACTGTAACTAAGAATTTAATAGATCAGGTGTTGCTGCTTAAAAGAGAATATAAGAAAAAGGAAAGAAGGAAGGAAGGAAGGAAGGAAAAAAGGAAGGAAGAAAGAAAGGAAGGAAAGAAGGAAGGAAGGAAGGAAGGAAGGAAGGAAGGAAGGAAGGAAGGAAGGAAGGAAGAAAGGAAGGAAGGATAGAAGGAAGGAAGGATAAAAGGAAGAAAAGGAAAAAGGCCAATGGGAGAAAGGAAAGAAAGAAAGAAAAAAAGTACAAGGAAGGGAGGGAGGCTGACAGGAAGGCTGCCTTAAATATTTGAAAAAAAATATGCTTAATATGTACTGACAAAAAAAACTATTTAAAATAATATTTCATATTTATAGCAATATTTTATATATCATTTATTTGTATAATAATTTAAAGGCAATGTAGCATTATAGCCAAAATAATGATTAAATATGTAGATTTTGAGTATTATGCATAAACATATTACTGGATAATATTTAAGTTCTAAACCAAAAACTTTCTGCTTGCTAATTTAAAAAATAACTCCCACCAACTGAAGAAAGCTAGGTCATCTATGTTTTTTATTAAAATATTTCATAGAATTTTTATCTATTCTATGGAACATAAAAATGTTCTAAGTATGTAAGTATCAAAAAAAATTGTCCTATGAATAGGCATAGTTGAAAAACAAAAGGAATTACACTTTCTTGAATTTTGAAGTAATTTTATCCTACACTGTGACTTTTAAAATGAAAATCATAGTTAAAACATTTTAAAGTTATGAATATAATATGGGGTATAAAACACAAAAATTATCTGCAATATTTTCCTAGATTGCTATTTTGCTAACTTTAGACGTTCTGATGTGTTAGTGTTCCTTTAATCTTACCTATTATTTCACAGATGAACAGAAACCAGAGAGCTTGAATAATTAGTTATAGAAACAGAGCCAACTTTTCTTTTTTCTTTTTTTTGGCAAGAGAGACAGAGGGAAAGACAGATAGGGACAGACAGACAGAGAGGGAGAGAGATAAGAAGCATCAATTCTTTGTTATGGCATCTTAGTTGTTCATTGCTGTCTCATGTGTGCCTTGATTGGGGCTGGTGGAGAGGGCTACAGCTGAGCCACTGATCCCTTGCTCAAGCCAGTGACCTTGGGCTTCAAGTCAGTGACCTTTGGGCTCAAGACAGCCACCTAGGTGTCACGTCCATGATCTCATGCTCAAGAGAGTGACTTTAAGCTGCTGAGCCTGTGCTCAAGCCAATCACCTCAGGTTTTAAACCTGGGTCCTTTGTGGCCCCAGGCTAATGCTCTATTCGCTGTGTCACCACCTGGTTAGGCCAGAGCCAAGTTTTAAACTGAAGTACTCTAACTTTCATCTAGAATTTAAGATTTTATTTTATTTTATATTTGAAAATCTGAGTTTATTCTTTTTGTTTCAGTCATCTGTAATTTTTTTAAAATATTTTATTGCATTTATTGGGATGATTGGTTAATGAAATTATATAGGTTGGAAGTGTACAATTCTATAATCCACATCTGCATATTGTATTGTGTGTTCACCACTCAGTCATCTTCTATCGTTATTTATCCCCCTTTATTCTTTTCTACCTCTCCTCACCTCTTTTTTATCTGGTAATCACCTTAGGGTTGTCTGAGTCTATGAGTTTGTTTGTTTAATCCGTTCATCTTTTTAACCCATCTCTAAATCCCTTTCCCCTCTACCAGCTGTCAGTCTGTTCTCTGTATCTATTAATCTGCTTCTATTTTATTTGTTTATTTTGTTAATTAGAAGATTTTATTTTAAAATTTCAGTTAATCAATTAACATACCAAAGTGATTTATAGGTAACATTGTTATATAGAATGATAAAACTTATTTTTCATAATTTAAACTTTAATTACATATAATTTCCCATTAAAATATTATGGCATGTTTAATTCTAATTTAAGGTTTATTATATGCAAGAAAAAATATAATTTTAGGTTATATAATAAATAATTATAGCACAAAATACTTCACAATAAAAACTAATCATACACAATATTATCAGTGAACTCCATCATTTTTATTTTAAAATTTTTTTATACCTTTCTAAGGTGAACTGTAGAAAATTCTTCAGCTGAACCATCGAGATCAATGTAGCTGATTCAAGTACAAGTTGTTTAGTGATAGGGCAGAGGTGTGAGTAGACCTAGCTCTGCCCCAGGCATCCAAATGCCTGTGTACATCTGAACTAAGTCTCCAGAACTGTGAGAGGTCACCCTTCTTTCAACTTTAATCTCTCAACCTTCAGACTCTTTATTTATGAGATGAAGATTTTGTTTTGTTTTATATTTGCTCTATATTATAGTCTAAACATTTCTCTTCTTATAAATTCTTAATTAGTATTATTATAAATGCCTGCATATTATATCATCCAACATAGGTGAACTACCTACCCTGTTGTCTAGTTTCTAACATTGAAAAATTAGTTGAAGACAAGATTTGTTGTTGTTGTTTGTTTTCCTGGTATTTTAATTACAGAGATTGCCAGTTTTTAAAATTACTAAATTAAACTGCAAAACACATTTCAGTTTTTAATTCATGTTAATAGTCTTATTTTGTTACTTAAATTTTCAATCAGCTCTAATGTCTTCTTTATATACCTTTTTTTTAGCACAATATTATCTGTTTTCCCTTTCATTATTTAAATTTGTTTTTACTGGATTTCTCATGAAAGTGATACCTAGCATTCAAAGAGTTCAGATTTTCATTATTCACTTTTGCTATGCTTTTGTAACAACTAGTGCTTCATACTGTAAAAAGAGAATTTCAAAGGAAACCTTTATTTTTAAAGCTAATTCATTTTAAAATTAACATAACTTTGATCATCTTGGACTTAAAAGTTTCATGAAGAAATAGAAATAAACTGTTCTTTACTTTTGGCATTCATCCAGGGCTAGCACATGGGGATGGTCGTCCTCTGCCATAGTTATGACAGCCTCCCTGTCAAATGCCCCAGGCCGAGTCTGGTCCACTGTGTGTCTGGTGATGGAGGAGGTGGTGGAACTGGTCCAGTACAGTGTGTCCCAGGCTCGGTGATAAGCAAGTCCTTCAACAGAACCCACATCTGACAGAAGAATGAATAAATGTATACTTTCATTTACAAAAAGATTGGTTTCTGCACAGAAAAAGCATTTAAAATATATATGTATATTTATGTTATTTTATTACTTATTCACAAGCTCTCCAAAATAAAAATATAATAATTATCATACTTATAATTGATAGCTGATTCCATAGAGCAAAACTGAGCTGTGAACTGTTCATGGGAACAGTTTTTATAAAAACATGTCATTTAAGACTTGAATCTTTTCATTCAAAAGAAAAGTCAGTTAAGTAATTGTCTTTTATTTAGAAAAACTAGGTACACTGGGTACCCTTTGAAAATTAATATTTAAGATATGAAAATAAAAAGCAGCTTTTTATTTTCATATCTTAAGTATTAATTTTCAAAGGGTACTCAGTGTGCAACAATTTATAGGAACTTTTGAAAATCATATGGCACAGACACCATTTAGGTATTATAAACAAAATGAGTTTTCCCTTGATATTATGTCTGAAGATGTCAAGGAAACAATCGTCAAAAATTGTAATAGTATCAAGAAGTTAAAATCTAAGTCCACACTTGCAACTATCAAACAGTGGTAGAGAATTTTAATGAAATAATGTAGAAAGTTCTTTGATTCTATTCAAATAATATGATATAAAAACAAAAGAAAATAAACTTAATTGCTAGCTAAGAAATGCTTTAAATGTAGTTGGAAAAGATAAAAATGAGTGCATAGATTCCAATACATAACAGTGACCATGTGAAAAACAAGTAATTATTTCTTAAAATAGTGTTTTCAACCTCATACACTGCTGGTATGAATGTAAAATGATGCAGCTACTTTGGAGAACAGTTTGGCACTTTTTCAAAATTTTAACATATAATTACAATACAACCTAGCAATTTCACTGCTAGGTCTAAACCCAAAAGAAATCAAAATATATAGTCACATGTACACAGATGTTCAATGCAGCTTTATGATAATTGCTAAAAGAAGAAATAGCTCAAATGTCAATCAACTGATGAATGGTTGAATGAAAGGTGGTATATCTATATAATGGAACATTATTCAGCAATAAAAAATAAAAACGTATGATATAGGCTAAAATATAACCTTAAATCTTTTATACTTAGTGAAAGAAGCCAGTAACATAAATCTACTTATTTTATAATTCCCTTTACATGAAATGTTCATAATGGGCAAATATTCAAAGAAAGAAAATAGAATGCTGGTTGCCTGTGTTTAGGGAGCATAGAGGAAAATAAGAAGTGACTACTAATTGGTATGGGACTTTTATGAGGGAATGTGGGAATAATGAAAATATTTTCAAATTGATGATGGTGATGGTTATACAACTCAATATTCTAAAAACCACAGAACTGTATATTTTACTTATCTATTTTTATTTATTTATTTTTATTTATTGATTTATTAGAGCAGTGATTCTTAACCTTTATTAAGGTACCAAACCCACCAGTTTCATATGCGCATTCACTGAACCCTTCTTTAGTGATAAATAAAATATGATTTTTTTTCCAAATTCAAGACATAGGGATATGTTTTTTTACTGGTGCACAAAATGAGCCGTGCATGAACATCACCTTGCTCAAAGAACAAAACCAACAAAGTGCATGAATTCACAACAAATTATGGTATTACTTTATTCTGGCCTCTGCAGGAGAGGCTTCTCCGTACCCCTGAGACCGACTCATCGAACCCTTAGGGTTCAATAGAACCCAGGTTAAGAACCACTGGATTAGAGAGAGGGAGGGAGAGAAGCATCAACTTGTTGTTTCATTTAATTGTTCCATTTAGCTGTGTATCATTGATTGTTTCTCGCTTGTGCCCCGATCAGTGGTCTAACCTGTAACCTCAGGCACATTGGGCCAACACTTTATTTACTGAGCCACCCAGCCAAGGCCTAAATACACTTTAAATGCATATATTATATGTGGTATAGCCTGACCAGGTGGTGGTGCAGTGGATAGAGCATTGGACTAGAACCAGAGGACCCAGGTTCGAAAGACTGAGGTCGCCAACTTGAGTACGGTTCATCTGATTTGAGCAAGGCTCATCACCTTGAGCTCAAGGTCACTGGCTCAAGCAAGGGTCACTCGGTCTGCTGTAGCCCCTCAGTCAAGGTACATATGAGAAAGCAATCCATGAACAACTAAGGTGCTGCAGTGTAGATTTGATGCTTCTTATCTTTCTCCCTTTCTGTCTGTCTGTCCCTATCTGTCACTCTCTCTGTCTGCCACAGTAAGTAAATAAATAAATAAATAAATAAAAATAATGGACAAGAAGTTGTCTTCCAGGGAATGTATAAAATAATATGAGAATAACCATCAATAAATGGAAAATTTAGATTCCAATTTGATAAATTCTGATATTTTTATTGTAAGTCTAGCCACACAGTTGTTGTAAGGTTCAAAAGATACCTTTTCAATGTTTCTGTGTATTTTTTTCTCTCTCTCTCTCTACACGCACACACACACACACACACACACACACACACACACATACAGAGACACAGACACACAGACACACACACACACACCTTAAGGAATTTTAAAGTATTTTTATATATAGTTCAAGTAGCAGTCAATGGAGATATTCTAGAAAATTGAAATGCTTTACAAATAATTAACTGGATGGTTTATTTTTCTTTTTCTAACTACTTAGAATTACTTGAGTGAATAGATTGCAATAAATTACAAGGTAGATTGCTTATTATAAATTAGACTAACACTACCACCACCTTTCTAGTTTGAACACTTCAAGTCATTTTTTTCACATAATAAAAAATAAGATGGTTATCTATAATCACTTTCAGATATAAGCTTTTAGTTTTATTTTTTATGATTTTTTAAGGCCATTTACAAATCACATATCTGAATATGCAGCAGTAGAATGTACCAGCCAGGGTAAAATCTGAACAATCTGACATCCATTCAGAATGGAACAGCCCAGTAAAGGCTGCCAGATATTTAGAGTGTCAACCTGAATCACATCTCTTCTCTTTGGCTTGTACACTTTGTTCTGAATCCTTATGTTCTTAAATCCTTTAACTGTTAAAGAGCTCAACATTTTTTACCAATCTAATGTACTGATAACTAAACATATTAAATTATAGTCTAAAAATTTAGACAAGAAATACCATTGCTGAAAAATTAATTAAACAATTGAAAAACAGAATCTACTAAAAACTACTAAGGGTTCAGTAGGAGAGCAGGCAATTAGTAAATTAGTAAAACAAAATCAATAGGTTTATTATATACAAAATTAACTAAGATATATAATGAAAAAAAGATGTCAATCTAAGTAGTACTAATGATGTGGGTTCCCATATATGAATATATGTATATATATACATGACTGCATGATCCCCTTACCCACCTGAATTGGACTCTTCTAGTGGCTAAAGTATCAAAATGAAGGTACTTTTAAAGAATGTGGTCAATTCCTGGTCAGGTCACACAGGAGAAGCACCCATCTGCTTCTCTACCTCTCCCCGTCTCACTTCTCTCTCTCTTTCACTCTTTCTCTCTCTCCCCTCCTGCAACCATGGCTCAGTTGGATCTAGTTGGCCCTGAACACTGAAGATGGCTCAATGGTCTCCCCACACATGCTAAGAAGAGCTTGATTGCTGAGCAACAGAACAACGTCCCAGATGAGTGGATCCTGGTTGGGGTGTATATGGGAGTCTGTCTCTCTGCCTCCCCTCCTCTCACTTAAAAAAAAAAAAGAGTACCTCAAATATTTCCATGTTAAAATAATCTTTGCTTTACATTGTGTAGGAAAGTTGGCCTATTTACTGGTTTTCCCTGAATAATGAAATGATTTGCTTTAAAGCAGTACAGAAGCAGATTGCCACAATTTTAACTAATAGTGTATTTTTTAATCATATTCATTGTGTGCGTATGTATGTGTGTGTGTTTCAGATAAATAAACAAAACAAAACATTAAGATCTGAGTCTTAGCCTCAATCCCAGTCTAAACCGAAAATTATATGAACTCAGGTCTCTACAAATGCCTCTATCATATATCACCATGAAAAGAAGCAAAGAAATATAAGCGATGAAAGAATTGAACATATGGGTAATTATAGTTTTATCACTCTTTGAAGAGTAACTAGAGATAAGTACTGACTCGAACAAGACTAAGCTAGCATTGGTGTACTCATGGTTATCAGGGAAAACAAGAATTCCAAGGTTTCAAAATCCTCAGATATGTCATGATTCATTCTCCAGGTAAAAGATAGGAGATCTAATATGTATGGCCTTTCTGTTAGGTAAGCTAGATAGTTACCAGAGCAAGAAGAGAGGAGGAGAAAAAGGAAGGGGGTTTATCTCACCCACTAAAGAAGGAAGTCAGCAGTCTTAAGGTCTACCAGAAAAAAATCAATGGATGTCCAGATGGTCTTGCAATGCTGTATGTATGTTAGTCCAAATATTAAGAAAGGGGAGCCTTGAAACCCTATACAGTAGTCTCAAAAGGGAAACAAAACCTTGAAACTAAGAGTATATAACTTCTAAGATCCCAACAGGTGGGGCACTCAGGCTAGCTGAGTTGCCTGCTTGTGCCTCCTGCCAAGTGCATAGTTTTGCTAAATAAACTGTTTGTTTTTCTTGAATGCTGCACTGAGTATCTCATCTGAATTAACTCCCATGAGCATGACAAGAACCAAAGAGGGAGAAGTTCCCTTGGACATGGGCTTTCTCTGGTGAAATTTTCTTTGAGTAATATAATTAGAAAGTGACTTGGAACCCAATATCAGTTCCTTTCTGAGAATGTGAGTTAAATCTTCAAGTCAAAGTCATAAACAAGAATATTCTTTAGAAAGAGGCATCTCTGCCTTTCTATATGCCAACAACAAAACATTAGAAAATGAACTCTAAAAAATAATCCCCTCCACAGTTGCAACAAAATAAATAAAATACCTAGGAATAAACATAACCAATAATGTAAAGGACCTATATAACGAAAACTACAAAGCTTTGTTAAGGGAAATTGAAAGATACAATGAAATGGAAAAATATTCCTTGTTCTTGGATAGGAAGAATAAATATAATCAAAATGACCATATTACCCAAAGCAATATACAAGTTTAATGCAATTCCCATCAAAATTCCAATGACATTTTTTAAAGAAATGAAACAAAAAATCATCAGATTTATATGGAACTATAAAAAACCCTGAATAGCCAAAGCAATCCTAAGGAAAAAGAAAAAAGCTGGGGGCATTACAATACCTGACTTCAAATTATATTATAGAGCCATGACCATCAAAACAGCATGGTATTGGCAGAAAAATAGACACTCAGACCAATGGAACAGAATAGAAAGTCCAGAAATAAAACCACATATATATGGTCATATACTTTTTGATAAAGGGGCAAAAAACACACAATGGAGAAAAAAAAAGCCTCTTCAACAAATGGTGCTGGGAAAACTGGAAAGCCACATGCAAAAGAATGAAACTTGACTACAGTTTGTCCCCTTGTATTAAAATTAATTCAAAATGGATCAAAGACCTAAATATAAGACCTGAAACAATAAAGTACATAGAAGAAAACATATGTACTAAACTCATGGACCTTGGTTTTAAAGAGCTTTTTATTAATTTGACTCCAAAGGCAAGGGAAGTGAAGGCAAAGATAAATGAGTAGGACTACATCAGACTAAGAAGTTTTTGCACAGCAAGAGAAACTGACAACAAAATAAACAGATAGCCAACTAAATGGGAGATGGTATTTTCAAACAATTGGGCCTGATATCCAAAATATACAAAGAACTCATAAAACTCAACGACAAACAAACAATCCAATAAAACAATGGAAAGAGGACATGAACAGACACTTCTTGCAGGAAGAAATACAAATGGCCAACAGATATATGAAAAGATGCTCATCTTCATTAGCTATTAGAGAAATGCAAATCAAAACTACAATAAGATAAAAAAAAAACAAAAAAAACCCCCACTACAATAAGATAATACCTCACACCTGTTAGATTAGCTATTATCAACGAGACAGGTAATAACAAATGTTGGAGAGGTTGTGGAGAAAAAGGAACCCTCATCCACTGTTGGTGGGAATGTAAAATAGTATAACCATTATGGAAGAAAGTATGGTGGTTCCACAAAAAATACTAAAAATAGACCTACCATATGACTCAGCAATCCCTCTACTGGGTATATACCCCCAAAACTCAAAAACATTGGGACGTAAAGACACATGCAGCCCCATGTTCATTGCAGCATTGTTTACAATGGCCAAGACATGGAAACAACAAAAAAGCTCTTCAATAGATGACTGGATAAAGAAGATGTGGTACATATATACTATGGAATACTACTCAGCCATAAGAAATGATGACATAGGATCACTTACGACAACATGGATGGACCTTGATAACATTATACTGAGTGAAACAAGTAAATCAGAAAAAACTAAGAACTGTATGATTCCATACATAGGTGGGACATAAAAATGAGACTAAGAGACATTGACTAGAATGTGGTGGTTATTGGGGGAGAGGAAAGGGAGAGAGAGGGGGGAAGGGAAGGGCACACACAAAAAAACAGATAGAAGGTGACAGAGGACAATTTGACTTTGGGTGATGGGTATGCAACATAATTGAATGACAAGATAACCTGGAGATGTTTTCTTTGAACATATGTTTCCTGATTTATTAATGTCACCCCATTAAAATTAAAAAAGAGGCATCTCTGTCCATTTCAAAGTGTCTAGATAAGATCCATAATATCCCTCAATCAGTTCATACAATGCAAAGCAATTTCAATAGCAATTCACTTCTATAGACAATAACTTTCTCAGTATGAGAGAAATTGGGAAGTCATTCTTGTCCAAATTAAATCGAGGTGTACTTTAAGTTTCTCAAGGTCCATTATTCAATATGGGTTTCCTTGGTTTAAGGATGAATTCAGGTGTTTTTTCCTATCTAATACCCTTCAAAGTATAACTCATTAAATTATTAGTGATGAATGTTTTATGTATTATTATATTGTATTATTTATAATGGGCCATAAAATGTGTGAAGATATTGTATCAGTTGACTGGTCTTAAACATATGAGAATCATATAGAGCTAAACTTTCATATTCTGATGTCAGATTTGCTTCTTTGCATGTCATATATTAATAATTTGATCTAATATCCATGTCTTTATTCTATATACAAATAATTATAAATGAATAATTCTTTTTCAAATTACTATAACATAGAACAAATAAATTTAAGTAAATCATCTTGATTTTTAGATTCCAAGTTTCTTTTCCTCTTAATAGCATTTTGTATATTAAAACTCCCCTTAAGAAAAGCTGATTCAGTCATTTTTTAGAGTTTAAAACAACTAAGCAAAAATATAAAGCAACATGTGTTTTCGAGGTAATAGCTTTTCAATATTTACTAGATGATAAAATCCTTCTTTGAATAATATGAATTTAAATAATAACTTGCCTTCAGATTTTAGCAGTTTTGTTATCAAAAATCCAAGAGAAAGTAATGAGATTAACAGATTAACTGAGAGACTGATCTTTTAAAAAATAAAAGATCCCAAGTGTTTAAGCATTATAATTGTAGACTTAAGAAGGTACAGCCTGACCAGGCGGTGGCGCAGTGGATAGAGCATCGGATTGGGATGTGAAAGACACAGGTTTGAGACCCCAAGGTTGCCAGCTTGAGTGCGGGCCCATTTGGCTTGAACAAAAGCTCGCTAGCTTGGACTCAAGGTCGCTGGCTCTAGCAAGAGGTTGCTTGGTCTGCTGAAGGCCCGCGGTCAAGGCACATATGAGAAAGCAATCAATGAACAGCTAAGGTGTCACAATGGCAATGAAAAACTAATGATTGATGCTTCTCATCTCTCTTCGTTCCTGTCTGTCTGTCCCTATCTATCCCTGTCTCTGACTCTCTCTCTGTCCCAGTAAAAATAAAATAAAATGATTTGTTTAAAAAAAAAAAGAAGGTATAATTTCACTTATATCATAAAGTGGATAAACTTAAAAGATCAATGTTGTTGTTGTTCTTATAATTCTCTTGTTACATAATTTTTAATTTATGAAATATTTCATTGTTATTTTAAATAGATGCTACTTATTCTTTAACGAAAGCAAAACAGAAGGTTAAATAAAAAACAGGAAAAGTTAAGAATCAATTAAATTATTTACAAGATTTCCAGAGTACTTCTTATTAATATTAAAATTCATTAGAAACATGCCCATTAACTTCCCACCAAATCTACAAAAATCTATCTCTGTTGTTTCTTGCCCCTTTCCTGTTAGAAGTTTGTTGTGCTATGGATAGACCTTGTCAAGGATATCAGTCCTTGTCTTTTCTCTGCTCTTTCCTACAACCGAAAGTCCTCCCATATTACTTGATCATCTAGTTTCTTTTAGCACAACTCCACTGAAATTGCCTGTTTCTAGACCAAGAGTAATTTCTCGATTGCTGAATTCAGTGCCTGTGTTCTTCCTCTTACACTAGTTACTTGGTGGCATCTGCTGACAGTCTTCCTTCTTCATGAAACCTTTCAACAGTTGTTTTCTGGTGACACGATCTCTCCTGTGTTTCATACATATCACCAGTCTTCTAGTCATCTTTCCTAACAACAACTGTGCCCTACTTCTAAACAAAGGTATTACCTAAGATTTCACTTATGGGTCTCTTCTTTTCCTTTTTTACTCTCTTCTATATATTTCCACCAAATGAAATACCATCTACTTGCTTAGGTAATAGTTTCTTTGCCCCTTGATTGTTTCCTCCATAATCTACTAGAATGTTATTTGCTATTCGTGTGGTATTTGTTTTGGTTTGCCCATCACCCATTAGAAAGGCTTTATCACGTATTATAAAGGCAGGGAACACAACTGGCTTGTTCTCAGTTTTGTCCCACTGAGCAAAGTTCCAGACACAGAGCAAGCAACTGAAATTATTTATGGACTAAACCAATGTGAAATTACTACTACATTAATCCACTGAAGGCAGGGACTGTGTATTTATGTTGTAATTGTTATATGCTCAGGATCTAGAATATTGGAGAAGTATATAAGATAATAATAAGAGTAAAAACTCAATTCAGGTAACAGCTTTGTAACCCTGCACTATCACTTTACTGGCTAGCTATATGACTATAGACAGCTCATTTAACTTTTCTGTATTTCCATTACCTCATCTGTAATGTGGGAATAATAATAATACTAAATTCATCAGACATTTGGGACATTATATAAAGTGTTTAAAACGCTGCCTAGTACAAGGGGCTAATATATGTCAGTATCATTATCCTTTTCATTGTTTTGCTCTATGCAAGTTTATAGCCAATTTAGCGAAGCAATGTAGATGCTGTGTTAAAACAATTATCAACCCTGTTTAGAAATAATAGCTATTACAGAACTTGGTTTCTGAACAGTAAGATGCTACAATCTACACTTGTAAATATAATTATTTATAATAAGAAGTTGGGCTCCAGCTTATTCCTCATCCTTTGGTATAAGCTCAGTCATTTGAACCACTTACTATATCTTTGATTCTTCACATTTGTGGAATAATTATGTAAATATTTGATGATCTTTTAGGTGAAAAAGTGGTGAGACTACTAGAAAATAAAAATATTAAAATATTAAAATATTAATTTTTGATAACACAATGTGAAAGAAAATAGAATAAAAATACATAGGGAAAAAAGTAAAGACATGAATAGAAAAAATTTTTTTAAGATAGCCTGTTAATAAATCAGAAAAATAGACAAGTTTATTTTAGATGATGTAGATATAAAATAAAAAAGCTTAATACTCTATGGTGAAGTTTTACAAGAAATAGAAGTTAATGTTGGAAATAGAAACTTAAAAGATGTATAAAAACATTTGATTTCTAAGAAATTATGGAGAATTTTAAAATTTAATGCAATAGAAAAAGGTATTAAAATTTTACTTAAATAAAGATCATTTTCTGATCTTTCAAAAACCATATGATATATACTGCTATCCAAAATTAGGAGATATTTCAAAATGAATATGAAGCAACAAAATATCCCCTAATTTTTGTGAGCAGGATATTCAGAATTTTAGTTTTGCTGCATACATGTAATAAAACATTAAATAAAAACACTATGTGGCTGTCTGACCAGGCAGTGGCGCAGTGAATGGAGCGTCAGACTGGTATGCGGAAGACCCGGGTTTGAGACCCCGAGGTCGCCAGGTTGAGCATGGACCCATCTGGCTTGAGCAAAAGCTCATCAGCTTGGATTCAACGTCGCTCTCTGAAGCAAGGGGTTGCTCGGTCTGCTGAGGGCCTGTGGTCGAGGCAATCAATGAACGACTATGGTGTCACAAGGGCAATGAGAAACTAATGATTGATGCTTCTCACCTCTCTCCATTCCTGTCTGTCTGTCCCTATCTATCCCTCTCTCTGACTCTTTCTCTCTCTCTGTCCTTGGAAAAATAAATAATAAAAAAGCCACTATGTGGGATATATGCACACAATATTAAAATACTGTAATGTGAGAAAAAGTGATTTGGCTTGCCAATGAAAAACAGCACGATATAAAATATTCCCCCTTGAAATACCGTTAAAATAATTAAAACTGACTTTTAAAATGTTTAAATAAAGTAGAAGGTATTTAAATGTAAACACACTTAACTAATGCTTAAATTAGTTAAGCAAAATAAAAACGGCTAAATTCTCTGCTAATATCTTATTCTCAATCAATAAGGAGGATGATTTATTGAGTTCTTCCTGTTTCCAGTCCTGTAGAGAAGTAGATAAACAAGAAAGAGAACCCCAGAATTTACTAGGAAAAAAACCCTGTTTTTACTAACATGCATTAGTTAAGTGCAAAGTATGTGGTATAGGTTTTAGGGAGTAAAGAAATTCTGGCATCTACAAATCTTTTGCCACACTTACTTCAGTCACGCTGACTTCCTTATGAAAACATCTGCACATTTTTACCTATCGTCTACTGTCTACTGTTAATTATTTGAGTATATGCCATCTATTTTTTTAATGTTTATTTTTATTAAGTTTAGAGAAAGAGAAAGGGAGAAAAGAACATTGATCTATTTCTGTATGGGCCTTGACTAGGAATCAAATCGGCAACCTCTGCATTTAATATAATGCTCTAACCAACCAAGCTATCCAGCCAGGGCAAGCAATCTATTTTTTAAATTTTTATTTCTTACCATTATTGATTTCTACATTTATCTCTGACCAAACTTATAAAATGTATTACCTTCCTTTATCTTTATCCTCAGCATTCTTACTGACCTTAAACTTATTATATATTTTTATTAATTTTTTCATCCTCAGCAGTTCCCAACTGTTTACACTTTTTCTACTCAACAAGTCACACATCAACAGTACTACCTCTGGGGGTCAATTTTTTCACATCTTCTCCTATCCCTGGCCCTCTTCCTGATCAGATTTTTTACTATAACTGAACTTTATATTTGTTTGCACTTCAAAGTTTGACTTCCCACCAAAATTCCCTTAATGCTGTATGTAAGGCCATTGGTCTTGGTCATGCAAGTTCCTATGGAATTTGGACAGATGGTAAAGGAACTGTGGAGCCAGAAAATGGTGGGCCATTCCACTTATTAGAGTCTTGCATTGTCAGAGGAGCAAGCAGGCAGAAAACACTGCTTCTCTCTCTCGACTCACCAATAAAACAGGCCGGGTCGGGGGGTACCCCTTCCCCAACAAACAATGGCCTCTCCCAAACAGGCAGGAAATCTACAATTTGTAATCTGCTACCCTGAGGGCAAGCACAGGCAGCCTCACATAGACTATACACACGTGGTGCTGCCCTGTGCTCAGGAACCAATCAGGCAAAATGCAAGCATAAAAGCCTAACACACTTTTTACACACTTGTTTCCCCAACACCATATGATTTCTCAATTTATTTTTTGTACTTTTCTTTAAAAAACAAAGATTATTGAAGGAAAGGACAGAATCATGGACCAAATTTGTCCAGCACAGCTTTAGCTCAGCCTTCTGTTCTTTCTGACAAATCTCAGCTATTTTCATGATTTATAGGCTACTCTTCAAAAGATCTGTAATGCCAGTGGCCAAGGCCAGGCAGGTTCACATTGGATTCGGGCAGACGGTAGAGAAACTGTGGAGCCAGAAAGTGTTGGGCCATTCCACTTAATAAAGTCTCACAACGGTAGACAAGCACACAGGCTGGGGAAACCGCCTCTCAGACACACACACAGCAAAATGGCCCCTCACAATAGTGGGCAGGCAATTTGCACATCTACAATGCCTCTGAGCACAAGCACCCATAGCCTTATATAGTAAGGTGACCATTCATCCTCCTTTAGGGAGAACAGTCCTTCTTTTGTAAGTTCCATTCTCCCTAGAAAAGTGTCCTCCTACATGCTCTCCTTTTTCATATTGGAAGACTAATCTGTAAATATCCTTATTAAATCGAAGCAGAGTCGATCCATTGTGTGTGATGGGACATATTTGTATCTAAATGAGTACTTTTTCCTTACAATTATTTTTAAAAATTTGTAAGGGAAAAACAAGAACAAGGGAAAATTCCATATGACCTTTTATATGACCTTTAGGGCTTGTGTGACAAGAACTAGATAAACTGCACCCTGCTGTAAACAGATAAGGACCTTGCTCAAACCCACCTAATGGGAAACCGCTTGCTCAAGGCAAATACCTAAATCCCCTGCCCCCGCCCTTTCCTAAAAAGTAAAGTATAAAACGGCTGTGAGAGTGCTGTATAGGGTGCCTGGCAGCATACTTGCCTAGTGCCCGCTCGCGAGTGTACTAAACTCTTTTTCTTTTGTTTGTAATAAACTTTTCCTTTTACTTGTACTCCTGGTCTTAGAGTCTTAGTGGTGCATCTTCAGTTAACAAATTAATAGGCATGTAAGCATAATTACAGTATAAAATATTACAAGTGTTTTTATTATGCATTTATCATATCATAGTGTATTATTGTTGCAATGAATAAAATGTTTTTTTTATTTATGATATTTTCTTCAATTTATTTTTGTCCTCCTTTTCATTTTAAAAATGTTGGTCACCTTATATAAAGGACATACACATGTGGCACTGCCATGTCCTCCGACAACAATCAGGTAAAGTGCTTGTAGCCAGTAACCCTGTGAGCAAGCCTAACACAGCTGCCCCACAGGGTTTCATTCTTTTATTTTTCTTCCCATAATTATTTCCTGATTTAGTGTTTATGATTATAAACAGTTTTGTTTCTTTCTCTGGTTTTATTACTATTCCCATTATAAGTGATCCCCAAGGCTCTAAGTGAACATAAGATATAGCTCATTACTCCTACGATAAGTATCATCATGATGAGACCTGACAAAGATTTTCTCCCAGCCAGACCCCTTTGGCCATCTTGTCTACTATGCTTCAGCTTTGATTGACAAAACTACAGATGCTTGATTCTCAGCAGAATGATTTTATCCACCTCTATTTCCCATTTAAATACTTGAAAACTAATATACTTTCTAACAACTCAAGGCTGCATTACTAGGAAGACACTGGACCCCTTTAAACTACATGCCTGAGAAAGCTCAAAGCTTCTAAGAGAATAACTATTTCTTCAGCCAAAACTTGTTGACAGACCCCCCCATTCTTAAGGCATTTACTAAAAATAACTTACAAAAGTGAATTCTTCCTCTTCTTCTCTGAGGTGCAGATATATCTTGTACATCTCAAAAGTGTCTTTTAATGACTTAAATGCCATTTCTTTGAAATGCAATCATCAGGAAAGATAGAGGTTTAGCCTCTCAGACTCTGTGGGAGTGGAGAATCCTAACTTTGACAAATGCCAGCTAGCAGACACAATTGGCCTAACTACCTTTACACTGACCAACTCTTTGTCCTTATCACATGCATTACTCTACTGAGTTACTGTTCACCCCACTCATTATATCCTCATTTTTCCTTTACATCTCACAGACATCTCTGTGTAAACTGAAGTTGAGTTCAGACCCAGCTGGCAAGAAATACAAACAATGGGAAAACACTGCCCTTTCTATTCAGAGCTCCCAAAGCCACTGACTTATCCGAGTTTCCTAGAATCAAATGTTTCTACCTCACCAGCCTTATTCACCTCTGTTTCCCATCTCCTTCTCTCTGAACAAACTCTGCTCATACTGGCTTCTCCCTCAGCACTCCACCATCTTGGCTGCTTCTCTTCTCTTCCATGTGGCCTTTCTCTGCTCTCCTCTCTAATGCTAATCTCAGCAACAGAGAGAGAGCATGCTCCCAGTGGGCCCCACTTTATAGTGTAGAAATTCCAACATTTAATCCAATCTACAAACAAGGCAGTCTCTGATACAAAGTCACTTATCTGAGGCATAATGGGAGGATTCCTCATGAGAGTGCACCACCCCACATCATCCAATCAGTCAAGGGTGTGGGGAAGAGCTTACTCTAAAAACTAAGCCTTAGGCTATAACAACCCGGCCTGCCCACAGCCTGTTCCCCATTACACATTAATATCAATGAACTTCCATGTGGGCAGCACCATCTTTAACAAAGTGAGCATAATCTATTTTATCTGCCCAACAACTCCTTAATCCCAAAAGTAAGTTTATAAATTATAAATGCATTCAAAGACTCAATACCAGGGACTACACAAGTAAAATCTAAAGATATATTATTACAATTCATTTAAAAATTGATTTTATGTGGTTTCAAAATGTGTATGCTGATTTTCTAAAACATTTACTTTGATTCAGGAATAAATTATTAATAAATAACATTGGTGTCAATTTTATTTGTTTACTGACTATTATATTAACAATTATTTTAGCAGAGAATTAATTAGCTACATTAAACTTTTTAGTTTCCTAAATATTATCAACAGTTTATGAAACACAGACAACAATTTTATCCTCCATTTATACTGACGGCTCATGTATATTATGCACTTTTCTTTGGTTTCATTCACTGTTCGATGACTCCCAGTCTTTGATGCTGTTTGCTCTATTAAAATTACTCTCTAAAAATTAATAAAATAGCAACACCATCTTCCATCCATCACATTTAAATAACAATAATAGTTAAAATTTATAAAGCATATATTAACTCTAATTTATGTCAGAATTTATTAAAGTGAAAATCAGAAGTCAGAAAGGCTGTAAGGTATCTAATTTATTAAAAAACTTACTATGTGCTTGGCACTATTTTAAGACTTTACGTTATTTACCAGTCTAAGAGCTCAAGCATTTGTTTGGTGATCATTATGTTATTTTGGTCTGACTGCACAAGTGTTGCCTCTTTCTTTTCTCAAATTCACAGAACACAAAGGTGAGTATCTTCAATTGTATACTACTCTGAAGAATACCACACAGATGCCTGCATTTCATGTAAAAGAAAAGAATGACAAAATAGAAACTTAGGAAACATTTTACTAAGTTAGGGATAAGGTACTTAACTACAAATCTAGTTACAGATAAAGCTGTTATGAAAAGAATACTCAAATTGTCAACTTAACTAGTCAAGTTAATAAATATTTCTCCAAGACTATTTTCAACAGCATTAGTGTTGAGATGTGAATTTAATGCTAGGTCTTCTGATCTTCTCTTCCCTGATTTCAAGTTATTCTGTGAACTTAAAGTGCTCCAGGGAAATATAAAATTTTGCATAATTCTACATGTTCAGATAATCATCAATACACTGCCTTACCAAACATTTTAGAAAGATATAAAGAGTGAGGACTTCTGGTCAAGATGGTGGAATAGATAAATGCTGTGATCACCTCTTCCCACAACCACATGAAAATTACAACTGAATTATAGAACAACCACCATTGAGAATAATCTGAAAACTAGCTGAAGAGAGTTCCTATAACTAAGGGTATACAGAGGAAGCCACATTTAAACAGTGAGGAAGGATAGAGAGGCAGAAACTTTGGGCCGCAAACCCACATGTGACAGTTCGTAAATGTATGAAATATCTGAGTTTCAGAGCATCCTTGTGGGATGTGAGGGTCCCAGCCCATAAACAAGTTCCCTAATACAGGGTTCCTGTGCTGGGAAGAGAAGAGAAGTTCCCATAATTTCTGACTGTCAAACCAGCAAAGATTATGGCTCGGTGAGACAGAGGGCTGCTGGAGTTTTCATTTTTTTCTTAAAGAACCCACACATGGATTTACTCACTGATATTTAGTGTCACTGAGCTCCAGCACTGAGGTAGCAATTTAAAAAGCACCAGGGAGGTACATATAAGGATGAGGTGAATTGTTTGGCTTTAGGAGGAGGGTTATGGGCAGCTTTCTTTCTGACATAAACATTGGCAGACACCATTGTGTTAAGACTTCCTCCCACCCATCCTACAGATATAGGTGGGCTCCAAGTCTCAGTTTCTATCATCCTGGTTAACATTGTTTGCCTTGCCTTGGTGATTCCTTGAGATTCTACCTAACCCAACTTGCCAACCCATGCAAGCTGCTTCCAGAGGCTTTTCCATATGTCCTGTCTCAGCTGGTCCTGTGGAATCTCTCAAAAGTTTATAAGCAACCATAATGAAAGCCTGGCTTTGACATGCTCATACTTTTTGTTAAGCAGCCCAAAGCTTGGCAGTAGTGGCAACCAGCCTTGGCTTGCAGCTTAGCATTTCCCAGGTACCTTGAAGGCCAATACAAGCAGCAGCCATCTGAAGATTACTTTGTAGCTTGTATCACATTATCTCAGGCTGTGCACAGGAAGAGGCTGATACTAAAACTCACCAGAGCCCTTACTAAGAGGCCTCAGAACCAACACACCAGTGGCCATCTTTAGTCCACACCATAGCACCACCCAATCACCTCCATAGCCAGTCTTCATAGTTAATTAGCCTGAGGATCTGTTTCTCCCACTGAAGTTCCAACAGCAATCAAGGCTCAAATAGAACAGAATAGTACTCAAAATTTACAGATGGAACATATATTGAGCAACAGCTCTGGTGACCAGTGAGACTGTGTCACTGAGTCCCACAGAACACCTACTATATAAGGCCACTCCACCAAGACTGGGTGATATAGCAACTCTATCAAATACATAGAAATAATTACAGGGGATCTGCCCAAATGAGGAGACAAAAATACATGTCCTAAATGAAACAAAACAAAACAAAACTTCAGAAAAAAATTTTAAATAAAATGGAAACAAGCCAGGTACAGAATTTAAAACACTGACTTAAGGATGCTCAATGAACTTAAGGGGGAGTAGATGAACTCATTGAGGATTTTAACAAAAAGATAAGAAAAAAAAGAGTCAGAAATGAAAATAACAATAATTGAAACAAAGAATATATTAAAGCAAATGAAGCAGAGAATCAAATCAAATATTCAGAAGACAGGATAGCAGAAAACACCCAATCAGAACAACAACAACAAATAATATTTCAAAAATATAAGGATAGTTTAAAGGACCTATGGAACAATATCAAGCATGCCAGCATTCACATCATAGGGATACCAGAAAGAGAAGAGACAGTGCAAGGGATACAAAAATTATTTAAGGAAATAATGACAGAAAGCTTTCCTAACATCATGAAGGAGATAGAAATACTAGCCCAGGAAGTTCAGAGAGTCCCAAATGAGAAGAAGCCAAACAGACTCTTAACAAAATATATTATAATTATAATGCCAAAGGCTAAAAACTAAGAAAGAACCTTTTTAAAAATATTAAAGTTTTAATTTTACTCCATTGATTTTAGAGAGAAAGGAAGAAATAGAGAGAGAGAGAAATAGAGAGAGAGAAGAGACAGGAACATGGATCTGCTCCTGTATTGCCTGACCAAGGACTGAAACCACAACCTCTATGCTTTGAGACAATGCTCTAACCAACTGAGCTATCCAGCTAGGGTCAAAGAAAGAATCTTAAAAGCAGCAAGTATGAAACCAGTTGGTTACCTACAAGGAAGCTCCCATAAGACCGCTGGCTGATTATTCAACAGATACTTTGCAGGCTAGAAGGGACTGACATGAAATTTTCAAAATAATGAAAAGCAAGGTTCTACAACAAGCATTATGCTACCTATCAAGGCTATTATTTGGAATCAAAGAAGAAATAAAAAACTTCTCAGTCAAGAAAAACCTAAAGGACTTCATCCCTACCAAGCCAGTATTAAAAGAAATATCAAAGGGCCTTCTTTAAAAAGAAAAAAAAATGTAAAGACAAAAATATATAGATAATAAAACAGAAATAGCTACATACTTCAGATGTAATAAATGCTCCAATGAAAAGACAAAGGTTGCCCTGGATGGCTGGCTCAGTAGTAGAGCATTAGCCCAGTATATGGATGTTCTGGGTATAATTCCTGGTTGGGAAACACAGGAGAAGCACCCATCTGCTTCTTCACCCCTCTTATCTCTCTCTATCTTTTTCTCTCTTCTGCTCCCACAGCCATGGCTCAATTGGTTTGAGTAAGGTGGTCTCAGGTGCTGGGGTAGCTCCAAACCTCTGCCTCAGATGCTAAATAATTGGCTTTGTTGCTGAGCAGTGGAGCAGTGGTCTCAGATGGGCAGAACATCTCCCCTAGTGGGCTTGCCAAATAGATTACGATCCAGGTTCATGCAGGAATCTGTTTCTCTGCCTGCCCTCTTCTCATTGAAAAAAAAAAGAAGAAAAAGACAAAGCGTGGTTAACTAGATAAGAAAATAAGACCATGTTTAATGCTGCCTATAAGAGACACATTTCAGATCAAATAAAGTACAGGAATGGAAAAGAATATTTAATGCAAATAAAAAAAAAAACAAAAAGAGCTGTGTTAGCAATATTTATATCTGACCAAATAGACTTTAAGAACAAAAGACAAACAAGGACTCAATAATTCCACTTCTGTTTATTTATCTATAAACACCCCAAACACAAAATTGAGAAGCATATGCATCCTTATGTTAATTATAGCATTATTTACAGTAGTCAAGATATAGAAACAACTTAACTGTCCATTGATAGAAGGATAAATGAAGAGGATGTGTTACATAAATACAGTCGAATAGTACTTAGCCATAAAAAATAATGTAATCTTGCCATTCTAGATGACATGGGTGGACTTAGTATTATGCAAAGAGAAATGAGTCAGACAGAGAGAGACAACTACCATAAGATTTCATATATATGTCGAATCTGAAATGAATGCTCAAATGAAACAGAAACAAACTACCAATAAAGAAAACATTGTGATGGTCGCTAAATAGGAGAGGGTGGAGAATGAATAAAAAAGAAGAAAGAATTAAGATGTGCAAATTACTAGTTATGAAAAGAGTTATGAGGATGTAAAGTGCAACATAGGGAATAAAGTTAATAACATTGTAATAACTCTGTATGATGTCAAATGGACAATCGGAAGTGATAATTTTGTAAGTTAAATAAATATCTAATTACTATGTATGCACCTGAAAATAATAAAATATTATATGTCAATTGTAATTAAAATTTTAAAAAGTATTTTATTAAAGAGGTAAAAGGTCTTTTACTCAGATAAAAGATAATAGTTAACATACATTTTGTCAGAAAAGAAATTATAATTACCTTTTATGAAAAATTTAAATCTAGAATTTCTCAGATTTGTATTTATGTTTCCTTATTAACCATCTGACCCTCAAAATTTCTTTCTAAGTTGAAAGAATCTTTATATTGCTGAGGACTCTCTTTTGATCTTTACATATGAGAATGAAAGAGATATGTATAGATATGCAGAACAGAATAAAAGTGCACTAAAGGCCTAGATAATCTGGTGAGCTAAACTAAATTCTTGTTGTTGCCCTTTAATCTTTTAAAAACACTTAGTGAATATTCTAGTATATTTGACTTTTCATTCTGCGAGTGTATATTAGTTTAACCTTCATTATCAGCATTATCATTATTCGCTATTCAGTAATAATAAAAGAAAAGAAAAAGTATGAAAATATTTACATTTAAAAATTAACTGCATGTATGTATATATTATTGGAAAAAAGAGGGGTTTTAAAAAGGATATTTTGTTTCACAAGATAAGTAGAAAATTAAGACATAAAATATAAAAACAAATAAATAAAAGTGAGCCATAGAAAGGACAGTTTCATAAAAAGCTCTAGCACTAACAGTCACAAATACCAAATTTCTCAAAAAAAGGAGGTGGTACAATATGTAAAAATAAATACTTTTTAAATGGGATTGTTTTCTTTGAAAATGTAAAATATGTGATATATATGAAAATGTCAAGAGTTTTGAATAATAAAAATAAAAAAATGACTCTTGAAGAAGAAAAGGAAAAATATTTTTTGTTCCATGCCTGAACAAGTTAGGAAAGCAAAAAATAATAACTAAAAAGGGCAGAAAAATTTGTACATATTTAGGAAAGACTAATGTAAGAAATATAACTAAAGGAAACCCTTCTACTGCCCAAAGCTGTTGTTTTGCAGAACAATTTTGTAGATAGATGTTTCTCTGTGGATGAGCATGAAGTCAGGAGTGCTGCGGAAAGGATAGAGACTGGGCAGTGCTGAGTGATGAGAAAATAGCCCCTTCATTGAAGGCTGATATAGCAGTCACATAATTTCCAGTTAGAATTGGGCAGTGGAGCTTAAGGATCTCAACAAAACGAAAATCTAAAAAATATATGATGCTGTGGGTGAAAAATATCATTATTTTCTGTTTGTAAAAGTGTTATTCAAAGACATCTAAATAGCCATTCTGATGGAAATGGACATAAAAAACCAATCACACATTCATGTACTCACTATTAATCATTTGTCTGATTCCTGTATTTTCAATAAATCACTTCTCAAGTATCTGAAAACTGAGTATTTTACTATAATTGCAGCATGGATTGCTTTTGCAGATCAATAAACTTTTATTGACAGTGATTTAGAATTTGTGTGTATGTATATTACATATATATGTGTGTGTGCATGCATATACACACATCTATGTATATGGATATATGCATACACACAAATTAACCCCAGAAATGGCAGAGGTGAATATAAAAAGGAATGGAATGCCTAAAAATCTGTGACACTAAAAAGCATGGGAACCCCAGGGCTGTCAAGGTCCTGAGCAAAGACCAAAAACTAATTTTAATCCAATCACTGTTATTTCCAACTGAACAGAAAAATATCTTCTTGTTTCTTATTTATGAAATGGCATTAATAACTAGCATTTCTTTAACTGCTATATGTAAGTTATAAAGATAAATGACATTACTTCTTAGAAAAATGTATTGTAGACATAAATGTTGGCATTATTATTCCAATGTAGAGGCTTTTAAAACATTATAAGTAAAATAAAGTAATACTCAATTTTCTGTCACTTTAAATATTACAGAAGCTTCACAGAGAATAATGAAAAAGGTATTTAAGTCTTTAAAATAAGTGAAAATAAGGATGGTTCTTATTGCAGAAAATAATATATAAATAAATGATAGATTAAGTATTTGCTCTATGCTATGAATGTAAGCTATTTTTTAACATCATAAGTTTCTTGTGTAAGATTAAAACCTATCTGAAAGTGCAGTATGAGTTTATACCTATGAAAAGGAGGCATATATTTTGTTCTCCTTTTCCTTTTTGACTTTCCCTTTTTACCACTTTGATTTTTGAAATCTAAGTGTCACTCTAGGGATTAAGACTAACATTATACTTAAAATATTGGTGTAGTTTTCCAAGTTGATGAATCTTGGTAGGAAGGTAGCCTATCCCATCAATAGTGCAAAGCCATTTGTTCCTCCCAAACCAATCTGAATGTGGTGTCATCCAAAAATGACACCTGTGGCAATGGTTAAGAGATGGACATGGGGATGAAGGCTGTTCAAAGAGGTTGCTCAGTCTATCAGTCAGCCAGGGTTGTTTATGCGCAACTGCTTAACTGAATTAAATACTTCCAGTAGGAAGCTGACAAAATGCTTGGAGATCCCTTTTAGAAAATGTAAAATATCTGATTTCCTTAAATATCTAAAAGGAAGTAGTGTTGACAGAAAATATGCATTAGTTTGCTAATATTTTTTAAAGTCACTTCACTTAATTATGTAGAATAATTAAACCTCATCAAAAAATGTATTCAAGTTTTTCATTGCATATTTATTCTAAGTTTCTAAGAGTAATCAATGTAAGAGTCTGTAAAGTTAGTGTAAAGGTCTTCAAAATACAGTGTTGACAACAAGTTCTCTAAAAAATTTTGTTTTTAAATTATAAATAGTTCTGTTATAAGATATAAATAGGCTCTGGCCTGTTTGCTCAGTGGTAGAGCATTAGCCTAGCATGTGGAAGTCCTGGCTTTGATTCTGGTCAGGGAACACAGGAGAAGTAACTATCTACTTCTCCACCCCTCTTCTTTCTCTCTCTTCTTCTCTTTCTCTCTCTCTCCCCTTCTACAGCCATGGCTCAAATGGTTCCAGGAAGCTGGCTCCAGGCACTGAGTATGGCTTTATGGCCTCTCCTCAGGTGCTAAAATAGCTTGGTTGCTGAGCAACAGGGCAGTGGCCTCAGATGTGCATCACCTGGTAGGGGGTTTGTCAGGTGGATCCCAGTTTGGACGCATGCAGGAGTCTGTCTCTTTGCCTCCCTGCCTCTCACTTAATAATAATAAAACAAACAATCAAACAAACACACAAAAAGATGAATAATATTTTGAAAGAATAAACATGAAGTATAAAGAGTAATTATACAATTATCCTTTACAAACAAGTTAGAATATTATGAACCAGACCTTTATACATGACAATCATTGTATACTCTCAAATTAACATAAAATTAAATAAAAAATAGGTAAGTTGATGAGTTTTAGGAATTCTTTTAATAGTATACCTCCATTAAACAGTTGCTGCATTTTCTGTATTAATACTTATTACTCTGGCATTATTTTCCCAAATTTTCACTTTTCTATTGTAATTTGACAATTAAAGTTTATATAAATTATATGTTTACCACTCACAGAAAGTACTGATATTGTAAATAACTCATTGAATCAAGTAAGCACAAACAGAAATATAAAAAAAAACATTTTTCCACTGACACTGAATTAATACACTGAAGGTGTTAGATGCCTAACATCTCAGTTAAATTTATTCTACCCATATGGCAACAGTTTATGATTTTCAAATGAATAGCACACTTAAATGAAGGGAGCATTAATACAATATGATATTAATAGACAAATACATTATTCACCTGCCACTGACATTCTGAATTAAATCAGTAATGGGGTGGATAACTGATTAAATATCTACACAATAGAAAGCAACAGCTTATGATTTAAAGAGGCGCTAGAGTAGTGATCGCATCATTACACTGCTGAACACCATCTATCACTTTTTCTGAACTTAACGAAGACGGATTACATCCTGCAGATGAGATGCAGCCTATAAATACTCTCATACTGATCTTTATCTGACTTTTTTTTTAGAGAACAGACAAGCAACAAATAAATAATTGAAGAAGTCATATTAGAAATTCAAGTTATTCAGCACTGAGAAGAAATCTTGTATGAATAACAGCAACAAATAGCCTTAGTTCAATAAAATCTGCTAATTCAAGGTTTTCCTTCCAAGTTAACTTATTTTCTCTCTAAGTTTATTGACTTCATCAAGTCTAAGAGAAAGCATCTATTTGGCTAGGGTAAAGCATCACCACCCCTATTTACATTTTAAACAAAGACTAGTTTAGCACCAACATAGTTTTTACAACAAAGTTTTTTTAGTGAGTGCTATATGTTTCTTGACTCCAGTTTTGAGCTCATACAGAGATTACAAATATATGACATAGAATATTGGTCTTAAAGTCTCTGTCTTCAACCACTGAAGCAAACTGAATACAGGTACCATAAAAATATGCATAGACAATACACTTATTTTACAACTTCTGGGTAGTTTTAATAGTATTTCTTCCATTAAACACCTGCTCGAGATTCTATTTACCATCTCATTTAGCTTTCACAGTTTACCTTTGTGAAAACTGCCTGTCAATTGCTTCAGTAGTCCAATCACTGAAGACCAGATTGCTTTCTGTCAGGCTGCTTGTATAATGTGATGGTAATAGGTAACAGGTGGTCAGTATTCATCGGCTGAGGGGAAGATGATGTCTCACAAGCTATAAAACATCTGAGGAAATGCTTTAACTGTTCACACTTACTACTAATTGCACCATTAGAACTTAAATTAATTCTTTACCCTTTCACTATGTTCCTTAGATGGTCATAAGGCAGGAAATCATTTGGAACAGAAAGAAAGAATCTAAAAAGACAATAATGAGGTATAATAAAAGTTAAAGAATGAGTGGTAGAATTGCTACCATTTTGCTCGAAACTAGAGCAAGTTTGATTACTTAATCAGTTATATATTTGATCTTGCTCTTAAAAAAGTCATTTTTTTAAAGAGCATCTTACTTTTCAGAATATGTTAACCACTACCTACAGTAAACTATCATTCGTTACTATCTATATATTTGAAAGTATTTTAAAGTGCTTCCCTTCCAATTTTAAAACAGCAGTAATCAAATCCTCAAAATAAGAAACGGCTAAGTTAGACATAAAAAGGTTTGCACCCTAGGACAATGTACAGGGGTCCTCAAGTTATGACAGTCTTGACATGCGATGTTTCAAGTTTACGGCACTTACTGCCATAAATGCTTAACAAAATTGAGACGTGAGTGTTTTGGCTTACACCATTAGCCTTGTACTTATGTACTACATGAGCAAACTAGTTTGGCTGTGCTTGGCGGAAGAACACACAGTAATGAGTGAGGGAGTTGGCATCCCCCAGTATGCTTACCTATGCCACTTTGAATCGTTAAAAGCACAAGTGTTCCATTTGTGTTAAGCTTGGGTGTGTTTTGACTTACACCAAAATTTGGGTTATGTCATTGTTGTTGGAATGGAACTATATCATAATCCAAGGACCACTGTATATATTTTTAAAATAGGGTCTTAGAACATGTTTCATAAAAGGTGGAAACAGGACATTAGCTTCAATGCCACTGGTCTAATGTTTACACTCTGGTTGATTTCTACATTGCTATCTTTAGTTTCTAGTTTTAAAATGGCATATATTTAAACACATCTCATGGCTAAAGAGTTCTACACATCAATAAACTTTGATAATTTGAATTTTGTAATTTTAGCTTTGCAACTGACTTATAAGCATTGAGTTATTGAATGAGTCTACAGTTTACAATAATTCATCTAAATAAAACTGAATAAAAAAATCTTTGAGTAGAAAATTTGATCTCCTTAAGAAAAAACAAGACTAGAATATTAAAAAATCTTTATATCGATTTTGTTTAGAGAATGAGATACAAGCTTACTGTTTTTTTCTTTTTTTACTTATTTGAATTACTGATTTGAGAGAGAGAGAGAAAGGGAGGGAGAATGAAAGAGAGAGAGAGAAAGAGAAAGAAAGACATTGATTTATTTTTCTACTTATTTATTCATTAATAATTGATTCCAGTGTGTGCCCTGAATAGAAATCAAACCCACAACCTTGGTATATCAGGACAACACACTGATCAACTGAACTACCCAGTCAGGGATTCTTGTCTTTTGTATATAGTAAACTAGCTAGAAATTTAATGGGTATTTATCAAGACAAATGACTTGAAAAGCATATTGCTTAGCTAAGGTCCATAGACTCATCTAAAAAAAAAAATCCAAATTCACACACAATTTTAACTTATAATGCTACTACAAAAAATATGATTTTATTTTCAGCTAACACCTATTTTTGCCTTTTATCTTAAACATTCTAATGTTTAAATGTTCTTTAAAAGGTTTCAGAAACCAGCAAATATCCAGCACTTGGCAAAGCCCTATGACTCTAAAAGCTTAATTGAAAATATAACAATACAATTCTCAACCTACTGAACTTAGCTATAATTAAGCCCATTACAAATGCTGGTTAATGTAAAGAAGAGATAAATTTTTGGTACAACTTTAAGTGTTCTTAACCCCAGGGGAATTTATGCCAAATTCCCAGAAAGATACCAGAGACTACGAAGTTTGTCTTTAGGTCTAACTCAAGGCAAACAGAGTGTGTGGAGTCCATTATCAAGACATTTCTGAACCCTGCGGCTTGTTCATGCACTCCGCTCCCCTGCACTTTACAAATAAATTGACATTGGCTTGGAACTGCATGCCATTTACTAGCAATTTCACTCTACCAGGGCTCAGAGTTCAAACTTTATTATATTATATCATTATTACCATCATCATTATTATTCACATTCTGTTAATACTCTCTTTTACTTCTATGTAATTTAAATAAATATGAATTACAATTCTTTTCCTCAAATTTTGGTTGCCATAACTTTAGAGCTGAGCTAACTGAATGTTTTTCTGAGGACATTCTCAGAAGTCATCTGTCCCTTGACAAGAGCAACACGCTTGCCCATCTGCAGTCTGAGTCTTATATCATCTATTATATATTCTATTCCATGACTTTATTGTAATAGATGAAACTTTTTTTGTGCAAATACTAGTTGTGGTGCAAACAAGTAAAGAAAGATGAGTTTCATAGTTTTTGTTGTCTGGAATATACACATATTTCTAAGAGAAGAGAGTTAAGATACCTGATTAGTAATTTAATAAAAGTCATCTCTGTATTTCCTCGTGAAATGACAAGTGGGAGCACAATAAATCTTGCAAATCTTGGTCAATCCTCTTATCTATGAATCTGTGTTAGGTTATTCTTAGTAATCCATACTATCTTGCCAGCCTGGCTATTTATTTGAGGGGTGTTGAAAAGATAAATACATTTCCAATTCAAAGATATTTTAAACAAAACTGATATAAATGCAGACCCAGTATTGGAAGCAACTATCTCTGACAGCCAATGTTTTGAAAATAACTGGTATTGAGCTAAGATTATTGCAGTCAATATATTAGATGAAACTAGAAGCTTTGTGAGCCACTTTGAAAAACAGTTTTTTACAATCAAGAAATCTCCTCTAGATTATACTTGCAAAAAAATCAATATTGATACTTGTATAAAGCTTCTTGAAACCTTAGCATGGAAGAATCAATTATTTTGACAGATTATGTATAGTAGCAGGGCATGAATTATACAGTTAATTCAATACTAAACATGAATTCTAGGTCAGCAGACATTCATCAGCCATTGCATTCCTGAAAAACAATTTTCCATGTGCTGCATAAAACATGGCGAAAATAATTTGAAGATCACTGTAGAAAATAAAGATATGATTCTCACCCTATCATTCCTTCACAGATAAAAATGTATTCATGCATTTAATTACTCATTATAGATGTGTTAATGTTTTCTATGTTCAAGTAATATGGTAATAAAGTCACAATATAAATCCCAGTGCTATTTGTAAGTGCCATGGTATGCTTATGTGTGTGTGTCTCATTATACTATACTTGTTTTTTCCTTTTTACCTAATTTATTGGGGTGACACTGGTTAAAAAAATTATACAGGTTTCATATACACAATTCTACAATACATTATCTATAAACTGTGTGTACACCACAAGTCAGTAGTCCATGTCCATAAGTATTTTCTCTTTTTTTCTTTTTTTTTGCTCAATCACTCTACCTACCTCCACCAAGAAGCCCTCAATGAGCTATCAGGGTGCTATCTATGAGTCTTTCTCTGTTATGCTGTTAGTTCATTCTGTTCATTAGTTTCCTCATGTAAGTGAAATCATGTGGTATTTGCCTTTCTCTGACTGGCTTATTTCATTTAGCATAATGCTCTCCAGGTCCATCCATGCTGTTACAAAGTATGGGATTTTCTTTTTTATGGTTGAGTAATATTTCATTGTGAAAATGATTTTTCTGATATATCTTGTCAGAGAAAAAAAATAGATAAATAAATAAATCAGCAAATAAATAAATAAATAGGGCTACATCAACCTAAAAAGTTTATACAGCAAAGGAAACCATCAACAAAATGAAAAGAGAACTTACTGAATGGGAGAACATGTTTGCCAGTACATCTGATAAGGGGTTAATATTCAAAATTTATAAAAAACTGATAACACTTAACACCAAAAAGACAAATAATCTAATTAAAAAATGGGCAAAAGACCTAAATAGACACTCCTCCAAAGAGGACATAGAGATGCCCAATAGACTTATGAAAAAATGATCTAAGTCACTAATCATCAGAGAAATGCAAATTAAAACCATGAAGAGATAATACCTCCTACATCTCAGAATGGCTATCATCAAGAAATAAACAAGTAAGTGATATTGATGATGCAGAGAAAAGTGAACCCTTCTGCACTACTGGTAGGAATGTAGATTGTTGTAACCACTGAGGAAAGCAGCATGTAGTTTCCACAACAATTAAAAATGGAACTGCTTTATGACTCAGCAATTCCACTTGGCAATTTATCTGAAGAAACCCAAAACACTAATTCAAAAGAATAAACTATATGTACAATTATGGCCACTGCAGAATTATTTACAATAGCCAGAATTTTGAAGCAGCTCAAGTGTCTATCAGTAGATGAGTAGTCATATCATTCTTATTTATTTTTAAAATATACCATATACCCCTCCATCATTTCTTCTTTCTTTCTTTCTTTCTTTCTTTCTTTCTTTCTTTCTTTCTTTCTTTCTTTCTTTCTTTCTTTCTTTACTACTTTTTTATTCATCTCTCTCTCTTTTTCTTTCTTCTTTCTTTCTTTATTTATTTTGAGAGAGAAAGAGAGAGAGAGAGGGAAACAGGAAGGGAGAGAAATGAGAAGCATCAACTTGTAGTAGTGGCACTTTAGTTGTTCATTGATTGCTTCTCATATGTGCCTTGACAGGGGAGCTACAGCTAAACCAGTGACCCCTTGCTCAAGTCAAAAACCTTGGGTTTCAAGACAGAAACTTATGAGCTCAAGCCAGTGACCATATCAATGATCCCCTGCTCAAGCCAGCGACCCTGAGCTCAGGCCTGTGAAACTGAGCTCAAGCCAAATGAGCCTGTGCTCAAACCTGCAAAATTGAGCTTTTGAATCTGAGCCACCACTGGTCAGGACTCCTCCATCATTTCTAATAATGTTTTTATAAATAAAATTCTCTAAATAATGTCAGTGTAACTGAAAAAAGCATTCAATTGTATTGAATTAGAAATAATATAATGAGATATAGTTCTAGAGGCTAAAATTCCTTGAAGCATGAAAAATAAATTTATTAGTCACAAACACAGTCTATTTCCCTTCAATATCTTGGAGGAATAGTATTTTATTAATTTGGTGAGAAGACTCAATATGGCTGCCCTATTATTTACTGAAATCTAAAGCCACTTGGTTGAGCAGATGGTCCAAGGAATGAACAGAACCAAAAGTCTTGTTTAAAAATGAGAACTAAACTTTGGATGTGGCTCATAAGTAGCTTATTTCATTAATGTCTTTGAATCAACAAGTAAAATGTATTATGTTTTTCAGAAATAGCTACAAAGTTACAGAATCCCTACACAATTTAGAAACGCAAAATGGATATTAGAGTGACCACAGATCATGCTACAGGCAGATTTATAAGTTGATTTTGGAGCAATTAGCATTAAGGTTCTAGCAACTGGTATAAAGGAATAATGTTCTGGAAAGAAAGTAGGGGACAGATTGATGTCAACTAGAGGAAGGATGTAAGTCTCGACTGAGGTGGCATCTTTAACTTTATAGTTAATCCTATACTGCTCATGCTTCTGTCAACATAAATGGTAATTTCAATAACTTCAAGGTTTCTTTAATGGCCTGTATCAAAAGGAGGCCTTAGGGAGCATTTGATTTCTGATTCTTTGCTTGAATGTGTCTATAGACTTTTTGCTTTTGACCTATCTAATATGTATTTTAATAACATTAGGAGATAATAAGCTTTTTAACAAGCCAAACAGCTTTTAAGCTATCTCTTTGGCCCCAAAGTCTATCTGCTTCTTCATGAAGGTTATTTTAGAATTCAAATTCGTGTGTGTGTGTGTGTGTGTGTGTGTGTGTGTGTGTGAAAGAGAGAGAGAGAGAGAGAGAGAGAGAGAGAGAGAGAGAGAGAAAGAGAGAGAGAGAGAGAGGAACAGATAGGGACAGACAGACAGAAAGAGAGATGAGAAGCATCAACTTTTTCTTGCGGCACCTTAGTTGTTCATTGATTGCTTTCTCATATGTGCCTTGACCGGGGGGGGGTGGGTGGGAGGGTACAGAAGACTGAGTGACCTCGTGCTCAATCCAGCAACCTTGGGTTCAAGGTGGTGAGCTGTGCTTAAACCAGATGAGCCCACACTCAAACCAGCAACCTCAGGGCCTCAAACCTGGGTCCTCTGCATCCCAGTCTGAACTCTATCCACTGCACCACTGCCTAGTCTGCCTAGAATTCAGATTCTTTCCTCAATTTGTTGTCTATCATTTCAGTACTCTTGCTCAATGTAAACTAAGTCCAGATCTGGTATAAGGTGCCACTGCTATAGTCATTCCTGAACACCAACGCTTGCTGCAGCCTCATAGGGAAGACTGGCTGGGTTCACTGACTTTCCTCCACCCTTTACCTCTTTCACCACACATAGACCATTCTATGTTTTACTAAAAGCTTACACTTTTTACACTGGGGCTCTTTAAAAGTCCAATTAAAGAAATAGATCAGACATGCAGAAAAATTTGACCATTCTGAAGATGTGGGTTACAAAAGATTTCTTATGCCAAAGTTCTGAAACTAATCCTCAATTGTGTATGATCAAATATTAGTATTTGGCATTACTTTTCAAGACAAGAAGTCATAAGTGCAAGAAAAGATTACTGCATCATATAGAGTGATGTAATTACAGCATGAGTTTATAATTTAAAAAATTCCTTAGAAAGTTTGTCATATATTGTAAAAGCAATTATCTCAGAGCTAATAGTGAATTCTCTTAAATTTCGTTGACGATATGTTTTTATTTGTCACATTATAATGTCATTATGTATCATGTTCTAATGTAGATAAGACAAAACTCTGATTACAAGGTGAAGAATTTTATTTGCTAGGAATAATTTTAATTGTCTATAAACTACTGTGATATATCCAGTGGTACAAACATGGGCTTGCATTTCTAAATGGGCGTGTTCTAACTCACTTCATAGTCATGACCACCATGTGAGCAGGTGAAATTCTCATATCCAATTTAAGCATGATGAATCATAGATAGATTAAAAAATCAGTGATGAGGCTGGGGTTTAAACCCCATAAACAATGATTTAGTGGGTGGTATGTATCTACAATGGAGAATGGCACATGGTGATGTATAAAAAGATTAAACTCTCTGAGGATGGGAAATATTACATTCCTAGCATCTAGCACCATATTTCAAAGGTAACAGATGTCAAATAATGGTTTTTCTGAATATGAGTATGATTGTCAAATGAATGAATGGACATAACAATCAGTTACTATACTTGTACTGACTATAGTATGACATAAGTGATAAGTGATAGTTTTTTTAGTTTTAACTGGCCATTAGGATTGAGAACTGACACAATTGATATACATGACAAGGCATGTGTAAATTAAGTTATATGTACAACATATATTTATATTTAAAAAGTAAAATACATTCAATTTTTAATAAATATTTTTTGATCAGGTACTCAAAGTCTAAATATTTTTTCCAAAAAAGAATAATTTGGGATAGCTCTTGATCATTTCTTATTGTAGTCCTAAACATCTTTGGGGAAAATATTATGGGTCACAATTTCAATGATTATTAATTTAAAAACTAGCTATTTACCTTTTTTTGCTCTTTCTCTCTCTCTCTCTCTCTTTTTTTTTTTTTTGTCATGGTGGAACATTCTTGAGATACTGCAGAATCCTAAGGCATCTTATTCTAGAACTTCTGCTGTAATACAAATCCCGAGCTCACTTTGCAGGAATAATTATACTGCATCATTTAAATGGAATTGATAGCTATTGAGCTTCATTCTGATAGGCCAATTTGAAATAAGATGTTTTCCCATTTCAGCATCTGCACAGTTCATGTATTTCTAAATTTATTAAGGTGACAACCTGAACTATTATAGTTCTAAATGGTTTTTTTGTCTACTATACTTTCCCTATGTCTCTTCTCCATGCAGGAAGTAGAATTATCCTTGTCAATAAGATCAGATTATTTTACACTTCTGCCCAAAATCCTATACCAAGACCCTTACTATGGTAGCAAGACCCAAGATGGTCTGGCCCTCAGTGACCATACTGACCTAACCAGCATTAATTTCCCTCTTACTGACTCTGCAGCCACTTTGGCCTTCCTGCTTTTTCTTAATTCATCAGACATGTTTCTACGTCAAGGCCTTGTACTTACTGTTCCTCTTTCTGGAACATTCACTCCTTGGTGTTCCTCATAACCCAGAGCTTTCTACTTGAATGCTATATCCTTAAAGAATGCTTCACTGACCACCATGTTTAAAATGTCATCATTTGCTTCTCTTATAGCCTGTACCTTTGTCTAGTTTTATTTGTTTTAAAAGAAAAGTATAACTACTTGATTCAGTTTATTATCTGCCTTCCACACTATAATATGACCCCTAAAAAATCGGGGAGTTACCCACTGCTATATATCCCAACACATTATAGGGATTTATTAGTTATTGTTGATTAAATAAATTAAGTAATGAATTAAAGAAAAACTGTTCTTCACATTTTCCAAAACACTTTTATTTCTTCTGACCATGAATTATCAGTCACATGTTATGGACAAAATTTGTGTTCCATGTTATCTTTGTTATTGTAGCAATACGGTTAATGAAATAATATAGTCATGTGTCCTTACTAACCAAGGCCATTTTAATGTCAGATTTGAACCATTAAGATTCTTCACTGTAAAGACTTTTGAAGATGGCTGTTCTTTTATGAAATTTAAATCTTGTAACAATAATTGATAGTATGGAAGAAAATTAGCCTTCTCAAGATTTCACCAGTTCTTCAAAAGCTTTATTCTTTAATAAGCAATGGCAATGAATAAGAATTCTTATCGTGGCAAAAATCAAAACTGACATATTTTTAGAATAAAAAGGTTTCCTTTGAGGTGTTTCTGTATTATAGAATAAAAATCTTTTGCATGTCAAAGGATAAGTTTACTGAAACAAGGCTTGTCAATTTTTCCAAAATAGTTATGAAGCTCAATTAATTTCTATGGTAAATATCATAGTTGGATCTAGTGACTTTATAGCAACTTTATTCTATCTCTCTCTGATTATTTTAGAGATATTTTTTTAAATGTTCTTAAAATCTTACATCATATCCTCTGCTTCGCTAGACTGTGGGCCTTGTGAGGGAAGGGACCTTTAATATCTTGGTCTGCATTAAATGTCCAATGCAAGCACAGTACCTATGTAGTGAGGTTATCGACAAAATATTTATATGACTTTACTTCCTGGTTAGTGACCTTCCTCTTAGATTGTCAAAGGCATGCATAGGGCTACATAAAGAATAAAGTTTTTATTGAGTATATCCAATAAAAAAGTGATGCTATATTTTTATTTTTAAAAGTATGCTTTGAAGCTTAGATTAGAAATATTTTTAAAAGACAAACCTAAAAAATGGAATAAAATAGGTTTATTTGAAAAAGTAAAAAGCATTCAAAGCTCAAGAACATATAATGTAGCACATTAAATTTATGTTAAAAACCATAGATTTGGGGGAGAATTAAAAGTTCAATAAACTACCCAAACCCCCTAGATGACCTGATGAGTGTCCTTGATTCTGGCAGAAGAGGTGAATGGCCCTGACTTTATAGAGTTTTCTGAACCTGGAGATGAGGTCTGTTCATTTGGATGAACCAGAGAATCAGCATTGAGAATCTCCTCCACTCATTACTTTGGGGTTTCTTGTTAACACAAAAGAGCTGTTTGAAATCAGTGCTAAACCTGAAGATCTTCCTTTGACATGCACCAAGTATCTCTTGTTTCCTGTACCAGGTGCTACTTCTTCTGTTCAGCTCATCCTACTGATTGCTGCCCATGCATTATCGTCATCAACCAGAACAAGTAAAGCTAGTGTCCTGATTTCTGATAAGCTCCACTGAATTTCCTATATGACTCTCCCACTTCAATGCCCCAAGATACTTTAGTTCCCAACATAAAGAAAGATACGGTTGGGATAATCGTGTAAATTATAATGTAGAAGAGACCTGAATCACCAGAACCTGATGAAACCAGAAAGTGATAAAAACTCACCCACAGTATATCTCCCATAGAGAAGGCACTAAAGATATTTCCTGACTATTTAGGGTACAGCTACTTTTTGTGCCATTTAACCTATAATTCACATATACATAGTTCCAGAATATATATTTGAAACAATTATTTTTATTTTATATTCCATTTTTGTTATAAAAATGTTTTAAGGTAATTGTTAGCACTTGCATTTTATGTAACTAATTATCCTTATACACAGTGTTAACTACCTCAATTTAGCAGAAAGAATAAACATAATTTTAGATTTAATTAAAGCCTATAACATAGCTAGATTTTACTTTCTGAATATAAAATAATTAAAACTATGCTCTTTTTTCCAAAGTAGAAAAAGAAATGTCCATCCATCCAGGATGGAAATCTTTCCTTAATATTTCCTTAATATTGGTATTATAATTAGGTAATTATAATTTAGAAATATTTTCCCCTCCGAACATTTTTTCTTAATAGCTGGTGTTACTAAAAATGGTTGCCATATATTATAAAGTTTACTTTCTGGCTTTATTGCATTGTTCATATCCCCAATCAATAAAAAGAATGCATTGACCAACTTTTCTTCATAAAGCACTGGGAAACATGAAAAGAATTCTGTTTTAAAGGACAGAGTAAACATGTTGTGTAAAAGATGTTTTTATTCTTGTAATATAGAATGCTAAATATCAGAACAAGAACGTAATCTGCTTGTTGACAGTTATTACGTTATTTTACTATAATTAAAATGTGAATTTTAAAAAAATATAATGGCATACTGAGGTGAGTAAAGGTAACTTAGTGAGGCCTGGGTAAAATAAAAAACAAAATAATTTGCTTCTATTTTGGGTAAAATGCAGTGAGTAATTCCTAAGTTCTATTATCTCACACACACAAAAAAATCATCAAAAACACACCATTTTGGACCTGGCTGGTTGGCTCAGTGATAGAGTGTCAACCCAGTGTGTGTATGTCCTGGGTTCAATTCCCAGCCAGGGCACACAGGAGAAATGCCCATTTGCTTCTCCACCCTTCCCCCTCTCCTTTTTTCTCTCTTCCCCTCCCGCAGCCAAGGCTCCATTAGAGCAAAGTTGACAGGGTTGCAGAATATGGCTCCATGGTCTCCGCCTCGGATGCTAGAATGGCTCCGGGTGCAATGGAGCAGTGGCCCAGATAGGCAGAGCATCGCCCCCTAGTGGACATGCCGGGTGGATCCTGGTCGCATGGGGAGTCTGTCTCTCTGCTTCCCCACTTCTCACTTCAGAAAAAAACAAAAACAAAAAATAAACCACACCAGTTTGTTACCTACTTCCTAAATCTGAATGTACATGATCATCATTTCAATGTTACAATGTTCATAGATCTTGAGGACATTAGGATATAAAATATTGACTGTTCCATTATTCTAATTCAGTAAGTTTGGAGGATCTGAATCATACTTACTCAATGATTTTCTCTTATGTGTCAGAGAAAATAAAGAAGAAATTTAGGAGATAGGAAATGTATGTCCAAAATAATGTTATTTTTTTAATGTTGAAAGAAAAAGCAACTATTTCTCTGTTATTTCTAAATTTTTAATTGAATTTATTGGGCTGACACTCAATTCTATAATATAGTTAACATAATTATAGAAATTTCAGGTGTCCAAAAAAGACTATTTCTCTTTTATAATTTATTTTTCTTAACAAGGTTTCTATGTTGTTTATTGTAAAATCAAATTAAAATTTTAGAATCATTCCTGGATAGATATACATATAAACATAAATGTTTTGTGCATGAGCATACATATGCATACATATACAATATGTGTATGTAGAAATGTGTGTGAAAGATGTGCGTATGTTTGTTTTTAAGGTACACACACATATCTATGCAGATATCAATATGTATATGTACATATATATCTTTATATATACAACACAAATATATATATGCATTATATATTATGTATAATATATATATAAACACACATACAAACTGCAACATTAACTTCTTGTAATTATTTGATATTTTCTAGTTAATTGGAGTGGTGAAATAAAGATTCTGCTTAGGAGAAATGAAATCTGGTATTTTTAACACTACTAAGAAAATGTGTTATAATTAAAATATTTTTTTTAGTTTTACTTTGCATTTGAATGCAGTGAATATACTGAGATTATAAATCAAAACATGTCATATCTATTAACATATTGAAAGTTATTTTTAAAAATTTGCCTTTGATTGTTTTCTTTAAAAAGTACTAAATTTTTTTTTTTTTTTTTTTACAGGGACAGAGAGAGAGTCAGAGAGAGGGATAGATAGGAACAGACAGACAGGAATGGAGAGAGGTGAGAAGCATCAATCATTAGTTTTTCATTGCCGTTGCTATACCTTAGTTGTTCATTGATTGCTTTCTCACATGTGCCTTGATCGTGGGTCTTCACCAGAAGGAGCAACCTCTTGCTGGATCAGCGACCTTGGGTCCAAACTGGTGAGCCTTTGCTCAAGCCAGATAGGCCCGCACTCAAGCTGACAACCTCGGGTCTCGAACCTGGGTCCTCCACATCCCAGAGTCCAACGCTATATCCACTGCGCCACCACCTGGTTAGGCTTAAAAAGTACTTAAAATTTAAATGTTCAAATATCTTCACTATTTTAGAAACAATACGTTTTTTAAGACTATTCAGATAAATTTATATTTTAAAAATAGACACAATATTTTTCAGAGTGACTGTTTAATGAATTTCCAAATGTTATAAAGCAATATCAATTCTCAATATTAAATATAGCCTGACCAGGTGGTGGCACAGTGGATAGAGCATCAGTCTGGGAGACGTTGGACCCAGGCTCAAAATCCCAAGGTCACCATTTTGAGTGCAGGCTCATCCGGCTTGAGTGCGGGTTCACCAGTTTGAGCGTGGGTTCACCAATGTGAGCACGGATTCACCAGTTTGAGCGTGGTGTTGCTGGCTTGAGCATGGGATCATAGAAATGACCCCATGGTCACTCCCTTTGTTGTAGAATCCCCCCCCCCCCCTAACCCCAGTCAAAGAACATATGAGAAAGTAGCCAATGAACAACTAAGGTACCACAACCAAGAATTGATGCTTCTCATCTCTTTTCCTTCCTGTCTGTCTATCCCTATCTGTCTTTCTCTCTGTCACTCTCTCTGTCTCTATCACACACACAAAAAATATATACCAAATACAATAAAAGATATACATTTCAAGGTAAAATAACTGAGAAAAATTTAGCTATTCTCTAACACATATTAAATATATAACTATTCTAAGTAAATTTTTAGACCTTTAGGAACCTGTGGTTAAAAGAAATAATTCTGAACAAAAAGTTTAATGGCATTCAATTAATTTTTCATATTATTTTTATATTAATTTTGGGGTGATTTAATTATGTCAACTAAGATAATTTTTTTAATTGTAGCTTTCAATCAAATAAAAAATCATAACGAGATCATTCCTTTTTCATTTGCAGTTACCTCCTACCACTAGTAGAACAACAATTATATAGCTTAATTGCAAAGAAAGTAAAGAAAATTTTGTTAGAAAAAAATAAATGTTTATAGCAATTTTAAAAAATGTTTTAAGACATCATTTATCCACCAATGGCAAATTAAATTGAAATTTTAAAAAAATTCAAAAGAATATAACTTTAGAGAACTTTATGAACTATTCTATCTAAAGGATGAATAAAACCTTAGAGTTAATATTGCCACACACTCACAAAAACACCCACACATACACCCAAATATCCACACATTTTGAGAGTCCTGAAATAGATTCTTCTATTCTATATTTGACTATCAGTGAGCCATAGGGCTGCACTTCAAATTCTCCTCTTTTTCTCTAAACATTTTTTTTCTAACATATGAGCACGCATACACTCTCATATATTTGTTTACCCAACAAATATTTATTGAGTGTCTGCAATCATGAGCTGATATATAATTCACCATTCAAAATAAGACTCTGTGAGAGTGTAGGTGGGTATTATTAACAATTATGTCAAATAACTAGGCATAAAACAGGACAGTCTTGGGCAACTGGGTAGAATGGGAATTTGGTTAAACTATACACTTCACCTAAGTCAGAGGTGGTTCTTGCTCTTGTGAACCACACAGTCTAGTGGACAAATTAAATCTAAGCCATTAAATAAAATATATTCATTTGCCAAGTATCAAGAAAATATACCTAGTGCTGAATTGTGGAATAGGGTAGAGAGTGTGGGAAGAGCTAGATCAGATCTCTGGAGTTTTAACTAAGATAGAAAAAATGAAAAAAATTATTGACAAAGGAAAGCAGAGTGTTGGGTTGGATTCAGAGCTAACCCATTAGAAAATATCTCTCCTGGTAGAAAAAGTTATACATGCCAAAGTGTAAGGTAAGAAAGCCTAAAGAACTGAAAGAAGTAATTTTGGCCTCACGTCTAAAGAATCACACAATAATGGTTTAGATCTCAGGAACAAGATTACAATCCTTAAAGATGAAGAAAGCAGTATAAAATTTTACTTAATTACCCCACAGAACCTTTAGAGAGAAAAGTGACATAATCCCTTTCTTGAAATAGTATTACTTTATCTATTATACAAAACACAGATTATAGAGTTGGGGGCAGGAGTAAGAATTGTATGAATCTGTATTCCAGGCTACTGATTATAATGATGAGTCATACAAGCATACTGTCAGTGAGATAGAAGAAATGGATTAATTGAAGATATATTTTGATTAGAATTGATCATATTATATATTAGAATTTTTACTTCAAACATACTTCTGAACTTTAAGCCAATATTTCAAACTCTCTTTTAAATATAGTCAACATAGATATTTTCTACATCTATCAAGTTTAACAAATATAATGCAAAGCTCAAGATAACATTCTCAAAACCTGTTTTTTCTTTGGTATTCATGATCTCAATGTGGATTTTCATACTTAAAGTAAATATGAGTTACATAAAAATACTTCCTCTCTTCCCTTTTAAATGACTGTCAATTCTATTTCCAAATCTTCTCCCTGTTCTTTACTCTTAGCATGACTATCCTTTATGTGGGTAGTGGAAATTATATCCCACCAAAAAGCACATTCAAGGGAAAAAATATTAATTTTTTTCTTCAAACATTCTAACTTTCCTTCTGTCTGTATACTACTGAATAAAATATTTAAAGATAAATTTGTAATTGAAAAATCTAGAAAACAATTTTCTTTTTTTCAGAATCTTAGAATATTGTTTCTGATTGTTGTAAAAAGACAAGAGTCTACTGCTAGACCAGTTTGCTTCCTTAATTTTTTCTTTTGCTATATTATATATTGTCAGAATATTTAGCTTAAAACAACATAGTTTTAATGTTTGCTCTTCTAGTATCAAAATTCACAATGGTTCTTCTCCAGATTCTTTGAATATTATAAACCATATAACTAGAGCACACCAAAAGAAAAATAACTAGAGCTACATGTTTTTATCTGGCCATAAGCTTTACAAATTTTTTGTATTCTCTTTAATAAGTGAAATATACATCTACTCTGTTATGATTATGATGACAAAAGGGGAAGTATATACAAATTAATGTGTTCATAGTATATTTTTGTACTAAAAAATAAACCAGAATAAATCACTCAATTTATTTTATATACTTTCATAAAAGTTATATAAGTGAAGCCCATTGTTCTTTTGATTTTGTAAATATACTACTCTTTAATGTTTCTCTCTTTTGAGAAAATGTACTTTTAGTGTCTCAGGTCTGATAAGTAAATATATATTACTCTATAAAATAAACTTTATAAAACAGACTATTTTCCTTAGGGTGAAAATAAAGGTTTCTCAAAACAATATTTTATTGGCCAAGAAAGAGCTTTTGTGTTTAATTTCTAGATAGTACTTTGAATTTTCTATATTTTCTAATGGAAAACAGATTAATTAGAGACTTCAGAAGAAGAGATAAAGGCAATTCATCTGGCACTAAGAAAAAAAGAGACTAGATAAATCATTTTAAAGACTGGGCTGATACTGCCTGACCTGTGGTGGCACAGTGGATAAAGCGTCGACCTGGGAACACTGAGGTCGCCAGTTCAAAACCCTGCACTGGTTCGTCAAGGCACATAGGGGAGTTGATGCTTCCAGCTCCTCCCCCCTTTCTCTCTCTCTCTCCTTCTATCTCTCACTCTGTGTCTCCTCTCTAAAATGAATAAAATAAAAAGAAATTAAAAAAAAAAGACTGGGCTGATACTATTAAAATTTAAAGGCAATAAAACTAGATCATTTCATTAAAAAACACATTTCTTAGGTCAAAATAAACCAAAGAACCAGAGAAAGAAATTTTATTTTTAAATGTAGATAAGGCTGGGAAACTTGATTTAAATGGTTCCAGAAGAAAGTAACTAATTCTGTATCTCCTACAAAAATGGTTTGGATAAAACATAGAAAACACAGCATGAAAATTTATACCATCACTAAATTCTAGCATTGTTGGAAAACTTGCTCTCAACATTAAGGAGATATGTCCTATAACTGCAAGGCCAAGGCAATGGATTAAGAAACACACCCACACAAGATTGTTTAGCAAGGAAAATAGAGTGAAGATGTTAAGGTAGAAGGTTCATTGTATTGTTTTCTCAACACCATTTTCTATCCCCTACTTCAGAACCAGTAACTTCATATGAACTGCACACCCAGTCATCTGTTATATTGCAAGTGTTACTTTTTAAAGAGCATCTTAGCTCTCTCCCAAATGATAGCTTTATTTTTTCTTTTTATTATTTTTATGGTTGTAGGGAGGTATGTGGAGGATGAACAAAATGGGTGAAGGTGATCAAAAGGTACAAACTTCCAGTTATAAAATAAGTAAGTCAAGAGGATGTAATATATGGCATAGTGACTATAGTTAATATATCTGTATTGTATATTTTAAAAATATGTTTTCAACCATTCCAGGAAACAACTAAACAACCTAGCAGTAAGTTCAGGAGAATTTATTTTAAAACCGGCAGAAGTTCATTTTTACCTTGGGAGATATATTTCCCCAAACAGTGAATGTGTTGGAGGAAAGAAAATTGAGTTTTTAGTAAACCAAGAAAACAAAAAAGCCCCACATGTCTTAGAAGCAGATATTTTGATGAGAAGAAAACACTAAAACACTACAAAGTCTAGAACATGTAGATGAAGGAGTCAGAGACTCTGAGAATTGAGTCATGAGACATGCATCATTCTGTTTTTGAGCTGATGTTTGGAGAAAGTTATTAGCATAAAACATAGGAGAACAATATACCCTAATTATTAGCAAACAACAATGTACCTAATTATTAGAAAACAACAAATTTGCCTTTTAAGGTACAAAAATAATTTAAAAATAAATAACATTGTTATAATATATAGTTCTTTCATAAAAGGAAAAAAAAGAAGAAATTTCATTCTAATTGCTTATGTAAATAATATGCTCTTAAATATGGATAAGCACAGAACATTTTAGAAAAATGCCTCATAGCTAAAGTTCATAGAATGCAAAATTAAATTAAATTAAAAATATTTTATAGAAAGTAGCAGAAAGACAAGAAAATAAAGTACTAATAAAATGCAAAGGACTGAGATAAAAATGGAGATGTTTGCGATAAGGAGAGATTATAGTAAATCCAAGGAAAATTAAAATCTATAATTGATGTAGTAAAGAACACAATTAGCACTTTCAAACATTGAAATGTTGATAAGAAAGAGAAATTTGAGGCAATCATTCAAATGAACTTTATAGAGATTAAAAATGAGTGAAAAAAATAGAAGATATGGAGAACTAGAGTCTACTGAATTAAAAAATGACTAGAAAACTGAATAAAGCAGTAATCAAAGATATAATTTTGACTCTGTATAACTAAAGAAAACATTGCATAGAGTTAAAAAGCATATTATAGGAAAAATTAGTGGCAGACAAACATTTTTAGATTTACAAGGAACAACTTGTATATTTAATGACTATATTTATATGATTATCAAGAGAGAAAAATAAAATAATATACAAACTGTGGTATAATAAGAAATATATGTGATATTTAACCCCAGTACCTGACACAAATCTAATAAAATTCTTGGAATTTCCAATAATAAACATTTTGTTATTAATAAGGAGCCACTTTCCCAAGCACACCTGAATTTATGCTAATGAGGTGACTTAGGGTGTGACCACTAGATAGCCTTTGCATGAGGCTGGTGTCCAGAAAAGTCAAGAGAGTAAAAGGTTGGAACTTTCATATTTTCCCACTGATCTATAAAGAGGAGAAAAGGAGAGAAGCTAAGGATTAAGTTATTTTTAAAAAATAGTAAAAAATTAATAAAACTCTCAATAAAACATTGACCTGGAATGCTGAGGTCACTGGTTCAAAACCATGGGCTTGTCCAGTCAAGGTAGATATGGGAGCTGATGATTCCTGCTCCTCTCCCCTTCCTCTCTTTTTGTCTCTCTTTATAAAATTAATAAAGTCTTTTTATTTATTTATTTTTTTTACACAGGGACAGAGAGAGAGTCAGAGAGAGGGATAGATAGGGACAGACAGACAGGAATGGAGAGAGGTGAGAAGCATCAATTACTAGTTTTTCGTTGCCATCGCAACACCTTAGTTGCTCATTGATTGCTTTCTCACATGTGCCTTGACCGCGAGCCTTCAGCAGATGGAGCAACCCCTTGCTGGAGTCAGCGACTTTGGGTCCAAGCTGATGAGCTTTTTGCTCAAGCCAGATGGGCCCACTCTCAAGCTGGCGAGTTCAGGGTCTCGAACCTGGGTCTTCCGCATCCCAGTCCGACGCTCTATTCACTGTGCCACTGCCTGGTCAGGCAAAATTAATAGTCTTAAAAAATAAAAATATTTTTTAAAATAATAAAACTCTAAAACAAGAATTGATGAGCTTCTGGATTGGTAAATGCGTCCATATGCTGGAGTTGGTGGTGAAAATGTGGTTCTTGCATGGAGTCGCAGTAAAGGAATTTGACAAGATTCATGTTTGGAGAAGATTAAGCTTTTGCAGTAAGATTTTTTTAAGTTTAAAAGAGAAGGCTTCCTATCGGTTTCAGTGTCTCATTTCCCTCTGTCTCTCCCAGAAAAAAAGTCCAGTATTGTCTTAATCAGGCCCAGGAAAAAGATTAGAATCCAGATATTCTGTGCCATGGTTCAATTCATTAAATCCTTTTCTGGCTAGCATACTTTATGTTTCTGGCTGTGCCCTGGTTGGCACAATATCCAGGCTTAGAGTCCACATGGCTGCTGGCAACAGGCCAGTACTTGTGGATTTTTATGACTGCATTACTGCTTAGAAAGACTCTGGAATGAGGTGAGCATCCATTTTCAAGGAAGAAGTGGGAAAGAGCTTTGCTAAACCTATGTTTTTAATCTGTGGGCTGTGAAGGACTAATTTTCCCTTAAGACAACCAATCAGTTTCTTTAAAATTTCATGGATTTATGTTGTTTTCTCCTATTAACTACTCAGATCCTTATTCTAAACTAGAATGACAGGCCTCTATGGATGCCATCTTAGCTTCCACTGTGAATGTCTTACTTAAAGTGGAAGCATAGAAGCAACACCCTCATAGTCTGGGCTTGAATTGCTTTTACCTTAGAGGATTGAAAAAAAAAAAAAAAAACACCTCATTTCTTCCTTCCTTTAAGGGAAAGGGAGGGAATGTTAATATCTTTAGCTGGGCAATCGCCTGGAGTTCCCAAAATTGCCAATGCCATAAGCTCTAGTGAATGGAATGCTGAAGTTTCTTACTGAAGCAGGCTTTACAGTTTTATAAAATAAAATTTTTAACTCCCTCCATTTCCTTTTCCCATGAATATCTAGCTACCTACCTACATTGAAAGGGCAGCAAACTCTAGTTTCTTGGGAGAGCAGAAGCTCCTGTGCTGGGGACACTTCCAGATTCCACCCTGTGCACCCCTTTGATTATTCATTGTTATCCTTCATAATTTCCTTTATAATAAACTGTTAAATGTAAGTAAATATCACTGAGTTCTATGAGCTGCTCCAGTACATTCATCAAACTGGAGAAGGGGAATGGGAACTTCCAAGTAATAGCCAATTGGTTAGAAGTACAAATAATAACAGGGACTTGTGACTGGCATCTGCAGTGGGGGCATCCTTGTGGGACTGAGTCCAGGCAGATAGTGTGGGAATTGCATTACACTTCTAAGACAGAATTACACTGGGAATTGGCGTATTGCTTGATAGTGTGGAAAAGAAAAAAATATATAAGACAAATATATATATATATTTTTTTAATTTTGACAGAGACAGAGTCAGAGAGAGGGGAAAGATAGTGAAAGACAGACAGGAAGAGAGAGAGAGATAAGAATCATCAATTTTTTGTGTGGCACCTTATTTGTTCACTGATTGCTTTCTCATATGTGCTTTGACTAGGGGGCTCCAGCAGAGCATAGTGACCCTTCGTTCGAGCCAGTGACCTTGGGGTCCAAGCTAACGACCCTTGCACTCAAGCTAGTGGCCATGGGATTATGTCTATGACCCCATGCTCAAGCCAAAGACCCCATGTTTAAGTCAGTGACATTGAGGTTTAGAACCTGGATCTTCCACATCCCAGTTCAATGCTCTATCCTCTACCCCACTCACTGCCTGGTCAGGCTAAGATAAAAAAAAATTGACATTAATATTACATACCTCTTTCAAACTTTCAAATTTTAGAAGAAATTGGAGTATAATAAAACAGAGATTTGAGAGGAAATTATGTAAAATACAAAAAAAAATCAAACATGTTTCCTTTCACACACAGAAGAAACAAAAATATTATCTATCACATGCACACGAACAGAAATAAACTGTCCAAGTATTATCTTAAAATATTTAATTGAAGACACATTAAGCCATAAAGTAATTATTTAAATAATAAAAGAAAATGGTGATAAACTATTTTGGAGATTACTAAAATGAGGTAAACATTTGTTTTAAAAATTGTTGAAGACAGTGTTCGAAGTTTGATGGAAGTATCAAAAACTATTTTATTTAAAATAAAATTTTAGCCTGACCAGGCGGTGGTGCAGTGAATAGAGCGTCGGACTGGGATGCGGAAGGACACAGGTTCGAGACCCTGAGGTCGCCAGCTTGAGCGCGGGCCCATCGGGCTTGAGCAAAAGCTTGCCAGCTTGGACCCAAGGTCGCTGGCTCCAGCAAGGGGTTGCTGGGTCTGCTGAAGGCCCGCGGTCAAGGCACATGTGAGAAAGCAATCAATGAACAACTATGGTGTCACAACGGCAATGAAAACTAATGATTGATGCTTCTCATCTCTCTCCGTTCTTGTCTGTCTGTCCCTATCTATCCCTCTTTCCAACTCTCTCTCTGTCCCTGTAAAAATAAATAAATAAATTAATTAATTAATTAATTAAATAAAAATTTTAAATGAATACCAAATCTCTTTATTTAAATTCCTCAGTGATATTAATAAAGTCTAAAAACTTTTAGGTTTTGTATAAAGTTGGGAAAAAATATTAGATACTTTGTTTTAGCATTTACCCAAAATAGTAACTGCACCATTAATCATTCATTTTTAAGAAATGACCATTATTCATACTTATAAAAATTAGGAACATCTGACATGCCAATTATTATTATGTAAAAGTTAGAGAAATTATGATAGAGTCACTTGATAAAGTGTAATGTAGCCATAAAGGACATGTCTTAGAAAGATATGGAATGACTTGTGTATCTACAAATAAAATTGTAGGAAAAATATTAGGATTCAATAATGTCTATCTAGTTGATACTAGGTTTGAATAAATATCTTGTTTGTACATTTATTTATTTTTATTATTTTCAGTATATATTATGTATACACTAACATTTTATTAATAAAAAACTCTGCTATATTTAAAATTTTAATAATATGTTCCTATAGTTATGTATGGTACATAATAAATGGCAATCTTATCATTATACTTACAAAATTTAGCATTGTATTAATACCTTAGTTTGTGATGCAATATTAGCTTTCATCATTTCATCATTTCTGAGATAAATGTATATATAAGGATGAACTGGATAGCAATTTTTACAATAAATTTGAAAGACAATTTTAATGAGCAAAGACAAGTTTGGCTTGACCAGGCAGTGGGGCAGGGGATAGAGCATGGGACTGGGATGCAGAGGACCCAGGTTTGAGACCCAAGGTTGCCAGTTTGAGTGTGGGATAATAGATATGACCCCATGGTTTCTGGCTTAAGCCCAATGGTTGCTGGCTTGAGTTCAGGGTCTCTGGCTTGATCCCAGGGTCACAGGCTTGAGCAAGGGGTCACTCACTCTGCTGTAGCCCCCTGGTCAAGGCACATATGAGAAAGCAATCAATGAGCAACTAAGGAACCGCAACAAAAATTGATGCTTCTCATCTCTCTCCCTTCCTGCCTGTCTGTTCCTATCTTTCCCTCTCTCTGTCTCTTTCACACACACAAAAAAAAGATAATTTTGTATATTGAATGAGTATTTTTACATTAATATAACTGGCTATATATAGGTACGTCTCATGTTAGTAAAAATTTATAAATACAGAGCTGGTACTGCATGCTAATTGTATAGAATTATGTAGAAACAAACACTGAAAATATTTCCAGTTAAACACAAAAGAGCAAATACAACATTAGCACATACCTTCAAACTCCACATAAATAAAAATAAATATATTTTTAAAAATGTACACTCATTTACAAACCCATACACAAATTTGAAAAATGAAATGATAGCAGCTATGTCAACAATAATTTGAAATTGGAATTTTAATATACTAGTGATGAATAAATCTTCAGACTTTAGAATGATGGATGCTAAGTATTTACAATTTTTTCTCAATGCAGAACTCTGAAAATGTGCAATACTAGAAGTAGACTGAAAAGAAGTTGATCCAGAGAAATTTTAGATTTTGAAGACTCAATCATAGCTGATGGTAGAAACACTAAAATGTTTAATAATAAAAATAATAATAATAAAAGAGGAGAATTAAGGAAAAGAGAGGATCTTGAGCAGAGATCAAATATGTTCTACTGTAACCAACAATGGACATCTAAATAACACCATACATTAGAGGAACAGCTTCAATACAAAAGACCCAGACAAACTAAACAAAATAAAATAAACAAAACACAAAAATATTTTTTTAAAAAATGAAGAAAACAGAAAATGCAGAAAAACAATATAAACCATAGGACAAAATACTATAAGGAATATCTCAAATACTGCATTAGGAAAGTAAAATATGGTAGGAAGAGGTTTAAAAATCAATAGAAAGACTGGAAGATAAATTTGAGAAAATCTCTCACAATATACAACAATTAAGCAAAGACATAGAAGGTAGGCATTTTAAAGAAATGTTAGACTGCAATCATTTCTGTCATTACAATCATTACTGTTAAATGGTATGATTAAATAAACTCTATTCAAGTTTTCTTAAATGGACAGAGTAGTCTAAGGTTAAACAACAACAACAAAAAACTTTTACAAGTTCTTTTTATTTTTTAAGTGAGAGGAGGGGATGCAGAGAGACAGACTCCTGCATGCCCCAAACTGGGGTGGTCAACCTGGCAAGCTCCCTATGGAGCAATGCTTCGCCTATCTGGGATCAGTTGCTTTGTTTCTTGGCAACCAAGCTATTTTTAATGCCTGAGATGGAGGCCATGGAGACATTTTTAGCACCCAGGGCCAACTCATTAAAACCAATTGAGCCATGGCTACAGTAGGGGATGGGAAAGAGAGAGAGAAGAGTGGGAGGGGTAGAAAAGCAGATCGTTGCTTTTCCTGTGTGCCCTGACAGGGAATCGATCCTGGGACATCCATACACCAGGCCAAGGCTCTACCACCGAGCCAACTGGCCAGGGCTACAGGGGTTCTTAAATTCAACTAAATTACATACATACTCCCTTGAATACTTTGGGGGACATTATTAAGAGGAGATATATGTATCTTTTAAGAGAATACAATGGTGCAATAGTGATCGGTACTATAAGCAAAAGGAAAAAAAGGATGATTATAAAATCCACAGAGAGTAGAAAGCTATATAAGAAAGAAAATATAAGTATAATATACTAAATAGTTTAACTATCATAAAGGTTACATGATGATAATTGAAATGAGTAACTATAGAATTAAATATAAATGTAATATAACTGTATTTGTAGCATGAGACAGAATGTGTATATTAGGCTGGGATATCTGCAAGCTATTTAAGAAAGCCAAATTCTTTCATTCATATTTGAAAGTGAAAGATAATATATAAAACTGCATTATAGAAGAATAAGAATGTTAGATGTCATTTATATTGCTCACAAAAAATTAGGAGATATTTCAAAATGAATATGAAGGGATAAAAAAATATTTGATTTTTTTTTATTAAACAAGAACATCAGAAAAGCATCCTGACCAGGCGGTGGTGCAGTGAATAGTGTCGGACTGGGATGTTGAAGGACCCAGGTTCGAGACCCCGAGGTTGCCAGCTTGACCACGGGCTCATCTGGTTTGAGCAAAAGCTCGCCAGCTTGGACCGAAGGTTTCTGGCTCCAGCAAGGGGTTACTCAGTCTACTGAAAGCCCACCACAGTCAAGGTACATATGAGAAAACAATCAATGAACAACTAAGGTGTCGCAACGAAAAACTGATGATTGATGCTTCTTATATCTCTCTGTTCCTGTCTGTCTATCCCTATCTATCCCTCTCTCTGACTCTCTCTCTCTCTGTTAAAATAAATAAATAAATAAATAAATAAATAAATAGAACATCAGAAAAGCAAATGACAAGTCAAAGAAAGTTGTTCAATTATGCAAATGAGATGAAAAACCAACTTTTATTTCATATGTGAAAATGAACTATACAAAAGGCTGAAAGAGCTAGAGTATTTGACCATTCCCTAATCCCCTAATATTTGTGAGCAGTATATAAATATATGGAGATAAATATGGTAATAAACAGTTAAAAAGATTTTAAATTAACTGTATTTGAGAAATGGTAATGAGGATGGCAAAACACTGTATAATTGATTGTATTTATATAGAATTTATAAAACTGATTTTAAAAACTGTAAGTATAGAAAACTGATAAGAATAAAAGTAAAAATTAAAATGATACTAAAAGTAAATAAATGGAATGTTAATAATACATATATCTAGGTGGTCAGATTTATAAATATTTTATAGTTCTCTGGATTATAAAAATTTTCTTTAATGAACCAGAATTACTATTATAAACAGATTAAAAAGATAAGAAAAAACTGAGGAAACTCAACAATTGTGATTAAAAATAGTTTACTATTATGAACAAATGATGACATTAAAGATGAGCAATTTCTGCCTGACCAGCTGGTGGTGCAGTGGATAGAGCATTGGACTGGGATGCGAAGGACTCGAAACCCCAAAGTCGTCAGCTCACGCACAGTCTCATCTGGTTTGAGTAAGGCTTACCAGCTTGGGCCCAAGGTCGCTGGTTTGAGCAAGGGTTCACTCGGTCTGCTGTAGCCCACGGTCTAGGCACATATGAGAAAGCAATCAGTGAACAACTAAAGTGCTGCAACGAAGAATTGATGCTTCTCATCTCTCTCTCTTCCTGTCTGTCATTACCTGTCTCTCTCCTTGTTTCTGTCTCTATCACACACACACACACACACACACACACACACACACAAAAAAAAAAAAAAAAAAGAAAAAAGAAAAAAGATGAGTCATTTCTGAAAGTAAAAAAAAAAAAATCTTGATAGTTAACTTATTTTATGAGAATTTATATGCATGTAAAGTAAAAGACCTTGCTTTTTATCATCTATTTTAAATATTGCTAAACTTAAGCTTTGAAAACTGATTAGACCAACTAAATAAATGGGTTTGGCGTTTTGTTAAAAAATAAATTGTTCTGTTATTGTTTTTTGTATACTTTTTCAAAGTGCTGAATATTATTTTTACTTCATCAGTGAGAAGTATTATCCTCTAAGTGAGAACAGATGGTTTTTATTACCAATTCAGAAGACATTTTTTTCCGCCAATTGCATAGACTGAAGTTATAAATGGGATTTATCAAGTTTGCTTCAGTTTTGCCCATGTGTTTAAGAGAAATTTTGCGTACTAATAAGAAATAAGAAGGAATCTTAAGCAAAACTGGATTTGATTGAATTCTGAAATGCACTGCAAAGGGTCTTTTACTGTTATAAAGAAACATCTGCTCTCTGTGTGTTCCCATGCTGGTTACTCGATTGCCATGTAAAACACTGTCACGGCATTGCGTTTTCCCAAACACAAGTACAATCATCACTTTCAAATGCTAGTAAGTAAATTCTATCCAAGATTTCCTAAATGGGTTGGGCAGTCCAGGGTTAAACAGGAAAGAATTGTGGGTTCTTAAATTCAGTTGAATCATGTATATCTTCTACCTCATATCTCTCAATAATTTTAGCCCCTTTGAATTATGCTTAAAATGTAATAGATAATTAAGAATTTCTTGATTCATCCATAAAATAAAGTTTATGTAATTTATTCCCATATTTAAAAAATATAGTGGTATTCTCCAAATTCTGTATTCATTAACCCTGATAATAATCATCTACTTTATTTTCTATATTTCCAGTAAATATAATTTAAATTATCCTGATTTAGTAATTTTTAGGTTCTTATGTTAGTTCAGGAACATAGAATTTCCAAAAACCTCTATAACCCAAACCATATTTTTAAAATGTTCATAGCAAAGTCATTTATTTGCACAATTAAAGTGACCTCACTAATGTTATATGAACATCAAACTTGGTCAGCTTACTAATTTGGTATGTGAATACCTAATGACCATTTAGATATGATCTTTTCATTCTTGGAATTATATTTACTTTTTATACTCCGTTTATAGAAATAAATTCCCTAACATTGGGGAAAACTGGCCTTTATCATTTAGTCTTTAAAATGGTTATAAAGACCCTCTCATAACTAAACTCAAAAAAGCAGATGAAAAAAAGGCTTATTCCCCTTCTCATCTCAATTTTACTAGTAATTAAAATATTTCATGTAACGTTTGTTCAATTTAGTATTATAAAGTTGTACTTTTAAATCACTGTGATAAACACTAAATAATATAGCCTTTATACTCAAGAAATCAATAAACTATAACTGGAGATAACAATATTAAAAACAACAAAGATTGTATATTTTATAAATATTACCTTATGGATATATTATCTTTATAACTTTTTCCAATGGAAAATTTCAAGTAAACATAGAAATAAAATGAATAGTTTGATGAATCCTCAAAGACCATCTTACAGTTTGAACTAGTGTCAACATATAGCCAGTTTTCCTTCATATACAAAAAAAAACATTTTCTAATATCAATGCACCATTGGATTATATTGAAGCAAATCCAAGACAATCCTTTTATCAAAAAGTTTTCAATTTGGACCTCTAAGAAGTAAATCTTATTTTAAAAATCTATTAACAAATATTTAAATTCCATCAATGCTTAATAGAGCTCTAAAGCTATACTGTCCAAGTAGTTTCATTAGATAAGAGAGAAGAGGAGAGAGTCAGACAGGCAGGGAGGAGTAGGGAGGAGAGAGAGATTGATTCTGACCTCTATGGTCTGACTCCTGACTCCCGCTTACCATATATGCCTATTTGTTGTGACATTAGCCAGGGGATAAAGGTCTTTAAAGTATTAACAAGCTTTATTTAGTTTTTTTTTTTCATCCTATATTTTAGTCTTATAAATAAGTAGTAATTCCTTTTTGTGTTTCTACTTACATGCTTCTCAGTCATCTCTACTCAGTCCTGCCAGCTAAGTAAATTACTGTCTTTTGGGCATGACACAATTGTTTTATTTATTCATGAATTTGTTAAAAGGAGTGATGCTCATCTAGACCAGTTATTCCCAGAGCAAGGAAAGATGCTCCTAACGGACAGGGACTGTATTTTATTTATCTATATTCCTTTAGAGACCAGAGAAGTAACAGGCTTATAAAAAGCATTTGAAATATCTTGACTAAGAATGAACAAGATACAAATATCTCTCTTTTATAGTTTATTATAATCCAATTCCCAAACGGAGAAGTTTAACTTTTTTTTTTTTTATCTCGCTTGGTACATGGAGAACTCAATAAATGTCGTATTATAATTATGGGACCATGAGTCATCTGTGTCAGACTACAAATATAGAATTAACCACACTTTCTATTTCACCTACTCCTCAGTGGTTTCAGAATTGTTCTCATCACTGTCACAAAAAACAAAACAAAACAAAACAAAACAAAAAACAGACTTGCTGTTGAAATAAAAGCTCTTGTAAAAATACTTGGGCAGATTTTGAGACAATATATGACTGAGACATACAAATATCACATTTTTTTAAAGTGATGTACTAATTCTTACAAAATTGTGATTGCATATTATTTTGACACTGTTTTAAGACATTACCTTTATAAACTACAGAAAATGACTAGAAGAAACACAATGTATGTTCTTTTCTTTCTTTTCTTATGTGAGAGGAGGGGAGACAGAAAAACAGACTCCCTCATGTGCCCTGACTGGGATCCACCAGGCAAGCCCCTATGGGGTAATGCTCTGCGCACCTGGGGGTGGTTGCTCTGGGGCTGTTGCTCAACAAACAAGTGATATTTAACACCTGAGGAGGAGGCTCTATGGAGCCATCATCAGTGCCCAGGGGCCAACTTGTTCAAACCATTCAAGCCATAGCTGTGGGAGCGGAAAAGAGAGAGAAAAGGTGGGAGTGGAGAGGCAGATGGTCACTTCTCTTGTGTGCCCTGACTGGGAATCAAACCCAGGACATCCACATGCTGGGCTAATACTCTACTACTAAGCCAATGGGCCAGGGCTGTATGTTCTTGTTAATAAAATAAGTTATACTAGAAAAACACTAAAGAAAGAAAAACATTTTTGGCTAGGATATGGCAAATTTTCTTTTAAAATATTACTTTTATTGCCTGACCTGTGGTGGCGCCGTGAATAAAGCGTCAACCTGGGAACACTGAGGTCGCCAGTTCAAAACCCTGCACTGATCTGGTCAAGACACATATGGGAGTTGATGCTTCCAGCTCCTCCCCCCTTTCTCTATTTCTCTCTCTCTCTCTTTCATTCTGTGTCTCCTCTCTAAAATGAATAAAATAAAAAGAAATTTAAAAGAATATTACATTTATTATCACATCATTCAAATATGTTGTTAAACTAGATAATTCTCTCTGCTGCTCCCTTTCCCCTTTCTAAAACTTGCTTTGTTAGAAGCTATTGCTTTTAGCCAGTATTGTACTTTTGTGCACTACTTTTGAGATTTCTGCTTGTACAAAAGTCTCTGTATGTGTATTGAAACTGTAAAAGATTTTTAACTTAAAATATAAAAGAGAAAGAAAATGTGCCCAGTTTTAATTTAAACTGTTTTGTGATATATTACCTAATTTATACTATTATCTGAATATATTGTCAGTTTTTGTGTCTAATTAATTTCAACTTAGTTGTCATAAGGCACCTAGTTTACAGTTATTTTCATGCTTTGTAGTTTTTTTGGTAACATGATTCTTTAAGTTTTTATTTTTCTCAGCTTTATTGAGATATAATTGGCATATATAACAGTGTGTAAATTGATTTGATACCTTTATATATTACAAAATAATCATTTATTGCTTAGCTAACTCCTGCATGCCATCACATAATTGCCATTTCTTCTTTGGGTTGAGAAGGTTTAAAATCTACTCTCATAGCAAGTTTCAATTATATAATACAGTATTATTAACTGTAATCACCATGCTGTACATTAGAACTCCAGAACTTCATCTTAAAGTAGAAACTTGTAACTTTTGACCACAATTTCTTAATGTCCCCCACCCTCCAGTTATATTTTTTAACATCCTACTTACAAAAGGAAAACAAAACAAAGCACCCATTCCAACATTTTATTAATGTCTTTGGTTAAAAAGACATTATGTATCTTAAAAATATATAAACATATAACATATTTTATTTAAAGTTTATTTTAACTTTACAATAAAGAAAATTATCTCATGATCTAGGGAAGTGAGGACCTTGGTAGAAAAGATGATTCTCCATACACAGGGAATTACTCTAAGCTCCATGTTGAGAAAGAAAGGGAGAGAGAGTCCCAGAAACTCCCTCATTTCCTTATCACCATACAGTGTGGACCAGTGGAATCCAGGAAATCTCCAGCTATTTACCATTTATTAACTGAACGGATATTTACTGAAGACTACTTTATGCAGAGTGCTGTGTCTTCCATGAAGGACCTATGATTATACTTAGTTTCTTAATTCAGTGGAAATGAAAGTCATGAAAATAAGGGCATTAATCTCTGAAGAGAAATCTCTGAAGGACAAGGGGCTAACCACTCTTGCCTTGAAAACACTATAAAGGCCCTGACTGGTTGGCTCAGTGAATAAAGCATCAGCCCAGCATGTGAAAGTCCCAGGTTTGATCCCCAGTAAGGGCACACATGAGAAGCAAGCATCTCATGTGTGCTCTGACTGGGAATCACATCTTTCCCCTTCTCTCTGTTTTCCCCTATCACAGTCAGTGGCTTGGCTGGTCTGAGCATTGGCCCCAGACAGGATTGCTGGGTGGATCCTGTTTGGGGCACATGTGGACATTTTTCTATCCCCTATCTTCTCACTTAAAAAAAATGATATAAACACATTATTTCATATAGCATTTTACATATTACAGTGAATAATTCTCCTGCACAACAAATATTAGTAAATGGTAGGATAGTATTAGAGTTAGAAAGAAGAGGAAATTATATACACACGTATATAGTTATTTATTATTTTATTATACATATTTATTATATTTTCACAATGATAACAAAAATAAATTATGCAGTAAACATATTTGATGCCAGATTATCTCTGCACAAACCAGTTATAAAAATACATATATTGGATAACCAGTAAGATTAATATACAATTATAGATATTAATGGACTATTTTATTTTAGCATATTACTTTGATTATGTTAAAAACAAAAGTCTTTATATATTACTGATTTATTGAAATATTTAACAATGAAATGAGATCCTTTCTGAAATTCGTTTCAAAATAATAAAATAGTACAGTATGGGGGAGGGAGAAGATAAAATTAACAAAATTGGCTATATATTGATGCTAGTTGATTGATGGATAGGTCCATGGAACTAAGTGTATTTCTCTCTTCACTTTTATGCTATTTGAAATTTTTATAATAAAAAGGTTAAGTAATAATATATTTATAAGTTAATATTTTTAAAATTATGTTACATTTAGTATTTTACATTTAAGTTCACAGCATTTTTAATGAAACTTTTTTATTGTTTTGCAAGTTTGAGTTGGTTAATATTAAATAATATAATAATAATAAATTGAAAGAAAAGACATGCACATTTAGTGTTCGGATACTATGGAATAAAAATATGGTCTCTTTACATTGATAACATAAAAATATATTAACTTTCCAATAAACATATTTGATGTCAGATTTATATGCAAATGGAACTTTATCTGTTGTTAAAATAGGTTTGTTTTTAACAACTTCAAATAGAATTGAGTGTAGGAACAATTTTTAAAATGTTAATGTATCTTAATGCTTCTACAAACTATAAAAGAATAAAAATAAAACAATCTCTAGACATTAAGGTGATAAAAATGCAACATATCCATAATAATAATGTTAATAGTATTATTTTATATTCTGAACTTTTATAAATAAATACACAAAATATATGGTCATCATACCTTACAGGTCACCTGATTCTTTTACATACAATTTAAAGTTTGAATATAATAAATATTAATTCCCTAGATGTACTTATTGATATGAGTACATTAAATAGAGGCTATTATTTATTTGTTTATTTCATGGCCAAGGTAGAACCTTGACTCCTTGGGGTCTTGACGAGTCCTGTATCAGTCTTCAGTGAACTGAACATGTGAGATAATGGATTGTTTGTATACTATAAATCTACCTTCAGTGAGCTGGAAATGTGGTAGGTAATAGGTTGTTTAGGATTTTCAAATCTGTTCAGTGAGCTGAAAACTTGTCAGGTAATGGGCCAATTATGAATTCTACATCAATATTTAGTGAGCTTGAACTATATATGGAACTATGGGTGATGAGTGAGTTGTAAATCCGTTTCAGTGAGTTGAGAACATGTTAGGCAATGGGTTGCTCCTGAATTGTAAATCCGATTTTTAGTGAACAGAAAACCTTTTTAATAAATGACTCTTTATATGTTATAAATCTGTTTTCAATGAGCATTAAATGTGATTGAGTAATGCATTTGTTTTGACTGGAAATCCCACATTACTCTACATTGTGAGAAACATGTCATCTAATAGATTCTCTGTGAGTAGTAGATCTATGTTCAAGCAAGTTAGATATATGGCCTGATGCTACCCTGTTTACATAAGCACTGTAACTTTAATCTATTTCAGCATGTTGTTCTCTGCTGAATAATGGTTCTACTCAATTGTGGGTAATGGAGTGAAAAGCGACTAACAGTCTGTTTCCAGTAATGTGGAGCCAGACTAGTTTTTGAAATACATTGAAGTTTGTTAATTTTTAGGAGTTAAAGTTCCCCTGGTATCCATGAAATGCTATAAAAACCACATGTTCTAGCTTCAGTGGACTTATAGTCAAACATATATGAACTACATAAAGAATGGGAAACAGGCAATGAAGCAAACACAGAGTGAACACTGCCTTTAACATGGGCTGAGACACAAAACAAGAGATTTAAAATCTAGTGGGAAGACAGCACAGAAAACATAAAACAATGAAATGTAATGTCAAAATTCATTATCCAGTCAAAAATGAAAACAAGAAAACAATGTTAGGGTTTAGAGACTAGTGAGTAGATGGTCACTGATCAGAGACAGGTAAGAAATAAAAGTTCAGTAAAGTCAAGAAAAAACAAAATTATTTTGTAACAAATTAATTTTCAATCTGTTTTCAAATTTAAATATGTCAAATGCTGCCAAATTTTTTTTTGTTAATAATTATTATTTTTAAGAGAAATGTAGAATACATTAAGTAACTAATTCTTAATTTATCAGTGGGATAAATACTCAGAGGGTTTTTCAAAAATATGTCTTACTAGATGTCTTACTCTAAAAATCTGCATTCATAAATGTTCCGTGCCCTTCCTGAAAACATAATGATAAACAAACTCCTGTTCTGCAAAGTAAGATTGTTTTCAACTCTTAAAGTGATTTTTTTTATGGAGTTAGTCTTTATATTTATAAATTGTGATTATAACACACTGATTTTTATTAATTGTAGACGGTTTCTGTTTGGATACATACTTACATTTGTTTCTATACTGTCAATATTGCCAATATCAGCTACAATGTTCATTGCAGAGCCAAGTATTGTACTGTGATTATGTTTCCTTCCTGTATTTTGGTTTTCTGTAATTATAAAACTGTCTCTTTTTACACTCACTCCATTTCTGTGTACTTGTCTTTAATTCTTTATAAATAGTACACCAATAAAATATAAAACTATATCTTATATGCTTATACATCATATAACATGCAATCTATCAAAACCATTTTTCCTCTGAAGTGTTCTCTTCTAAAGCCCCTGAACTCTTTTTTTTTTTTTTTTTTTTTTTTTTTTTTTTTTTACCTGAAGATTGGAAGGATGCATGATGAACACTTTCTATTTGGAACAAACATTTGGTTGGTTGTATGTTTTATATGAGATTCCCTTTTATCTTGAGAACCATGTCTTTCTCTTCTTTTTTTATTACTTCTTTAATTAAATGCACATTCTTCTTTATTGCTTCCTTTCTGATCAAGCGTATCTGAAATAGTCTGCATGGCTTTATTATATGGTCAATTAAAAAAATACTAAGTTGAAATATATTTTTTCTCCAGATCTAGAAAGGAGTACTTATTCTGATTCTTGTTCCTCAACATGCAATCACTTTTTGTGTACCCTTTGTAGAAGCTCATGAGCTTGCTCTTCATATGCAGAATTTGTTGTTTTTATCACAAATGCTGAACACGCTGAGATTTTACAATATGTAGATTCATGTTTTTTGGATCACAATATATTTGTATATTTTATTAATTTTGTCATATTTTGGATTTCATGTATTAAAGCATTAAGTCCGTTTTATGTTTCTCCTGATTTCTATCTATTTTTTCTTCAATATTATACATATTATCACTTCATTTTTCAAATCTTCAATTAAAATTCTTTTAATCGTTAGCATATATTTGACTTCCAAATGTTTTCTTTTGTTTGCTGATTTTGTGTGTGTGTGTGTGTGTGTGTGTGTGTGTGTGTGTGTGTGTGTCTACATGTTAATTTTTTATGTGTATCTTCTTGGAATATTTTAGTTACATTTTTAAAGGTTTCTACAATTCTCTGCTTATTCATTTCTATGGCTACCTTTTTGTTTATTAGTTGCTGTTGGTCTCTTTTCTATTTGATACATTCTTCAAGTATTTAGAGGTCTTCAGCAATTTAAATTTACCATAAGTGTGAGTTATTAAAAAGCTGATTAGAAGCTCTGTGTCAAGTATGTGTTTCACAAAAGGTTCTCTGGTTTTTTCCACAGGCAACATTTTTCTTTTTTATTTCTTATTTTTTTATTTTTCTTCCTTCCTTCCTTTCTTTATTCCTTCCTTCCTTTCTTCCTTTCTTTCTTTCTTTTTTTCTTTCTCTCTCTCTCTCTCTCTCTCTCTCTCTTTCTTTCTCTTTCTCTCTCTTTCTTAAATATTGGTCAGTGAGAGAGAAGAAGGGAGAGAAAGAGAGACAGAAACATTCAGTTGTTTCTGTATGTACCCTCATCAGGGATCAAAGTAGCAACCTCTATGCTTTGGGATGATGATCTAGTTAATTGACTATCTGGACAGGGTTCCATAGGAAATTTCTAACAGCAATATCTTGAGATCTAAGTTCTGAGAACAAATAGCTTTTCTGGGAAAAAATTGCCTGTGATTTGTTTGAGACTGTAGTCAACATCAGGTGTACAGAAATAAGACATAATAGACTTGAAAATTCAAATATTTAGTTTTCAGCCCAGTTAATAACAAGACAATTAGTAAAATATGGTATATGTTCACAATATATAATATTACTTGGCTTTAAAGGGAATACTGATTAGTTCATTTGACTATAAAAGTATTTCTCAATAGAGAAAATTAGACATTATAAGTAGGAAAGAACAAAATTATCCACAGTTTTTATTTTTATAATTACATAAACATAAGCATAGGTATTTATGTAACATATAACTTGTTATATTAAGAAAAATTACTTAAGAATATATATCTGGTATGAACATGGACTTTCTTGGGATGGAAGAAGGTCATAATGTAAGGAAATTTACAATAAAGAAAAGAAAAATCTAGGAAATAAATAATGCTAACACGAGATAGAATTTGATAAAGATAAATTTTTATATGTGGCAGAGAAAAAGAGTTGATTTGAGGTATTGGCAAAAGTCTTGGAATTTATCTTATTCCCTGTTGATATTAATAAAAATAGAATTTTATCAGTGACAGAATGCCATTTTTTAAATATAAATGCAATCTTTTGCACAAATAGAATTGAACAAAAAGATTCTAAAGATTTCAAAATATTCCCAATAGCAAACTATTTTAAGCTTGGCACTGAGTATCTCTTTTCAAGTTAAATTTGTAAAACATAGCCTTAGGTCTCAAAAACCTGTATTAGTTCTCAGAGGTAATGCTATTTCTGCTAAGAGAAATTTAGAAATTTTTGCATATAGAGAAAATTGCCAAATGCTGATCATTTCAGTGAATTATCTGTAAATGTTTTGAAGAAAAACATATTTATAACAAAATAACTAGAGGGTAGTAATTTTTAATAATTACCCATTGAATTAAGTATATATGATTTACTTTATGAAAGTAATTCTAAGCAAAATACCATGTATCTTTTAGAACATGAGAAAAAACATATATTAATTTTACCTCAATGGATTATTAAATGCAATGTTATACACAAATATATTATCAGTCAAAAATTAATTTGTGTCTTCAGTATTTGACTTCCTAAAATTGGCTAAAACTCCAAGAAATCTCCTACCAAGGTACTGAATAAAAATCCTTAAGGGTACATTATAGACTATATAACACAGATCATGTTGAAAAAGTACTGTCCATCATGACCGTTACTATGTATTCACTACAGTAGCTCATAAAAGAATTATACTACTCTAGTGACTCATGTCAAATTTTAAACATACCTCATAAAACCAGAATTGTCAAACAGTATGTTAGTTAAAAAAAAAGCTCTGGGTGACATGAAAGATTTTCTTGAAGTAAAATTGTTTTTAATATCTGAAAAGAGACACTGAATAACTTCTGTCTTGGCAAGTAAGATTGGCCAGTTTGCCAAAGCATACAAAACAAGAAAATGAAGGCTGACCAGGTGGTGGTGCAGTAGATAGAGCATCAGACTGGGACACAGAGGACCTAGGTTTGAAACCCAGAGTTCACCTGCTTGAGCAAGGGCTCATCTGGCTTGAGCACGGGTTCATCAGTTTGACCACAGGGTCACTGGCCTGAGCATGGGATCATAGACCTGACTTTATGGTCACTAATTTGAGCTCAAAAGTCACTGGCTTGAAGCCCAAGGTCACTGTCTTGAGCAAGGGGTCACTAGCTCTGCTGTAGCCTTGAGTTAAGGCAAATATGAGAAAGATATCAAAGAACAACTAAGGAGTCACAACAAAGAATTGATGCTTCTTATCTTTCTCTCTTCCTATCTATCCCTATCTGTTTCTCTCTCTGACTCATTGTCTCTGTCAAAAAAAAAAAAAGAAAGAAAATTAAGAAATTTCCAAATTTCTTAAGATTGAATACTCTCTAGTAGAAAAAAATAATCATACATTGAAAATAATTAGTCATTTACGGGTTTTCTCCTTTAACTCTTCAAGTTAAAAAAAAAATGAAGAAAGAAATATGACAGTAAATAAAGATAAAAGAATGCCTTTTTAAAAGAAACTATTATGGCATCTTTTGCATATTTTACAGCATTATTCTGATATATAATAATGCAAAAGGCTAAAACTATTTCCTCTCATTTGAGGGTCTTATATATTTATGTACTTATTTTTTAGTGAGAGAGAAAGAGAGAAGAAGGGAGAGATATGAAAACCATCAATTCTTCATTGTGGTACCTTAGTTGTTCATTGATTGCTTTTTCATATGTGCCTTGACTGGGAGGATCCAGACAAGCCAGTGACACCTTGCTCAAGGTAGCAATTCTGGACACAAGCCAGTGACCTTGGATTTCAAGCCAGTGACCATGAGGTTATGTCTATGATCCGGTGCTCAAGCCAGCAACTTTGGGGTTTTGAACCTGGGTTCTCAGTGTCCCAGGCTGACGCTCTATCCACTGCATCACAGTCTGGTCAGGCTAGGACCTTATTTAAATAAAAGAAAACTGATTTTATCATAATACAAGCAGGCACTATTGAAAAAGAGACAAAGAAATCCAGAGTTTGTCCATTAACATACTATCTATTCTCATCTCTATGTTTAAACTGGATTATATTACAAAACCCTCAAATTTTAAGTTGTTAAATGATAAACCAATATAATATTATTGTGGAGTGACTTTAAATTTTAATATCTGTAATGACCTATCTTTCAAAAGATTAGTCTCCCAGGTACAGGAAAATGAAATAATGTGTTGTTTATTTTACTATAATTTTTATAATGTAAATGCAAACTTCAAAAAAGATCACTTTTAAATTTAAACAACCAAATCAAGTTTGGTTGTTAGATAAGAATCAATACTTTTCATAATTGCTACAGAGATTAAAGAGCGTTGAAATCAGAATCTGATTAGTGATTTTAACTACTATTACAGTGCAGGAGAATAACAGGGAAGTTTGTTTACATGTATTAGTCTAAGGGAAGTTTATGCTATGACATAACCTGAAAACGTTCAAATGCAAATGCTTCATTTGAACAGCATTTTTATTCATAGAAAGTTGAACTAAGTTGTCAAATATTTCTTTCTCTCTTGACACCTAAAATAGCATGAAAATGTGGTAACTAAAGATTCATTCATATTTAATCAAAAGTAAAATAGTTTCAGAATTCAAACTGTAAGAAAGATTTAAATTCATAGCTGGTCCAGAGATTTTTCTCTAACCTAGACTCTAAGGAAATAAGCAAGCAATCACATTTATAACTGTGACAACATTATATTTCACCAAGTCAAACTTCTAATAAATAATTAAATTCTTTCATAAATGTAAGTCAATAATTTTTCCCATTTCCCATGACATTCTTTAGTGGCTACTTGTACCCATTTTCTTTAATCGACATATTTGAAATATGTCTTTACTATCAAGTCTTATGGGAATTTAACAAACATGTATTTCAATTTAAAGGCCACACACTGCTCTCCCTGAGTAAACAACCTTACATGTAAGTTGTGTAGACATGATGGCAAATTCCCTTCTAGGCAAGGAAACTATATAACGTGTAGACTAAAGGACACTAAAATAGATATTCATAGAAAGTTAACAAAGATTTTTTTTTTTTAGAAATAATTTTAAAAACTCTGCCTCACCCCTCCTCCCGAAACCTATCAGAAACCATAAAGTTTTACTTGACCAGGCAGTGGCGCAGTGGAGAGAGTGTCAGACTGGGATGTGGAGGACCCAGGATTGAGACCCCAAGGTTGCCAGCTTGAGTGCAGGCTCATCTGTTTTAAGCAAGGCTCACCAGCTTGAGCTCAAGGTCACTGGCTTGAGCGAGGGGTCACATGGTCTGCTGTAGCCCTGGATAAGGCACATGTGAGAAAACAGTCAATGAACAACTAAGGAGCTGCAATGAAGAATTGATGCTTCTCATCTCTCTCCCTCCCTGTCTGTCTGTCCCTATCTCTCTTTCTGTCTCTCTCTGTCCTTGTCACACACACAAAAAAAAGGAACCATAAATTTTTAACTATGCTGCTTGCTTGTAATCTATTTTATGTTGTGCATTTATATTATTTTTAAAGTCCTGAAAAGCCCACATTTTACTTTAGTTAAAAACTAAATTTATTCCCAAGGATCACTTCAGTGGAGTAAAACTTTTATTCAGTGGATAAATCCATTTATTTTACACACATGCACATACACACACACAAATACATAATTGCATCCCAGAATATAAAAGCATTTGGGGTGAGGGAAGAGTCTCATATATTGATGTGAGTTCTTGAAGAAAGGGTGTGTTAACTCTTTTTAAAATTTTTTTTTTATTTTATTTATTCACTTCAGAGAGGGAGAGAGAAAGAGAAAGAGAGCAAGAGGAGGTGGGAGAAACAGGAAGCATCTACTCCATATGTTTTGACCAGGGAAGCCCAGGGTTTCGAACCAGCAACCTCAGCATTCCAGGTTGACACTCTGTTCACTGTGACACCATAGGTCAGGCAAGTGTGTTAACTATTGAACAGAACTGAAATCCTTTATCTTATTTAGTTTGGTTATAAAGCAAAATAAGAGAGCATAGAGTTATCTTAAGTTTTGATCATGTATCTTAGCATCAGACTAATATTTTATTAGGATTTTTCTATTGCTTAAGTAAAAGGACAGTGAGAAAGATATTTCTATAACAGTCTCATGTTCAGAAATTATAAAATTTAGTCATCCATCCTGGTTTTCTAGAAACCACTTAAAAGAGTTGCTTTCAGAAAACAACTTGTAATACACTTTACTAGAAAACCTTGGCTTTAAGACCAGAACTTCTTGAAGAAGTTTTCCTAAAATGTTGAAAATTTCTGTTATTCAACACAGTATCTTCTGAGCATTTTAACAAGGAATCTGATTTTAAGATGCAGAAGTGAAAAAACACAAGTAAGAAAATTCATTATTTGCCACCTGAGAGTTACTCTCTGTCAGCAAGAAAGTCTTGAATAAAGCTAGCAATACTCTCCATAATATACAAAACTTCCAATCTTTTTTCCCTTAAGTTAAGACAAAGTATTTCTTTAAAGTGCCTTGCACAAGTACACAAGACAGCACGCATTTTATTTTCAGAAGAAATTTGGATTCTAGGGCCAATGGTGTGGTTAAAATGAGAAGTTAGATAAGGACAGTGTTCCAGAAAATAAGGTGCCTTGGCATGCTGTGATACTAGACAGCAGCTGCTTCCTATTTGATGAGGAAAGAACAATCCTTGCTTTGCTTGCTGTATTGCTATGCCTGAGACAAAGCAGGCAAGTAATTAACGTTAATTGAATAAATGCATGAAGAAAATGCAGTGTAGTAAATTTACATAGTTAAAAACTAGAATATATATATTTGGGTTTAACTATGATTACTTTGACCTTATATGATACTTCACATATACCCTTCAGATAGCATCCTGTGACATTAGACAATGGCGACCAATTTAGGTTTCATTTATCCTGAAGAAAACAAATGCTTACCTAAAAGGCACATGACGCCTAAATCACAGCCTTGGTTTGCTAAGACTTCAAGCTACAATGAGCGTTGATAATATTTACTCTCATCTCTCACATAGTATTGTTAGACTTATTTTATTTATTTATTTATCTTTAGAGTAAAGAAGGAGATGAAGAAAGGGAGAAAAAGAAAGAGAGAGGAAACACTGATTTGTTTTTCCACTTATCGATGTATTCATTGGTTGATTCCTTTTTTTTTTTTTTTTTTTTTTTTACAGGGACAGAGAGAGTCAGAGAGAGAGATAGATAGGGACAGACAGGAATGGAGAGAGGTGAGAAGCATCAATCATTAGATTTTCGTTGCCGTTGCGACACCATAGTTGTTCATTGATTGCTTTCTCACATGTGCCTTGACTGCGGGCCTTCAGCAGACCGAGCAACCCCTTGCTGGAGCCAGCGACCTTGGGTCCAAGCTGGCGAGCTTTTGCTCAAACCAGATGGGCCCATGCTCAAGCTGGCGAGCTCGGGGTCTCGAACCTGGGTCTTCCGCATCCCAGTCTGACTCTCTATCCACTGCGCCACTGCCTGGTCAGGCTCATTGGTTGATTCTTGTATGTGCTCTGACAAGAGGGCAAACCCACAACTTTAATGTATTGGGAAAATGCTTGAACCAACTGAACTACCTGGGAAGGGCTTGTTACACTTACTTATAAATTTAGTAGCTTCTTCTTATCACTTTTCTGCTCCATGGACTATATTATCTTTGGTCTTAGAAACAATTGAAAACTCCATAACCTATGTGTAATTCCTTTCAGAATCCTTGTGTTCCCATTTCCCTGTAGCACATGAATCTTCCCATTACACAAATTTTTACATGCTCTTTGGCACATACCATTCAGTTCTAACTTTATGTTCTTGCTTGATTCTCAGAACTAAATTGAGTTTTCCATTCTCTCAAAGCACATGCTTTGTGGCTCCCTGAAGCCATTAATTACATTCTGCCTTATTTTGTAGTTATTTATAAATTTGTAATAATCGCTACTACTATATCAAATGGCATGGTCTTTAAAGTGGGAATTGTACTGGATTCACTTTCTGATCTCCTTTATCAGGAGTATAGTGCTTTACAAAGAATAGAAACTCACAAGTTCTTTAATGACCTAAATAATGTACATGAAAACTGAACAATAAAATCAGACATTTTATGGCTTAGAGTGTTAGAATATTTGGGTCCAAATACATGTATATATTTATTATATATTAGTTCTTATTTTCTCTATTTAAAATTACACTTTTGAAATTATACTTAAATATTAATGCAACAAAATTAGAATAAATTTAGTAATGGAGACATATTGTAGGTGGTTTTCTTTTCTTTTGGTAACACAACTTGCATTGTCCATCATTATTATGGATGATTATGTTTATAAGATATAATGATCCTTAAAAGTCAAAGTATATTTTAATATTTAAGAAAATTTATACCTGAACAATTTTATATATTAATACTGATTATTTCAAAATGTATTCTACAAATTAAACTAAATATAAGTTTATATATCTATCTAAGTTGCTTGTAAACCTATTTCAGAATTTCTAATATGTCCCTGTATTTGGTATAGGATATTTATCTGGTCACCATATGCTTTAGAATCAACACTGAAATGTTGGCTTCTAAGAACAAAAGAAAATGAAGAATGTCACTGTAGACCAGGAGCGGCAGCTGTCATGGCCATTCCTGTGCAGGTTCTCATTGAATTTGGGCAGACAGTAAAGAAATAGCAGAGCCAAAAACTAGTGGACCATACCTTTATTCTAGCCTCGCAACTGGCTGGTGAGTAAACACAAACACACAGAGGGCTCCAAAACCCACTCACACATTCTCTGGTTCCACAACCAGGAGGATCTTTTCTGGTTTCTCCTAGAATCAAAGGCCCCCCCACCAGTCTCAGTACCGTCTGGTTTCCCATCTCCTTTTCTCTGCACAAACTCTGCAGATACTGGCTTCTTCTTCAGCACCTTGCCATCTTGGATGCTTCTTTCTTCCCCCCACTCTTCCTCCCTGCTCTCACTCTGCAAAAAAATAGCTTTCTCTTTTTCTCCTTCTTCTTTTCTTCTTAAAACTCTTTTGGCAGGAAACCCTTGCTCCAGCACACATTAGCATAACAAAGTGCCTTCCCAAGCAGGAAAGTAATTAGCAGTTTCACCTGGCAGAGACATTCACGTGGGCAGCACCATTTTTAACAAAGTCAGCATAAAAATCACATTTTACAAACTTATTTGCCCAACAGCCACAAATGGGGTCTGTGAAACTGACTGACATTACAAAATAAATGATGATAAAGATAATTTTACAGATATGTCTACTTATAAGAGAAAAGTAAAAATCTAGAACTGAAAACCTTATTTTAAGATATTGATGTGAAACCAATGGAGTAATGGAAGGAATGAGAAATACAGATATAAATGTTAGATTGCTATTAAGAGTTTTGAATGTCTGATAAAGAGGTTTCTTTGGTTGAAGGTTTTGGGCATAGGGTTTCTAAGTGTCTTAAATTGGGTATATTTTGCATTGTGTCTTATAAAGTAAAAGTGGGTACCAGAATATCTTCATTTATGTATGTGTCATTCATAAGCCATGCATACGGCAATGATAAGTTAACATTTCAATTTGCTTTTACATTATTAAATATTAATATCTGCTTTGTCTGTTATAAAAATGATGTAAGAAATTTTAAATGAGACAATAAAGGCAATAACTTTATAAACCACAAAGTGTTATTTTTTATACAAGGTGGTATTATGTAAATAAACAACTTTATTAGGTCCATAGCTCTACAAATCATACAGCTATGTTAGAATGGCTTGATAGCAAGGAGAGGGATTACAGGTTAAGATGATTTTGTAATAGTTGTGGAAGTAAGCAATGAGAAATTAGAAGAATTTATAAAAAGAAACCAAACAGATATGAGTAAAATATGAAAATAAACACAGATTGCAAAATAAACTAATTATGTGCCAAGCTTTTATTTTCACTTTCACCTAACATTCAACAAGCAATTATTAAGCAGCTACTATGTGCTAGTTATACTAAGAATAAAAAGATAATTGTTTTTTTCACTGACTCTTTAATACATAAAAATCGATTTTGTTGTTGTTAACATAGCATGGGATCCCTTTTAGTTATTTATCGATTGTAGGGCTATTAAATAAGCTTAGGAATAGTAGTCTAAAAATTAAAAAAGTTTGGCCTCAAAACTGTTTATATGGTTTCAAATTGTCCATGTTTAGTTAATTACTCATATAGACAGTGACAGTCACACAGATTAATTTGTGTCATACTACAGCTTTTGTAAATTGGACAATAGTTAACAACCAAAAAAGTAGAAGTTTTTACCTGTACTAAATTTTTGAAGGACTTAAAAATATCAAGACATAAGTTAATCTTAGAAAGAAAAGATAGGATTTGTTCAATGTTTATAAAACATGGCTTTGGAATTGATTTGGGGTTCAAAATAACAAATAATAAAGACTTTAGAAACCTCTCTAAGACTGTTTCCCCACAGGGATTAGTAATGTTAACCTCTCAAGAATAGATGTTTAAATGGAATAATGCATAACATGGAATCAAGAAAATGATAAGGATTAAACTTATACTGAATATATTCAAAATTATATACTCAAATTATAAGTAGCAAACAGATTATATATATATATATATATATATATATATATATATATATATATATATATATATATATATATATATACACATACATATTCCCTCCTGAAACATTACTAGAAAAATCACTGAAATAAAATTAAAGAAATGTTTAAAGTAATAAGCCCTAAGCATAAAGAAAATTGAAGTAGATATAATGATGGAAGGTATATTTAAAAGTTCTCAAGTAGTTAATGATTTATCAGACCCCATAACTCTAAATCATAAGAGATGAGGAAATTCAATTGCCCAAACTTGATGAGTTAATAGCAATGGATATTTGTAAAAGAAGAGATAAACTTTGTGCAAAAAACAGAAGTATTTGTGAAAGGTTTATTTAGGAGGTAGTAAAATCACCATAATATCTTTATACTTCACATGAACAGGTTCTGAAAATGCTCCCAATACAGAATTTTTATATTGTTTCCCTAGATGGTAAATCATAAAGATTCCCTTTTCTCTTTAATTACCTCTAAAAATAACAATACAAATACATAGAAGAATATCTTCCAGGCAGTGAACTAGAAGAATTTAAACAGGACACTCTCACTAGCCTAAGAGAAAAAAATCTAGAGATACTGACATTAGTAGTTCACTGAAGATTAAAAGGTCCCACCAAGTCACTCATGTTTGACAAGCACCCTCCCTCCCACCACCTACCTTCCTGCTATATCTATAGAACTCCCAATCAGCTATTTATTGTCCCACCCTTAAGGATGAGGGAGTAGAGCCTCAGACCTGTAAAGAAAAATTTTAACAGAAAATAAAGAGACTAATTCAAATAAGAGAGATGAAAGCAACTTAGGATAAAGAGAGCACATATAGGGAAACAAAAAGTTCAAAAAATATTACTTATATTCTCAGAGAGATAAGACGGCTACTGCATCCATGAAATAAGAATAAAGTGATATAAAAATGCTCAGAAAATTAAAAAAAGAAAGAACTAAAAGTGTGTGTATGTGGGGAGGGAGAAACACAGCAGACATTTAAAAAAATCAATGGAAGAGATAAAAAAATAAAGTTATAGAAAAGAATAAACAAAGTTTAAAAAAAGGACCAACTGAATCTCTCAAAAATGGATAAAAATAATCCCACATCAGGGACTATCTACCGGAAATTTCAAAACATTGGTGACTAAGATTCCTCAAAATTCTGGTGGTATGAAGAAAGAAGTTTTATAATAGTTTCCAAAGTTTTATAAACAGTAAAATTTCAAGCTAGAAGACCTTGGAATAATAAGAGAAAATTATCTACAATTTAGAATTTTATACCAAACAATCAATTATGAAGATAGATTAAAGGCATTCTGTAATAGTAAGACCTAAAAAACTTCATGAACCATGCATCCTTCCTCAGAAAACTTTGATAAACCTAGAGAGTAATCCTTGAGAAAATAATACACGAGATACAGAAACCAAAAAGGAGGTGCAAAAGAAAATTTAAGGCAAATAGAATCCTTAAGACAATGATAAAATTTTATTTCAAGATTACCTTTATGCAGAATATGTCTAGCCAAAATATTGATAATATTAAGATAATAAGGTTATTGAAAATGGGGAAAGTCAATAGATAATGCCTGAAGTCAAGATACAATGCCTAATGCTGAAGATTTAGGAATTAGAAATGCAGTATATTATTTATATATAAAAGGAAATTTAAAAATCTATAATACAGTTTAAAGTAGTGCCTATGATAATTGGGTATAGGGCAGGCCTGCTGTTTTTTAACAAGTCTTTTAGAATTACTTGAATATTTAAAAGGTATATAAATTGATGATTTTTTTTTCAGTTTCAGTTGTAAAAATTACCACAAATTTGTGACTTAAAACAACACAAATTTATTACTTTATAGTTCTCAACGTCAGATATCTTAAGTCTTTATCAGTGGACCAAACCTGAGGTATAATCTGGTTTGTATTTCTTCTGCAGGCTCTAAAACAGGGGTCCCCAAACTACAGCCCATGGGCCGCATGCGGCCCCCTGACGCCATTTATCCGGCCCCCTCCGCACTTCCAGAAAAGGCACGTCTTTCATTGGTGGTCAGTGAGAGGAGCACAGGATGCATCCGCACCCATAGTTCCTATTGAAATACGATCAGTTTGTTGATTTAAATGTACTTGTTCTTTATTTTAAATATTGTATTTGTTTCTGTTTTGTTTTTTTTTACTTTAAAATAAGATATGTGCAGTGTGCATAGGGATTTGTTCATAGTTTTTTTTTATAGTCTGGCCCTCCAACAGCCTGAGGGACAGTGAACTGGCCCCCTGTGTAAAAAGTTTGGGGACCCTGCTCTAGAAAATACAGTGGCACCTTGAGATACGAACAGACCTTTTAAGATACGAGCTGCAACTCAGGTCCATATTTTTGTTTGAGATCCAAGCAAAATTTTGAGATACGAGTCGTGTTTTGGGAAGCTGCTGCTAGTTGGCGCCTTGGCGCATGGGTCCAGTATTGGCAGTTTGATATACGAGTTGACTGAGTTACGAGCTCGGTTACAGAATGAATTAAATTCGTATCTCATGGTACCACTGTAATCTGCTTCCTTGCCTTTTCAAGCCACTACAGACCAATTGCCATCTGTGTTCCTTGACCTCTTCTTCCACCTTCTAAGTGCTTTACTTCAACCTCTTATCATCTCTATGTCTTCTTTCTGTAACTCTAATCTTTCTGTCTCTATTATATAAGGATCCTTGTAGTTACATTTGAGCCTAACAGGTAATTCAAGATAATCTCTCCATTTCAAAATATGAACTAAGAATGATGAGTTTTGCTACGTTGATATTCATTTCTCTTTACTGATAAGCAAAGAATGAAGTTAAAAATAATTAGCACATTTTGTGTTTTGGGAATTGAGAGAAAAACTAAGTCAGCAACCTTTCTGCATTGTGACTTTGTCCAAACAGCCATAAACTATCTTCAGTAGCTACTTCAAACTGAGTTAAGATTCCCTTAACTTTACAGTCAAAACTGCTGGTTGTTGACTAGAAGTGTTTTTGCACGGCACTGCGGTAAGCACTCTATTGCCATTGTTTTTATTAATCTTCAATAAACTGTTAGTTGATGCTAATATTTTTTCTAGTTTTTAATTGAGGCATATGCAGATTAACTATATTACAATAGTGAACATAATCTGTACTTAAATTCAAGTCTCATTTATTTCAAAATCCATGTTACTATTATTATTATTTTTTTTACAGGGACAGAGAGAGTCAGAGGGAGGGATAGAAAGGAACAAAGAGACAGGAATGAAGAGAGATGAGAAGCATCAATCATCAATTTTTTGTTGCAACACCTTAGTTGTTCATTGATTGCTCGCATATGTGCCTTGACTGCAGGCCTTCAGCAGACCGAGTAACCCCTTGCTGGAGCCAGCGAGCTTGGGTCCAAGCTGACGAGCTTTGCTCAAGCCAGATGGGCCCGCGCTCAAGCTGGTGACCTCAGGGTCTCGAACCTGGGTCTTACACATCCCAGTCCGATGCTCTATCCACTGCACCACCGCCCGGTCGCAAAAATCCATGTTTTTAATTAACAAAATATAACTTGTCAAATATCTATGTCACTGAACATAATACAGTAATCATAAGGAGTATATAATGTGATCTCAATCTTGACATCACCAAAATGAGTAAAACAAATATCTAAGCCTGATATTTTTATGGCAAAGAGGAAGAAGATTTAGATGTCATGTTCACATGTTTAAATGTTATTTTCACTCCTTAACAGAAAAAAAAAAGAGTCCCATAATAGTGTGTAAGACACTATTGATTTTGTAGAACTTAAATAGCAGTACTGAATGAAATACTTTGCTGTGTTTACTGTATGTGTAAAGCTAAGTTACATAGGACATAAATTATGAGAAAATAGGACTCTGTGAATTAAATAAAAAAATTATTAAATAAAAATGTTACTTTATTCATGATTGTTACTAAAAAGATTTGGCTTACAACTCATATTTTCAATACTAAACATTTTCCAGTATTATTATTATATAAGTTGCTTATTTCTGACTCTCCTAATTAGAAGTGTTAAAGAAATACTGAATCACATATCCCATAATACTTAGTATATAATAAATATACAATACATATTTTGAGAATAAATATATAACTATGAATATTATATATTAATTTATTTTCACCTAAAGAATAACAGCTCTTGTTAATAAAATATCTTTAGTGAAATAAGACACTTCAATATTTACTATGAAGAATCAGTATAATTTCTATAGATTTCTAAACTGGATGTAAAGAACTTCTGATAAAAAAAAATGAGTGCAAATAAAAAATACTATTAATTATGAAATGATACAGCCTTTAATATTTCCTTTTAAATGAGACTAAGCAGACTCTGGTCCTGGTAAGTACTAAAAGAGTATTTGAGAAATTGAAATAAATAAGGCAAGAATAAAAATGATAACATTAGAGTTTATAGGGGAGTGATAATTTCAAATTGCAAATTATCTTCTGCAAAATTATATTACTTGACAACTGTAATTCTGTCTGCTCAGTCAAAGATAAGAAATGACTATGTTTAGGCAAAGCTCTTCTTTTATTAAGATGATTCAAAGCCAGAAACAGAATTCATTTCTCCCCTTACTACCAAACCAGTCACTAATGCAAAGAACTCAATAAGAAAGAAATAAGAAGTACTTACTGTGTATTCACCCAGTAAGGTAAACAGTGATATTGATTCAATTCATATGCTATGCCTAAGATATTTTGTGCACAGAGGAAAAAAAATGGCATATGTACATATAAAGTAAGCCATATTCTGAAGCCTCTTCTATTTCAAGAAGCCATCTGTCACCAGATGATCTTAAAATAAGACAAATGTGTGTTGTCTTAATATTATTTTCAGAAAATACTAATAACCTGATGCATAAGCAAAAGTCATCAATTTACCTTTATACAAGTCAGAGTGACAAAAATGGCAATTTTGACCACCAATAAAGGCCTTGAATTATCCTATCTGGCAAAGATTTCATTTACTCTTGGTGCCTGCAAAATCCTGTTTACATTCATACCACCCTGTGTCAGACTAACTTGTAGTTATTTCTGCTACAAATTTTCCCTACTACCTTGTAAATTCCATGGGGTCGAGAATATTAATTTTCAGAGAACATATGATTCATTTCTTTGGTGAATATTTCCTGATTGCTTACCTAGTCCCAGCAACTATACATCCAGGTTCAGAGTGCTGAAAAGGCATTTGCAGCCAATCAACACAGTGCTCTGAGGACTGACAATAGCTGGGCTGGAGATAAACTGATGGGCAAGTCATGGTTTCTCCCTCCATCTCTCTCATACAACAAAGGCAGGTGCTCTCTTTATTAAAAAATTACAATATTATAGTGACAGACTGTTTTTGGAGACCGTGGAATACATTTTAATCTCTGACTTGAGAGAGAGAGAGAAAAAGAGAGAGAGAGAGTGTATGCGTGTGTGTGTGTGTGTGTGTGTGTGTGTGTGTGTGTGTGTTAGCGCGTCATCTGGGTGTTGAGGAAGACCTAAGCTGAAACCAGAAGAGTTAAATGTGAACACAAACCAATGAAATATAAATAAGGAAAGAGCACATGTAATGTTTATCTAGAGGCAAGAGAGAGTATGGTTACTCTGACACTACAATTGTTTAGCGGAGTAGACAAATCTGGTAGATTGGTTTCATTTATTTATACATTTTAGATAAGAGGCTTATCCTCTTTTATATCTGAACCTATCTAGTGCATATATGTAAATTATACAGCAAGAGATTTCTGTATCAGAGTATGCGGAAAACTTATTCATTGCTTGGCTCTTCCTATAGTTTAAATAACCCATTTGTCATCGATACTGCCTCAGAATGACAGAGTGTTATAGAAGGTGTTACATCAATATCAGTCTGAAATTTTGCTACTTTCCAAATTGCTCCCTTATATTGTGAATATGTTTTTATAATAGTAATGGAAGTAAATCAAAGAATAAGGAAAATGTTATAGAGTTTACAAATAAATTATAAATAAATGGCTAGTGTTATATAACAGTTATTTAATCAAGAACTGAATATGGCTTTGAAGTATAAATACATGTCTCATGCCATCTTGGTGAAAAATCACTTGGGAAATTAAACTTCTATTTTTATTAATTCTGAAACAAATATTCATCTCATTGAATTCTGTTTATTCTCTACTTACACTGGCAGAGTAGGAAGTTTATTATAGTTGACTTTTGCATGGTGACTAAACTAATCTCATTTTCTCTTATTAGTCACCTAACTAATGGGCTCACCAGACAGACACTTTCACCGATATTAGCTGTCCAGGACTCAGCTACCCTCATGCTAAACATGTAGGTTACCATCAGATGAGCTATCTCGCCAGTCATCTCACTATGTTTATTCAGTTCAAATTCCTGAGTTTTCTGAATATAGCAAAACATAGAACTTTATGCTTTATAAAAATTTTGTGATTTCCGCGGAGTCTTTTATGGATTAATAATAAATTCTGTTCCTAGCCATCATTCTATATATATAGGTTTTGAAACAACATTATACTGAAGAGTCAAAAGGGATAAGGCAAATGGAACTTATTAAAATTTGCTTTATTACATTGTACATTCTTCTATATCTGATACATACTTACATTTAACAATAATGTCTTTTATTTTCATTTAATTTTAGTTTTGATTTAGTATTTTTTCTATATGGACACTCAACCAAATAAATTATCAGCAGCTCTTAAGGTATACAGGGTGGAGGACAGAGGGTATTAGATATTCGGAAAATTTAATGTTTCTAACAATAGAACTTAATTCTATAATTTTGAATGTATCATTTTATTTCTTAATGTTTATTTTATATTTTAGAGAGAAAGAAAGGAAGAGAGAGAGAGAGAAAGGAACATCAATCTGTTCCTGGATTTGCCCTGACTGGGGATTGAACCTGTAACCTCTGTGTTTTGGGATGATGCTCTATCTAGCCAATTGAGCTATTGTGCCAGGGATATTGTTTCTTTCTTTCTTTTTTTAATCTCCAACCCCATATTTTGCTACTCATATAAACATAGCCTATTGATACACCATGAGTACCTTCTGTCATTTATCCCAAGAAAAATCTCCTACAGTGTCTAGAACATATATATCAATCACGTGCATATGTTCAATAAACAGTGAGAGATGATTGAAGAACTATGGAGCCCTAAGTCCTGTTCACCTACAGAGGGCCTTTTCCTTCAGGATCCTCAACTTTCTTTTTTCACAGTCCTTTTATAGTTTGAGGGGAGAATCACATTTGTTCTTCAAAATATTTGTATGCTATAGTGGTCATTTTGCATTTTGGACAGATTCTACAAATTATAATGATGTAGCTTTAAAGAAAAAATGAGTCAATTAAGAAAAATGAAGGCAAAATATAGCATAATAATTTATGTTAATTGAGTGTTTACTAAATTCTAGTCCAGTGGTTCCTAACCTGGGTTCTATCGAACCCTAGGGGTTCAATGAGTCGGTCTCAGTGGTTCAGAGAAGCCTCTGCCACAGAGGTAAAGACACACTTGTGTAAAGTCATGATGACACGCCCTGCTTGGCCATCACTTGCTGCAGAGGATCACGTTACATTGCTTGGCCAACCAGTGCTACGGGGAATTTAGTGAGCGCAGTAGTCAACGGCTATCATAGTTGTACGTCGTGTGGTTTCTTTCTTAATATTTTAATCCATACTAAATATGTCGAGCAAAAGAAAGTGGTTGGACGAATATGTACAACATGGATTCATATGTATCATGGAATGGGATGGGAGTCAGTGTCCTATCTGCATGATATGCAATGCCAAGTTGAGCAACTCTAGTCTCGCACCCGCAAAACTAAATTTGGAAAAAAAAAATTCATATTTCATTTATCACTAAAGAAGGGTTCGGTGAATGCACATATGAAACTGGTGGGTTCGGTACCTCAAAAAAGGTTAAGAACCACTGTTCTAGTCGTTGTTCTAAAAAACACTCAAATCATTGGATTTCATCAACCTTCTGAGATTTATGTTAAACTCAAGGCAGAAAAGGGGAAAGAAAATAAAAGATTAGTAATTATTCATTAATAAATGATTGAAAACATATTCCTAAAGTAAGAAACTGAGGAAAGGGAAGGAGAATAATTTGCCCAAAGACACTGTTTGTAAGTGTTAAACTGTGAGGGAGTGGCTGGGCTGAACCCAGTTAAGTCTCCTGGTTCTAGAGTCCCTGCTATTCTAGGTCTCCTGGTTCTAGTGTGCCTGCTATTAACCAATATTCCATGCAAACTCCCCTACTTTTTCCAGAAAACTTAATTCTGTAATTCTATCCCCTGAGAATCACATCAGTCCAACAAGGCAAGCAGTAGAAGTCAAAGAATTGCTTTTAATTTTCAAATAAAGCTCTAAAACAAGTCTAATAATCTATATCTCTAATACACAGCAATTTCACAACTAGTTAGTTTTATTTTCTACTAAGTAAAGAGTGTTGTTTTAGGCTAAAAGGGATGTAGAAAGAGTATAAGCAATGAAAGCTGCCAGAAGAACCTGATTTCTTTGGAGAAATTAAAATAGACACAATTAGAACAAAAGAATGGTATAACCAGGGATGTGATAAGGATGTGAAGCAACATATTAAGTTCTGAATGTCTTTTAAAAGAAGACTATCAATGTGGTCTGCAGTTGTAGAAATAAAACAAAACAAAACTTCAACAAGAAAAACCCTCATCCCTTAGTGGTAAGAATTATTAAATTCTCCAAATATAGATCAGTTGAAAGGACATAAGATCATTTCCATCTTAGTTTAGCAACGTAAGTAAAGATGTGGAGTTTTAGACAAGAATATGGTATGTTCTTAACACAAAGAGTACATATTGGACTAGAGGAAAGAGTGAATTTTACATCATAGAGAGATTTGTGATGACATCAATCACCTAAATTAAGATCACACTAAATCTGGAGATTTAAATATACAACAATTTTAGATGCATAAGTGGTAATTCAATTAGTGTTTTAGAGAGTAACACATTGTTGTGTATGAAACTTTAGAAACTCAAGGCAGAAAAAGGAAAAGCAAGAAGATTAGCAATTATTTAGCAATAAATAAATGAAAAATAGCTTATAATGGTGACCTGTATAAGAAAACCATTTAAAAAGTAAATGGTTCAGGGGTAACAGGAACACAGGGAGTTAAATAACAATATTATTATTATTATTATTATTATTATTATTATTATTGAGGTTAGATTCCAATTGGGAAGGAAAATTATAATTTTTTCTGCACTGAAAATAGGAGGGGCTCTGATTTTTAAGTGGGGCAATTATTTTAGCATGTTCATTAAGAATTGACATAAAGAATATTAAAGGAAAATTTCAGTAAATGTCTAGAGATTTTCCACTGTCTTACTAGTAAAAAAATAAACAAAGCTTGAATTTAGATTAATAATAAATACTAAAGGTCCTAGTGTGAATCATCACAGTGATTGAGTTCTTTAAATGTGAAAATATGCCCAGGAGTACAGAAAAAACTTTCTGTTGAAACTCACTTGTACAGTCAGAAACAAATTATAGGGAGGAATATTTGATAACATAAGAAAGTGATGGAGACAACATTAAGTGGTTTATTTCTTGGTCCAGGTTCGGCTAAAAAAATATATATATATATATATATATCTCGTGTCATCAACAGAGAAATAACTGAAGAATTAAGTGAGAAGTGTAAGATAATTCCAATTCAGGTAAAGAAAAACCAGACAAATAGACTAGACTAGATGTAATGTAATCAGATTACTATGTTTCAAAGAAGGAAGAAGAAGTTCAAGAACTTTAGGTAGAGCCCTGGTCAGATAGCTCAGTTAGTTCGAGCTTCACTCCAAAGCATAGGGGTTCCTGGTTTGATCCCTGGTCAGGGCACCTACAGGAACAGATCAAAGTTTCTGTTCTTCTCTCTCTTCCTTTCTCTCTCTAAAATCAGTAAATAAAAAATAAAAAATAAAAAAAATTTAAAAGATTAAAAAACAAAATGAACTTTTGATAGAGTAGTTCTAAGGAGTAACCAGATCCAGGGCTTTAGAATAAAGTAATAACAGAACAGAGTAGAGTCATAAGTGAACTGAAAATTGTGGAGAGGATCTGGCCAGTTGGCTCAGCAGTAGAACATCAGGCTGGTGTGTGGAAGTTCCAAGTTCAATTTGAGGTCAGGGTACACAGGAGAAACAAACACCTGCTTCTCCACCTCCTCTCCCTCCCCTTCCCTCTCTCTTTAACTCTCTCTCTTCCCCTTCTGCAACCATGGCTCAAATGGTTCAAGTAAAGTTGGCCCCAGGTGCTGAGGATGTCTGGGTGCATGTGGGAGCCTGTCTTTCTGCTTTCCCACCTCCCTGCTTCTTATTTAATAATAATAATAATAATAATAATAATAATAATAATAATAATAATAATAGAAAATTGTGAAGAGATTGATAATTGCATAAAGGCATAAGTAATAATACTGTCCTCATCAAGAAAGGTCGTATGAATGGGGAGAAAAGAAAGAAAGAAGAGCAGCAGGTTTTAATTGCCTAAGGAATGGAGAAGAATCTTGGCACGTAATTGAAAGAGAGTATTGGTTCATACGCAGCTTTATCAACATGTCAGTAAGTGGCAAACTACACTTTGCAAATTTTACTTTGTAAAATTTTTAAAAAGTTAGTGAGGTTTGCAGCAGTTGACATCATTAATTTGAACATAACTTTAAGTATTTTAAGAATGCTATTCTGCAAGTGTGACACTTTAAATCATATACTATGCTATAGTAAGTATCATAAATAAGGCTAACTATAAAATTGTTTGAATTAAAATCTACTTATCTATACTTATTCCACTTTTAAAACCATATAATTAAAAGTCAATTAAGAAAAAAATAAAATTGTTACAGGAAGCATATTACATAATAGTTTTATTTATTTATTTATTCAGTTACTTATGAGAGGAGAAAGAGAGAGAGAGGCAAAAAGGGAGAAAGAAAGAGGAGAGAGAGATGAGAAGCATCAGCTCATAGTTGCTCCACTTTAGTTGTTCATTGATTTCTTCTTATATGTGCCTTGACCAGGTACTCAAGCAGAGCCAATGACTCCTTGCTCAAGCCAGAGACTTAGGGCTTCAAGTCAGTGAACTCTGGGTTCAAGCCAGAAACCTTAGGATCATGCTGATGATCCCCCACTCAAGCCAATGACCTGAGGCTCAAGCAAACAAGGCTGCACTGAAGCTGGGGACCTCAGTGTTCTGAATAAGAATCTCACCATGTTGGGTTGATGCTATATCTAATGTGCCACCACCCATCAGGCCATAATGGTGTTTTAGTGTAAATATTTTATAAAGATTTTCTTTTTTTTATTTCTTTATTTTAGAGAGGAGACACAGCGTGAGAGAGAGAGAGAGAGAGAGAGAGAGAGAGAGGGAGAGAGAGAAGAAAGGGGAGAGGAGCTAGAAGCATCAACTCCCATATGTGCCTTGACCAGACCAGTGCAGGGTTTTGAACTGGTGACCTCAGTGTTCCCAGGTCGACGCTTTATCCACTGCGCCACCACAGGTCAGGCCAGTGTAAATTTTTTAAACATTCTCTCTCTCTCTCTCTCCCCTTTCCATCTTCTCTTTCAGAATTTTTAGCCAGATATAATATACTGAAAAGCTCAAGTTGAATATGCAGGTAATACTTGATTTCTTATAAACTTTGTTTATTCTTGCACTAGAAACCTAAATAATGGAGCACATTTTAGCAGATATATGAAGTGAAGATATCTTGCCTCTTCATACTATAACAGGTAACTTTACACCTACAAATTATAACCATCTCTCAAAAGGAACCTTGGATTCTCTTGTGCCTTTGCCTATTTCAACAGGTACTCTACTGTTTTCTTAAGGATTTTGAATTCATCATTCATCCAATCAAAGACCTATTTATAATTCACAGTACATAGATTTTATCTGCCGAATTTATGCCATAAATTTCTCAAAAGGAAAGAAATGTTCTAATATGTATACTTTCTTTTATTACTCTCTATGAAAAATACCACTATATCACAGGTTTTTGTTTTTGTTTTTTTTACAGGGACAAAGAGAGAGTCAGAGAGAGGGATATATAGGGACAGACAGACAGGAATGGAGAGAGATGAGAAGCATCAATCATTAGTTTTTGTTGCCGTTGCGACACCATAGTTGTTCATTGATTGCTTTCTCACATGTGCCTTGACGAGGGGACTTCAGCAGACCAAGCCCCCCCTTGTTGGAGCCAGTGACCTTGGGTCCAAGCTGGCGAGCTTTAGCTCAAGCCAGATGGGCCCTCGCTCAAGCTGGTGAGCTTGGTGTCTCAAACCTGGGTCTTCCGCATCCAAGTTCGATGCTCTATCCACTGCGCCACCGCCCGGTCAGGCGGTATTTTTCTTTTGTTGCCATTTAATAACGTCCTTGTTCAAGTCAAAATTAAAAAAAATAGAAAACCTTGTTTTTCAATCACACTGATTGCATAAAAATGTGAGGTGATTAAAGTGGCTTAATAGCAGCTAATCACCAGGGAGCTTTTAGAAAAATTAGCATTATTTGAGCTAGACCTAAAAACGTTTTACTCTCAAGGTGACAGAATCAATTCAGTGCCATTGTAACCACTAACTCGCCCATACATTTGTTATATCTTTTCCCCACTAGGCAATTTCTGTTTCATTTTATTTCTTCACCATCAAATATAGATTGATATTTATCTCATATATAAAGTCAAATATTTTGTCATAGCTCACTACTGGTTATCAAGAAACATATTATAACAAATGAAACAATCAAACAAAAAGTGAATTTCAAAAAGCTAGGCCAAACTTTAATGTATTATTTAGGAGTTTGTAGAGATAAGCCAATAATCACTCATACAGTTATGTTGATTACAGGAGTTGGAAGTTCTTCCTTATCCTTTCTGTGAGCAGCCCCTTTGCAGGACCTCCCATCAATGTGAGTCTATTTCCTCAGTTCCTGAATCTGGAGTTGGTCATGTGACTTGCCTTGACCAGTGAGACTTAAATAGATTGTGAATTGTTTCCATATTGGCAGAAACTCTTTCTTGGAATATTGAGACCATGCCAAGCTAGCCCAGTGCAGAATGAGAGAGTTGAGATCCAGTAACCCAAAATACAGGCTGCTTACTCCCAGACATATGAGGGAAGCCATTCTTGATAACCAGTTACCATCTTATCTGTCAGCAGGTTAACAGGCTGATCTGAGGAGCTAACACAGACCAGAAGAACCACCAAGCTAACCCATACAATAGTGGGATAAATAAGCAGATTTATTTTTTCTTTCATTTTTTTTAAGTGAGTGTGTGTGTGTGTGTGTGTGTGTGTGAGAGAGAGAGAGAGAGAGAGACAGACAGACAGACAGACAGACAGGAAGGGAGAGAAATGAGAAGCATCAATTTGTAGTTATATTACTTCAGTTGTTCATTGACTATATCTCATATGTGCCTTGACTGGGAGGCTCCAGGTGAGCCAGTGATTCCTTGCTCAAGCCAGTGACACCCGGCTCAAGCCAGCTAGCTTTGGGTTCAAGCCAGAGGCACTGGGATCATGTTTATTATCCCACACTCAAGCTGGTTGAACCCATGCTCAAGCCTGGAACCTTAGGGTTTCAAACCTGGGGCCTCAGTGTCTCAGATCAATGCTCTAGCCACTGTGTCACCACTGGCTAGGCAATATAAGCAGTTGTTTTAAGACATTGAATTCTGGGATGCTTTATTATGAAACTAAAGTTAATTGATATAAACTAAACTCTCAAATTCTAAACTAAGGATTTAAAAATGTATATATGCAATTAACTTTAAACTAACATTTAACACAGAAATAGCTCTGATCAGGGATTAGTAATCTCATTATTCCCACCTTCACTCATCTATTGAGATCTTACTTATCAGTAATCTAATATTGGGATATTAACTCATATCTGAATCATGTTTGTCCCAAAGTCCACATAACATCTCTATAACTGCTGTAACGACAGTTGCTTCAGCTTGCCAAACTCCTTTATATCTTTCTCTCTATTCTTTATTAGACTCACTAACTGTAACAGTCATAGAACCATCCACATGTTCCTTAGTGAAGCTTCAGTTTTAAAATAAACATTGGCCTGAACTATTTTCCACATGGACATGATCCAGCAGTCATTGAATTTGTAAAATGAGACCTTATCAGACCCTATAACTGGATCTAGTAGGGCCATCCTCTAAGTCTGAACAATTTTTCAGATTTAATCATGTCATTTGGAAAGTATTTGTTTCAATGCACTATGCTATGCCCCAAAACTCATATTAGTAATATTACCACTCATCTCATTAGAAAAGCCTTTGAGTATTGGGTAGATAATCAAGTCTACTGTGTTGGATAAAAGACTTACACAATTTTAATTTTACCTTAAACTTGGTTTTAAACATTTGCAACAAACACTGTAAGTCATTTCTCTTGTAGTGGCAGACTCACTGTGCCCTTATTTAGAAAAAAATCTGTTACACACCTAGGTTTAAGTAGCTACAGTTTGTCTGTTTATTATCCTTTCCAGTAAAAATTTACATTCCTTAAAATAAGCTTGAACTTGAATAATCACACACAAATACTTGGTTTTCTTCAGGTAAACTGTATACTTCAGAATGCAGAAGAAGTGCGTTATGTGCTTTTCATCATACAGAATAGAAAAATGTGTGTACTAAAGGGTCAATATATTATAAAATTAATTTTTTGCTCTTTCTTTCAAGATGTCTTTAAGTGAAACTTTCTCTCTTTTCCCCCCTACTATTAAGTGGCAGTGAAAATTCCAATGACTATAGGTAAAGTTTGGAGCCACTCTTTTGCACCATCAGGGTATATGTCAACATAGTTTTAGAAAGGAGACTCTCTCGTAGTATAACAAATATAGTTTTGGTTACTTAGACTCCTTAAACATGGATTGGGGATGCCCCAGAACCACACACCTAGAATTTTTCTTCTTTCTGTTTTCCTACACCTCTTGGTCCAATTAACTGACAGACAGCTATTGACCCTTTAAATTTCATTAACTCAGTTCAGTAGCATCTTCTACCCTCCCAAGTAAGACTTTTAAAATTCTGTAGGCCTTTCATATTTTCTGGATTCTATTAAATTTTAGTGTTATTTGTTTGTAGAGTGCCTCTTAAACTATGGCCTCTATAGTCTATAATCTTTTATGTATTTTTACTTCCACGTTGCATGACAAAAAAAGTGAGAAGCAAAATAAATGAATAAGGTAATATATTATGAGCACTTCCAACTCTAAATTGCCTAAGTCTAGAATAATGGAGGACCAAAGCAGATTATAATATAAATCTCATAGACATATTCCCAAAGAATCAACAAATCTCAAATATACCTGAATTTTATGATTAGTAAAATAGGCTGCATTTTCACACACACATACACACAAATGCACACAGAGACAAGCAAAAATATTATGAGCTAGAATATACAAATAGGTATAAAATTATCAATAAGTACAATAATCTAGAGAATAAACAAAACAAGAATTTATATTTGTAAAGCCAATATATTTGTATAGTGTACACATGAACTTATTTGCAAATGATGAGTAGTATCTAAAAAGCAAAAAGAATTGTGAAGGATATTAAATGTTGAAATAAACTGAACAGTGGAAATTATAGCAATTTTGATCAAAAATATCTCTTTTTATATTTTATATTGGTAAATATACAATTACATGCTGGATCTCATTAGCTACCAGGTAAATGCATATTAATGTAAGTTGACATTTTATGCATTAGATAATAAGAAGAAAATAACTATAAAATCATTGCTGGCAAAAGTAGGAGAGAAAAAAACCATTTTATAGATAATTGATGAAAACATAAAATGATATGGTCTTGTTAGAGAGAAATTCAAACAGCTATAAAAAGAATAAAATGAATACTGACTTTGCAATTCTATTCCTAGTATCCTATGCTAAAAAATATGTGTGAATAATCATACTTATATGTGCAAATTTTCATTGTGACATTGTAGGTAATGATGAGACACCAGAAATAGTCTAAGTGTTTATCAATAACAAAATGGTTAAGTAAATTACTTTATCCTTATTATACAATTAGGACCAGGCTTTCAACAAAATAGAGCCTATGTACTGAAATGAAAAATTTTCAAGCTACATTGTAATTGGAAAAAAGCAGCTGAATAATGTATATAGGATCATTCTATTTTTCTAATTACAAACAATACACACACACACACACACACACACACATGCATAAGGAAAATATCAGATGTAAGAGCTTTCAATTATGAGTATGTAAATAGAATTAATGTTGCACTGATGAGGCAGAAGTTTTATTTCTGAATCCACATTACTTGAAGACTTTACAGTAAATTTCTACAGTATTTTGCAATTTTGAAAATGACAAGAATAACTGATCTCAGTGTGGTGAAATTGAAAAAGTGGTAAATATATATAAAAGTCACATAAAAACAGAAAAAAGAAAGATGCTGAGTATGAAGATAGTCTTTGTAAAAGATGAATGACAGGACAGAGGTTTCTCTAAATTGAATGGATAATACATACAATATTATGCTTTAATAAATATTGAAAATACTTTAAAATATAAAATTATTTCTTTAATAACATTTTCTCATCAAGACTATATACATATATACACAAAAAGATCTCTTTGAGAAAACACATTTTACTGAATACAATTAAGCAGATACCTTTGAAAATATAATTTTACCCACTAGAATAAAATGTGTAAGTTTTGTACTAAAAATTCTTTTTCATGGGTTTTAACATATTTATTTATAAAAAACATTATGAAGGAACATATTGAAAGTTCCATGATTAGAAGCTAATAATCATAATATATATATGCTGCACATACTAGCAGTTAATTGCTTCTTTGAGTCTTGGGTATTTGGACTATTTGGTTGCATTCATTCTTAAATATAAACTTTAGGAAAATTTACTTGTCACATGAAATTACCACTCTATTATCTCTACTAATCCAAATGATATTTGTTTCCATCAATATATTTAAAAATAAATTTTTATACTTACTTTCAACAATTACTTGTCTGTCTTCCCAGTTATCTTTAATAAGTTGTATATTTCCAAAGTGTGCATCACTGTAAAAGATTCGGTTGGTTCCTCTCTCTTTTTGATTATAGTCAAAAGCCAAGGCTATGATATTCTTGAAATAATGTGGATTCTCATATGGCCTTATTGGTGAATTTAAATTGGTTTCATCAGAAAGATGTATGCTTTTTAATATTGTTCTCCCTGAATATAGCAAATAGCCTTCGTGCCTTAGGCAAGTAACTCCATTCTCTGCCAAATATCCATGGGCACAAGCACAAGTTCTCCAGGAATTTCCTCTATAGAGACAAAGTTGCTGACATCCACCATTGTCCTTGGCACAAACATTTGTCCCTAAAGTTGAAAAAAATGATAACATACACACATATATTTGTGTTTCTTTTCTCTTTTAAATACATTTTCTAATAGAAGTGTTAAAATTTTAATGTTGAATATCCTGGTATTTTATTGTTAAATTTTAGACTGGTCATTTAAAAAGCAAACATTATAACAATATCCTGAACTTTTTAGTCACATAATATTAAAACCTTTGATATTTTATTTCAAAGATCACACCATCCAAATAATACTTCTCTAAAATTTCTACTTCTTTCACCATCTAAATAATAGCATTAAAATTTTTTCTTAATTACCCAATTAAGTGTATAATTATTTTTTGAAATTTAATACTGAGACTGTAACAAGTAATATGTACCATAATCTTTGGATAAGTGATTCATTCAAAACATAAACTGATTAACAAAAAAACATGCATTACTTTATGTTCTGTGCCTATGAAATAGTAAGATATCAATAGAATTTATGGATTCAATATGCCTAACATCCTAAAAATATTGGGCATAACTTTTTTATTCTAGTTTTGAGTAGAGATGCAATATGTTACTAAGATTTCTCCATTAGGCTAATCATCTACTATTAATTCATCATCTTCATCCCCAAAATTATTATTCCTTCCTTTTATGTCAAGAAAGTTAAATACAATTTATTTTAATGAATATAAAACTGAACATTATTTTAATGGGGGTAATTTTTTAAATTATCCAAATCACTGTCATATCAGTTTTAAAATACATACTTTATAGAAGTGATGACTTTGGGCATATTTCACACTAACAGCAAAATTCTAAAACCATAATCACTATATATTAAATATAATAAAAAAATTTTGACAGCTTTTTACTAATATTCCAATTGTGCTTTGTATATTTTCATTGACTCTATGCAGCTTTCAAGTTTTTCCATATTACTTAGCCCAAACCTACACTGTAGACATGTCAGACATATAATCTGTCCATACAGATGCTCAGTCTTAGGCAACAATGTCTATATATGAATTATTATATGTGTATTTCATTAGACTATTACATAAATTTTCTAAGAAATTAGATATCCAAATAAAGAGTTTTGAGATTTTGGACTCAAATAAGAATTAATCTGTAAACTAAGATTGATCTATGTTAAAGAGAAATAAGCGAGGCCCTGGAAGGGTAGCACAGTTGGTTGGTGCTCTCCTTATACTCTAAGGTTGTGGGTTTTATCCCTTGTAAAGGCATGTACAAGAATCCACCAATGAGTGCATAAATAAGTGGAACAGAAAATCGATGTTTCTCTCTCCCCCCTTCTCTCTTTAAAAGCAATCGATAATTTATTTAAATAAATAACATAAAATATATTTATTATATGAGAATGCTGACCTTTCTCTCTTACTCTGTTAAAGATTTTCACCTCTTTCAGATTGACTCCAAGACCTGTTCTCATGGTTATGGCTTCTGTAGCATCATTTTTGTGGCCCCTTCTGATAGACCCATTAGCATGTGCTCTGCCAAGAAGATTGAACATACATGATCAACACTCTTTAATACAGATCAAGTCAGTTGTTTAAGCTCAAGATAACAGACAGCCCAGAGAAAAGGAAAGAAATCACCTTGTAATCTGTTACACTGAAATGGTCAAACCTAGACTAGGAAGAGTGACGGCCATTCCTGAGGAAATTACACGGTATTTAGAGATTCTTTTTGTGACCTTGCTAATGAATGGCTAATTGTACTAGGGTAACAGGCACTAAAATAACATTTTGAGACTCAAATACTCATGAAAAAATAAATTACCTGTCAGACCAATAGATGTAAGCCCCAAAGACTGTAACTGAAAACATATCCACATTGCTCCCTGAAAGCACCATCTCACGATTCCCTCCAGTCTCAAGGTCGATTCTTTCTATTTTGTCTGTGCGAGCATCACACCAGTACAATTTACTTTCCTAAAGATCAATTGAAAAGAAACATAACAAGTTATGTTTAATTGTTTTATTTTTTAAAAAAACAAGAGAACACTAAAAGAGGACTAAAGCAAGTTGGCAGTAAATGCTATAAATATTTAAGAAATCCAACAGACCTCATAGTCAATGGAGATACCATTAGGCCACGTGATTCCCATGCTTACAAGGACAACTTTCTCTGATCCATCTAAGCGTGCCTTTCCAATGCAGGGCATCTGTCCCCATTCAGTCCAGAACAAATAGCTGAAATTAAATGGTTGATTTATAGTAATATACCGTAATAAGCACAAGAAGACAATAATAACAGCAGTGACATTCATAATAATAAAACAAAACAAAAACATTCTAGAAATCAATACACAGGTGTGTCTGGTTGTAACAAAATATATATTTTTTAAATATTTAACCATTCATAGAATTTGAGCAGATAAATTCAAAATGCCTTAATTACATGCCACTCCCTATCTGAAATTCTCTTTTGCAACCTGGTTGCTTAATTTGCTGCCTTTTTTCATATCTCAAACATCATATCCTTCAAGAAATCTTCAGTGTTCTCTAATTACTGCACCATGGAATCTGCTTCATTAGATGAATGAGAGTGGCAAATTTACACTTGGATTTCTTTACAGTGTTATTTTTTTACTAGTATATTTTGCCACCACTATATTGTCATCTCTTTTTTTATTCATAATTATACTTAAAGTGCTAAGTAACTAGAATATTAAAAAAAAAAAATAGGCCCTGACCAGTTTGCTCAGTGGTAGAGTGTTGGCCCAGCATGTAGATGTCCTGGGTTCAATTTTCAGTCAGGGCACACAGGAGAAGCAACCATCTACTTCTCCACCCTTCCTTTTTCTCTTATCTCTGTCTCTCTCTTCACCTCACACTCCACTGGACTAAATTGGCCCCGGACATTAAGGATTGCATCATGACCTCTCCTCAGGCACTAAAATGGCTCTAGTTGCAATAGAGCAATGGCCCTAGATGGGCAGATCATCACCCTTTGTTGGTTTGCCGGGTGGATCCTGTTTGGGTGCATGCAGAAGCCTATCTCTCTGCTTCCCCATTTCTCACTTAAGAAAAATACAAAAAATAAATAAACAAAAACAAAAATTAGTGGTAGGTAAATATTTAATTTATGAATACATATATGAAGGCATTGTAACTTTTAATTCTTTACACTGCTAAGTGGAAATATTCTAATATGAAATTTAGAAATTACCTTGTGAAGCCATATTAAAAAAATAGATTTCTACAAAAGCAGACATTTTTATTTTAGAAATTTTTACTACAAAATGTTAACTGGAAGTATTGTGGAAGAAAAAAAAATAGAGAAAGACAACACAGAGCATGCTGTAATAAAATGCCAAAAATAAAATGTAGAGAAATAGAAGGTACATAATCAATTATTTCTTTCACTCATTCATTCAACAAATATAATATATTATAAATAAGTATACTGCAATACAGAAATTTATACTGTCAGATAAATAAGAGCCATTGTTTTGAAGTTATATCAACTGAAGTTTTTATTTAACTAGGTAACAGCAATGATTAAAATTGAGAAAAATATGTCAATAATAGATTCAGGTAAAAATGGGAGTGCATTCTGTGTGTATTTGAATACATACTTATGGTTGATTATATACAAGAAAAGAAGTGACATTACATATAGAAAGATCAAAGGCCTACATTCATATTTTATATCAACTAACTAGAGTAATTATTTATGCATGAAAAAAGACACTTAAGCTATATGAAAATATATGTATTCCCCTTATTCAAATCATTTTTATTTATTTTAAAAATTGATATTTTTCCTGAAAATTCTGTATGTAATAAGTGTGTCGGACTTTTATAAAAGACAAGAAAAGAGGTGTGGCTATAATTCCAAGTATATTAATTCTAAAGAATGTTTCATACATATTCACGAAGTCCACAAATCAGAAAGGGAAAACTTTATAGCAAAGAATTTAATTGATATTTCAGTGGTTAGATCTAGGATAAAACAGATATGAAAATATCTATATTTTTATTAAAGTTAAGATTCTTAAAACTTTAAGGGAGAATAATTATCTTAAAATAAAATAACTATTTAACTTACAGATAAAATACGTTGCTTAACTGAACATTCTTGGGACAAATGTTAACATTAATAATGCTCTTAAAATGACGAGTTAGTCATTGTATTAAAATGGGGAGAGATGTTTATTATACTGCAAAGAAAGCATTTTGGGCATCAAGACAATCATATGATTATTCACTCTAATTACTGTTATCTATTTTAACATACAATAAAGGCAAATATCGATGGGAAAATGTACAATGTACTTGAATAAGAATTGGCTTTCTAATGAACTAAATGATTATTAAAAATATTATCTTAAATGAGTAGGCTGATTCAGCTCTTTAATCTATTTAACCCTAATTTTCAGATCTATAAAAATTATAGCTCAGGACATTAATAATTCACAGTCACACAGCTGAAAGTGTCCTTACCAGGAATGTAATCAAGCTTTACTAACTTAGACCTACACTGTCTTCTCTATGATACATTGAGTCACCAAATATAAATATACTACAATAGTATATTAATCTCATATCAAATTTTATTTTGCTTTAGGTTTAAAAAGTATAAAAAAGTTTCCATACTTTAAAAAATTTTTTAAAAAATCAAAGCTGCTCGTATTGAGGGACAAGTTTCTCTGTTTCCCAAGTATTCCTTATTCATGTAAAATCTGCCATATATGCATGAAGAAGGCTGGGATGATTGACAATAAAATTAGGTATAAAAAGCATTCAAAATAAAATTATCTTGAATACATACTTTACTCAGATTTGTAGTATTGATTTGATAAGCTATTATAATATTGTATATGAAGCCAAATCTGACCGCAAGAGTAAATTTTATGAATAAATAATTTTTCAACTTAATAAAACTAAAAAATTGTACATCTACCGAAAAAATTAAGCAACATTAGTGTCAGAGAAAAAAATAATTAGCTCCATAAATTAAAATTAAAAGTAATGAATTGAATGAAATCAGCACTTTGAGAATCTTTGGGGATTATTATCCAAATTTAGAGAAAGAATACTCTAAGCATATGAAACTGCAGGAGAAAACTTATGAATAATTTAACAGAGCAATTTACATAAATGTGTTTGAGATATTTTTAATGAACATAATGTCTTTATATTGAAATGTGATCTCCAGTAATGGGAAAAAGAAATGAAAGTCCTTGTCTCTGATTTTTGAGACTCTACAGAAATTAAGATTCAGTGATGGTATTTATTACACATTGATGTTTTTAATATTTTAGTTCAAATTTTGCTGGAGCAAAGTTTGTTGAATTGTACGATAAAGCCAAGAAAATTGTCTTTAGAATATTAGATTAGTAAATCTAGCACTGAAAATACTTCTCAAGGTTATTCTAGACTCAGAAATTTTTAAAATTGTCACAATCAAATACTATGTGATATAATTAAAATTTATCTCGAAAATAATTTGTCCCAAAGTGAAAAATAAATTGTTGTTTACAGAGGCATATATAGAATTTAAAAACTCAAAATTTAATAAGACACATTCAAAAGTGCTTTGAAGGGTTATAAGAATACTATGAGAAATCATCAAAACATAGTTATCCCTAGTGTCTTCAATAGACACAGAAGTTCTTAGAAGAAAAATGTTCAATGGAATTATATTATGAGTTAATTTCCAATTAATGATTGCCTTCTGAATAATGGGCAAAAATTGCATTTGTTGCAGTGAAACTGCTTCCAGAGGCCTAGCATACACTTTCTAGTCCCCAAAAGTTGATTGAATTTATTGTTTGACCATTATACTGATGTCAGAATTAGTTTATATACAAAAAAATAAAATTGTTTTTATGTCATAATTAGTTAAATTTAAACTAAAAAATATATATTCAAGGAATTATAAGTTTCCTTGAATAGTTTCAAATAAACTATTTTTTGTAAAATAAGGCTACATGGAAACAAAGCTCCAAATTTGATTGGGGAAGGGCAAAGAAGTGTAAGGGAAGAAAAAGAAGAATGAATAAGTCCAAATTGTTAAAAATATAAATAGTATTAAATGTGCTTCTTAAATTTTAGATACATAAACAATAGTGGAAACCAACAAATTTAAATCAATTATTATTATTTTTTTTAATTTAAGTTTCTCTTTGTTGACTGTAGACGGTTTCCCTGGAGCAGAGATGCGGGCTGCAATTTTTACAAGGCACTTGCCATTTTTCCCATTTCTATTCTTTCTCTGAGAGGGCATAATTTAGATACTCTTTCAGATATACTAAAGAAAACCTGAGATAACTAAAAATTTCCAAGCTGGCACAAAAATGAAAATTGTGTGCTTCTCTTATATGGATAGTTGCCTTGGTGGAGAAGAGAATCAAAAATGTCATTGTGTCCTCTGCCAGATTGGGAGTCAACCATGTGTTAATATCTCTACAAAAAGTAAGACAAACAAAATAAAACCCCTACAGATTAGCAACAGCAGCCAGACTGTAGGCGAGCATCAGCTTTTTGACAAAAACTGCTCACAGTTTGCAAAATGTTTTAGCAGTTTCATTAGACTCACTAAAAACACATACTATCGGATGCCTTATTGGCCAACATGTCAGTGTCTCCATCTTCAGGGCACAAGTGAAATAAATATTATTTCCAATTAATATTGTAAAGTATTATTGTAAAAATATTGTAAAAATGTAATTTCCAAATAATATTGTAAAAGTTTGAATACATTTCACAAATACATAAATTGAATCCTTCATTCCCTCTGAATACGGTATGATTCACAACGTTCTCTATTACTATGAGGCCTTCTTCACATTTCCTTTTCCTTTATTTATGTGAAGTTTTGTTTTGAGAGAGTATTACAAGCCAATCCCAAACCACCTCTAAACCCTGAATGTGTCACGATTGCATAGAGGCTCTTATGCTATACAAATAACTCAACCAAAGATAGCTGAACACAGCTTAAAGAAAGAGTTTAGAGACAGTACTTTTTCATTTTTGTTGTTGTTGGAATTGTGGTAAATGATTCTCAAATATATTCTCTCATTTCAGTCATGTACTCATTTGATGAATATTAAATATCTATTATGTGTTAGGTGGTGATAAAAAATAAACAGGCCTTAGTGCCACTCATGAAGTTCACTGTTTTATGACAGAGGCAAATAAGTAAATAAAGAATTATTCAAGAAAAATGCTAACAAATAGTTAAAACTTGCTAGTTGTTAGTCTTTTTAAATTATGAAGTTAGAGGATGACTTTAGCAATAAACTTTTCTTTTGGGCCAAAATGCAGATTATAAGTCAACTGAATTTTCTCTTTCTGTTTAGGCTTAAAATTCATTTGTAAGTAATTATTTTATACAGTTCTCATTCTGATATTTATTTTTTCTTAAGTTTTATGTTAGATTTCTTCCTGATTTACTACTTTGTGATACTGATTAATTATATAGAATTAATTTTATATAAATAATAATAATAGTGTATCTCAGCCAAAACTGGAAAAGTGCAGAGGAAAATACTTCAGAAAGAAAAATTTATTTGGAACATATAATCCCATAGCACATTAGGTTTATCACCCTATTATATTAAATTCCTTATTTTATTTATGCATTTGCACATGGCCTCACTTCTAATCTTCTTGTTTTTAAAAATACATACATGTACATGTACATATATGATATCGTTTACTATTTACACAGTTAAATTGTTTCCTTGGGTGAATCAGGCTATCTTTTATTAGTTTGGGTATTTTAAATATATAATATTTGATGTTTCCCTATGATCTAGTAATTTTTCTATGAACACTTAGACTCTTAGAGCCTAGACTCCTAGTGATCATGAGTTAATTTTCAATTCTGAAAATATTAAACAGAAACTTTAAATAGTTTTTATGACCTTCAACTTATTTTATATATCAGTCATAACCTGTAGTATATATTCTGCATTGAGACAAACTGAAGCAATTTCAATAGGTATATGAAGAAAAAATACTTTTCAAACTTCTCTTTCATCCTTTTCCTGTGTTTATGGGTTGAGTACCTTAAAGAATTAGGGAAAATTTTACATTTGTAGTGGCTATCTTTACTTCCCATTCAACATGGCTTTGGTGGTTTGAGCCAGGGACTCCCTCTCACAGTGGGAGGTGGCATGACCTTTCTGGCAATTTTCTGTTACCAGTCACTTAGCTGCAATTATGACAACGCAGGGCATCTTGATTATTTCTTGTCATTCTTCCTTCCTTTTAGGGGAAATCATAAAATCCAAGGTTTATGTTTGAGGAAGAAGGATGCAGCATATTGAAAAAGACTAGATGAGTAAGACCTACGGAGCTGAAAGAAGTGTAGGCACCTGCAGCAGAGTTTTTTAGAAAATTCCTAATGGAAAATAGGATGAGACTTTTCTTTCATTTGTCTTCGTAATTTCATTTGCCTCACTCACAGACATGAGGAGAGAGGTGGCTATGATCTGGGGCATGATTGTTGTATTCCTCAGTTACCTGAGCATCATGGTATCTTAATATTATGTATCAGCACCCAGATTTCACTATTATTTCTATTGTAAATCAAATTTAATTCCATTCCATTTTTATACATCTGGTCTTGCCTTAAGATCCAAAATAAACTCTAGAAAATGGTGCTAAACTATACTATAATCTTGCTAGATCAACAAATGTTTAACTGTCATTGAAGACCTGTATGTTGTTGAGCATATTCTAAAAGCACATATATATGTTTTATAAATATATATTATGTATATTTATAAAATCAATTAAAAACCATTTGACAATATGTACTTGAACACAAAGATGCATTGCCAAACCAAACCTTTGCATTGGAAAGAAATACTTTTAAGCAAGTTATTTATAGTTATAGAAATATAGCTAAATTAAGAGAGGCAATATATATCCTAGTTTAGTGCCTAAAAAGAAAACAAAATTACAGAGTATTCATGCTTCATTCACAGATTATATTCTATGGAAAGTTAACTAACTTTTTTAGTATCATACGGTGACCTCTTATACATCATTGTTGTTGTTGGAAGTAGAAAATAACTTTAGTATAGAAAAAATTATTTCTTTTCAATTTTTAAGAAAGAAGTGATGGCTTACCAAGAAAAGTCAATGGAGAAAAGAAAGTAATTTTTAAGCTTAATTAAATTTATATATTCTTCCTATTTTGCATTTAGCTACATTTTAAAAGACCTCAAGTGTCCATTGTTCAAAAACAGGCTTTATGTCAGCCTTTCAAGGTACATTTATATCTTGAATTCAGTTAATTTACTCCATTATGGTTCATCTTTTCTCTTGGCAATACCATCTGCCATATTTTAGCTTCAAGCAGAATATTAAAACATTACACTTTATTCTCATAATATGAATTTTGACACTTAAATGCATATAACATTATCTGAAAATCAATGTTTGAATAACCTATATAGATTGTTCATTTTTTGAGCCTTTTTCTCTTCTCTGAACTCAAGTCAGTAACATGTACATAATGTAAAGCAAAAAACATATCACAACTATTTCTAAGCAGGAGTAAATATTTCCTGAAAATAAGCTTAATATTGTAAAGGTGTATCAAGTCTTAACTATAAATCCTGAAAAATATCTAGCTATGAGATTTTATTTCCTGCTTTAGATATGTTTTTAAGAAGGCAAGGTATAGAGGTAAATAATAGTTAAAATATTGCCACATAATTCACAATTTCTTGTTTTGTGGAATGAAATGTAAATCTTGTTTTGGGAGCTCAAAATGAAGAAATCAGAACTATTTCCTGACATCTCCAGCTGAGTCAGTCCTGAGCTCAGAGTTGCAATGAACAGAAGTGTAAAATTTAAGACATCTGGAGAAAAGACATGACAGGAATCAGTGGCAGATGGAAACAGGTGATGAGAAATTACAGAAAATCTAAGGTATGTTTCAGTCTTCTCAGGACAAAAGAATCATAATAAGATAAAAAGAGACACCTTGGTTAGGAAAGGAATGTCATGCAGCGATTATAGTATAAATATATAAAATTATCTTTAAAAGATAAATACAGCAAAAAAGAGGATGACATTCAATGCCTTTAAGTGAAGACTACAATGATCAGAGGCAATACACGACGTTTACCTACATGGCTGAAGGAGGTCAAAGAGAACAAGAAAACTGGAAATTAGAGAAGGTGACTGAGAAAGTAAATTCTTGAGTGGACAATTAATGAAAAAAAAAAGTCAAGGAGAAGTCAAGTGGTGAGAAACTTGGGGTGGGCTTTAGCTTTTGATAAATCTAGTAATGTCTAGAAAGAAAAGGAGCTGAAAACACATTTTAGAAGTTCAATAAAGAAACCATGGGTACGGATTTCTATTCTAAGATGTTACAAAGAGAAATAAGACATTAGTAAAGTTTTTTGTTTTGTTTTGTTTTTCAAATAAGAGGAATATGAGTCTATTTGAAGGCAAAGGGAAAGATTTCCTTGAAAGGAACAAGGTAAAGATGATAGATTTGTAAAGAACAATTATTGAATGAGTTGCCTGAGGAAATGGATGTCATTGTGTCCAGAATAAAAGTAGAGAAGTAAAATTTAATACAAAAGAAAACTTTCTCTAAGGTTATATTCCCTTATTTAAAAACATTCACAGCATGAATGCACATATTTCGTTTTCCTATACCATCACATCATCACTGTATCAGAATTAATCACCAAATTTATTTAATTGCTTTATTACTTGCTGACAGCTTTGCCATCTTCTCCCTTCACTGCTGACATACTTAGAAACTTTCATGACTTGTGTTGTTGATCTTATGAATATCCCAGCTCACACTGTCTCATCTATCACTGTTCCAGAAACCTAAATCTCTCTTCTGCTTCTGCCTTACCTAAGCAAGGACACAAATTAAGCTTGATTATCAGTGAAAATGCTCGGTTTCCAATACAAACAGTTTCTGGGTTATCTGATATCAGCTGCAAATATTTATCTATTTTTTCCCCTATTATTCCCTATACATCTTATTGCTTCTTCCTCAAAAGGTTTCTCCTACACCCCCTGGAATTCATCTCTTCTTTGTGTGCATTTTTTCCCTTTTCTTCTTTGCTAGTTTTTTACCCTCTGCATATAAATATTTGCCCTCCTGACTCCTATACTATAAAAAACTTTCTCCTTAACCTACTATCTTTCCAACATACTTTCTATTTGTCCTCTCTCCCTTCCTTGTCCAAGTTTTTGTAATTGTAGTCTAAATATAGCTCCATTTTCTAATTATCTTTCACTTATTAATTCTTTATATTTGGCTTCTGTTCTTTCCAATCTTCTGAGATTGATAACAATTAACAATAGCTTTCTAGTCATCAATTGTCTATTCTGTTCTGTTTATATTCTTCTTAATCTTTGTTGCTGACACTCTTCTTCCTAAAACTTTGTTCCCTTGAGCTCTATGGTACAGTAATTTTCTGCAGACTTGAAATGCCCCCCCCCCATCTCTCTCATCTCTTATTGCTGATTTTCTTTTTTTACCTCCATCAATCAATTCATTTTCTAACTTTGATCATCCTTCGGAGATATATTTTTTCTGTACTTTTTCTTTGGCCAACCTCTTCCACTACTGTGGTTTATTGCCAAGTCAGAATTCTGTTGGAATAAGTAGGAAGGGAATTTATATTAATTCAATTCCTGTTTTATTTATACTTTATTCAATATCTCTTCTTCAGAATTTGCTACCTCAATGAGACTCCAAACTTCCAAGACAATTTTATTTAAAAGAACAGAATTGTGGGGGAGAACAAAGATGGCGATGGAGTAGGCGGACGTACCAACTTCCAACTCCCAGAACCAAAGTGGATTATAACTCAATTTTAAGAACCATAATCTGGATAAACCAACTTTGAACTAAACTAAGTGTACTCTTCAACCAAGGAACACTGCAGAAGCCACATTGAGACTGGTAGGAATAGCGAAAACGCGAAGAGGGCTGCCCAGCTCCCCGGAGCAAACGGCAGCCTGGAGAGACCCGCGTGGTGGGAGGAGAGTTTGGCAGAGAGGGAGGGACCCGGGTCCCAGGAACCAAGCCCCAGCCTGTAGTCCCAGAGCCTAGAAGAGGCGTTTGGACAGCACTGAGCTGTGAAACAAGTGAGGATACTGTTTGTGAGAGAGAGAGCTTTCTCAGACCCAAAATTCTTTTTAAAGGGACAGTGCAGAAAACCTCTCTCACAACCATGCACCCGGGGTTCCGGGGAACAGGGACAGAGGAGAGGAACAGAGCAGCGGGAACAGAGTGTGGCCTGAAGGCACAGGGACACTCTGAGGGACAGCCACCCTAACCCCTGAGCTAAGTTATTTCCCTAATCGAAAATGAATATTTCCCCTGGAACTAGCAATACCAGCAAAGGGAGACAGGACACTAGCCAAACAAGCTCTCCCATGGCAATTAGAGCAGAGCTGCTTAGAGGGAGGGAGCTCCCAGGCCTACAGTATAAAGACTTAGGACACTTCCATCTCTACTGAGGGTTGCTGAAGGGATGGTGCCGGCAGGATGCTGAAACGCGGTCCTGTCGGCATGGGTGGAGGCACAACCGGTGTGAGCTCAGTCTAGCCCAGCAAGAGCAGAGGAGACGCAGGAAAGTGGTCCGGAAGCTGCGGGCCCACCTGTAATCCCAACTGCGGGGGAAAAAAACGGGAGGCAAGGAATGGGCAGAGATCTGCTTTTCGACCCTGCGCAAGCCGGCCCTGAATGCGAGGACGAGGCTAGGACCAGGGATGAGCGGGGGCCCGAGGCTGAGCTCACACTATCAGCCCCACTCAGCCAGAGAAACTGCAGTTTGCCATCCTGCGTGCGTGAGCGGGCTCCAAACGGGGGGCAGGGTAGACCCCGAGATGAGCAGAGGCTCACAGCTGAGCTCATGCTACTAGCCCTGCCCGGCCGGAGAAACTGCGGATTCCCATCCTATGTGCGTGAGCTGGCTCTGAACTGGGGGTGGAGTAGAGTCCTGGACCAGCGGAAGCTCGCAGCTAAGCTCACGCAAGGAAACATGCCCGGCCCAATAAACCGCGGTTTGCGACCCTGCGCAGGAGGGCCCTGGCCTCGAGGGTGAAGCTAAAGCTCTGGACGGGCAAAGGCACACAGCTGAAAGCAGGTCAAAAGCCCCGCCCAACCCGCTAAACTGTGGCGAGCAGGCTCTGACTGCGGGTGCTGGGCGAAAGCCCGGAAACAGGCTGGGTTCGAAACTGAGCAAAGGTGCTCACCTCTACCCTTGGTGCTGAGGCTTGTGGCTTGAGTGACAGCCCCTCCCGCAGAGGAGAGGCGGAAATGACAGCAACAGCTGCAGTGAGCTGACGCTGGCAACATCCATACCCAACTGCCCTAGGCAGCTGAGAGGGGGTGGCAGGCCTGCAGACAGACCAAACCTAGAGAACACAAAGGCAACACCTATTGGACTCCAGTGGCCACAACTTGCTCATACACAGACAAAATGGGCAGGCAGAGGAATGCAAACCAAATTAATCAAGAGAAATCCCCAGAGAAGAACCTGAATGAACAAGGTATAACCAAATTACCAGAAGCAGAATTTAGAATAATGATAGTTAGGATATTCAAAGAAATTAGAACAACAATGGATAGCCACTATGAACAGCTAAATAAAGAGATAACAAGTATAAAAAACAAAATTGAAATAATAAAAAAGAATCAGACAAAAATAACAAATAGAGTATCAGAACTGAAGACCACAATGGAAGAAATTAAAAGCAGGATGAATCACGCTGAGGATTGAATCAGCGAGTTAGAGGACACAATAAACAAAGGCACAGAAGCAGAGAAGAAAAAGGAAAAGAGACGCAAAAAATGTGAGGAAACTCTAAGGGAGCTCTGTGACAACCTGGAAAGAAACAACATTCACATCATAGGGGTGCCTGAAGAAGAGGAGAGAGGACAAGAAATGGAAACTTTGTTCTATCAAATCATAGCAGAAAATTTTCCTAAATTAAGGCTGGGAAACATTCCACACGTTCAAGAAGCACACAGAACTCCATTAAAAAGAAACCCAAAAAAATCTACACCAAGACACATCATAGTTAAAATACCAAAGCTAATGGATAAAGAAAAAATTTTAAAAGCTGCTAGGGAAAAAAAGGCTATGACCTACAAAGGAGCCCCCATAAGGATGACATCAGACTTCTTAACAGAAACACTTGAGGCCAGAAGGGAATGGCAAGATATAAACAAAGTAATGCAGAACAAGAACCTTCAACCAAGACTACTCTATCGAGCAAGGCTAAGGTTTAAAATTGAAGCAGAAATAAAGAGCTTTCCAGACAAAGAAAGCCTCAAGGAATTCTTAAAACCAAACCAAATCTGCAAGAGATAATAAGGGGCCTGTTATGAACAGTTCAAAGGGAGGAAAGAATATAGCAAAAAAAAAAAAATACAGCTTTAAAGAATAAAATGGCAATAAACAACTAAATATCAATAATAACCTTAAATGTAAATGGATTAAATGATCCAATCAAAAGAAATAGGGTAGCTGCGTGGATAAAGAAACAGGACCCATACATATGCTGTCTACAAGAAACACACCTTAAAACAAAAGATGCACATAGACTAAAGGTAAACAGATGGAAAAAAATATTTTATGCAAATGGAAATGAAGAAAAGCCGGGGTAGCAGCACTTATATCTGACAAAATGGACTTTAAAACAAAGGCTGTAGTAAGAGATAAAGAAGGATACTACATAATGATAAAGAGAAAAATTCAACAGAAAGATATAACTAATATAAATATCTATGCACCCAATATAGGAGCCCTGACATACATAAAGCAGACTTTGATGGATATAAAGGGTGAGATTAACAGCAATACTATCATAGTAGGGGATTTCAATACCCCACTAACAACACTGGATAGATCTACAAGAAAGAAAATTAATAAAGAAACAGCAGACTTAAAGGATACACTAGATCAACTTGATTTAATAGATATCTTCAGAACTTTTTACCCTAAAGCAGTAGAATATACATTCTTCTCAAGTGCTCATGGTACGTTTTCTAGGATAAACCATATGTTAGGACACAAATATGGTATCAATAAATTTAAGAAGATTGAAATCATATCAAGCATTCTCTCTGATCACAATGCCATGAAACTAGAAATTAATCACAAATGAAAACTGAAAAATACTCAAACACTTGGAAACTAAATAGCATGTTATTAAATAATGAATGGATTAACAATGAGATCAAAGAAGAAATAAAAATGTTTCTAGAAACAAATGATAATGAGTATACATCAACTCAAAATTTATGGGACACAGCAAAAGCAGCATTGAGGTGGAAGTTCATTGCACTACAGGCATATCATAAGAAGCTAGAAAAGCTCAAATAAGCAACCTGAACCTCATCTAAAAGAACTAGAAAAACAACAAATAAAATCCAGGAGCAGTAGAAGGAAGAAAATAATAAAGATCAGAGCAGAAATAAATGACATAGAGGCTAAGGAAACAATACAGAGGATCAATGAATCCAGAAGCTGGTTCTTTGAAAAGGTAAACAAGATTGATGAACCTTTAACTAGACTTACCAATAAAAAAAGTGAGAGGACTCAAATAAATAAAATTAGAAAGGACAGTGGAGAAATAACAACTGACACAGCAGAAATAAACGCATTGTAAGAAAATATTATGAAGAACTCGATGCCAAAGAATTAGACAATTTAGGTGAAATGGACAAATTTCTTGAATCATATAACCTTCCAGAAATCAATCTGGAAGAATCAGAACACCTAAACAGACCAATTACAACAGATGAGATCGAAATAGTTATCAAAAACTCTCAAAAAAGTAATGTCCTGGGCCTGATGGTTTCACAAGTGAATTCTCTCAAATATTCAAAGAAGAACTAACTCCTATCCTCCTCAAGCTATTTCAAAAAATTCAAGAGGAAGGAAAACTTCCAAATTCCTTTTATGAGGCAAGCATAATTCTGATCCCCAAACCGGGAAAAACAACACAAAAAAGAAAATTATAGGCCTAATCCTTGATGAATTTAGACACTAAAATTCTCAACAAAATATTAGCCAAGCGGATCCAGCAATATATGAAAAAAATCATACACCATGATCAAGTGGGATTTATTCTGGAGAGGCAAGGCAGGTTCAATATTCGCAAATCAATCAATGTGATTCATCACATAAACAAAAGGAAGGACAAAAATCACATGATAATTTCAATAGATGCAGAAAAGGCATTTGATAAAATCGAGCATCCATTCATGCTCAAAACTCTCTGTAAAGTGGGAATACAGGGAACATTCCTTAACATGATAAAGGCCATCTACAACAAACCCACAGCAAACATCAAACTAAATCGACAAAAATTAAAAACAATCCCCTTAAGATCAGGAACCAGGCAGGGGTGACCCCTTTCACCACTTTTATTCAACCTAGTTCTGGAAGTCCTAGCTCCAGCAATCAGACAAGAAGAAATAAAAGGCATTAAAATTGGAAAAGAAGAAGTAAAACTGTCATTATTTGCAGATGATATGATACTGTATATAGAAACCTTAAAGTCTCAGTCAAAAAACTACTGGACCTTATAAAGGAATTCAGCAAGGTGGCAGGATATAAAATTAATACTCAGAAATCAGAGGCATTTCTATATACAAACAATGAACTGTCACCAAAAGAAATGAAGGAAACAATCCCCTTCACTATTACAGCCAAAAAAATAAAATACCTAGGAGTAAATTTAACCAAGGAGGTAAAGGACTTGAACTCGGAAAATTATAAAACATTGATAAAAGAAATCAAGGAAGATACAAACAAGTGGAAGCATATACCATGCTCATGGCTAGGAAGAATAAACATCATTAAAATGTTTATATTACCCCAAAGCAATTTATAAATTCAATGCAATACCAATTAAAATACCAATGACATACTTCAAAGATATAGAAAACATATTCCAAAAATGTATATGGAACCAAAAAAGAACACGAATAACCTCAGCAATCTTAAAAAGAAAAAATAAAGAAAGAGGTATCACTCTTCCGGATATCAAGGTTTACTACAAGGTCATTATACTCAAGACAGCCTGGTACTGGCATAAGAACAGGCACATTGATCAATGGAACAGAACAGAAAACCCAGAAATAAACCCACATCTTTATGGCCAACTGATATTTGACAGAGGAGGAAAGAACATACAATGGAGTAAAGACAGCCTCTTTAACAAATAGTGTTGGGAAAATTGGATATCTACCTGCAAAAAAATGAAACTAGACCATCAACTTACACCATTCACAAAAACAAATTCAAAATGGATAAAAGACTTAAACGTAAGCCGTGAAACTATAAGCATCTTAGAAGAAAACATAGGCAGCAAGCTCTCTGACATCTGTAGCAGCAATATATTTGCCGATTTATCTCCACCAGCAAATGAAATAAAAGGCAAGATAAACAAATAGAACTATATCAAACTAAAAAGTTTTTGCACAGCTAAAGACAATAAAGAACAGAATAAAAAGACAATCCACACAAGGGTAGAACATATTTGACAGCCCATCTGTTAAGGAATTAATAACCAAAATGTATAAAGAACTTATAAAACTCAACACCAGGAACACAAACAAGCCAATCAAAATGTGGGCAAAAGAAATGAATAGAAATTTCTCCAAAGAGGACATACAGATGGCCAATAGGCATATGAAAAAATGCTCAACATCACTAATCATTAGAGGAATGAAAATAAAAACCTCAATGAGATATCACCTCACACCAGTCAGAATGGCACTCATCAGCAAAACAACATAGAATAAGTGCTGGCGAGAATGTGGAGAAAAGGGAACCCTTCTGCATTGCTGGTGGGAATGCAGACTGGTGCAGCCACTGTGAAAAACAGTTTGGAGATTCTTCAAAAAATTAAAAGTCTAACTGCCTTTTGACCCAGCTATCCCACTTTTAGGAATATACCCTAAGAACACCATAACACTGTTCGAAAAGAAGAAATGCGCCCCCATGTTCGTGGCAGCATTGTTCACAATAGCGAAGATCTGGAAACAGCCCAAGTATCCGTCAGAAGATGAGTGCATTAAAAAGCTTTGGTACATATATACTATGGAATACTACTCAGCCATAAGAAATGATGATATCGGATCATTTACAACAAAATGGATGTACCTTGATAACATTATACGGAGTGAAATAAGTAAATCAGAAAAAAAGAAATACTGAGAATAGCATTATTTCATACATAAGTGGGACATAAAAGTGAGACTATTAGACATGGACAAGAGTGTGGTGGTTACGGAGTGGGGGGCGGGAGGGGAGTGTCGGAAAGGGAGATGGGGAGGGGCACAGGGAAAACCAGATAGAAGGTGACAGATGACAATTTGACTTTTGGTGATGGGTATGCAACACAATTGAATGATAAGATAATCTGGAGATGTTTCATTGTACATATGTACCCTGATTTATTGGTGTAACCCCATTAAAGTTAATAAAAAAAAGAACAGAATTGTTTTGCTATGATTAATTTTTAAACATAAAAGATCAGATATTTCTATATTTAAACTTAACTCTCTTATTTATTTTAAGCTTTTCTTTCATTTTTCCAACTTTTACCTGAGTTTTTCTGGTCTGAGGACTTGCAGTAAGAGAGTGACACATTTTTTTCTTATTTACTGCTCTTTCCTACCTATTTTATCCTTTCCCTTACATATTTGCTCTGGCTTTCTCCAGTACTTGGCTTGAAATCAGAAAAAAACCCTCCCCACTCCTCCAAACACTCTCCCTGGAATAATAAAGAAGCATTTCAAAAATTTCTCTATTTAAACAGTGCTACAACTTCTATAGTCTCTCATCACACTTCTGATCTTTGCTTACGTGGTTGTTTGGGGCCTGAGGGGAGGCTTAGAAGAGATGGTCTAGGACCAGTTTAGATTTCATTTGGTAAACCAAAAATGTTGCCACAATGGTAGTGATTTTAAAACATGGCTGACCTTATTTCTTATTTTATGACCCCAACTTATCTTCCAGCCTCAACACGTACTCTTTCCTACATAAACGTCATGTACTTATACTCTTGCTAATGGTCTTTGTTTTGCCAATTTATTTCCACACCATCTCAGAAAACTTTCTCCTTGATGTCTCCTCCATAAAGCCTCTAATAATCACTGCTATTGCTGCTATTACCCTCCTTTTTTATTATCTCTTCTAATTATATGCTATCTCTTTTCTCTTAAACTTCAATATAATTTTATAATGGTCTTATGAAAATTAGTATTTTAACATGAGATTAGTTATGAGATTTAAGTTTGTTACATTAATCTAGTCTTTTTATGCCTAAAAATGTATTACTTTACAAGATGAGACTATTCTTTAACTGAAAGTTAATTGTTTAAATGGCAAGTTGAAACAAAAAACTCATTGTGAACAGAAGCAATATATTCTTTATACCAACAGGTTGCATAGTGCCCACCAGTGTCTTTCAAGTGGTAACCAATCCTGTTTTGTCAGAATGTGCTGAATTGGGGCCTGAGGAGGAACTGAAGATGCACTGATATGACCTGATTCACAGTGTTTTAATGCTCGGTAAATGTTCATTGAACAAACCAACACAAAGTGAAGTATATGTGATTTACTCTGTCTCATGTTCTCAATCATCATAGAGAGTAGTAGGTATAGTTTATGCTAAAATGGCCGTAGAGATATAAAAGATACTTAAAGAAAAGAAGGTTGGAATAACAACTTGAGGGTATATACTAACTTTCAATGTGAAATGAAAAAGAAAACTACAGATTGACAAGTTACAAGATGCCTATTACGTTGAACTGCATGAATCTATGATAAGCCAGGCACATAGGTTCTCTATAAAACAAGTGAAGTTTTGCATTTACTACATATATGAGGGGAAAAATTCTTTATGAGAAACAAACTCATTTTCTGTATATGTATGGGATTTTACCACATTCCAATTTTATTTGTTTCTACCACTTTAATAATTATTTATAGGCAATAGATCAAGTTTTCTCTATTGAGGCTATACTGAGTTATTGCTTTATTATGACTTATAATATAATTTTTAAAAAATACCATCACATTGAAAAAGAACATTTTTATTTTTAAGAGTATGGCCTGACCAGGCGGTGGTGCAGTGGGTAGAGCGTCGGACTGGGATGCGGAAGGACCCAGGTTCGTGACCCCGAGGTCGCCAGCTTGAGCATAGGCCCACCTGGCTTGAGCAAAAGCTCGCCAGCTTGGACCCAAGTCGCTGGCTCCAGCAAGGGGTGGCTCAGTCTGCTGAAGGCCTGTGGTCAAGGCACATGTGAGAAAGCAATCAATGAACAACTATGGTGTTGCAATGGCAACGAAAAACTAATGATTGATGCTTCTCATCTCTCTCCCTTCCTGTCTGACTCTCTCTCTCTCTGTTCCTGTAAAAAAAAAAAAAAAAAAAAAAAGAGTACAGGTATGATGTGGAGACATTTAATTGAGTCATTTGTTTTATTTTGAAATTAAGGGAAATTACATCCATCCTTCCAAGTCTCAATAGGTAGCAGCAGGCATCACTTGGCACACAGGAGCAAGAGGCTGCACAGAGAGAGATCAGACCAAAAATTCAAAATGTTTTTATTAACCTTCTCCTAATTTTTCTACATCCATTTCTTATTATTGCTTATTCTTTTTCACTTATAGGTCTAACTTTTAAATTTTCATTATAACTTTATTCTGAAACTGTTAAAACTGTTTTCTTATATGTTTGATATTTTTATTAATTTATATAATGTTTAACATAATACTATATATTTATATATGCAACATGTAACACATATGCACATAATGTAGCATAATATTGGGAGTTTAGCAAAACCTAACTCTCCATATAACAACTTTATGACAGAGTAATATACTTAAAATTGCTGACTGAGGCCCTGGCCTGGTAGCTCAAGTGGTTAGCGTCCTCCTGACAAGCCAAAGTTCTGGTTTGATCCTCAGTCAGGGGACAAAAAAGAATCAACCAATGAATGCATAAATAAGTGGAACAAGAAACCAAAGTTTTTCTCTATCTCTTTCCCTTCTTTCTTCTCTCTCTAAAATTAGTAAATAAATTAAAAAAAAATAAAGATAAATAAATAAAATTGCTGACACAGTTTTCATACCTTTTAAATAGAGGAAATAACAAAACTCAATGTTTGTTATGACCTTTTAAACAGAGTGAAAAGGAAACCACTGGTTAATTTTGAGCAAAGAAGTAAGTTACTTAAATTTCAAAAGAATCATTAGGCAATCCATAAAAACAGACAAGGGTAGAAGATTGTACACTGCAATCCAGAAATGTTGGAAGAGTGACAATAGCACAGGCTATGATGGGTGTAATAAAAATGGTGAGGAGTTGATAGATTATGACTATATTTTGAAGACAAAGAACCTTAATTCCTGGTGTGTTATTAGATATAGGGTATATAAGAGAGATACCAAAGATGATACCAACTGTTTTGGCCTAAGCAACTGAAATAACAAAACTGTTTGTAAACAACAAAGAAGTCATAATTACAGAAAAAAGATTCAGTTTAGTTTTAGACCTGATAAAGTTAAGATTTCTGATAGATTTTGTTTTAGTTATCGACTTCTCCTTAACAAACCACTCCAAATTTAGAGGCTTAAGACAACACTAATTTTTATGCTTATGAATTTATAATTTGGTCAGAACTATACATAAACTCATCTCTTTTTTACATCAACTGTGAAGACAAGTCTAGTGTTACACATAGCTGTGGACGAGAATGATTCGAAGGTCCTCTCATTCAACATGTCTAGCTGTTGGTGCTGGCTGCCAGTTGAGCCCTTACCTAGAGTTGTAAGTTTGAACACCTACATGTGGCTTCTTCATGAAGTTGTTTGAGTTTTTCACAGCAGAGTATCTGACCTCTAAGAGCATTCCAAGAATACCAGAGAGAAGTTTTATCTTCTTTTATGACATAGACTCAAAAATTATATATTGTCACTTCCATAATAGTCATGGGCTCAATGAAATTCAAGTATATGGGAAAGGTGTTTCACTTCTCATTGTAAGAAAATTTTTTAGAATATCAAATTTTGTTGTAATCATCTGGAGAATAAAAATCTGCCACGGATCTCTCAGTGAAGATTTCAAATAATTGATTGAATATAAAAATCTAGAGTTTAGTAGGAGTGAGGTCTAGTCTAAGTATACACATGTTATAATCTTTAACATTTAGGTAGAATGAGACCACTGAATCAAGAAGATAAAAGCACCAAAGAAAAAACCCCGAGTCAACTACCATATTAAAGTGTCAGAGAAAAATAACTAAAAAAAAAGTTGGGATAACTACTATAGTAGAATAATTAAGAGAGTTGGTTTTCTTCTTTCTCATATTGTCTCTTTGAAACCCATCCTCTCAAGATCTTCCCAAGTAATACAATGTGAGTTTTATGAGATATCCAGTGTATACTCTTTGGTCAGGGAAACATAGTTGTCTAAATATGTCAAAATAATCCCTTCCCTTTGGCTATTTACTGAACTAAGATTAGAAATGTAATCTACTTCAGCTGAAAAAAGACGAAGGAAGGTTAACACCAAATCTCATTTTCCAAATAATACAATACAGTTTAGCAAGGAAAAGATGTTTTGTCTTATCTCTCCTCTCCTTCCTTAAATGTGTGCATACAGCCTGATGACATATCAAGCATGTTGAATTAATGCCGCCATTATATGGAGGATAAGACAAAATATAACTTAGGAAAGATAAACAGTAGTTTTAAAAAGTAGAAAGAGAAGTACGTAAGGTTAACACACTTTAGTTAAACGTTATGATCAGTGCATCTGAGAGCCTTTCTAACCAATGCAACCTTTTCAGTTTTTATATTGTAATCATTGCTTTAGCTTAAAGTGTGTCTAATGTGTTGGTATCATTTTTCCTATATTAACCTCTTTGGTTTCCTTTTTCACTGTCTTAATGTTATGACTTAATTTTATAGCATTTGTCAAAGTGATGCAAGAGATAATATTAGAAAAAAAACATTATATATATATATATATATATATATATATATAAATTGGAAAGGTTATAGAATATTATAAAAGTTAACTAGATGTTTCACACAGATTGACTTCATTCTAAATCAGTGTTCCTGCCTGACCAGGCAGTGGCACAGTGGATAGAGTGTTGGACTGGGATGCAGAAGGACCCAGGTTCGAGACACCAAAGTCGCCAGCTTGAGCACGGGCTCACCAGCTTAGACCCAAGGTCACTGGCTCCAGCAAGGGGTTGCTCGGTCTGCTGAAGGCCCGCGGTCAAGGCACATATGAGAAAGCAATCAATGAACAACTAAGATGTCGCAACGGTAACAAAAAACTGATGACTGATGCTTCTCATCTCTCTCCATTCCTGTCTGTCTGTCCTTATCTATCCCTCTCTCTGACTCTCTGTCTTTGTAAAAAAATAAATAAATAAAAAATCTTCCTTTAAATCCATGTTCCTTATACCGGTTTACTTAATACACCTTTGTGTGACCACCATGCCTTCACCTTTTCCACTTCAAAATGCACAGAAGTTAAATTCATTCATAAATATTCTACTCTTAAAAGGAAAGTAATAACAAAAATATTCTAAGCCAAGTTATACCAGCAATGTTAGATACATAGTAGATGGGGATAATATGCAGTTTTATAATAAAACTACTTCTATCTTATTGTTTCAGAGGAAATAATTATTAGTCAGCAACTTATTCTTTACAGCCAGTGTACTAACTGCTGGCAGACAGAGAAATAAACCAAACATGGCTCTTCTCTCATAGAATTATAGTAAAGAATAGAAGCATTATCCATTTCAGTGAAAAATAGAGCTACTGAACAAATAAGTAGAAATAAATAAGCATATATTAGTATACAAAATTTATAAAAAACAAAAGCACTTGGTTCTCCAGTGTCCTGTCATGGAACAATCTAATCTATTTTCACAGCCAAGGAAAGATAAATAACATTTAACAAAGTAAAAGTAGGAAGAAAAACATTGTAGATGATGGGAGAATATTGTTCAAAGGCTGAGAATGGGAGGGTACAGGAAATATTTGGAAGTACAAAAAAAAAATGAGAAATCCTAAAGAAATGGATTAAGATAGCAAAGAGGCAGTAGCAAGAGTTTGAAACTGAAAATTTACAGAGAGCCTGATTAAGAAAAACTACAACAGAAATTCTGTACTTACACAAAAGTTGGTGAGAATCGCTTAAAAATTTTTATGTAGATTTATATTAAAAGAAAAAAAGTCAGTCTAGTCTTTTTTTGAGGTTAGGAGATCATACACATACATATATATGGTAAGAACAGATTTAATTAGGGTAGAGCTATGAAGATGGAGAGAGGTAGATTGATAATATTGAAAAAATAAGCAAAATTTGTTGGCAGATTGAATTCATTTCAATTTTTGGCATATACAGTTTTTGTGACCATAAAAATTTCCAAATGGAAATGTCAGGAAGACAGATAGAAATACTTATTTAGAACTCAGGGGAAAAACAAGAAGAACATGGTGATTTGGCAATCTTAGCATATATGGAAAATGAAGCTTTAGAAACAGTAAAGAATAAGGTCAGCTATCAAGTGGTTATTTCATTCAGCAAGTAATTCAGTACCTATTACACAAACAGTTCTAGGGCAGAATTCAAATGGAGAGTCTAGAAACATGTTGGTATACTCTTAGATTTACACACACATTAAAACCCTGCATAACATATATAAGGCCATCAAATATGCACTAAAATATACATGGCCAAGTGAAAATAAACTTTTTCTTCTGCTTATGTAAGATATTTTTGAGTCTTGTTTCATACATTATAAATAAAAATAAATATTAATGTGAAATTCTGAATTCTCTTTAATAAAACTTAAGAAAACTCACTTAGAACTGAAAAGATACATGTAAATCTTAAAATTACCCTTTCTCTGGGTGCACAGCTATAGATCTTGGCTGATCCAGGCCTTGGGAAATGATTACATAACGGAAAGAGCCATTGAGTCTTGCAACTTCAATTAAATTGAAACCATGATCTGTCCAATATATGTTACCTAGGAGAAATACAGATGTGTTTATAATATAGTTATAAGAAATAAACTATTAGTTATGGCTGACTATTAATTTTCTGAACATTCATACAACTCTCAAGAAATCATTCAATTCCCATATTTTTTCCAAAGGTTTTATTTATTTATTTATTTATTTATTTATTTATTTATTTATTTAGAGGAAAGAGAGGCAAGAGAGGTGGGAGCAAGAAGCATGAACTTGTAGTAGTTGTTTCTCATATATGCTTTTACCCGACAAACTCAGAGTTTTGAACCATGGACTGCAGTATCCACTGCACCACCACAGGTCAGAATACTTCCCATATTTTTAATGTGTACATTTCCTAAGCAGAAAGCTGTAAGTAAATTCATATGCAAAAACTTTCTATATTATATGTATCTGTAATTTTAGCCATATAATGATACATTCGTATGTTAAAAATAAGTTGAAACTTCTCTCACCTGGAGAAGGAATTCATTGTAACTTTCTACAGACTTTAGGCAAAAGAGAATTAATGCTTCTGTTTACTTGCCTCATGGAACTTTTAGAAGGTTCGGGTAAAGTTAACACTACATAATCTACTTCTACATATAAACACTTATGTAACTGCTCAAAAGCATTAGAAAGAATGAAAACAAAAGCAAAAGAGACTATAACCTCTGTGGCTAGAATTTAAAAAATAATAATTGTTATGAGTCAGAATCAGAATTTGTATGAAGCAGATTGAGCCCTTAACAATAGATATAAAACAAATGCAGAAAAGCCATGGTTATACCAGCAATCCAGTCAATAGCTATCCCTTCCACTCTGCCCAAGCCACTGGTAATGATGTCTTCTTTCCAAGTTTGATCTCTTTTAGCTCGGCTAATTCTATTGAAGCCCATGTCTGTCCAGTAGATGGTATCATTTTCTATGAATAAAATAGAAATAAAAATAAATATACACATTATAAAAAGTATTGATATACATATTAAATCACACTGAATCAGTATTTTGGAAATTTATATCCTGAATATGCTAATGTGTAAGAATTCTTCTGGATAATTAACTAATAGAAAAAGTAATAAAGATATTTAAAAAGTATAAAAAAACCTAGTCAGATGTGTTTATTTAAGTATTTTTTAAATAGAGGAGAAAATGACTTAGTCCATTTGTTATCTCTTTTGCTTTATTTTCTTACTTTAACTCAGTAAATAATTATTTTATCCCACATGAATCTGCCATCTTGATATCAAAACATGTTATTTTGAACAACAATTTTATTTTTCACATCTATACTTGTGCCCTAGTCTTCAAAATATAAAAATAATATAAATGTAAAAATAATGAAGAAAAATAATAAAGGATAGAATAGGTCACATATATTTGGTGAACAGACAGCACAGTGTACAGAGAAGTATTGTAGAATTGGACACCTGAAACCTGTATAATTTCTGTTAACCAATATTACCCCAAAAAATTCAATAAAAAATGTACCAATTACAAAAAAATGAAGGGGTTAATACATGGTGATTTAGCATAGACAGCATAGTATTTCCATAAATCATTACTTTCAGTGTAATTTATGATAATGTAAATTAATGTATGAATTAAATATTAATTTAAAGAAAAATGCTTGAGTAAAAAAAATACTGTCGGAGATAACAACTTAACAAAGTCTCAATGGAAAGAGAGAATAGAAACACAAAGCATTCCAACCATATCAAGGTTGTTTTAAGTGTAAGATCATTCATATTATATAAAGCCTTAAAAATGCGTTATCATCTGATTATTCCTTCTGAGATAATATTTTAGCAAATATCAACTACAACCCCATTAGATTACTTTCCAAGCTCTTACTTTATAAATAGTCTTAAAAATACTTGATGAATAGCTCAATGCTATCATAGTCTTTAAATAATATTGTTTTTTGAATATTTCAATAAAGAATCTATCTAAAGAGTATAAATAAAATATATGTGCATGCATATGCATACAGAGTAACAATTATAGACCAATGATTTTAAATATGGCCACCAGAAAAATACTAAGTACAAATCATTAAATAATAAGTTTGCCACCAACTAAGTTTTTGTGTTGTGATCTATATGGACATTTGAAAAACAACTCCTTTAAGGCCAATATCATTTCCTTCTGGCACAGTGACAGATTATGGAAATAAATAAAAAGCAATTAGTAAAATAGAAAGAGTTTTGGGATTCTGTTGCAAATAAACTATAGTATGGTTTTTTATTACCTATTTGGGGAATGATTCAAAATATCCCCTGTCCTCAGCAATAGTTTAAGTCAGATACACAATTATTTGAAGCAGAACAAAGACCTGTTTGATTTTTCCTAATCTGTATAAGTATTCATTACCATGCTTTCATTATTGAAAAGAGTGAATCAATCAACAAAAAATAAGCATTATTCCTGCATAAATATTAAGCATTATAAACCAAGTCCAATTCTTTTCTTTAAATATTAGACACATATATATAACAGCTTACTTTTAACCATCTCTTGTATATAGAAAAGGGCAATCTTGGCATACAAAAGTAAAATTCTGGATTTCTGTCTGAAACAGCCTTGGCTTGCAGTATTCTAATAGCAACTTCCCATGTTATGATGATATGATGGATGACAGCTCTATCTTTTGTTTCTTGGGTTAAAAATCTCATATTATTCTTAATCATTTTTCTCACACTTCACATCTAATCCATAACCAAATACTCTCCTACATAATATATTACAAAATATATTGGCTCTTTTTATTCTTCTTCCAATTATATTCATCTTCTTACCATTTATCACACTGTCTACTATTTATAATGCAAGTCTCTATGACCTCCTGCCTGCATTTCTGCAAGAGCCTACTAACTTACTGCCCAGCTTCCACCTGTCTCACAGTCCCCTTTCTTCATGAGCCTTTTCTCCACTTAGAGGTCATTGCTCTCCTTAAAAAAAAAAAAAGACCACTTCTCTCTTCTCTACTCAAATTCTCTAATATTCCCCATCTCATCAAAGGTGAAATTAAAGTTCCTTCCTTTGACATCTATTATCCAACTACATACTTCAACCCTCTTCCTCATGGTAACCTTTCACTTTCCCCCTCACTCACCCATCTCTAATAATGTACACTTTCCTCTTCCTAAAACAAGCCACGTGCTTGCTGTTCAGTCTAAGGTTCTCTGCATTACTTTACTTTGTGTCTGGAATCTTTTCTTTTTATTAATTCCCAGATATTTGTACAGCTCTGCCTTAACTTAAATATTCCCCTTAGTGAAATTTTTCCTGACTACTTCATAAAATTATCTCCTTACCATGCTCTATCCTCCATACCTAATCTATTTTTTCTTCATTTTACAGCATTTGTTACTGCAAACATATTACATATTTATTGCTTTTTTAAAATTTAGTGTCTGTATTGTCTCACAGGAATATAATCTCTTGAGAACTAGAACTTTATTTTGTTCACTGTTTTATCCCTGGCACCTAGCACAGTGCCTGGCACATAGCAAGCTCTAAGTAAAAATTTGGTGACTAAATGAATAAATGTATAAAGACTAATTGGAACCAGTGAAACAAAATTGAGAACCCAGAAATAAAACCACATACATGTGCACAAATAATTTTTGACAAAGGAGCCAAAATACACAATGGAGAAAAGAAAGCCTCTTCAATAAATGGTACTAGAAAAGTTGGAAAGCCACATGCAAAAGAATGAAACTTGACTATACTATGCCCCATTGAACAAATATTAATTCAAAATGATCAAAGGTCTAAATATAATATCTGAAACAATAAATTACATAGAATAAAACATAGATACTAAACTCATGGACATTGACTGTAAAGAACATTTTATGAATTTGACCCCAAAGGCAAAGGAAGTAAAGGCAAAAATAAATTAATGGGACTATATCAAACTAAAAAGCTTTTGTACAGCAAATAAATAAATAACAAAACAAAAAGGCAGTCAACCAAATGGGAAATGATATTCACTAACAGCTCTGATAAGGGGTTAATATCCAAAATATATAAAGAACACAAAGTTCAGCAACAAACAAGCAAACAATCCGATTTAAAAATGGGAAAAAGACCTAAACAGACACTTCTCCCAAGCAGACATGCAAATGGCCAACAGATATATAAAAAGATGCTCATCTTCACTAGCTATTCAAGACATGCAAATCAAAACTACAATCATCTATGATATACCATCTCATACTTGTTAGATCAGCTGTTATCAACAAGACAGGTAATCTCAAGTGTGGGAGAGAATGTTGAGGAAAAGGAATCCTCATTCACTGCTGTTGGGAATGTAAACTGGTACAGCCATTATGAAACAAAGTATGGTGGTTCTTTAAAAAATTAAGAGTAGAACTACCATATGATCAAGCAATCCCTCTACTGGGTATCTACCAAAAAAACTCAAAAGCATTGGTATGCAAAAACACATGCACCCACAAACTCATCGCAGCATTATTCACAAGACATGAATATAACCAAAGACATGTGGCCAGGACATGGAAATAACCAAAATGTCCCCCAATAGAGAATTGGATAAAGAAGATGTAGTACATATATACTATGGAATACTACTCAGCCATAAGAAATGATAACATTTTGCCATTTATAACATGGACAGATATTGAGAACATTATACTGAGTGAAATAAGTAAATTAGAAAAAACTAAGAACTATATGATTTCACACATAGCTGGAATATAAAAATGAGACTGATGAACATAGTTGAAAGTGAAGGGGATAGGGGTGGAGGGAGAGGAGTAAAGAGGGACAAATATAAGGTGACAGAAAATGATTTGATTTTGGGTGATGGGTATACAACACAATTAACAGTTCAAATGCTATAGAAATATTTACCTGAAACCTATGTACTCTTATTGATCAATGCCACCTCATTAAATTTAATTTTTAAATAAATTTTTAAAAACACTCAAGAAAATTCAGGCATAAGGAAATGCTGTCTTCTTATTGCAGACTGGGTCACTGACTAAGATGTGTCCTTAAAAATGAAGATAGACCAATAGAGTCATGAGCCAATGAATGTGGGCAGCCCCTAAATGGCAGGAAAGGCAAATGAATGCATAACACCCTAGATCCTTGAGAAGGTATTCAGCCCCTGCTGTTGCCCTGATTTTAAGACTTCTGACCTCCAAAACTGTAAGATAATACATGTTTGAAGTCACCGGGGGAGGGAGGCAGAAATCGATTGACAGTGGATACAAGGAAAATATAGCTGTTACCATAAGAAAGTTTCTAAGCTCATTAAATAGAGGGTACGCACATATGAAAAAAATATTAACAGTTCACAATGGTATAGCATAAGCAGAAGAATATCAGTAGGGATGAACTAGTATTTTTACAGGAGTTCAAAGCAGATATTTACAACGATCTTTATAAGTATTAGAAAAAAATGTACACTAAATTTACATGTGACACTTACTTTTATATTATGCTCTAATAACTTTGCTATCCCTGAAAAATTCTATTTCATATAATCAAGAAGCATTCTTTCTCACATATACTACTACATTTTGCACATAACTTTATTACCATATTGAGCTGAAACCGCATCTTTTCTTTCTTCTTAAAAAATAGACTGGGGTACAAAGAAAACCAGATAGAAGGTGACAGAGGACTATTTAACTTTGAGTGATGGGTATGCAACATAATTGAATGATAAGATAACCTGGAGATGTTTTCTTTGAACATATGTACCCTGATTTATTAATGTCACCCCATTAAAATTAATAAAAGAAAAAAAAATAGACTGAGATATTTCATAAGTAGGAACTGCAATTGACCCAACGTTGCCAACACTGTCATATGTTCAGTAGGCACTTCAAGAATATTCACTTTGTAAATATGCTGAGTGCATCTAGTCCACTAAATCACAGCACTGAGGAACTAAGCAGTTTTCTTGCATTATTTCTTTAGCAATATTTGGGAAATTGTGAACAAATCACTCATGTGATGATGAATTAAGTAGGAAAAAAAGAAGGAAATAATTAAATCACTCATTCATATCCAAATACCCTTTCTTTATTAGATTTTTTACACACATATTGCACACCTATATACTCTGAATGGAATAAGTTCATTAATATATAAGAATATGTTTTCTGCCTGACCTGTGATGGCGCAGTGGATAAAGTGTCGACCTGGAACACTGAGGTCGCCAGTTCAAAACCCTGCACTGGTCTGGTCAAGGCACATATGGGAGTTGATGCTTCCAGCTCCTCCCTATTCTCTCTCTCTCTCTCTCCCCCCCCCCTCTCTCTCTCACTCTGTGTCTCCTCTCTAAAATGAATAAAATAAAAATTAAAAAAAAAAAAAAAAGAAAGATTAGAGCTGCATGTAAAGCCAGTAGCCGAGGCCACCATCACAGCAGCCTGGCCCATGCAGGTTCGCATTAGATTCGAACAGTCGGTAATGAAACACAGGAGCCACAAACTGGTGAGCCATCAGCTTTAATTCTAGCTTGCACCCGGCGGGCAAGCAAAAACACACACTGGGCCTCAAAACCCACACATTCAGTGCTCACAAAGCTACTGACTTATCCGAGTTTCCTAGCATCAAAGCTTTCTAGCTCCCCAGACTTATTCACCTCTGTTTCCCATCTCCTCCTGCACAAACTCTACACAAACTGGCTTCTCCCTCAGCACTCTGCCATCTTGGCTGCTTCTCCTGGCCTCCATGTGGCCTTTATCTGCTCTCCTCTCTTCTACCTCAGGAACCAAGCACCAAGAGAGAGCTAGCTACTGGTCTCTCCCACTTTATATCGTAGAATCAAAACCTTTAATCCAATTATACATACAAGAAAGTCGCTGATACAAAGCTACCCATCTGAGGCATACTGGGATTCCTCCCTACATCACCACCCTACATCATCCAATCAGTCAAGGGTGTGGAGAAGAGCTTACTCTTAAAACAAAGCCTTAAGCTATAACGACCTGGCCTGCCTACATTACAGCTTTTCCCCCACAGCCATCTCAAGCATAAGGGCAAATAATATCACCTGGATGACGGACTTTCATGTGGGCAGTGCCATCTTTAACAAAGTGAGCATATTATATTTTATCTGCCCAACACTGCAATTTAAAAAAAAAAAAAAAAAGAATATGTTTTCTAATACCTAAAAATATCTTCAAAATAAATATATTTAGGTCAAAAGTATTTTAATTAATAATAAAATTAGGTTGAAAGATGGTAAAATTTTACAACAAACCCTAAAACTTAAAAAACAGAAATACAGGTGAAGACAAAAAAAAAGAAAAAGGAAGAAAAGATGGACATAAGTATGTTCTGACACTTACTAAATTAATTTTTTAACTTTAGTTATTCCAATTTAACAGGTACTTACAGAATACTTAGTTTATGCGTAGCATTATTATAGGCATAGGAGTATGATGGTGAAAATGGCAAAGTCCTTGTAATCATGATGTTGACTTCTGGAGGAAACTATCTTAGGATATATGATTATCAGTAATGTATTATGTAATTACAGGATTATAAAATAGATTTTGTAATTTAAGGTAATAATAATTATAATTAACTCTACAGATATAAGACAATTAGGATAATTGGTAATCATTATCAAGGATAACTATACAGATATTTGTAGCTAGCTATTATGCACTGTAATTATAGTCAAAATTAAAAGAAAAGTCACATGTCATATTTGCCTATAAAACAAGGGAGGGGACTTTTTAACACTGAGAGAAGTTAAACTTTTTTTTTTTTTTTCAGCCACTGATATAGGACCTTTTTCAGATAAGAAGACGTCTTTCTCTTCTCAGGATATAAACCTCTGCTTTGCTTTATGAGGCAGAAAAGATGTTAAACTTTTGAGTTGAGCAGAAGAAATAACCATCTACAGAAGTTAGATTATAATGATCGTGTGTGAAATAGGAAAAATAAAAACAAGTCTCTTAAGGTATCCTAAGATAATCTTAAGATATCTTATGGTATCACCCTCAGGCATCTATTTTCCTATGATTAATTAAGACAATTCATGTTATCTTGGGATGCTGGGTCCTAGAAAATTCATTCAGGTTTCTTGGCTTAAATTTACATATTTCAGAAAGCAACATACAAACATTAAAAAAACAGATAAAGTATAATGTATTAGTTCATTGTACTTCTATTAAGCCATATGCATTCTAATTGCAGAATTTTACATTTATCCTATTAAAGGCCACCTTGTTAAATTTGTTCAGGGCCCTAACTGTTGAAATTTTAAAAAAATCATATGCTATCCAATGAATCTTTTTTGTAATATCTCCACATATAATTAGTAGGTTTTCTACATCTTTATTCATGCCAGTGATAAGTGTGCTAAACTGGATTAAACATATACTTTTGACATACCACGAGAGACTTCCCTCTGAAGCAAATGGTTTCATTTTTCATTATGCCTTTATAATGTATAATTTATGCATTAAGTGCACAAATCATAACTGTACATCTTGATTAACTTTTTTATATAGAACTTACACATGTGGCCAGTAGCCAGATTAAAATATAGATACCCATCAGCAGCTCAGAGGAACCCTTTGTGTCCAGCCCATTTTTGAAGCCCTCCTCTTCCCCAGTGGGGAGTCATTTTTGACTTATTTCAGTTCTAATTAGTTTTCTGTCAATGGTATCATCCAATATATACTCTTTGATCTAACTTTCCTTATTCAGTATTATAATTTTTAAATTCATCTTTTCATTGCATGTGCTTTGTTTTTTTATTGTATAAAAATACCATAAATTATTTACCTATTTTGAATATTCAAGCTGTGTCTCAATTTCTGGCTGTTATGAATAATGGTATAAACCTTCTTGTCTGTGTCTTTTAGTGGACAAACACTATAATATCTCTTGAGTAATGACCCAAAGGTAGAATTGCTGAGTCACAGGTAGAGTTTCTTCTAATACATTTTCTTCTGATTAAGAATATGCTGTATAGACTTTCTACACCTTGTTGAACTCCACCATGCCATTCATATCTAGCTGATTCAACTATGAAGACCTTCTAGTACAGATGCCTGTAGCTTTAGTACAGGCAAAAAGTTCTAAATAATTTATTTTCAGGAACTGTTGTAACATGCTTTTCTAACTTGATTGATAATGTTTACCTTGGCAGATAAGGGACAAATGACTGGCTTCAAACAATGCATGGCTTTAGAATGTGCTACTATTAAACAGCAAAAGCTTATTATTTCATCTTCCTCCTCAATAACTAAAATTTATTTTTCCTTTCTTCATCAGTTCTGAGTATGCCTGAGAGGTAAAAATCTCAAGATATTGGAATTATTTTCCGATGGATCTTCTATAAACACTGTAATATATTTTTAAAGATCTGTATTTTAGAGAATTTATCACACAATGTCAAGCTTTTAGTCCTTTGGTTTCTCTGGGACTCTGGGAGAAGAAATAAATATAACAACAACAACTGCAACTTTGGTAAAAGTAATTATATCCAACCTTAACTCTGAGAGCATCAAAAGATTGTAAACCTTCCTGGCTCCTATTAGCATGTTGCTAAGTTTATTATGCAAAAAGGGCAAGTACTGCATGGTTAAGGCAAAAATATGAAGATAAAAGTAACTTTGGAACTATTAACTATTGGATTAAAAGGAAATATAAAAAAAAAGAAAGAGAGAAAGAAAGGCAGTTAGGAACAAGGAAGGAAAGAAGGTAGGAAGGAAGGAAGGAAGGAAGGAAGGAAGGAAGGAAGGAAGGAAGGAAGGAAGGAAGGATTATATTTCTATTTTATCATTGGTTTAGCCATACTCAAATGCTAATATTACTCAAAAGGGAACATAAGGGATATGAGAAGAGTAAGATAAACTGAAGAGCTCTCTCTCTCTCTCTCTCTCTCTCTCTATATATATATATATATATATATATATATATATTATAATTTTGTCACTAACGCTTCAAAGAGATGGTTCTCCTTGTCTTTTATCAATGTAGTTCTGCTCATTTAAAACCAGTTTTATCATATTAAGTCTAAATGTGGTGTAGTTTGAATTTAGCATCCAGTACGTAAAAGACCAATAGCAAAAATTTATTGGCATTGTTACTGAGGCTACAAAAATTAGACGTTGCCACCACAATTTATTAAAGAGAAATCTTACTACAAATTTCCTTTTATCTTTTAAAGAATTCTGGCATAAACAAATCCATCAGGAATATCTTACTTTGGTCATTTATATCTGTTAATGTAGACAGATTGTAATACTTAATTCCTGAGATATTAATTTGGCCAATAAAGACATCAAAGCTCTGAATCTGGTTGATATTTAGGAGATTTATTTTGTCTAGGATTATAGAATAAGACAATTACATAAATTTTGTAAAGAAATCTTTAGTCATAGCTTCTGGTAAAACTTTCTTAGTGCTAATATATACTATAACTGGTTAAGAAAGTCCAACACAAAGAATTACTATAAGACAGCATCAAATTGTGAGTACTACAATTTACAAATTTTGTTAGCTTAATTTATATACAAGATTTTTTTTGTTGTTGTTTTCATCCTGTTAGACCCATTATACACTACTCTGTACATACTTTAAAGTTTTGTCTTGCCCTGGTCAGTTGGATCAGTGGTAGAGCATCAGATGGGTATGTGGATGTCTCAGGTTTAATTCCTGGTTAGGGCACACAAGAGAAGCAACCATCTGTTTATTAACCCCTCTCCTTCACCCTTCTCTCTCTCTCTCTCATCCCCTCCCGCAACCATGGCTTGATTGGTTTGATTGCATTGGCCTGAGTGGTGAGGATGGCTCTGTGGAGCCTCTACCTCAAGCACTAAAAATAGCTTGGTTGCTAGCATGGTCCCAGATGGGCAGATCATTGTTCCCAGACTGAGGTTACCAGGTGGATTCTGGTTGGGGTGCATGTGGGAGTCAGTCTCTCTATCTCCCCTCCTTGTACTTGGAAAAGAAGAAAAATATTGTCAGAGGAAAGGGAATAAGGGGACTGGATGAAAGGGATTATCTAAAAAACACACAGACACAGACAACAGGATGGTAAGAGCTAAAGGGAAGGATGTGGGGAGGAAGTAGAGGTGGGAGAAGTAGGGGAGTGTGGAATGGAGACAAAAAGAAACTGCTTGGGGAAGAGGTTTCATAATGCAGTGTACAGATGTTATTTTATGAAGTTGTACACTTGAAAACTGTCTAGTTTCGTGAACCACTGTTATCCCAATAAATTCAATTACTTAAAAAATAAATAAATAAAATAAAAACTATCGCGTATTTAACATTCAAAAAATAAATAAATATAAAGGCAATTATTCTCAGTCCTCAAGTGTGTGTTAACTTCTGGGAAACTCTATAGAAACTGTGTTCTTATTTCTTGATAAACATTATGTCTACATTCTAGGGTAATTTTATCTATGGCTCTCCACACTGCTCAGAGCTCTGTCTAAAGACAGCTGAAAGGAACACACCGACAGGGCCCCCTTAAGCTGTACCCAGGCACACCAAAAGGATTTGTGAGTAATAAATTGCCTGTGTGATTCTTGCAACTAATTTGTGTGCTGGTCGTGTCTTTCTTGCGGTGGCAGTTAGTGTCGGCACTTATCAGTAGCATCCTCATAGCTGCCTCAATAGTGTCGAAGAGGCTGCCAGCCCTGCTGATAAGCAGGAGTGTCCCACTGCATAGGAAAGTTGGATCAGGGATGCCTGATCTATGTAGAGCTTGGGCTCTACTGGGACACTCACACCTTTTCCCAGCTCCTGTCTTACCCTCTCCATATATATCCTCTCATCTCAATGTATTATTCCCGCACTTTTCTGATTACTTAAAAATGAAAACCTCTCTAAACATTACCCCCAATCTTAGCAACAGGTCTACCTTTACATAGTTAAGTTCAGTAAGTCTCAAATGGCTGCCCATTAGAATTGCCTGATAAAATTAAAATAAATACCAAAGTGCAGCCACAACTCAGAGATTTTAAATTGCTTAGTATGGAGCTAGTGTGCAAGTTGAGAATTACTAGTTAACCCCTAAAGGGTAAAGATAACAAGAACAGCACTTTTTATTTAACAGGATCCAAGATATTGTGAAGATTTTATTATAAAATGCTACCATTTCAACACCTGCCACCCTTACCCCTTAAAATCTCATTGATATTAATGGTTCACCAAGGAAGGGTGAAGGAAAGAAGAGAAAGAAAAGAGTTTGACATAGTGTCTCTAGAATATCAGATTTGGGAATTTTTCTCCCCTCCAGTTAGGGTAGACCTTTAGCTTGATTTTTTTTTTTTTCTAGGTTAGGGGAGATAGTCTGGCAGACTCCTGCATGTGCCTGGATCAGGATCTATGGGCAACCCTATCTGGGGCTGATATTGGATGTTTCAGTACTGAGCTATTTTTATCCCCTAAGTCTGATGCATTCCAAGGGAGCTGTTCTCAGTGCCCAAGGAAATGCTTGAACCAAACAAACCACTGGCTGCTGTAGGAGAAGAGGAAGAGAAGGGGGAGAGGGAAAGGGGAAGAAGCAAATTATTGCGTCTTCGTTGTGTACTTACTGCAAATTGAATCTGGGACATCCATAAACTGGGCTGATGTTGTATCCACTGAGCCACTGGACAGGGCCAAAAATAATATTGGAAAGGAAAATTGTTTGGTTGATTTTGATATGCCTCTGATCCCAGATTTGTTAGAAATCGTTTTTTTGTTTGTTTGTTTGTTTGTTTGTTTGTTTTAATCTATGTCAGAATCAAGCCCAATCACAAAACAGCTCACAAGAAGATTACTTTTTTTATTTTTATTTTTTTTTACAGAGACAGAGAGAGAGTCAGAGAGAAGGATAGATAGGGACAGACAGACAGAAACAAAGAGAGGTGAGAAGCATCAATCATTAGTTTTTCGTTGCCATTGCAACACCTTAGTTGTTCATTGATTGCTTTCTCACATGTGCCTTGACCACGGGCCTTCAGCAGACTGAGCCACCCCTTGTTGGAGCCTACGACCTTGGGTCCAAGCTGGCGAGCTTTTGCTCAAGCCAGATGGGCCCGTGCTCAAGCTGGTGAGTTCAGGGTCTTGAACCTGGGTCTTCTGCATCCCAGTCCAATGCTCTCTCCAATGCACCATCGCCTGGTCACGCGAAGATTACTTTGTTTTGATGAGTTTCTACTTCTAGTATACTGGCTTTTATTAAATAAACTATAGGCTTATCTATGCCACAGGTAGTCTTCACTCAATATTCTTCCATTTAAAACTCTATAGACATTGTGTGCCCTGAAATAGATCATATTTTTCTTTGCACTGATTATTAGTTACATTTTATTCTCTTTCCACTGTAATTAGGTAAATCTTAGTTAACTAAATTAGTTAAATGGCAATTAAATTTACTGTTAACTTCTAGCAAAAATACAGGAGTCTACAATCTGCATTTTAGCTTTTGATTTATGTTACTTTTACCTCTAACAATTTCTTAGCACTCATTTCTTCGTCGAATGTGTCCAGCTTACTGCAATTTCCAAAGTTTTGAAATCTACATAAAATATTTTTAGAACAAATTTATACATATAGACTTAAGTCATATCAAGTCTCATGTTATAGACAAGTGACATCAAAGTTGGGTATATATACATACTATAGGGGATGGTTAGTAAAACCCAGTAAATCCAAGGCATATCAAGAAAATGTTAAAATCAATCAAACCAATCAAGCCATGGTTGCAAGAGGGGATGAGAGAGAGAGAGAGAGAGAGAGAGAGAGAGAGAGAGAGAAGGACAAAGGAGAGGGGTTAATAAACAGATGGTTGCTTCTCTTGTGTGCCCTAACCAGGAATTAAACCTGAGACATCCACACACCCATCTGATGCTCTACCACTGAGTAAATAATTTATTAATAAAATAATAAACACATTTATTTTATGTGAAATCTATTAAATGAGTAGGTTGTGCAATAAAAAAGAAGCACTTGGAATTAGTGGTGCAGCTGCTATTCCCAAATGCCCCATTTTTGCACCCTTGACACCATGACACATCAGTTAAAACTTTGAGGCAGACTATGAAAGTTATAGAAATTGAGAGGAAAGCAAATTCAGTCAAGGTTATCAGGAAAGGCTTCATTAAAGACGTAAGGCTTTGGCTGATCCATGAAGACTAGGTAGTATTTAGATTAAAAGAGATGTACAATATATACAGTGTGTCCGTAATGTCATGGTACACTTTTGGCTTTTGACCGGTCAAAAGTGCACCATGACTTTATGGACACACTGTAGTTTATGGAAACTTAGTTCAGATAACAAACCAATTTACTAAATGTAGTTTTCTTCATAACAAGAGGGGGGTGTCAACAAGATCATGTCTGGAAACACGGTAAGCAAAAATTACAACGACGACTAGTTCTGAATCCATCATATTCTCGGCTACATATATGAATTAAGTTGTCTATTGTACTCATTTCCAAATTCAAAAACATTTCTTCAAATATTTTCAGGTTAATAAAGACCCAATTTCTCAAAATTTCATATTAAAAGGGATTCAATAATAAGGTACTAATAAATTACATGTTTCATCTTGAGAAAAACAAATCAATACAAATGATAATGGGCAATTTTCTTACAGCAGCAAGTTACTAAAAATTCCATGCTCATGAATAAATTTAAAAAATCTGTAGACTTCAAAGGTTGTAGATATCTTAATCACCTTAAGGTACAATGTCACGAAACTTTAGATAATGTATATACGCTTTTAAATTACTCTCTTATCAAATGAGAAATAAATGCCTGTCTAGCTTTTGTGTCGTGTATGAAATTTGCATTAAACTTTATTTTTATAAAAGCAATTTCATTTTCAAATTTAGAACTTTTTCATCTCAGGGTAACAAAAGAATCTTTCAGATTTTCTTTAGTATTCACTTTTTTTTTTTTTCTCTTCAAAGCAACTGCACTCTGCTGTTTTTTATACACATTAAGTTAGCTTTCACAGTCCTTATGTGCCTAATTTTGATTTCAGGTAACATATAAGAGCAAACATGTGCTGTCACACTCATCTTCTACAGATTAGAAGAGGATGATAGCAGCTCCAAGGAGAAATTGCTTAATTTATTCTGTTTTGAACTTCTAGAGCTAAGCTGTAAAACTGAGACAGCATGTGAATAGATATATCTTCAGGAAACACCTACTCAAACATTTTTTCAGGAAACCATCAACCTGTTTCACAAAATACTGTCATTGTATTTTATTTTTGAATAAGGATAACACAGAAATTGTATTTCTCAAATGTCTGGTTTTTATGTTATACCTCATATTAGTAAATCAGACAAAGATGAAATGCACACCTTAAAAACAGAGGCTTTTCCTGCCTGACCTGTGGTGGCGCAGTGGATAAAGCGTCGACCTGGGAAAACTGAGGTCGCCAGTTCAAAACCCTGCACTGGTCTGGTCAAGGCACATATGGGAGTTGATGCTTCCAGCTCCTCCTCCCTTTCTCTCTCTCTCTCTCTCTCTCTTTCTCTCTCACTCTGTGTCTCCTCTCTAAAATGAATAAAATAAAAAAAAAGTAAAAATAAATAGCTTAAAAAAAAAAACAGAGGCTTTTCAGCAAATATGTTCAGATGTTCTTTCATCATCATCCCAAATGAAAAGGAATCACTTACTTTTCAAGAACATAAGAAATAATTTTATATCTATATTTTAGCTGATTAGTGTATCAGCTAAAGAGTAAATATACATTGAGTATTCTATTTATAAAAGTATATATTCCTTCCAATGGCAAAAAAGTCAGGTGGCAGGAAGTCAATATTATAAGTATCATTTTATAATAAGTTTCACTATTTACTAGCCATAAGTTAAATAAGCAAAATGTGATTTCATAAAGTTTAAGCTCATGAATCAAAGTATTTTTTGAAATTTTAAATATTTAAAATTACAAAAAAGTTTGAAAAGTTATACACAAAAGGATAAATATTTGTCTCATATTGTTTGGCACAATTCAAGAAGGAATTATATAATGTATTAGATTTTCTAATACATATATAATATATTAGAATTTCTTAAATTTTTAATTTCTTTTTATTTATTTATTTTAGAGAGGAGACACAGAGTGAGAGAGAGAGAAAGAAAGAGAGAAAGGGGGAAGGAGCTGGAAGCATCAACTCCCATATGTGCCTTGACCAGACCAGTGCAGGGTTTTGAACTGGCGACCTCAGTGTTCCCAGGTCGACGCTTTATCCACTGCACCACCACAGGTCAGGCAGAATTTCTTAAATTTGATGAAACAAATTAGTCATGAATTAAAACAAGTAATAGGCATAGCATTTATTATACTTGTGTCTCTACTCTTATGTCTATTTTTATGTCTATATATGTTTGAAAGGTTAAAGTTTAAAAGTTGCTCCATGAGACTAAAAAGTCCTCACTTTTCTTTTCTTTTTTTGTGTGTGTGAGAGAGAGAGATACAGAAAGGGAATGAAATGAGAAGCATCAACTCATAGTTGTGGCACTTTATTTGTTCATTGATTGCTTCTCATATATGCCTTGACTGGGGGGGTTAAGCTAAGCCAGTGACCCCTTGCTCAAGCCAGTGACCTTGGGTTTAAGCTAGCAAACTTGGGCTTGAAGCCAGCAACCTTCGGGTTCAAATCTGCTACCTTGGGATCACATTGATGAACCCATGCTAGAGCTGGTAAACCCGCACTCACAATGGTGGGACTGCATTCAAGCTGGCTACCTTGTGGTTTTGAACCTGGGACCTTAGTGTCCCAGGTCAGTGCTCTATCCATTGTGCCACCACTGGTTCAGCTGACAAGTCCTCATTTTGTCATTTCTAATCATATTCAGAATATTTTATGACAATAAAAGATATCAAAAATCTCTAAGCTTTAATATAATTTTCTTGTATGATGCTATCAATATCCTCTTTATGTAGAAAAAAGGAAACTGACAGTTTCAGCCAAACGTTACCTGACTAGTACTATATGAACAACAAAGTTCCCATTTTTGCAGCCAAGAAATGGTATTACAAAAACAAAGAAAAAAACCTGGAAGCAAAGAAAGTATTGATAATGTGCTAGATTTTGGAGGGTACATATTTGAAATAATCATAGTCTTTGTCTCAGAAAACCAGGCACAGGTTTACTAAAATCACAGTTTTAAAGGAGCTGAGACAAGGGGTGATTTTTACCTTAATAAGATCATGCTCATATTAATAACAGGTTGAAGATTTTATTAGAAAACTATAATAGAGTAGAAAAATTAGAAAGATTCCTCAGAAGCTTGCATTGTTAGGTAAATAAAGAGAGATGTAATTTAACTTAAAAAATAATAAGGTAATATATTCTAAAGAGATTATAAAAATACTTTTTAAGAAATAGTGATGGGAGGAGACTTGACCTTGGATGGTGAACACATAATATAATATATAGATGATGTATTATAGAATTGTATACCTGAAATCTATATAATTTTATAAACCAATGTCACTCTAATCAATTCAATTAAAAATTTTTGACTCAGTGAAAATATATATGAAAGTTTTAGAAAGTTTGTGATAGCACATCTTAAGTAAGATATATAAAAATATGTTCTAAAGTAGCTAATTTGAAATATTTTCAATTATCAAAGTAGGGATATAACAAGTCTCTCTATATATGCTATGCACATGTGCATATATATGCGTGTGTGTGAATTTGTGTTTTCTTTCCTTCTACTATACTACTGTGATGTTCAAGCTTTTTAAATCTTAAAAAGAAAAGCACTGGACAGACTAGTAGATAAATTGATAGGAGTTTAAAAATGGAAACACTAGTGTTTCACGAAATCTAGTAAGTAATCAAGTGGACCTTCTGTCATCCTTTGGATTTCAAATTGAGTACAAGCCATTAAGAAGATTTTATTAAAGACACATAGATGGGTGATTCTATTATATAAACACTACAATATATGCCTTATTTTGTTGCTTTTTGTAGCTACAGTAAGAATGAACACACTGTTAACACATGCAACAATATAATGGAGCTCAAAAATATTGTGTGAAGTGAAAAAAATCAGACACAAAAGAACATATATTGTGTGATTTCATTTATGTAAAACTCTAGAATAACAAAATTAATATATGGTGATAAAAATCAGATCAATGGTTGCTCTGAGGATATGTATTACCTTGGTAAAAGCAAGAGAAAACTTGCTGAAGTTGTAGAACTATTTCATATCTTGTCATTCACTCATCAAAAGTGAATGAAAGACACACAAGATCTGAGTATTTTACTATAGACAACTTACATTTAAAAATAAAAAATAGCAAAATATAGACATATTTTCTTCAATAATCCTCTGTATTTATAAGTAGATAATATGGCTTCTTTAAAATTTTTCATCCTGACACATCAATATATTCTTAGTATGCAGGACCCTAAAAATACATTTGCCTAACCTTAAAAATATATAGAAGAAAATTCATAGGATAATAAACTATAATGCATGGTGGAACTGTTCAGTGCCAATTTAATGGAGTAGACATTTGAAAACAAGTTCTGGTTAAGTGCTTGTTACTTTGAAGGGACCTTTTTAATTATAGTGGATATATAAATATAAATAGAATTTGAATTCTGATCTCTCAGAAAATGAAATTTAGGAAGGTAATAAAGAAAGGTGTATGAGTAACTACAATATAGATAGTAAACTCAGTGAAATATGCAGAAATTGTAGTAAAAATCCTAAAAGGAGGATGATTACATCCACTTGGGAGACAATACCTGGAAGAAACTCTGAGAATGTGTCACAGAGAACATGCTGCCCATTGGAGCATGAGGAAATGAGAGAGAAATGTCAGAAATCAGGTTGTATAGATGAATGCAGTTGTGTAAAACACCCAGTTTATTTGCTATTATGAAATGGTAGCTTTTAGGGTTGAGAGTTTAAAATTTAATTTGATGATGATGAATGATAATGATGGTGGTGGTGACAGCTAAAATTAGCAACAATCTCTCTTGGTCCTAGCACTAAAAGTCCAATGTCCCAGAAAATCCTTCAATACTGAAAATGATCCTTTCAATTCTCTGATTTTAAAGTGCGTAACTGACAGATGGTCACAGATGCTCTGTTCTGAATCTACTGCCATGTTTGTGCCAAGGTCACTCTCAGCTATTAACTATGGGAAGCAGAAATACTAAACAAGTCATTCTCACAACATGTGAGACTTCCCTGATAGGCAGCATTGGCTTGACAGGTGACTCTGGCTCCCCACCAGCCTTGCTAAAATGGTGTAAAACAGCACCACAGTCTGACTTTTCCTACCTAATCTTTCTTCACTCTGTGTTTTATGTGGGTCATATCAGCCTTGCACATTGCAGTCTGACAACTCTCCACAATTTTTTCTTCAGGTGCTTCCTTTAATAAGACTTTTGCATATCTAATACTGTCTTAGTTACATTACTCAGAGGACCCAAGGAAGCACAAATGGTGATAGGGGCAGTCGGAAAAAAAAATAAATGGTAAAATGGAGCTCTGGGTTTGGCCCACTCTTTACACAATAGGCAAAGAAAATATAATATGTGGGACATGGATAAGTTTTGGAACATGATGTTCAACTGCTAACAATAACATGAATAGTGACCTGAGAAAACATCTTTTGAAGGAAGAATGTGCAGGAGCAATGACTCATACATTTGAAAAGTATGGAGCAAAAATAATTACAAAGACTACAAACTTGACTGGTAACTGCTACTATGTAATGATACACAGAGAAATAACAAAACACTGAGAGCCATTAACAAGCAGTTAAGACTAAATGTGTGAGCCAGATTTGGGAGATTATAAAGACTCAGGGAAGAGCAGACACAGTTGAGCAGCAAACAGAACATCTACTACAGAGCTCTGGAGCTGTTTATATGCTCAACAAAGACAAGGCTGCCATTCTAAAATCAGAGACCTGGTTGCTAAGACCTAGGATCCTGAAATAGGAAATGAGGATACCTGGATAAATGGCCCTAAAAGAGTTGGCTTCTGAAACATGCCCTTGGACTCTCAGAGCTTGCAAAGGTGGTCTACTTCTCCCTGATAAAGCCTGGCACCATTCTTGTTCTATAAGATGCAAAAATACTGCAGCCACAAAGCAAAAGTTACCTCTACTGGAGGTGCAGCCACTTCCTCTGCTGGCCACCAGACTGATAACTATGGCTAAAGCCGAATATAGCTCTTATCCAAAGCAGCTGGAGGTGACCTCTGAAAATGAATCACTATTCACTAGACCCAGAACCACCCCACCTTCAAAATAATGCATATCAATAGGCTAAAATCTTTGTGTTTACTTTAAAAACACTTATGAAACTGCTCAGGGCATAAAAGGTATTCATATTCGAAAAGCCACTGAATATCTGAAAGATGTCACTTTATAGAAGCAAAGTGCCATTCTGTAGTTACAATAGCAGAGTTGGTAGGTGTGTCCAGGCAAAACAGTGAGACTGAACAAAGGGTTGGTGGCTCAAAAAGATCTCTGAGTTTTGCTGCACATGCTTAAAAATGCTGAACTCAAGGGTTTAGCTATAGATTCTCTGGTCAGTGAGCACATCCAGCTGAACAAAGCTCCCAAAATATGGCACAAAATTTCCAAAGCTCACGACAGAAATAACCCATACATGAGCTTGCCCTGCCACATTGAAATGATCCTACTAAAAAAAGAGCACATTGCACCTGAACCAGAGAGGAGGCTGCACAGAAGATAAAGGTATCCCAGAGAAAACAAAAACTTACTGCCCAGAAATAAATTCAGCATTAAGTAAATGCTAATAAAAGCTTAAAAAAATAGCCTGATGTAATTCAGCTGGGAATTGCTAGGCTTTAAAAGGAAGGAAGGAAGGGCATTAAGCACCAACAGAGCTATAAGAAATAACCAACATCACGAGAAAGAATAAATGAAGTACTTCCTGGAATTGAATTTTGAGGGTACTTGATCAAGAGGGGTTAGAATATGAGACTAGATAAGCAAAGGTCCTTTGATTTGGGAGCACTTTCTTGACATATGGGATTTAATACTCCAGCATGGATTCAGGGTATGGGCAAAACCTCTGTGGGGGTCACTTTGAAAGGCATGGAGAAAATATGCCTTCCTCCATGTAGAAACACCTGGTCTGTCCTGGCAGACGGTAGATGTAATAAAGAAGGGGAAAGAAGGTACGTGACATGTGGATACACACTGTAAATGAAGAAAACCCATTAGAAGTTTATGTGCCGGTGGGGGGGGGGGGGGGCGTTTGGAAGATACACCATTCACCTGCACCAAAACTGATGACAGTGTAGTAGTATGATATTGTATTTTATAATAAAAAATAATATATTAGGTGTTTTTTGTATGGAGCTCCTAAAATCTTTGGAATATCCTAAGTCATTTGACTATACAAGTGTCTTTTGTTCTCTGAATGAGGTGACATTTAGAAAATATCTAAGGATGAGTTCTGGCCAGTTGGCTCAGTGGCAGGGCATTGGCCCAGTGTGTGGATGTCCCAGGTTAGATCCCTGGTCAGGGCACACAGGAGAAGCTTCTCCACCTCCCTCCCCCCCCTCTCTATTCCCCTTCTACAGTCATGGATCAATTTGGTTCGAGTGTATTGGTTTTGGCTGCTGAGGATGGCTCTGTGGAGCCTCTACCTCAGGTGCTAAAAATAGCTCGGTTGCTAGCATGGTCCCAGATAGACAGAGTATTAGTCCCAAAGGGAGGTTGCTGGGTGGATCCCGGGCAGGGCACATGCTGGAGTATGTATTTCTATCTCCCCTCCTCTCACTTAGAAGAGAAGAAACAGAATACCTAAGGATGGGGACTGGTTGCCACAAGAACCAGCTAGGTGATTCGAAAGTTGAAGCTGTCAGTCCCACTCTCCTTTTCTCCCCAGGTGGATAGCTCAGAATTGAGCTGAATTGTAGAAAATCCAGCTGATGTTAGAGAATTTCTTGTTGGTGTGGGGAAGCCCCCATATTAAAATTGGGTGCAAATTCCTTTTGAGTGGTGAGGGAGGCACCACCACCACCACTGGGAGAGACTGTCACAGAGCTCAACTCATTAATATCCATGGTTATGATCTTTTCTCCCCATCTTCTCCCAATTTGAGAGAGGAAAGTTTGCTATGCTTAATTATCATAAGCAAGGAAGCTATAATTTCCTTACTGGAAGGTTTGAAGTTATAGACAAGGAGGCTTATACTGTAGCAGTTTGTGGAGATGATTACTTAGGAGCATGGTACTCCTAAAGCCAAAAATAAATCGGAAGCTGACAAGGATGCTGTATAATATTTACAACCCCCAAAACCACAATGATGAAGGAGCAGAAGCCAGTGTGTGGTATCCCCAACAAAAGTTATGTTTCCCTCCTCAGATTTCAGGTCTGAACTAATTTTCAGATTCAGAATCCATTGACTGAAGAAGAAAATCCCTAGTTGCAGGGACCCTGTAACACTGTGACTGTTACAGAATTATGATCTTTCCAGATCCTTCCACAGAAGGTCCCATAATCATTTACTTGACTGACTCAATACTAGAAGAAATGCTTAGAAATCTGTAGAATTATCAGACATTGTGTCTGATTGACATTAATTCCTCTAAGACATAAAGCATTAGCATTAACCCTGGAGGTGGGGCTTACAAAATCAAGATGATAGAGTTTTGGCTAAATTCTGACTTATTGTAGGCCCCCTATTTTCACAGACCCACCTGGGCTCATTTTCTTATTCCCAATTATATAAAGGAAATTGAAATGACTGGAAGTTGGTTGAATGTCATCATTAGGTTTGTTACATCTGAAGTATGTGCTATCACAGTGGGAGAGGCCAAGTAGAATTTCTAAAACTATCCACTCTCCATTCTCTCCCCATCTGACATGAATGGTCAAGATAATAAAAACTAATAATATACCTCAGGGATGATAAGGGTGGATGTGGGAAATTAGTGTCAGCATTAAATACAAGTTTCAGGGGTAGTGGTTTCTATTATATCGCTGTTTAGTTTGCCAAACTAGTCCCTACAGAATGATTGTAGGCTACCATAGGTTTAACCAGGTAATAACCCAGTCATAGTGGCTATGCCCAATGAGGTATCATTGCTAGAGCAAATTAACGAGGCCTCAGGTGCATGGTATGCAATTGATCTCTGGAATACATTATTTTCAATTCAAGAGGAGGGTCAGAAAGATTTTTAACTCACAAGATAGACAAAAATGTTTATTTATAGTTTTTCCTCAGGGTTTTGTTAGCTCTCTTATCCTCGGTTAATAAACAGTCTAAAGAGATACAAAATCTGGACGACTGCACATTCTGAAGAACATTATACTGACTCATTCATATCAAAAACATCACACTGCTGAGGCAAAATATGAAAACAGTAGGTAGGAAGCTTCAGGTGGTGGAAAAACATATGTGCTCTCTGTTATGTTAAAGCTGCAGGTGGCCAGTCCACCTGGGAAGGAGAAAGCCTCCTTTCAGCTGCTCTGGGCAACTGGCAGGTCGGCATATACCCCCGACCAGGTCAGACCTGGAGGGAACTCTATGTCTGGCCTGCTTTATCTTGTATGAGGTAGTTGACAGGCTAGAGCCCTTCCTGGGTCAATATGTATGTGTGTGTGTGTGGGGGGGGGATGACTAGGAAGAGCTGAACTGAAAACACAGGGCTGGTGTATTCCAAAAAGAATATTTATTTAAAACACTTGGGTGCAAGTGTGCTGAGATGGACTGAAATGCCATGTCAGCCCCAGAAAGTGTTGAAGGGTAGTTATAGTTTAGTCAGGGGTCTTTGAGGAAGCAGCTGCTGTCACTGCCTCTATAGGTACAAAGTAATATTTTTTCGTATGTGGATTGGAGAGGCACCACAGTTTCTCTAGACTGTTTATTTCCTGGTTCAACTGTCTAAAGGAGACCTGTGCTTGTTCAAAAGGTCCCAGGTGACCAGGCAGGCTGAGGCTTCCAGGAAGCCAGTTCTACTCCCACTGGTTAAAACTGCCCTTGCTTGCAGGAGGGGGAGGTGGGGGGCTGATCTTTTAGAGGACTGCTTATCAGCAGGCAGTGCCCAAAGTGGGGCCAGCAGCTAGGCTTTTATAAACACTATTGTGATTTAAACTCCTCTAATTGTCAGGTCCCTTTCCTTAACTTTTGCAAAGATAAATTTTTTGTTATATTTCAAACTGAAGGCTAGGAAGTGATTAAATGAGAGAATAGCAACCAATTAACTACAACCTCTCAGTCAGGGGGAGGAAAATGTTCTGCATTGAGCCTGGCTAAGAAATTGGGTGTGGGGAATTTTAGTTTTAAAGGGGATTGTAGTTTCAAAAGCTGCCCTGAACCCAAACCTTACACTCCAAATGTTGAAGATAAACTCTATGAAGATTTAGGAACTTGTCATTTAAGTGATGTTTTTATGGATTCATTGTTGAAAATAAGGTGACCAACTTTTTTACAATGAAAAGAACAAAAATAAATGGAAAAAATTAATATCATAAATAAAAGAAACATTTTATTCATTGCAACAATAATACACTATAATATAAATGCATAATAAAAACATTTGTAATATTTTATATTGTAATTATGTTTACATGCCTATTAATTTTTAATAATAATTGTAAGAAAAAAGTACTCATTTAGATACTGATTCTTGAATCGTCATGTCAAATACAAATACGTCGCATCACACGCAATAGATGGGCTCTGCATCCATTGAATATGGACATTTACAGATTAGTCTTCCAATATCAAAAAGGAGGACATGTAGAGGACACTTTTCAAGGGAGGACAGAACTTACAAAAGAAGGACTGTCCTCCCTAAAGGAGGACGATTGGTCACCTTATAAAAAAGTATGTCTAAACATCCCCTTCAAATTAAAGACAAAGTGAAAGAAAAATCACTGCATCTCTCTTTACTGTGAAAGAAGAGCAGTATCTGGTTGGCCTCTTTGGATTCTGGAGGTAACTCATTTATTCCATGCGTAGGATTACTGCTTGAGACCATTCCCGTAGAGCAGCGGTCCCCAAACTTTTTACACAAGGGGACCAGTTCACTGTCCCTCAGACCGTTGGAAGACTGGACTATAAAAAATGAATTATGAACAAATCTCTATGCACACTGCACATATCTTATTTTAAAGTAAAAACAAAAAACAAAAAAAAAAAAACAGGAACAAATACAATATTTAAAATGAAAACAAGTAAATTTAAATCAACAAACTGACCAGTATTTCAATGGGAACTATGGGTGCGGATGCATCCTGTGCTCCTCTCACTGACCACCAATAAAAGAGGTGCCCCTTCAGGAAGTGCAACGGGGACTGGATAAATGGCCTCAGGGGGCCGCATGTGGCCTGCGGGGCATAGTTTGGGGACCCCCTCCCTAGAGACTTGGAAAACTGCTGGCTTGGAATACAATGCAGAGCTGTAAAGTGCTCTGCAGCAATTCAGGACATGATACAAGCAGCATTGTCATTGTCCCATATAATCCAGCAGACCAGATCCTATGGTGTTAGAGGTGTCAGTGTGGGAAAAGATGAATATGGAGCTTATGAAAAGCCTCATCAAGAGAATCCCAACAAAGACCCCCCTAGGATTCTGCAGGCAGGCTCTGCCATCTACACTGGAGAATTACATGTCCTTTGAGAAACAGCTCCTGCCATGTTTCTGGCCCCTAACAGAAACAGAATGCTTGATTCTGATGTTCCAAATGACCATGTATCTGGAACTACCTAACATGAGTCTAGTTCTCATATCTATGGTCATGTGGAAGTACTAATCAACCAGCTAAAGGAGAAAATATATCCCAAGTTTGTTTTATGGATCATTCAGTTCAATATATGGGCATAGCTAAAAATGAAATTATATGCACACTCAAGAGTGGCTCCTGAAGTGAGTGGAGAAATAAAATAAAATTTTCTCCATGGGCAGAATTGTGAGCAGTGTACCTGATCATTCACATTGTGTAAATGAAAAAGTAGTTGATATTCATGTATATAGATTCTGAGGCAATAGTCTGTGGCCAGGACATATGGTCATAGGAATGGAAATACAATAACTGAAAAACTAAAGATAAAGAGGTCTAGTGTAGAGGCACATGGGTTATCATATGTGAATAAACACAAAGTATGAAGATTTTTAAATCACATCTTTATGCCTCCAGGAAAGCATTAACCACAAAAGAGGCACTCACAACCAAAATGCCTAGGTCAGTAAATTTTAGTCAGCCTTCATCATTAGCTACTCTGGACTGAGTCAATGAATAAAGAAATCTCAGTTGCAGAAATGCACTTTCACTTACCAAGGACAGTCTAGCTGCTTATGCCCCTGAATATCCAATCTACCAGCAAAGAAAAATAACAGTGAATGTATAATATGGTAGTATTTTTCATGGACATTATTAACTGACCACATGGTTGCAGTTCTGCTACATCAGGCACCTTCCAACTTGGAAAGGTTGGTGGTTATCCTGATAAAGGCATTGACCCAGGTATGGGTTTGCCCTTTTCGCTGTAGGTCCTCAGACAGCCCCATTATTCAAAAGGCTTATGGGATGCCTGTCCACAGGTATAAATCCCACAGACTTTAGAATCTTCCCAGAGGACCCAGTTTACGGTAAAGGAGGTAAGAAGGTGGTGATCCCCTGGTTAAATCACATACCACACCATCCAAAAGCAGATGATCTTATATAATGCTGGACTACTCTTCTAAAGGCACAGGTGAATCACTAGCTCAGAGGCGACATGCTGAAAGTATGGGGTGCCATTCTAAGATTAGAGTATATTAATTCAATTAGAGAGCTCTATACAATTCTATATCACCAATAGGAGAAATTCATGCCTCTAAGAACTAAAAGGTGAAAACAGCAGAGGCTTTACTTTTGCTCCCAATGATTCACTGGAAAACTTTGTGCTTGCTTTTTCTGCAACTCTGGATTCTGTGGGTTGGCTGTCAATGGGGGTATACTTTGGCCAAAGGGTCACAACAAGTTGAACCACAAGTCATGTCTGTTCCCAAGAGAATTTTTATTTCTTGTGTCTAAGGGTCAACAGGTGAAAAAAGGAGTCCCCATACTGGCATGGATGATTGACCCCAGACAGCATGAGGATATAGGGCTATTTTTACACAATGTGGCCAGAGAATATTATGTGTAGAATCTGCGTAACCCACTTAAGAGCCTTCTAGTACTCCTTCTGAAAAGATACATGCAGTAACCCCAAGGTTTACCAAGAATTACCAAGGATACAGACAACTGAGAAATTAAGGTTTGGGTCATACCATTAGATAAGCCACCTAAATCTGCCAACATGATAGCTGACAATGAAAAGCAATTAGAATGGATAAAAAGAAAGATGAATATCAATTGTGGTCTGTGATCAACTATAGCTGTAAGGTCTATAGTTAGTCCTACTAATCTCCCTCTTCCAAATTTCCCCATAGGAAGAGAAGTCTACAGGAACTATGGAGGAACTGTTTCCCAAACCTGTGTGGAGACAGATCTGTGTGGCACAGAGGTGGTCTTTGACAGCCATAAACATGCACTACTTAAATCTCTGACTATGGGAAGTATAATTTACTGAACCCGTTATTCATACCAAGGCCTCAATTCCAACACAGTTCCAGATAGTGACTGAATATGACATTCATACAGAGGTAGACACATTCCTATAAAATATATAACTTCTTTGAATGGCAATTTTGGCTCAAGAACTTCTTATTGGCCATTCAAAAATATTTTAGAATTGCACTGCAATCCAATATTTTTCTTATCCAACCTTTTTTCCATTTTTTCTGCAAAGAAATCAGCCCTATATGGCATTACATCTCCTAACCTTATCTGTCTCAATTCCTTTTATTACTCAAACTTTCCCTAGTCAACCTCATGCATGACTAAACTATGCATATTTTGAAATGTGAACGTGAAAAAGTAAAGAAACTCATTCTTATTGGCCTACATCTAAGAGTGCAAACTGGTCACAAAATAAATGCATTGTATTTGGTCTACAGAATTATCTTCTATGGAGTTACTTTTTCTTCTTAGGAAAAGAAATATCATGGCAACTCAGGGCTACAAATCCTGCATCATAGAAATGATGTGTGATTGAGTAGCATCTGTCCCCGCTAGGTTATTTTATAGTATGCCACAGTGAATCTCCACTGGGTCTCCCTCTCTCCCTAACAATTTCAGTTACACATGAAAATTCCTTGGCCCTCTGAGTTTGTAACACTGGCCTAGTATTCTCAATAAATTATGGCCCAAAGGTATCTTCTGCATGTTTGCTGTATGGTTTGAAGATTTAAAGTGACATAAAAAGTGTAGGTGGGGTGAAGATGAAGAAAGAAGATTGTAGGCTTTACAGGAATTTGGGGAATTGCAAGCAGGATGTCAGAAGAGCAAAGAATACAGAGATTTATAGTTTATATTTGTAATAACTGGCTGAGGAATATGGGCACTGAAAAGAGGAAGAAAATGCCTGGATGGGTAAAATGAAACACAAGCAGATAGAATCAGCTCACCAAAACCTGAAATAAGAACAAAGATTAAGTTCTGTGTCAGGTGATAAATTTAAAAAGATTGTATGTAAAAAAAAAAAAAAGAATTCCCATTTCTGTCCACCTCCCTGGGGAAAAGGAGATGGAATTTCAGCTTAAACAAATAATTAAATACAGATATTGAGTTTCTTGTTTATCAGATCTCTTCTCCAATAGAATAGACATTTCAAATAGTTTTAGTGATTATTTTTTCATAATCTACTTAAGTATTGTAGTAGTTCGCCAGGCCCATAACTACTACTACTATAGATTGGATGGTTTAAGAAACAGAAACTTCTTTTTTCACAATTCTGGAGATTAGAAGTCTAAGACTTAGATGTCAGCACAGTTAATTTTCCTTCCTTCCTTCCTTCCTTCCTTCCTTCCTTCCTTCCTTCCTTCCTTCCTTCCTTCTTTCCTTCCTTCCTTCCTTTCTTCCTTCCTTCCTTCCTCCCTTCTTTTCTTTCTACCTTCCCTCCCTCCCTCCATTCCTCCTTCTCTTTCTTTCTTTCTTTTCTATCTTTCAGTGAGAAGAGGGGAGATAGTGAGACAGACTACCACATGTGCCCCAAACAGGATCCACCTGGCAACGCCCATCTGTAGCCTATGCTTGAATCAAATGAGCTATTTTTAGCACCTAAGGCTGACAGGTTGAGACCAACCCAGCTATCCTAGTGCCCAGGGCGATGATTGAACCAATCAAGCTACTGGCTGTGAGAGGAGAGGAGGCAGAGAAGGGGGATAAAGAGGGGAGAGAAGCAGATGGTTGCTTCTCTTGTGCACTCTGACTGAGAATCAAACCCAGGATGTCCATATGTGGGGCCAATGTTTTATCCCCTTAGTCAACTGGACAGAGCCTGATTTCATTCTGATGCTTCTGCCTTTGGCTTATAGATTGTTGTCCTTTTCCTTTGTCACCACATGGTCTGTCCTCCCTGCTTGTTGTCTGTTCCCTAATTTCTTCTTTTTATAAGTCCATCAGTTATATTGGAATAGGGCCTACCCATATGACCTCATTTTACTATAATTATATCTTTAAAGGTTTTATCTCCAAATATGGTCACATTCTGAGATACTGAGTGTTATGTGACTTCAATATATAAATTTGAAGAGATATAATTTAGTCCATAACAGATATCCACATACAACTTAGAGATTTTTTTAAAATTCACATAATAGAGATAGATGATGTTAAAGATAACTTTAAATGGCAATGGATTTTCAAGAAGAAGCAAGGAAATGTATATGTATTAGCAATTAGCATTACATCCAATGACCACCATTCTTCAAGACATAAGAAAACCCCCGATACACAAGCCAACTAGAAAAATATATAGTGTCTGCTTCACATTTCCAGGGCATGCAGACATTTGAAGACTCATTTGTAAACAGCAGCCTCTTTCACCCAAAGGGTAATAAATCTGCCCAAATACTTCATGTAATTTTTTTATTTTAGTTCATTATAATTAAGAATCTTCTAATTGAAAAAATATATCATTATTAGTATTATTTCAAATGTTTAAGAATTGCATTTGTAAAAATATTATTGTTTAATAAATAGTAGGTACTACTAAATATATGTTAACATATGCCCCAAATTTTGCTATTAAAAAAAAATAAATGATAGAAAAAAAACAATTATGTTACTACTATATTATGGTATTTTAATAGATAATTATATTAATAGATAATTACATTAAATTAAGTAGTAGAATTCTATTATAATGGCACCACCAAATAAAATTTTGTATGCTGTGTAGCTATTATGAATAATTTTTGCTCTTGAAACTATTAAGAGTTATGCTCTTCACATTTATTATAGTATTTTCTTAAGATTTATAATATTAAATAAATGTATACTTTATTCTAAAACATAACTTCACACAGAATTTCAATAATATAGTTAGATGCCCAACCCCAGCTGTCTTCTAGTAATTTGACATGGTGGAGAAACTACTAGCATGAAAATTTGCACAATGATTCTCAATTCTGTTTTAAAGTAAACAGAGTTGTTTTCAGCATTAATAATATTATTGACTAGGGAAATCTGAGTAATAGAATACAAATAAATTAATTTAGAATGAGACAAATATGATCTTTTTCTATTTTTTAGTAATGAACATTTTTATTACTAATTTAAATTGGATAAAGTATATCCTAAAACACGAATAGGGTCTGTCTAATTACCTTATGTTTTGCACATACATTTGACACTTTTAAACTAATGAACAAAATTTTAATATTGACTTTGAAGTCAACTAGAATTTCGTGAATAAAAAAATGTGGCTATAAACTAAAAATTATTTGTATCTCCTAAACTTCTGTCAGAGGCTGCCAAAATAGAGGGTTTATCTTCACAGCAGTGTTTACGGAGACAACATAAGAATGCCTGGAGTAAAAGTGAAGATCATATACACCTGTATTATAGCTCAAAAGTGGGCTATGAAACTTATTAATAAGTATTCAGAATTATTTTGACTCAGAAGAAACACTGCTCTGAACTAAATAAATCCTGCTTTTCGTTCCAAATGCTAACATATTAATTTCTTTCTAGAATCCTTTGATGAGTTTCCAATTTTCTTTCAGAATAAAGACTATACACAGAAAAATATATTTTTTGGTCTCTTCTATTGATGATTGATCCATATATATTCATACAAATAAACCATAAACTTATCATTCATTTCGCTAAAGTAAACAGAAAATAAAAGAGTTTTCATTCTAGTCTTCAACTTTCCACTTGTCATTTTCTTGTTAAGACAGCAACTACTTTTACAATGCAAAGGGTGGTGAGCAATTTTTGACATCTGAAGAAAAGTGAAATTTTCTAACTGTTGAACATATCAAGGTACACGAAGTGTCATTAAATTATCAACTGTATCTCTACTGTTTACAGGTTTTACTTTAAATGGGAGAAAAGAAAGTGCAGAGATGGGAAACATACTTTGGATCCAGAGTGCACACATTTAAAATCCAAATCAAGTTCAAATTTGCCAATTAGCTTCAATATCCTTTCAGAAACTTCCTTATACTCCCTTGTACCAGTTATCCCATCCATGACACAGAAATAATAATAGCACCTTTTTGTAAAGTTTTTATGGAAATTAAATGAGTTAATACACTTAAAACATTTTAAAGTGCCTGGCATATAGCATATATGCATTAGATATTTTTTGTTATTATCCCATTAAAAATTAGGCAAAATAATAGCAGAATATAACTAAAAGCATATACAATTTAATGGGGAATTCCCATGGTGGTCTGAAAATCAATTTATGTTCAAGGTAATAAACATTAAAACCCCAACCCTACCTAGAAAACAAAGAAAATCAAATATTAGGAAATGGACTTTTCAGTCAGCATGGCTCACCAGCCTCCTAAATAATTCAATGTACCAACACACTCCTCTCCACCTAAGGCTTACTGTGTTCCTTCTAGTGAATCTGGGAGAGACCCACTGTTCTTTCATTTAGGTGTTGGCTAAAATTCACTTCTCAAATGTTCTCTGAGCACACAATCTAAAATAGCAGCTACTTTGAATCTCATTCTTTAAACTGCTTTTTGTTCTTAGTGCTTATCACTATGAGATTTCAAATTACAAGGGGTCCTCAAGTTATGATAGTCTCAACATACAAAGTTTTGAGTTTATAACACTCACTTCCATTAGAACTGAAAAGAAATTGAGATGGCGAATTAACTTAAACGGTGTATGGAAACAACTGTGTCCCCAGTTTGTGTACGATTTCCAAGGCTGTGAGGAATCAGTGGAAGCTGTAACAGAGAAGGTTGTTGCCATGTGTAAACAGCTTAATTTGAAGGTGGAGGCTGAGGATGTCACAGAGCTACTGGCATCACATGGAGAGGAGCTGATTGAAGAGGAAGAGATAGAAACCCCAGAACCCAAGAGTTTTGGTACCAAAGATTTGGCAGAAGTATTTTCTATGGTAGAGAATGGGTTGGCAAAATTTCAGGCTGAGGCCACCAGCAATGACAGATTCAGTAAGGACTACAGAGCTGTTATGGATGCTTTGCAATGTTATAAGCATATTTTGGAAAAGAAATAATCAACCTTCCAGACTAGCCTGCAACAGATCCTGTACCCTCTACATCAGCTACTTCTTGAGCTGAGACACCTGTAGGACAGGTAGAATCATCTCCAGCATCTCCTGAATGTTTCTTAGGCAATCCTGACTCAACTGACTCAGTATCTCCACCACCTTCTGCAGGTTCTCCTTCCTCTCCAGCTTCATCCTCCCAATATGTCACTCTCTCCCATCTTGCAATGCCCCTTCCAGTGTGCAGGCCAACCACAGGAATAAAGGTAAATAATTTTTTTACACTCATTTTTGGTCATTTTTTCTGTTACTACAGTATATTGCACAGTAAGTACAGTATATTTATGTATTTTTTTCTTTTTCTATGGCTTAGTTGTGTTTTTATGCTCTAGATTATGATTTTACAACTGTGTTAGAATAGGTAAATGATTTAGCCTAGGATGTGTTTCGACTTACACCAAAATTCAGGTTATGTCACTGTCATAGGAACGGAACTGTGTAGTAACCCAAGGAGCTCTGTATATTGGTGGGTAGGTAAGTGTGTGTTATCTGGTTTTCCAAATAGGACATAAGCTCCATGGGAATAGAAATATTGTCAGTTTTAGTTTGTAGAACTGTGTTTACATAAAGTAGGTGCTCAACATTTTTGAGTCAATGACATTAGATAATGGATAAGAACACAACACAGTGAGAAGATCAGATCTCTAACTTCAGTCACATGCCACTTCAAAATGGGATAAGTTCTGAGAACTACATTGCTAAGTGACTTCATCATTGTGTAAACAACATACAGTGCACTTATACAAATTTAGATGGCATAGCTTATTACACAGCTAGATTATATGGTATAGCCTATTGGTTTTAGACTAGAAGCCTGAACAGATATTACTGTACAAAACAACACAAGATTAAATCAGTGGAAGAGAAAATGATGCAATCAAGAGATTCACTTAAAACAAGATGTATGAGGCTCCTGCCAGTGTAACAAAACATACAATTTTATAGCAAACCTTTCTTAATAACTTGGAAGAATAGACTATAAAATAACATAAAGAAAGCATAGAAAATTAAATTATACACCAGCAACAGAGATGTATATTATCTTTATCAAGTGCATGTGACATACTTTTATGACTGGCAGCACAGCAGGCTTGTTTACACCAGCATCACCACACAAAAGTGGGTAACATATTGTGTTACAACCTGACAGCTCTGACATCACTAGGGGATAGAGATTTTCACCTCCGCTATAAATGGTTGACCATATCATTGTAGATATGGTCCATGATTGATCAAAAATACATTACGTAGTGCATGACTGTATTTATTGCTTAAAAAGAATAAAGTCAAATATGTATATCATTATTTTAAAAACTAAAAAAAATATTAGCCTGGTAATATAAAAAAATTGGACAGTTAACAGACTTCACAGTTTTGCTGAGAATATTCTTGGAAGCTAAGATTCATATAACAGTGTGTAATCTCCCAAATTTAATGTTTATTCCATGGTACTCTCTTCAAAGCATCATATTAAAAGATGGCTGAAGTGGAAGAAAAGAATGTCTGATATTATTTTAATGAATATCATTTGAAAAAAATTAACTCAACTAAATTTAAAGACAATATTTAAATCTAATTGGTCCACTTAATTATTCAAATTCTCTAGAATAAAGACAAAAGTTTGTTTTTATGTCGCATTTTACAACAGGAAAAGAATCTAATTTGAACAAGCAACTTTTTAACTTTTTAAAAATCAGTTTAAAATGGCTTTCCTCTGTCAAACTAATAGTGAGCATTTGTTTCCTCAAAATTATGACTATGCCTAGAACAATTTGCCAAATGGATAAAAATTATGTTTTTTATAAAATGCATCCTACTTGGAGAAATCACTCTCCTTTTCCTCTCTCTCCCAATGTTCTTCTTCATCAGATTTGCTCCATTTCATACTGTTTTCTGTCTGAATCCAGATGCTTCACTGCCTTATTCCCCCACTTCTCATGCAATACAAGATTCATTCTTTTATCCTTAGTATGAAAATTCTGTCTGTGTCTCATTTCTTTATAATGACTAGGTACTTAACTTATAACATGTCTCATAAGACATAAAGAATGAAGTAATTAAATAAACTACACTGTTTAGTGGAGACTATATGGTAAAATGGAAAGAGAATTGAATTTCAGAGGTAGGTGAGAACTAGATATATATTCTGGCACTATTATGTATCAGATATGTGATATTGAACTCAGTGTTTAACCTCTCTGAGCATGAGTTACAAATATTTAAAATAAGAATGAAGCCTATCTCTACTGACCAGGTGACTCAGTGGATGGAGTGCCAAACTGGGATGCGGAAGACCCAGGTTCAAAACCCTGAGGTCATCGGGTTAAGCACAGGCTCATCTGGTTTAAGCATAGCTCACCAGCTTGAACCCAAGGTTGCTTGCTGGCTTGAGCAAGGGGTCACTCAGTCTGCTGTAGCCTCTCAGTCAAAGCACATATGAGAAAGCAATCAATAATCAACAAAAGCAATCAATGCCACAGTGAAGAATTGATACTTCTCATCTCTCTCCCTTCCTGTCTGTTCCTATCTGTTCCTCTCTCTGTCTTTCACTGTCTCTGTCTCTGCCACACACACACACACACACACACACACACACACACACACACACACACACACACACAGAATGAAGAATGAAGCCTATACCATAAGACTGTTGGGAGGTTACATGATATTGATGGCAAGTTTTCCAGCCTTGTGTTAATTATATGGTTCTTGATACATTTAATTAATGAACATTTGAGGGGCCTTCTAGAGATAATGGTGTTATTCTGTTCTGATGATTAAAGACATTAGGAAAGACTTTTCAGCATTCTATTATTTCCCAACTTATAAGCTTCATTTTTCTTCCCTTTTATTAGTTAGCAAAATAGCAATAAATTGATTCTTTCCTAAAAGGAAAAAAAGAAACTAAAATAAGAAATTTAAAAACAAACCTCTCCTGACCAGTCGGTGGCGCAGTGGATAGAGCATCGCACTGGGATGCGGAAGACCCAGGTTCGAGACCCCGAGCTCACCAGTTTGAGCACGGGCCCATCTGGCTTGAGCAAAAAAGCTCATCAGCTTGGACCCAAGGTCGCTGGCTCCAGCAAGGGGTTGCTCGGTCAGCCGAAGGCCCGCAGTCAAGGCACATGTGAGAAAGCAATCAATGAACAACTACGGTGTTGCAGGCAACGAAAAACTAATGATTGATGCTTCTCACCTCTCTCCATTCCTGTCTGTCTGTCCCTATCTATCCCTCTCTCTGACTCTCTCTCTGTCCCTGTAAAAAAACAAAAAACAAAAAACTTCTCAGTCAAAATTTTAGTAATAAAATATTTATCTAATAAATAACATTTTATCTAATATTGAATCAAACTGTAGTTTTGCTGAGCAGGTGAATATGTAGGCTTTTTTCTAATTATTTTATATTGTTAGTCATCTAGAAATTATTAAAACCATTTTAGCTTGAATCACTGTTGAAAAATTCCAATTTCAGAGTACTAATAATAACTTAGAAATAATTCAAGTTATGCTTCAGAAGGATAACTTTTGATTAATTCTGTATTTTAATGTGATTATTTTGAATTCACAAATGCACACAGGAGAGCCATGTGTGTTTGTTTTGTTCTGAATTTGAGCACTTATTTTATCACCAGATGCATGTCAGGACTGGTTCTGCATTTTTTATTATTTCGTAGAGCATTTTAGTTAGGTTTTTGACATTAGCAAGCAAAATGAAGTAATTTATAGTGCTAGAATTAAAAGGAAGAATTCTGGCCTTTACTTAAGCTATGTTCATAACGACAATGAATGAATCTATAGCAGCAATAAGGAAAAAAAATTAAAAGCACTGCTATTTACTTTCAAAAAGCTTCATAAAAAATTAAACAAAATATGACAACACATCCTAATGTACTAGGAAAAAAGAATATGTGGTGGGATAAAAAAGGCATAAATCTCAGATTCAAATCACCACTGTTACCTATCATCAACTCTATCCCAGCTGTGCATCTTAGGGTAAGTCATTTCAACATATTGAGCTTCTGTGCTCATTTTTAAGACTGTTAGCAAACCATCCCAAAATATAGTGGCAAAAAACATTGTTTATGGATGCTTTCCCTCTGGGATATCTCTGCTCTGCTTGATATCACCTGGGGTGGGCAGAATGCTAGGAAAAGTAATCGTGTGAAAGCTCACTCATTCTCCAATCTGGGAAAACTCAGACAGCGAGGGCTGGCACAGTTAGAGTTTCCTAGGCACCGTTCCATTTCTGTGAAGTCTGTCTGTATGTTGGCGTTTTTGGAACAATCTCCTTTATCTTGTATGAAAAAAAATGATCAAGTTGTATTAGACAATCTCTAAAGTCTCTTTCATCTCAGAAAGTCTTGTAAGTCTAATTAAAAGGAAACAGGAATAGCTTGAAAATGATTTGAGACAGCTAGCTTAATGTTATCACTTCGGGATAGAGGAGAACTTCAGAGACTAAGTAGATCTAGAAGTGTATAAAGCATCTAACTTAGCAAATGACCATGTTTCCCAGTGTTATGTGGAATTATAAATGCAACATTATTTTTAATGAATGATTTTAGAGAGGCAGGAAGAGGAAGGAAGAGAAAAAGAGAGAAAGAAGAAGGAGAGAGAAAAAGAGAGGGGGAGAATGGCATTAATTTGTTTATCCATTTAGTTGTGTCTTCATTGGTCACTTCCCATATGTGTCCTGACCAGGATGAAACCCTCACCCTTGATGTCTCAGGACAGTGCTCTAACCAGTTGAGCTAACTGGTCATGGCTATAACACTCTTCAAAAAGGCTGCAATTTCCAGCACATAAAGCAGGTTGATTATTCTATGTTAGTCTTTCTCTTTAACAACATAATTTTTATCTTGGCTTATTTACATTTCAAACATCAGTTATGATATCAAGAGTTGACAATGGATTACTGTTGCTAGGAATAAAAATAAAGTTCTGAGCATTTATTTACATATATATACAATATAACATATTACATATATTAAATTATATATAACATATATTATATGTAATATATTATGTTATGTAGTATATATAAACATATAATAATGATAAATGAATATATAGTAGTACATTATCAATTCATATAAAAATTTGAGTCATAATAACATAATAATGTTGTGCATGTCCACCTTTGGCCCTGACGGTCAAATTGATAGTAACCTATTAAGGAATAAGAATCAATGTTACCAGTGCCAAATTGTCTTTAACAACAAATATTAATCTGCCTCAAAATGTAGAAGACTACCTATATCACTTAGGGTGAGGACAATGAAAGAAGGCATGGAGAATCCCTTAAGGCCAAATAGAAGAAATCCAACTATAAACAGATATATAAAAAGTCAACTGGTCCATTCTAATTTCATGTTTCATATTTGTTTTAATGCATAATCAGTTACCTTAATGAGTTATCCTAATATTACTATTATGCATTCACAAACCACATTTACCTATGCAAAATGTGTTACTGTGGCTTTTAGTAAATAGTTGGATTTCCAGTATAAGGAAGCTTAATGAACAAAGCACAGACACCAGCTCTTTACTATTTCTTCTACCAGAGTTAACTGTATTTTAACAATTGGAAAACTTAAATCTCAAAAGGCTAAAGCTTGCAAAGTCACATCATTTATCAATCTCAACCCTGTAATTTATTGGTATTGTGATGTGAGCCTGCCTTTAAAATTCTACACTTTATGTGACTCTACTATTTCACAGAATAGAAAAAGTGATAAAAAAACAAGAGAGATATCCATATTGAATTTCTCAATCTCCCCAAAGTGTGACTGTAAATATGCAACAACCCTTTGATATCTTAGTGACCTTAAGAAAGCAGGTCTTGGGTATCCTAAAATGGCACTTTTGGATGGGTATATTTCCCCAGTAAACTGGAACTATTTACAACACCCATCTGTGAGTTGAATGTAAGAATCTAATACAGGTATTGATGAATTTATGACCTATGCAACTTACGACCATTCGACTTTATGACCACAATTCCTAGCCACGACTGCTCCGCAACTGGCAGCACAAGCGTTGCCCAGCTGGGCATATGAGAGTGCAGACCAGCTTCCAGCAGCACTACTATCTCTGCGTGCACCATTTCAACTGTTATCCCAGACTCGGTAAAGAAATTTGTGTTTTGTGTCTTGATATTTTTCATCAAACCCCTCCCAAGATGTCTACCATGAGGAAATTGTCTTTGTCTTTGATTTAAAGACTTTTATAACATCATTTCACAGTACTGTATATATAGCCTACTCAACTTACGACCAAATCATATTACGACCAGTCTGTCGGAACCAATCACAGTCGTAAGTCGAGCACTATCTGTATTTGCTTATACGGCATAAACTTCTTAGAAGTTCATTAGATTCAAGCAGAATCTCCATAAAATATCTGGGAACAGAAGTGGGCTACATAAACATAAGTAAAACTTGGTTTTCAAAGTTAATGAAATTAGTGTTCAAAAATCCTTTTGATGATGAACATGATGGTGGTTCTCAACCTTTCCACCAGGGTTTTCAGTGTATTTTAAAGAATAATTTTATCTTTATATTACGTGCAAGATTTGTATCATATCCCATAACATCTGAGTTGATGGAAGTATAAATGTGTTATTTAAGAACTTTTCCCACAGAAAATCTTGAAATACAACTGATGTCAAGAAATTGCGCCATAATCTCATAGTTTCAATTCTCCTCTCAAATACAAGTTACATACACCTTAGTGATATTTAAATCCCATTTTAAGGAGATAGCATTTCTATTAATGAAACCAAACTTTGATTTTCTGTTTGTCAATAAAAAGAGATTTTTTAGTAAGAGAAAGGTATTTAAACCACACTACTATTACTCTTGTTCCTGAGATTCATTTTCTTCCTAGAATCTTTCTATGAGCAAACTGTACTACCACTGGGGCCTCAGAAAAATCATTACTAATTACAACATAATAAACTAGTTTCCATGTAAGATATATATACAGCAGCAACTGTAACAGAAGTGCATTATTATAGATAGAATCTATAATCTGAATAGAAAAGCATTCTCTTAGGTAAGAACATTGAGCTACCACTGAATGGATAGAAATGCACTAACTCTAATTATAGGAAGATAAATTAAAAAGCTGTGTTTTAACATTTATTCTCTAGTGGGTAATGTCTTTTTGTGTTTTGTGTGTGTGTGTGTGTGTGTGTGTGTGTTTAGAATTTGCTCTAGAATAGTTGTATGAGTATATCAAGTATTTCTTTTTAATAGATTTTATTTCCTAGAGAAGTTTTAAGTTTACAGCAAAATTGATTGCAAGATAACAGAATTTTCCCATATATCACCTTCCTCCACACAGCTTTGCCACTATCAAAATCCCAAACTAGAATGGTACATTTGTTACAGTCAAGTCAAGGAACCTACATTGACACATCATTATAACTCAAAGTCCATAGTTTACATTAAGCTTCACTCTTGCTGTTGTATATTCTATGGGTTTGACAAATGAATAATGACATGTATCTACCATTATGTATCATACAGAGTAGTTTTATTACCCTGAAAATCCCCTGGGCTATACCTGTTCGTCTGTCTCTTTCCACTCACCCTGGCAACTACTGATAATTTTATTGTCTCCATAGTTCTGCCTTTTCTAGACTGTCATGTATATTAAATCATTTTTTCACAGTGGTTTTGAAATAGTGTAGTCATACACACATTTTTAAAACTTTAGATAACATTTTAAAGTATAACCAAATATTTATAATTAATTTACAGCAGTTTATTATAATTTTGTAGCTATAATAACCAATTATATAATCTGTATGCACTTATTTATTGTCTGTAAATTTATTGTAGTAAATTCTACTTCAAAATCCTGTCCCACTTCAGTAAAGACACTATTAGTCATCTTCCTTTAAAATTATTTAAATTGAGATAGCCATTTGTTATATTTTTTGCAAAATTATAAAGAAATGCTTTTACATAGAGAGTTCAGACAGTGTCACTGATTCATACATACCCAAATAGTAAATACCAAGAAATCTACTTACCAAATGCTAGCAGGAAGAGCCTCATGGATCTAATCCCTAGTGAACCAAGCATAACTGGTAAAATTTATTTTAAACAATTTAAATTATCTCAATATTGAATTAAGAATGCATATTATATAAATAAAAATATTCAACAAAATCTATCAAATCTTGGCAAAACCAGTTTTTTCCTCCGTCTTACCAATTCAGTTTGATGGAAGATTTAATATGGGCAGAACTAGATAAGATGATAAGGTCTCCTCTCTCCTTGGTTCCCATTAAAGAACCTCACCAGGAAAGAGAGGACACCAGCATTTTTTATACCCTCCTAACTGAAGATGCAGAGGCTAAACTCTTGTAGAGTGTCCAGGTGCTCCCTACCTCTTCTCCCAGACCCCAGAGAGGGAAGGTTCTGCTTTAGAGAAGAAGCTCCATTTCAATAAAGGCAAGCTATGGGTTACATGCTGCCTGCTGCCAGGTGCAGTGACAGATTGTATCTAGGTGGAGAAAGAGTCCATAAGAATAGAGAACTCCAAAACTTTCCCCAGAGGAACTGACTTTATTTGAAACAAAGTGTGGGGAAGTTCAAGTCCAAGTGTGTTACCTAAAGCAATAGAAATTTTGCGTATGAGTGATTAAAAGGAGGCTTTAGTTTATGAGAGCAAGAAGCTAAACTTTGGGCTAACTAGCTAAGCAGACAAAAACATGGACATGTAAATAAGAAAAGAACGTTCCTAGAGTCTGATGAAACCTCAAGGACTGTTTTCACAAACTATCCCTGCCAGAATTTAATTGTATCAGAGAGAAGCAATTTATATTAGAGTGTGCAAAACAGCATTAATGCTCTAATTTATATTAGAGCAGTCATACAGCATTAATGAACCCTAACAGGTGAGTTTTATAGAAAATGAGATGATTAAATTCCATAAGAATTAGAATCATATAAGTTTATATTCTCTGATTATAATCATATAAGTTTATATTCAAGTCAACAACAAAAAAAAATCTTGAATATTAACAAACATGGGTAAATAATAGATCATCCTACTAAATAACTATTGAGTAAAAGAAAAAATAACAATAAAGTAGAAATTTGAAATGAATGAAATGAAGACTCAACAGAACAAAACTTAGAGGATGCAGCTTAAGAAATTCTTAGAGGGACATTTATAGCTGTATATGCATACGTTTAAAAACATCTCAAATTAATAACTTAAATTTCCACAATCAGTGCTGAAAAAGAAATTCAAACTAAACTCTCAAAATAAAAAAAAATGAAATAGAATAAAAGAATTGAAAATACAGATAAGAAATACAAAATATCACCAAAAGGAAAAGTAGATTCACTGAAAAGATCAACAAATTTGACAAATCTTTAGGTAGAATGCTCAATATAAAAAGAAAAAGATCAAATTGCTAAAATCAAGAATAAAAAGGGAGAATACCATTATTGACTTTCCAGTAATTAAAGAATTATAAGAGAAAACTATAAATAACTTAATGTTGAAAATTAGGTAATTTAGGTGAAACAAAGATATTTTTCAAAAGATACAGACAACCAAAACTGACTTAAATATAATGGATATTTTTTAATTAAGTGAGAGGTGGGAAGGCAGAGACAGACTCTTGATTGAGCCCTGACATGAATCCATCTGGCAAGCTCCCTACCAGGTGATGCTTGGCCCATCTGAGCCTTTCATCCATTGCTAGGCAACCAAGCTATTTTAGTGCCTGAGATGAGGCCATGTAGATACCCTCAGTGCCTGGGGCCAACTTTGCTCATACCAGTCGAGCCATGGCTGCGGGAGGGGAAGAGGAGCGAGTGATTGGGGGGGGGGGGGAGTGGAGAAGCAGATGGTTGCTTCTTTTGTGTGCCCTGTACAGGAATCAAACCCAGAACTTCAACACACCAGGTGAACACCTTACCATTGAGCCAACAGGCCAGGGCAATAATGGAAAATTTGAACAGAACTATAACAAGTAAAGAGATTGAGTTGGAAATTTGTCACACACACACACACACACACACACACACACACACACACACACACACACACAACCCAGAACTCATACTCATTACTTATTAAATTACAAAAAATATTTACAGAAAAATATCAATTTTTTACAAACAAACTCTTCCAAAAACAATGCAATATGAGAGAACAGTCTAAACTCATTTTATGAGGTCAATATTACCCTGATGCCAAAACAAGACAATATCTCTCACACACACACACACACACACACACACACACACACACACACACACACAATATTGTCCAATATTTTATGTGAATATAGACACAAAAATATTCAGTCAAATACTATTCAACTGAATCTAGCAACATATTTTAAAAAAATGAACTACACATGATGAACAAAAAAGCTTTTATCCTGATTGACCAGGTTGTGACACAGTACATAGAGCATCAACCTGGTATGCTGAGGACACAGTTTCGAAACCCCAAGGCTGCTGGCTTGAGCAAGGGGTCACGGGTTCAGCTGCAGCCGCTCCAGTCAAGACATGTATGAGAAGCAATGAATAAAGTGCCTGAGTTGATGCTTCTCATCTCTCTCCCTTTCTTTCTGACTGTCTCTCTCTTTCTAAAAAAAAAAAAAGAAAACTTTTATCCCATTTGTTCCCAAAGCTAGTTAGCTTTAACTTCTGAAAACATATTAATCATCAGAATAAAAGGTCAAATGCATATATCTGATCATGTCAACAGATACAGATAAAAGATTTGATAAATTTCAACATACTTTAGGATAAAAATATTCAGCAAGGAGGAATAGAGGAATCTTCAATCTGGTAAAGGTCATCTACAACAAAAAACAACTAATTCATATAGTAGTTAGCTAATATATAAATATTTTTTTTTCCCTTAACATTATGAGCAGGACAAGAAAATCTCTTATAGCTATATATATTTAACATTTACTAGATATTGTAGCCAGGAATATTAGGCAAAAAGTGTAGAAAGAAGAGAAAAAAGAATAAAAGGAGAAAGAAAATTAGGGGGAAAAAAGAGGGGAAGAAGAAATAATAGAAGTTGAAATTTAAAAAGGTAGAGGTAGTAAAAGGCATGCATTCTGCAAACTTGCAGGATATAAAATCAAAATATATAAAAATCAACTGTATTTCTGTATACTTATAATTAATAATTCAAAAATAAAATTAAGAAAATTTTATTTCAATAGCATAAAAGTAGAAATAAATTTAACAAATGTAGTGTAAAACTTAAACTCTAAAAACTAAAAACTGTTTTTCAAAGAAAATAAAACCTAAGTACAAAGAATGGCAAGCAAAAGAAGGAAGGCAAAATCTTATCAATAATAAGATAATTTGTATTTTTAAAATAGCATGAATATACTATCTCAAATATTAATAGTTGATGCCCATGTTAGAGTAGAACTAGTAATTTTTATTTAAATTTTCTTTCATATTTACTATTTTTCCAAATTTCTTATAATGTGCAATTTTAATTTTAAAAAGTATTTTTAATAAATAAGAATATTTAATTGTAAATTGAGATCTGTCATCAATAGGTGTTCAATGAACTGATTATTTCTCCACAAACTCATTTTAACAATGTTTAATGATAATTGAGCTGGTAGATATCTACTTTATCATTTATTCATCATTATTTTGAGTTGAGTTTCACAAGAAAATTGAAAATAACTGAGTTTGCAAATACACTTATTGGTATCTTTTATTAAAAGTATCTATAAATTCTAATTTAAACCAGGTGACCTCAAAACACCAATTGCTTTATCCCTAAAATATAATTAAGAAAAAACACTTAAATAAAAACAATCATAAAGTTATAGCCACATTTTAAATAAGGTTATTCATAAGAATCACCAATAAATCTTAGCTAATTTTTCTACTTATCATAATAGTGTATCTAGGTAACAAAATTAAAATGTTAAATCCTTTTACTTATAATTAAGAAAATTACTTTTTATATATAATTAGAACCTTAAATTGCTGTGTAATAGTCTTTTTAATATTTTAAAATTTAATTTGTAAGGAAAGCAGTCATATAATTAGGATCTCTTCTGTATATATTTATTTTTCTCCTAAAGGAAAGAACAGATTCTATAATGCAGTTCATTTTCTGTGTTGAAACTATGCAAATTTAATTCTGATTCTGTTCACAAAAATTTTAATGACTGTTGACCAAAAACATAGATGGTTTTTAAAAATAGTCTTCAGGATGTTACTGTGTAAGTGTTAATATTGAAAGTTGAATGATCTAAAAACAGGAAGAGGCTCAGAGAAGTACATTTTTAAATGTGGTTTGTTTAACACTTTAAAATACTCCAGAGCCAGAGATTCACAGCCCTTGGGTAATCTATCCCAGTAGTTAATATAGTAACAATGAAATACCATTTCTGCTTTTATCTGAGTTTTCTCCTACTTAATTTATCTCTAGCTCCTCTCACTTAGACCTCAGTGAAACTAAATAATAAATAAATAAGTATATTTCTAGATGAAATAAGTTGTGTTTTGTTTTTCAACATAGTCCTGGAGGAATTCACTGACAGAATGCTTTACCCATAGCAAATGATGGGAGAGAACATATTATCTTTGTAAGAAGATTTGCATAATGGCTCTTGTACTCTGCAGTGGGCATAGAGAACTGGCAATTGTTGCCTTCCTGGCTACAAAAGTCTGAGCAGGAACACTAGATGCAATACCAGAACTCATTTTAAGCATAGTTAACATTAGTCAACATTCAGTCTATATTGGTGATGGAAAAATAAAAGTGACTGCAGTGATAATTCTGTTGGTCTTTACACATCCTTGTATCCAACTGGCAGTGCTAGAGAGCTATGAGCAAGTTCTTGAAAGCTTTTCTTAAAAAGCTTTGATGCCAGAGAGTTGTCAGTAGATGATTTAGTTTAAGTTAATATTATGTGAAGACTTCTCCAGATGCTGGTCAGAAATTGTAAATGGTAGTTAGAGGAAGTTGCTGGCTTTTGCTAAAGGATTCTTCTAGTGTGGTGGCCCAAAGCAAATTTGGCACATTCATAGCATTAAAAACTAGGTACCAATGAATGAGATGAGCAAGGTAACAAAAAGTAGCTTAATGCCCAAAACATTGGGTCTGCTATTGAGAACAGTGGTGTTAAACCAGGGGTACATTTTGAATTTAATGAAAACATATTAGATTTGCCATGGTCTAGGCAATGTCAGCACTAATACTATCTGGGGCTGTATAATTCTTTGTTGAGGGAAACTGTCTTGTGCATTGTTTAGCACAGTGGTTCTTAAACTTTTTTGAGGTACTGAACCCACAAATTTCATCTGCACATTCACCGAACCCTTCTTTATTGATAAATAAAATATGATTTTTTTCCAAATTCAAGACATAGGTATATGTTTTTTTACTGCTGCACAAAATGAGCCGTGCATGAACATCACCTTGCTCAAAGAACAAAACCAACAAAGTGCATAAACTCACAACAAATTATGGTATTACTTTATTCTGGCCTCCGCGGCAGAAGCTTCTTCGAACCCCTGAGACCAACTTACCGAACCCCTAGGGTTCGATAGAACCCAGGTTAAGAACCACTGGTTTAGCAGTATCCCTGGGCTCAACTCAATAGATATCAGTAGCACCCTTTCAGTTGTGAGGACCAAAAATATTTCCAGACATTGACAAATACAATCTGGGGTGCACGATCACCCCCAGTTAAGAACCACTGCCAGAGATCTACTAAACTTGCTATTTAGTACTAGGACTATCAACTATCCCTCATCCCAAGCCTGGTTTTATGAACCCTACACACTGAGTGGTAAGATATGTCTGAGCTTATGCCTTATGTACATACTTTTTGTTGTTCTTGAACACTCTTTTATTCTTTCATATTTCTGGAATTTTTCCTCACTTTTGTTTTACTCCAGCATAGTGGCATAAGGTTTGGGGAATGATATGTAAGCTCAAACCATGGCTTCTTCCCAACCCATCTGCAAAGCACTAGGCAGATTATTAAAGCTTTATTGTTGTTGTTGTTATTTGTTTATTTATTTTTTGCCTGAAGGACGTCTCCAGGTATCCAATGCTTACTAATGATTGCAGTCAAAATGGGATCAAGACCAAGATTCCACAATAATTTATCCTCATTTAGTTTAAGCCAGAACACAGAAGCTGTTCATACAGGAGCATCATTGATAACACAAACAAATTATCAAAATCCACCTCTTACAAAATAACATTTGGGGATAATATAGATAAACCATCTAGAATATTGTGATAAACAGCATCTAATATGGTCACTTATGACTCCTACCATCTGGTATTCACATCCTTTTCTAATATTTTCTTTTGAGAGTGGGTTAGGCCTAGCTTCTAATAAACAGAATATACCAAAATTGATAGCAAGTGTTGGCATATCACTTCTGAGATTTAGTTACAATGGTCTAGCTTCCATTTTGTGTCTGTCCTCTAAGTCTGTTGTTCACTAGCTCTAAGGATAGCTAGCAATAATGTTATGAAACCACTCCATCGAGAGAGGCTCATCTGACAAGAAACTGTCAATAATCAGTGAGTAGTCTACGGACATACCAACCTGAACGCGCCCGATCTCGTCTGATCTCAGAATAGTGAGGAGCTCTGACCCTCTGTTTATCAGCCCATAAGAAACTGAATCTGGACAACAACCGCATGAATGAACTTGCTAGTTAAGCTTTCTGAAGAGACCATACCTCTGGCCAACAGCTTGAGTGGAGCCTCATGAGACATCTAAGCTGACCCATAGAAGCTTTAAAATAATAAGTGTTTATTGCTCTATGTTACTAAAACTTGGTAAAATTTATTATACAACAAAAAATAACTAATACAAACATAGTAGAATAAATGATATTTTCTTTTTTCTTCTCATTCTTGTCCTCCTTTTCATGATGATAATGATCTTCATCTCCTACACTCTCCTCTCAGATGATATTGTACCATTAATCTCCACACCTAAGTTTAGCAGGGGCAATCCTATATCTGTATTATTTTCCTAGACGCTGAGCCCTGATATTGCCTATCAGTTTTTTTTCCCAATTACAATTACAATATGATTACTCCAGAGCAGTGGATCTTAACCTGGGTTCTATCGAACCCTAGGGGTTCAATGAGTCGGTCTAAGGGGTTTGGAGAAGCCTCTGCCGCAGAGGTAAAGACACACTTGTGTAAAGTCGTGATAACATGCCCTGTTTGGCCATCACTTGCTGCAGAGGATCACGTTACATTGCTTGGCCAACCAGTATTGCGGGGAATTTAGTGCGCGCAGTAGTCAACGGCTGTCGTAGTTGTACATCGTGTGGTTTCTTAATATTTTAATCTATACTAAATATGTCGAGCAAAAAAAGAAAGTGGTCGGACAAATATGTACAACATGGATTCACATGTATCACAGAACGGGATGGGAGTCAGCATCCTATCTGCATGATATGCAATGCCAAGTTGAGCAACTCTAGTCTCGCACCAGCAAAACTAAATTTGGGAAAAAAAAATCATATTTTATTTATCACTAAAGAACGGTTCGGTGAATGCGCATATGAAACTGGTGCGTTTGGTACCTCAAAAAAGGTTAAGAACCACTGCTCCAGAGCCAGAGATTCACAATATGAAATTATTAGGAATCTCATGTTGATTATTCCACTACTGGTTATTCAAATTATGATTTGTGTTAATTGCAAGGGCAACAACCCAAATGCAAATCCTGAATGCAGAATTTAATTGGGCATCTCAATGCCACCTCACTCTTTTTGGTATACATACCTTATTCCAAAACCCAGTTTGCTCATTGTGAAAATAATGCCACCTTCTTCAAAAGGTTATTTTGATAAATTAAATGTCATAAACCCATACAATTTTTCAAAAGCTTATTTCTATAATGTAGCAAGTGCTCAATAAACATTAAGATTTTTATGATGATGTTATTTTAATTTCTTCCTTTTTTAAACCCCATCTTCCTAACCCACTTGCAAATAATGAGTTCCATTTCTAGGCTTTCTACTTCAGCCATGTTCTAAAAATACTAAGGTATTCATAGAGATAATTAGTTCTTTTTTCAAGTCCCCCAAAAAATCTACCTATACTTATTGTCTCTGAATAATAACAAGGCCAAATAACAAAAAGGAATTAAAAATAAATTGCTTATGACCAATCCAAAAATTAATTATATAACTGATCTTTTTCTCTATTAATTAGAAAATTGTCTGCTTAGTTAAAAACTAATGACCAGCCACCTCAGAAGCTGAACCACAGCTATTTATTTTATAAAAAGACTATCAAAAAAAGATGTGAACTAATAGGTTCTTAGTTTTCTTAAATCGGAAAGAATACAATTTTTATAATTAAAGCTACACTTAATATTGAGTATCAATGTATCTAAGCATCTAGGCTAAAGAAGACCTCTTCATTATCATTTAACTTGTCAGCATATTCAGAGTTGAGTGTCTAGAAATATTCAGGTGTCAATCTACCATCTAAGACTACAGTAATAATTTGATAAGACACCCAAAAGATAATAATTTGATAAGACACCCTAAAGATTAAACTAACCATAAAATACTTTCTTCAGATATCTTTGGTGGTACTTTTATTGGATTTATAGTGTTGGGACTGTGCTTTGCTCAAACACAGTCAGTAATATAATTTGCCAATCTGTTACAACTACTAATAATTTACTGTGAAGTAGGATAACTAGGACTTTTGAGATTAGAGTTCTTGGTAACCGAGTTTTGATAAGGAAAAGAGTAGAGAAAGACACCATACTTTCCGATGTGAATGTAGCTCCACTGAACAGAGTCCTGAGCAGCTAACAAGAAATACAGCAGCATACAGCGACTCGGCCAAGGGGAGAGAAAAGGTACCTAAACACAGACTGGATGTGTTCAATGTGAATTATTCTAAAGCTGGTGCTGGGTCTTTTCAGTTTCATGATGAGTGCCTGAGAAAGCCGTTTCATAAGACTTGATTAAGTGATTGTCTCAATAACAGAGAACATATTATATATCCCAAATAAGTTAACCAAAACTTTAATCTTAGGACATCAATGTACATCTTCTGGGGCATTTGGTTTCAGGTTACCCATTGAAGAATTCAGATGCCTAAGAGAAACTTGGTTATTTTATTTTGTTTTCCTTTTTTTGTGTGTCTTTTATGTTTTGGGTTCAGAAATTATTCAAAATATATTTGTGAGATAGTTCCAATAAGTTCTTTAACCTATAATGCCTTACTCTATGTGTATTTATACTTGTATCCCAGAAAATGTTGAAAAATTATTTCCTAGCAATATTTAGTGCTTTACATCTTGAAAGATTTACTGGATATGACCATCTAAAAATGTATACAAATTGTTCACATGATTTGAAACTATAATCTTTTTTTTTCCTTCTTTTTTAAGTAAGAGGAAGGGAGACAGAGAGACAACCCTACATGCTCCTTGACCAGGATCTACCCAGCAAAACCTGTCTGGAGATAATGCTTTGCCCATCTAAGGCCATGCTAGCAACTGAGCTATTTTTAGCACCTGAGGTAAAGGCTCCATGAAGCCATCCTCAGTGCCTGGGGCCAACACACTAGAATCAATCAAGCCATGGCTGTAAGAGAGGAGGGGGTGGGGAGAGAGAGAAGATGAGAGGAAGAGGTAGAGAAGCAGATGGTCACTCCTCTTGTGTACCCTAACTGGGAATCAAGCCCAGGATGCCCACACTCCAGGCCAATGTTCTACCACTGAGCCAACTGGCCAGGACTGAAACTACAATCTTGAAGTAAGTTTGAAATGACAACACAACATATTGGTTCACTGTCCCCAAAACAAGAAGAAATTAAACCAGTTATGAAAATTTACTTTGTAGCCAAGGAAATGGTTTTCATAAAATTGAAAAACATGTCACACAGCAGCAACAGCATTATATTTCTTAAGGTATTGCTGCTTCATTAAATTGCTCTTTTCTATGATTATTTGATGGCCTTGGTTGATGACAAAGTGATAAATATGTGAGGGTATAAAAGGCATTAGAATACTCTCCATAATGAATGCCAAGAAATGGTATTCAATGAGCTTCTGATTTAATCTTAAAAAATAAATCCCTACAGATCATCCATTTATGTACTGACTCAGAAACTACTTCTTCTTTCCTTTATCCTTCATAGCAATTTAGCTGTTACTTTGTATAGCTAACAGAGAATAATCAATATTGGTTAACACTGAGTTAGATAACTCAAATTTGAACAATAGAAACAAAAGATGAAAAATAATATAAGCTTGAAAATTTTATATAACTAACATTCTCTGGGTAGAATTTCCTCCATTCAAATAATGCTCTATCATATAATTATTGTGAAATGTCATAAATTCCTCCAAGTCAGGGGTGAGGGAACTGAATAAAGCATTACTTAATGAAGATCACACTACTAACTAGGGCAAAAGACTTTGTTTTAAAGACATTTTTCCTAAATAAGGTATATTTTCTAAAGCATCAATACAGTAATCATGCATCAGGAGAATTATCACATAGTAGGCATGAATTGTCAAAGCTTAGTAAGTTTTTTCCAGTGGAATGAAACTTTGCAAGTAAAGTGAAAAAAATGCTTTGAACATTTTAAATATAGCCACAAGGTCTTCTTTATTTCTGTGCATAGTATCAAGAATTGCTTTATCTGGTGTATGAAATCTTTTACTGCAGAAAATATTAATTCATTGGGACCAAAATCCAGCAAAGTTCATATCTGTTAATCCTTGTGAAATGTACAGGTTTGAACAATATACCTATCTCTGTAAATTGTTGTAATAAAGTAATACTACATAATTTATGATAGCTATACTTAATAAGTGATACTCCTTCACACCATGTCTTTATTATTGTTAGAATAAGAAGAAACTCTGCTCTTCCAATATGTCATCTTTAATTTGATTCTTAAAAAGTAGAGACTATGTCACTGAAATAAATGCCATTAAAGAAAGAAAAGAAACAAGATATTTGCAGAACAGAAAAAGATCATATAATCAGGTAAACGATAAAGACTCTGGTTTAAAACATTTGAGGTTTACACATCAAAAGTTGTTTTCTGCATCTCTCTCACAAGCAATCCAGTTATTTTCTGTCCTTCCTCCCTAAAGCAATTTCACTCTATGAAATCACAGAGCTTGTATATTGCCTATAATAATATTATAAATTAGGTTGCTGACACTTATTCTGATCCTAAAATATTTTCATGAGATACAATTAGTAAAGGACCAGACTATAAAGGAGATGGATGCACAAATGTGTGTGAAGTTGTTGAAAGCTCTTGATACCACTAACCACCACTATCATCATCATCATCATCATCATCATCATCATCATCATCATCATCAGTATTTAATTGGTCTGTTGTCTAAGCACACTGTCTCCTAGTCTTCTAGGTTTATATTTAATGATCTCCAATAGTTGGTTATTTTATTTAATCTTTAAATACTTGCTCTACAGACTATTCATTAGCATTATTTTTATTAATCATTTCACTAGGGAAATTTACTAACCTCTTTCTATATGCAGGTTAAGATACAATTATTGTTCTACACAGATAGCTAAATAGAAAATACAGTGTCAGTTTAAAGAATAGAAAAAAAAATTCTTGCTAAATAAGAGTTTAATATAGCTTCCAGTGCCTTTTTGTAAATATATATTACATATGCTAATATTTACAATTTATTACTGTTCATTATTAGATATTGTTACCATATTCTGAGCACCCATGGATATCAGGCACTGTGACAAACATTTGCACACATTGATCTAAATATTCTCCAAAAGTGAGAAAATGGAGCCTCAGAAAAATGAAATTATCTACCAAAGACACAGAGTTACTAGTAAATGACTGAACTGGTGTTACAATTTAAGTTGTTTGTTTCAAAGTCTGGCCCCTCCCCATTCACTATATGTTTTATTGGTTCTGAGGTGTCTAGCCCTCTTTGATTTCAAAAACATGTTTTTGATTACTGTTTTCTTATTGACAATAGCAATTTTAATATATTCTTGAACATTCTAACTTTTATAACTATTTCATATGCCTATATTTTTTACATTTAGAAGAAGAAATTGATTTTCTAAAACAATGCCTCTCTAGAAATAAAATTTTAAAATGTGGCATGCACAACATGAGGAACATGAAGTCTTAAATAATAATAGTAATTTCCCTAATGAATAGCTACTTTGATACCATTTATTAAAGAGGCTTTCTTTCTTCATTGTATGTTTTTGACTCTTTCGTCAAAAATTAGTTGCTTATACGATATATGTGTGGGTTTATTTCTGAGCTCTCAATTCTGTTCCATTGATCAGTGCATCTATTTTTCTGACAATAATATACTGTTTTTATTATTGTAACTTTACAGTATAATATGAATTCAAAGAGTATGAAACCTCCAGCTTTGTTTATTTTTCTTGAGATTGCTTTGGCAATCCATACAAATTTAAAGATTTCTTTTATTTCTTCAAAAAATGCCACTGGAAAGACATATAGATAGCTAATATGCCTATAAAAAGATGCTCAACATCACTAATTATTAAGGAAATGCAAATTCAAATGACAATCTGATATCATCTCCAACATATCAGAATGATTTTTATTAATAAGACAAGACATAACAAGTGTTATAGAGTATGGGGAGGAAAGAAAACCCTCATACACTGCTGATGGAAACATAAATCGGTACAGCCTCTATAGAGAACAGTATGGAATTTCCTCAAAAAATTAAGGACACACTTACCATATAGCCCAGCAATCCCTCTTCTTGTTACCTATCCCCGAAATTTTAAAACACTTAATCATAAGGATATATGTATCTCTGTTTATTGCAGCATTATTCAACAATAGCTTAGATATGGAAACAACCTAAGTGTCCTTCAAAAGATGGCTGGATATTAAAGATATGGTATACATATACAATGGAATACTACTCAGCCATAAAAAATAAAATATTGCCATTGGTGACAACATGGAGAGATCTTGAAAGTATCACACTAAGTTAAATAAGTCCAATGTAAAAGGACAAGAACCATATGACTTCATTCATATGTGGGATACAAAACAGAAAGCAACAACCAAACTGACAAAATCAACAAACTCATAGACACAGAAAATGGCATGATAGTGACCAGTGGGGAAGGGAGGTAAAAAGAGGATGACAATGGTAAAGCAGGGAAAATATATGATGAAGGTAGGAAACTAGGCTATGGGTGGTGAACACACAATGCAATATATAGATGATGTATTTTAGAACTATACACCTAAACATGTAGTGGCATTACCTAATATAACCCCAATAATTTTAATTTAAAAAAATAAAGCCACTTTAAAATAAGTTTATTGATATTAATAACTCTTGGGAATTTAGAAATGGGGAGAATTATTCTCTGCAAGTAAATGTATCCTCTATCATGGCACATTACATAAAATTTATTCATTTCAGAACAAAAACATAAAACCTCAAAGAGTGAATTCAACTTATACAAATAATCAGTTTACTCTTAAGAAACAAGAGATTTACCAATGGTATAATCAGATCAGTTAGACCAAATGGCTTATTTTAAAATTTCTACTTCATAAAAATTTATCCAATATTTTTTTGAAAATCATATGGAGTCTTTAACAGAACAAATAAGTGATACTTGGGTTATGTGCATTTATTAAAAATATACGTGTATATACATAAATCTTTTTAAGAAGTTCAAATTTTCTCAGTTTTGTACTTACTAAATTTTACATAATAAAATTCTAACACATAAAAAGTAGAATATCGCTGGTAGGTTAGTGAGCTTTTCATGAACATTAAGGTTTAATTAAATAGCCTTGTTTGATAAAAAGTCACACTGTGATTTTGGCAAAAATAACTTAATACTCAAAAAAATATGCTATTTCTGCCCATATTTCTTTTTAGGGAAAGGCTCTTTTAAAAAAATAAAATGTTTGATTCTATTTGATTTTAAACATTTAGTACAATGTAATTTACTTAAGGCAAATCATCTTTGAACCATTTGTGAAGTTCTCTAGTAATTTATTAATTTGTAGCCAGAATTTTATTAACACATGATTAAACAAAATGTGTTAAAAATGGGGGAAAATAGCTTACTGCTAAAATTCTACCTACTGATGCTGAAATAATTCCTTTTATAATTATAAATCAAAGAACTATTTGATATTAACATTAGATAAAATTAAGACTTTAGTAATATAAAACAAAATACTGAGAACATGTATGTACTTCTTCAACACTGAAATATTAACTCAGGAAGCATATGATTTAATTGGATGAGAGGTGTAGTCATTTGTTTTTATAAGTTTAAATCCTCATGTGCAGAATAATAAATCTGAATATTATCAAAGAAGCATACCTAATGTTTATAATATCTAAATTTAGCAATTATCACCAAAATAACTTGTTTACTTCAAATAATTTAGAGGTGTCTACCATTAACTCCCAATCATTGTTATTAGCCAAAAAAAATATTAATGTCCAATCTGCCCTTTTATTGTTTGCTAAAAAAAAATCCAGGTAAAATTTGTCTTCAAAATGACACATATTGTACTCAAAAGTAATTTAAAATGGCTTAGCATTTTATTTTTTTACATTACTTGGATTTATTTGCTATTACTTGCTTTTGAATATAAGGTAATCACATCCTGAAAATACATATTTTATGTAAGAATATGTTGTAAGTATGTAATAAATCAAAATGCTTTATGTAATTTTATATTTGTAATTGGATGAACGTGTAAGTCTTATTTGAAAAAAAAATACAGATAAATAAAAATGAAGAAACAAAATGTCAGTCAAGATGTTTTAATGCACTTGCAATTCAAATGCAAAACTTTTAGAATCTTACTTCCTTTTTCTGTGTTTGGCTTAAAAATGCATCTCTAATTTGCTTTTTTATTCCTCATCCTGACTACTAGAGTGCAGATGGAATGGTTTTATTCCTATTATATTTAACATATCAAGTGAAAACAATGTATATAAATTATGAATAAAAAGCTATTTACCTGCATGGAAATCTATTCCCACAGCAAAAGAAGTTCCGGATATAGGCATCAAAGCATCCATTTTGTCATTTGGATCCAAAGGTATACCCCTGATTCCTTCATGAACAGAGTACATAAGAAATGACTCTATTCCTAGTAAATAGCAACAAAAAAGTTAAAAAAGAATATTTAACATCAAATTCATTTATTAGCATTATTTTTAATAATCTCAATTTCATTCATAAAAAATCTTAGCCCCCTTCTTTCTTTTAACTTGTAAGAAATATAGGTTTGGGGGTGAGGCTTGTTTGTTTGGTTTTTGCTAGTGAAATCCAGTTTTATTATTACATTTGGTATGAGTAACTCATCTTCGTGTAGTACGCAGTTTTGACAAGTTAAAAGGTAGGTAAATTAGTTGCTTTCAAACTTGAGTACACATCAGAATATCTTGGAGGACTTTTAAACACAGGTTTCTAGACTCATTTGAGAGGCCGGATAATTTGAACTTCTAAAAAGTAGTGATGATGCTGCCAGTCTGGGAACCACAAACCCTGAGGTGGATGATACCTGAAAGTCTACTTAGTCTCACAAACAAACACATCCTTTTCTTTTCTAAAGCCCAAGCATCTCTTTGCTTATATATGATAATAAGTTTTGATTTTAGATAATTATATCAGTTATATTTCTAAGAGAGGTAGACTTAAGTCTTTTTGAAAACTAAAAGCACACCAAGGGTTTAATTTTTGCTAAAATTTTGAATTTTAGCAAACATTTTGAACCAAAAGTATGTCTTAAAATAAGCACATATATACAAGCTGACTACCAAAAGTCTATAGGATGATGTTTATGATTTTTTTTTTTTATTAAATAAGAGGAGGGGAGGCAGAAAGAAAGGTGCCTACATGTGCCCAAACCAGGATCCACTTGGCAAGTCCACTGAAAAGCAATGTTTTGCTAATCTGCGGTTTTTGCTTTGTTGCTTGGCAATGGAGCTATTTTTATCACCTGAGTCAGAGGCTCTGGGGAGTCATTCTCAGTGCCAGGGCTAACTCAGTTGAACCATTTGAGTCATGGCTGCAGGAAGTGGGGGAAGAGAGCGAGAGAGAAGGGGGTGGGGTGGAGAAGCAGATGGTTGCTTTTCCTGTGTGCTCTGACTGAGAATTGAGCATGGGACATTCACATGATGGGCCAATGTACTGCCACTGAGCCAACTGACCAGGGCTATGAATTTTTATAAGTGAGAAATGTTTATATGCACATATTTTCTTATTAAATAAAAAAATGCCTAGATTTAGATGTCTTCACCACTGACTGTATGACTGGGCAAGCTACTTAAATTTCTATTACTCACTTTTCTCATCTCTAAAATTGGAAATAAGAAATATACTTAAGGTTAGTATAAGGAATATATGAAGTAATATGTTTAAGTACTTGAAGCCGTATCTTCACAAGAGTGCCATATAAATATATAATTTAAAATATAATATATAATGATATTAACATATATATTTCACAAAGTATATTGAAACAATTTTAAAAATAAGGTTACATTATGTACACTGGATAAAAAGATTATTCTAGAACCAAAGTCTTTGGGACGAGTAAAATTAGAGTCTATGAAATAAAGAAAGGGAAGTTATATTTATTAATTTCCCATTCTTCGGCAGTGCTCTTCTCCCTCAGTTCAGCAAACCTGAGAACTCATATTCTCTCTGCTACTTTTTCTTTAAGAGTTGAAATAAAGTAAATATAGCATTTTTTTCTTATTTTCAAATAAACCACATCTAAATTAGATTGTAATTTCAGTGAATCAACTACTGTTTTTTACCTATTTCATGTTGAAACTTCTAATGGATTTGGTTAGAGATTTGATTATAAACTATAGTTTACTGAAAATGATTAAAAACTTAGAAAGTTTTACAATAAAAGAGATGTTTAAAATATTTTAGATACATTAAAAATCCTACATATGCTACTAAGTAACCATACCATTGTCCGAATAACAAGCTAATATTATTTTTTTCTAATTTTTATCTGAGTTTGGTTACTTAATATCTGCATGGATGAAGCAAAAACATTAGAACTAAGATTTTTCAAAACCTTGTACCTTGACATGACATACGATTCTTTTGGAGATAATACCCCACTGTACACATGCAAGTCCTTGTAGTTTCAGATGTTGGTAAACACAGCTGAGAGCATCCACCATTATTTAGTTGACAGGAATTACTTCCTGCATAGAAGAAAAACAAACAAAAGTAACAAAATTCAAGAAAAATAAAAAGAATATAAATTTTTGTCTATAACTTGAACAAATGTTTATTCTATTATTGATACCTAAATGCAGTTATTTAATATTGAATAATTTGAAGAAGCAGATTACTGTTGAAGTCTGCTTTTCTAAAAAGGTAAATAGAAATATAACATATGGCATACTGATTATAGACAGCAATACTATAATCAGTTTATAGTATCATTTTAACTCTGAATATGATTTAGTGTTGCTAAGACTATATATTAATTGCTCCCACTACACACAAAAAAAGGTAATTATTTGATGTGACAAAGGGGTTAGCTAAAGATACAATGGTAAGCATATTGCAATATAGAAATGTACCAAACCAATGCATTGTATACCTTAAACTTATACAATGTTATACGTCAATTGTATCTTAATAAAAATATATTGGAAAACAAAAAAGCCATTAAAATTTATATGGAGATACATGAGATTTGTAGCTACAGAAAAGCAAAATGAAATTGGTTAGTCATGAATATTGTTCTAGAACTTTGTAATATTCTAAGATTACATAAACCAGGAATCTTTATTTTTTTACTTTAAAAATGTTTTTCAAATCTATAGCTACTTTCTTTTCAAGAATTCTTTCATCAAATGTCTCAAATAAATAGCTGTTAAATTATATTACTAACTCAAATCAAAGATCATGCTATTAAAAAAAATAAAAGAGGTATATGTGTATATAATTACTTTTTTTTTTTTCTGGGACAGAGAGAGATTCAGAGAGAGAGGGATAGATAGGGACAGACGGACAGGAATGGAGAGAGGTGAGAAGCATCAATCATTAGTTTTTCGTTGCCATCGCAACACCTTAGTTGTTCATTGATTGCTTTCTCACATGTGCCTTGACCGCGGGCCTTCAGTAGACCAAGCAACCCCTTGCTGGGGCCAGCAACCTTGGGTTCAAGCTGACGAGCTTTTGCTCAAGCCAGATGGGCCCACGCTCAAGCAGGCGAGCTCGGGGTCTCGAACCTGGGTCTTCTGCATCCCAGTCCAATGCTCTATCCACTGTGCCACTGCCTGGTCAGGCTATAATTACTCTTTTGAAAGCAAAAAATTAACATTGCCATTTCTAGGAACATAATTCTCCTAAAACAGGTTTAAAGCACACCCTTAAGAATCACTTAATTAATTGATATATTAACTCTCTTTATTCCTGTGTAGTAGCAATGATAAATATTTTTCAGATTATCACAGGTAGACATTTTATGAAGAAGTTCCATTGAATTTACTAGGCTCAATGTGTTCATTCAAGCTGGTAGTGTGAAGTTAAGTAATTTACAATCTTACCTAGTAAGTTCATTATATATTCAATTTTTATCATATTTTTATTATCTTAGGACATGCAATACCATTTACTGAATGTTTAAGCAATAAATCCAGTGAGAATTATGAAGTTTGATAAAAGCAATATATCAGTAGTGTTCTATCAAAAATTCAAAATACCAATGCAATTCCTTATTTCTACTCACATGGAGTCAAGATAGTCTGATGGGATTTAATTGTCAGTCAAACCTGTCATGACCCCTATCATTTTTGAAGTATGAAATACCCTCTACTTGGAAAACTTCTCTTCAGCAGATTTACCATCTTCTCTGCTTATTTTCTATAGTAGCCAGTTTAGTAAATGCTGAACTCCATCTTACGTAAGACCACATGCTAGAATTTGAGTTGGCCTGAAGTTTTGAAATAATTACCTTTATCTATGTATAAACTAACAAATAAGTGACTTATCCCCCTTTTTTGCAAGCTAACATGTTACTAAGGTAAAATTTCAGACCTCTGATCATTTTAATAATGAGACAATATTTATACATTTATAATAATTCTATACTAACAACGTACATATTTTATAGAAAGCATGTGAGTGTATACTATGCTAACACAATGCCAATCTATAGACATATGCATTTGAATATAGATTTATTTCAGCTACCACTAATAACAAAAAACCTGGAAATAAATTAAAAGTGATGCTTAAATGTAAAGTTTGGAGAAATACCAAATGGAGACAGGAGAAGATAAAATTCAATAAGTAAACAAAAATACATTAGAATAGAGAATACATTTATGAAAATAAAAGAAAATAAGGGGGTATAGAACCTTAAAAATATCAAAAATATGTAAAAAGAAGAAAAAAGGTTTCTGGTACTATGCATTTTTTAAACACAGATGCAGTGACAGTTATATACATTGTATTACACTTATTTTTTGATAAATAATAAAATTGATCTAAGATAAAAATTATGTTATACAACAATACACATTTCATATATCATTTGTTTAGTCTCTAAGGGAAAATTGATAGTGAAGGAGAGAAAAAGTAGAAAGAAAATAAATTAGTCATTATTTACAATAAGTATATTTGCATATTATGTATAGATTTGATATAGGAAAAAATATTAGAGTAATTTTTTTTTTTACAAGGACAGAGAGAGAGTCAGAGAGAGGGATAGATAGGAACAGACAGACAGGAACAGAGAGAGGTGAGAAGCATCAATCATTAGTTTCTCCTTGCTGTTGATTGCTTTCTCACATGTGCCTTGACCACAGGCCTTCAGCAGACGGAGCCACCCCTTGCTGGACCCAGCGACCTTGGGTCCAAGCTGGTGAGCTTTTTGCTCAAGCCAGATGGGCTCGCGCTCAATCTGGCGAGCTCAGGGTCTCTAACCTGGGTCTTCCGGCATCCTAGTCGGACTCTCTATCCACTGCGCCACAGCCTGGTCAGGCTAGAGTAATTTTTTAAAGTGACAATTTAGGTAGTAATTATCTAGCAAGTTAGAAACACTAGCTTAGCTTAATATTTTGTCATAATACTGATAGTCAAACATCATGTCTCAATTCTTTAGTGGAAGTAAAAGTCCACTTGACTAAAAAGAAGTCTCAGCATTCCAGTGATCTACATCACAAATGATAAATGAAGTAGATAATTATGTTTTGAAATTCAAGAGGTAGTAATGTTAACATCTTAAGCTGTTCTAAAATGCTCATATTTCATACTAATGAAGCTTTTAAGCTACTTGCTGTAATTCTGTTAATGGGATTTTCTTTAACACAGATGCTTTTATCAGGATATTATTCAAATAAAAATAGTATTTTCATTGCATTTTAAGTTTAGTCATATCATTCCATTAATTTCTAATTGCTAAAGGTCTTTGTCAGTTTGCAAATACTTTCACAGGCATAGAATACCCAATTGTACCTATATAATCATATTTTTTAAGACAAGGGAAATATTGTTACCATAAGCAAAATAAGCCAAGAATAATATACTAAATTTTTTCTCCAAGAAATTTTATTGAAACTCTATCTAAAAAATTAAATATATTATGTTAATTTTATAAATTTTAAAAATTTAAAAAAGGGACAGAGAGAGTCAGAGAAAGGAATACATAGGGACAGACAGAAAGGAATGGAGAGAGTTGAGAAGCATCAATCATTAGTTTTTCATTGCTGTTGCGACAACTTAGTTATTCATTGATTGCTTTCTCACATGTGCCTTGACCACGGGCCTTCAGCTGACCGAGCAACCCCTTGTTGGAGCCAGCGACCTTGGGTCCAAGCTGGTGAGCTTTTGCTCAAGCCAGATGGGCCCGCGCTCAAGTTGGCGACCTCGGGGTTTTGAACCTGGATCTTCCACATCCCATTCCGATGCTCTATCCACTGCGCTACTGCCTGGTCAGGCTTGTTCATATTTTTAGAAAATGAATATAGATTGTTTTTTAAAGCCCTGTTTGTAAATATAATAGCTTTCTCTCATTTGTATTTTCTAATGTGTATTCAGATATAATCTCATCGAGTATAAGTTATGAATTTGAGTTTCCCATTGTACTGTAACTTTTTTTTATTTTTTCAAGAGAGAGGAGAAGAGATAAACTCCCACATGCGTCCCAAACAGGATCCACCTGCAAACCCCTGTCTGGAGCCAATGCTCAAATCAACTGAGTTATTCTCAGTGCCTGAGGTGGACGCTCATACCAAGCAAGCTATCCTCAGTGTACCGAGCCGACATTCAAACCAATTAACTCACTGGCTGTGAGGGGGAAGAGAGAGAAAAGGGGAAGAGGTAGGGGACAGAGCAGATGTTGCTTCTCCTGTGTGCCCTGACCAGAAATCAAACCTGGAACATCCATATGGTGGCTGGGCTGATGCTTTAATCAATGAGTCAACCTGCAAAGGCATACTGTAATTTTTAACACTTAATATATTGTATGGAATCTATAAAAATGTCATGATATTTTATTGAGTACCAGTGCTTTATTCCCAATTAATAATCTATTCCCCATGACTTAAATGCTAATAAACTTCTTTATTTTGATACAGAAAATGTTCCATTATGGTATGGAATTGCTGGTGATAACACTGCTGTTCATGTATAGACAACAGCTAAAATAATTGTCGGACACCAAATACAGAGTTGTGCTAAAGAGTTTAGGTCTTGGTGTCTTCTCAACCCTAAAAGGAACCCAGTAATAACTTTAGACTGTTTTTAAAGCAATTGTTCTCTCCTAATTTTCTTTTTCATGAAAAAAATAAGTTTCCTGATGTTTCTGTCAAGAAAAGTTTTCATACAGAAATTTGGCGCATTCTCTGTATATGGAAAGCAATCATGAATCTGGCTTTTATCTTTTTCTCTAGATGTGAGATATCTCAATTGGTATTTTTAGCAAATCCTGCTTACTTATTGGTTGTCCCCTGACTACAAAATTGGTGATCCCCGTGGCTCCATAACTATTCTTACCTCTACCAATCTCTGCTTTTGTCTGCATGCCCACATACTCTAGGTAAAAATTAAATTTTCTTGAAAATTTTTCTTAAGAATAAAGATATATGAAGCTAAAGATTTTCATGGCAGTGATTAATGTAAGACTATTACATTAAGAGATAGAGGAAAACATTTTTTCAAGGAAGGCAGTTCTGCTAACGACATGGATTGTGAAGCAAAAACTAAGAAAGGACTAGCAGGTGCGGGGCTGTTCTGGCTGACATCTCTCATCTAACTGCCATTTGGGCACTATGACAAGTCCACCTATGTAAACCATCTGTTGGTTCTCTCACTCAATTTCACTGCGCAGCATTTGGACAAGCCAAAACAAAAAAGCAAAATGCTTAAGGCCAAACAATGTAGTGTTTTTGCACGTGAAACCCTTATGTGGACAGAGCCCATTTGAATGTAGTTCATTCAGTTTCTGGGCTTAATTATACATTGTATATATTTGACTGGGATTTTTTTCCTTATTCTTATATTTTTTCATCAAAACCTGAATAAGACCATTTTTAAAATGTTTTATTTATTTATTTATTTATTTATTTATTTATTTATTTTTTTTACAGGGACAGAGAGAGAGTCAGAGAGAGGAATAGATAGGGACAGAGAGAAATGAGAAGCATCAATCATCAGTTTCTCATTGCGACACCATAGTTATTCATTGATTGCTCTCTCACACGTGCCTTGACCGCGGGCCTTCAACAGACCGAGCAACCGGGGAGCCAGCGACCTTGGGTCCAAGCTGTCGAGCTTTTGCTCAAGCCAGATGGGCCCGTGCTCAAGCTGGCGAGCTCGGGGTCTCGAACCTGGGTCTTCCACATCCCAGTTCTATGCTCCACCCATTGCACCACCCCCTGGTCAGGCTGAATAAGACCATTTTAAAGACTTGACATGTTAAGATTCCTTGGGCAGCTTTGATCATGTTTTGAAAGCTTATTGTGTACCTTATATGAAAGCCATTATTTTTTTTATAGTATTAAGAAACATTTTCCTTTTACATTTTTTTTTTACAGAGACAGAGAGAGAGTCAGAGAGAGGGATAGATATGGACAGACAGACAGAAATGGAGAGAGATGAGAAGCATCAATCATCAGTTTTTCATTGCAACACCTTAGTTGTTCATTGATTGCTTTCTCATACGTGCGTTGACCGCGGGCCTTCAGCAGACCAAGAAACCCTTTCCTTGAGCCAGCAACTTTGGGTCCAAGCTGGTAAGCTTTTGCTCAACCCAGATGAGCCTGCATGCAAGCTGGTGACCTTGGGGTCTCAAACCTGGATTTTCCACATCCCAGTCCGATGCTTTATCCACTGCACCACCACCTGGTCAGGCTCCTTTTACTTGTTTTTATATCACAAGCAAAAAAGTGGAACCTTCAATTGTTGAATTTTAAAAAATGTGAAAAAAATAAAGCATTATATATTCAAAAGGTGGCACAAATGCATTGTAGTGCAACTTACCTTGCTGTGTTTCTTTATCATACACCTTCATATGAACAACCCCAGAAGTCTTATTTCTTAGAACAGTGGGGTTTCTCCCATCTCTTTTGCTGCAGGTTCCCAGCTGAGCTAAGTTTTGGTCAGCCCACCACAGTTTCTTATCTATAAAAGTGAAAATAAAATTTATGAATAAGATAATCAGCTTATTAAATAATAACAAACAGCTATTAAACTATAATGCCTTAGAATTTCTTTTGTTATATTCTCAACCTCTTTTTTAATGAAAACTGTAAAATAACTTTTAATTTTTTAAATGCAAACCATAATGACATATTATTTAAATTTTCCTCCTTTCTTACCAGTTAGAGATTCCTAATGTTTATTTTTCTTAAATAGTACATAATTTAAAAATCATATGTTACATAAAACCTCAAGTAGACAAAGCAATGCTGAGAAAAAAGAATGAAGTTAGTGGTATCATACTACCTGACTTTAAATTATACTACAGAGCCACAATAATCAAAATAGCATGGTATGAGCAGAAAAACATATACACAGACCAACTGAACAGAACCAAGATCTTAGAAATGAAACCACATATATTTGGACAAATAATTTTTCACAAAGGAGCCAAAAACACACAATAGAGAAAAGAAAGCTTCTTTAATAAATGGTGTTAGGAATATTGGAAAGCCATGTGCAAAATAGTAAAACTTGACTACAGTTTGTGCTCAAGGACACAAATTAATTCAAATTGGATCAAAGATCTAAATATAAGATTTGAAAATATAAATTACATAGAAAAATATAGGTAATAAACTTACAGACCTTGACCATAGAGAACATTTATGAATTAGACACCAAATGCAAGAGAAGTAAAGGTAAAAATAAATGAATGGAACTATACCAAACTGAAAAGCTTCTACACAGCAAAAGAAACCAACAACAAAACAAAAAGACAGCCATTCAAATGGAAGATGATATTTTCAAACCACTCCAATACAGGTTAATATCCAAAATATACAAAGAACTCATAAAGCTCAACACCAAACAAACAGATGATTAAATTTTAAAAATTAGGAGAGGACCTGAAAAACACCTTTCATGAAGATATACAAACAGCACATGGATAATAGAAAAAAATGCTTATCTTCACTAGCTATTAGAGGGAAGCAAATAAAAACTATAATGAGATACCACCTCACACTTGTTAGATTGACTGTTCTCAACAAGACAGGTAATAACAAGTGTTGAAGAGTATGTAGAAAAAAAGGAAGCCTCATTCACTGATGGTGGGAATGTAAACTGGTATAGCCATTATGGAAGACAGCATGGTGGTTCCTCAAAAATTAAGAATAGAATTACCATATGACCCAGCAATCCTTCCACTGGGTATCCACCCCCAAAACTCAAAAACTTTGCTATATAAAGACACATGCACCCTCATGTTAATTGCAGCATTAATCACAGTTGCCAAGACTTGGAAACAATACTTGATAGGGGATCAGATAAGGAAGTTGTTGTACATATACAATGGAATACTACTCAGCCAAAAGAAGTGATATATTGCCATTTATGACATCACATATGGACCTTTAAAACATTGTAATAAATAAAATAAATAAATCAGAAAAAGTTAAGAACTACATATAATATTCACTCATACATTTATTTCACTGATATTGATCATGTATTATTTATAAAGCACTTAAATAATTTTTAAAGTGACACAACACAAGACAAAAATGATACCTGCCTTTATAGATCTAGTGAGACAAACAAGAAATAAACATATACAAAATAAATTACTGAACTTTCTACAAATCAAAATTAAAGAAACAAATAACCTTATTGAAAATGGGCAAGCCTGGCCTGACCTGTGGTGGCACAGTGGATAAAGGGTTGACCTGGGAACACTGAGGTTACCAGTTCAAAACCCTGCACTGGTCTGGTCAAGGCACATATGGGAGTTGATGCTTCCAGCTCCTCCCCCCTTTCTCTCTCTCTCTCTTTCACTCTGTGTCTCCTCTCTAAAATGAATAAAATAAAATAAAAAGAAATTTAAAAAAAAATCTCTTTAAGAAAATGGGCAAGCCTGACCAGGTGGTGGTGCAGTGGATAGAGCATTAGAGTGGGACGCAGAGGACCCAGGTTCAAGACACCGAGGATACCAGCTTGAGTGCAGGTTCATCTGGTTTGAGCAAGGCTCACCAGCTTGAGCCCAAGGTCGCTGGCTCGAGCAAAGGGTCACTTGGTCTGCTGTAGCTCCCTGGTCAAGGCACATATGAGATAGCAATCAATGAACAACTAAGGTGCCACAACCAAGAATTGATGTTTCTCATCTCACTCCCTTTCTGTATTTCTGTCCTTATCTGTCCTTCTCTCTGACTCTTTCTGTATCTATCACAAAAGTAAATAAATAAATAATAAAAAATAAAAGAAAATGAGCAAAAGGCTTGATTAAACATTTCTCCAAAGAGATTCAAACAGTCAACAGCTATATAAAAATTATTCAGCATAACTAATATCAAGAAACTGCAAATCAAATAAACAGTGAGATATCCCTTAACATCTATTAGGATGACAGTCATAATCTAAAAAGCAAACAAAACAAAACAAAACAGAAAACAATGTTGGAAAGGATATTGAGAAATTGGAACTTTTGTACATTGTTTCTGGGAATGTGAAATGACACAGCCACTAAAGAAAACAGAATAAATAAAAAAATTTAAAATATAATTACCATATAACTGAGTAGTCCCCTTCTGAGTATATATCCAAAAGAACTGAAGTCAGAATCTTGAAGAGATATTAACACTCTAATATTCATTATACTACTATTAATAATAGTAAAGGCACATACACTATAAATATCTATTAAAATGAATTAATAAATAAAATGTGATATATATATCACATTATATATATATATATATATATATATATATATATATATATATATATACACATACATACATATACATATCAGATATATATTTATCTGGAATTTTCACTATCCTTCATGGTCACCAGATTCTTTGGTTATTTTGCTCAAGAATATGTCCTCATGTGCATATGTGCATATATATATATATATATATATATATATATATATATATATATATATATATATATGGCTGTACACATGGATTATTATTCAACCTTTAAAAAGAGAAAATAATGTACTGAGGCATCTTAAGAATGGGAGGCTATGCATGTTTGGGGATTAAAGATATACAGGAAATTTCTGTATTTTCCTCACAGTTTTGATGTGAAACATAAACTGCTGTAACAAAACAAAGTCTTTATAAAAGAAAAGATGGAGAAAATTTTGCCATATGCAAAAGCATGAATGAAACTTGAGGATATTATGCTAAGTAAAATTAGCCAGTCACAGAAGAATCTAAAATAGTCAAACTCACTGAGACGGGGAGTAGAATGGTGACTGCCAGGAGCTAGGAGGAGGAGAAAATGAAGAGTTCCTATTTCCAGGCATAAAGTTTCAGTTACACAAAATAAGTAAGTTCTAGAATCTGATGTGCTTACACTTAACAATAGCATATTGTATCATTTCAAATTTAAAAAGATGTGTCTCATGTTAAGTATACTCACCACCATAAAAAATAAACTATAACTGAAGACTGCTATTAGTGATATAAAGAAAATAGACATGATTCAATTTGTATTCTGTTGGTTTCTCTACCTTTGTTTGTGCCTAACTCTAATGTACTCACCCATTACTGCATTAGTATAATACCACCCACAGTAAAATATTTCAGATGAGCATATGTCACATTGACCTTCCTTCTTGTTAATTCTATGGCCTCTAGAGTCAGAGTGATACAGTTTTATGTTGCTGCTTTTTCTTTTCATTTCACTTTTACTAATTTTAACTCTTGATCCAGAGACAAAAGCTCCTGAGAACAAGGATTCTATCTGGTATTTCTTTGTATTCTTCCTAAAGCTATTATAATTTATAACTTCAAAAATATTTCATTAAATCTATTCTTTATTAATGTCTTCTTTTAAAAATAACTCTTTTTAATATTATCCTTCTGAAAGAGTTCTCTAATATCAAGAATTTTGCTTTTGACTATGTAATTATTATTTAGATTTACATTTTTTACTCACTTTTTCCCTCACATTGTTATTAACATGAATACATTAGAATCTTCAGAAATTATTAGAATTCAAAAGCTGCTTACTTAAGTTGCATGCAAGTAATTCAGAATAAACATATTTCACTGCTATAAACTGAATTTTGTCCCCCCAAATTTACATGTTGAAGTTCTAACTCCCAGTACCTCAGACTGTGACTATATTTAGAGATGGGGCCTTTACCTCAGACTGTGACTATATTTAGAGATGGGGCCTTTAATAAAGTAATTTAGTTAAAATGAGCTCATTAGAGTGGGTCCTAATCCACTATGACTAGAGGAGAAAATTAGGGCACAAACACACAAGAGTGAAGATTCAGGGAGAAGAAGATAGAAGCCTCAGAAGAATAAAAAAGCATTGAGAATTGGAAACATGCCTATAAGAGTAAATGGAATAGATTTTGAGAATATAATTTGGCAACTAGAGAATGCCCACACCTTGATCTCAGACTTCAAAACTACAGAATTATAAGAAAATAAATTTCTGTTAAATCACACAGTCTTTGGGACTTTGATATGGCAGAATGATTGTGTTTGTTTTTATAAATTACATAGAGTTGCCACATTTCCCAGGCTTAGTAGATGGCCTTAGGGAGTAGGTGTTCTATAGGGCACAGTGCCACAGCCTCCCTGATCACTCAAGTTGGGCACTCTAGATACAACCCTCCATTTGGGCTATAAGCATCCATCTGTTGTAGTTAGTCCTTGATTGTTGTTGGCACATCAATGAGAGAATTTACCTTCAGATCAATTGACTGCAGGGACTGACTGCAAATATAGATCACTGAACACAACCAAAGATCAGCAGTGCAGGGGCCTACTCCAAAGAGCAGAATTTACTTCAGCAGGGTTCTCGGGTCTGCTGAGTATGCCCCTTGATTGTGTTTCTTGTGGAGTTGGTTGAGGAGTGATCCTTCAACGTGGTTTGAAGCTATCAACTGGTTGCACTGTCGCTGGGGCCTACTAGAAGGTATAGGCCAAGTTCAACTGCCACCTGTAATCTATTTAGGGCCACTCAGCCTGAGCTACAAAGTAATCTTCAGATAGTTACTAATTGATCTGGGCTTGAAGGTGCCCAGGTGATGCCAAGCTGCAAACCAAAGCCAGCTAGTGCTAGGTCTGGGGCCCCTCAGCAGAGGTATGGAGAACATTGAACCCAGATGCTGCTTACTTGAGAGATAATAGAAAAGTCTGAAGTATGAGCCAAGACAAGCCTTTCATATGGAAAAGCTGCTGGACACAGCTTGAGTGGGTCCAAGAGTTGGGTGGGCCAGAGTCTCAGGGAATCACCAGAGCAGTGAGCACATTGTAAGCCAGGTTGAGGAAGATTCAGATATGGTGTCTGCCTGCTGACTTTGTGGGAAGGTTTAGAAAAGGAACAATGGCCTCTTCTAGCACTTTTGTTTTACAAAACAACTGCCCCTCTCAGCATAATGCTGATGCCAGACAATTCAGTTCTTTTCTGTATGTCCCTACTGTCTTTCAAGCTGCTGTCCCAGCACCATAGTTCAAAGGGAGTGAGTCCAAGTAAGTCTGTATATGAGCCCTTTAAGAAGAACTGCCTGGGATGCCAGTAGCTCTCACTCCATCACTATTGACATCGGTTTTTGCAGCCACAAGTCATGGGGACTTCTCTTCCTGGCACTGGAACCCGGACTGAGGAAACTGGGGTGGGGGTGCAAACCTTTGCTTCTCAACAGGGATCTCTGCAGTTGAGATACCCTTCCTGATTTTCATACTCCATGCAGGGGTGTGGGACCCACTCGTTCCATGTCTCTCCACTTCCCACCAGTCTTCATATGGCTTCTTATTTAATTGCCTAGTTGTAGGACTTTCATTCTACTGGATTTCAGGTGGTTCTGAATGATGATTTTTCTGTAGTTTAGTTGTAAATTTGTTGTGGTTATGGGAGAAGGTGAGTAGTGCATTTACCTAAGTCACCATCTTGACTGGAAGTCTAATATTCTCAGATTTATAATGGCATTACAATCTTAAAGCCAGAGAAGGAAGTTTTAAAGAAAGAAACAGTGAAACAAAAATTTGAACAACTATAGCTGAAATAAAAATTTTGATAGAAAGTTGAAAGTTGAAGAAATCCCCAATGATAATAAAAAAGAAAAGATGAATAAAAAGAAACAAAAAAAATGAAAGTTAATCACCTAAATTACATGGGGTTAGAAAAAGATCCTGAAAAACAGAGGGGAATATCATTTAAAAATTAACATCATTATCCAGAACCAAAGAATATGAGTTTTCAAATTAAAAGAGCCAAAGAAGTTCCCTAGGGGGCAGGGAGGAAGATGAAAACAGAAACACATTGTTATGAAATGCTAGAAAAATAAGAACCAAGAAAAGAGTGTAAGTTTCTAGAGAGACAAATAAAAGTAGTCAAAAGATAAAATAAAAGAATAGCATTGTATTTCTAAACTGCAACATTAAATTTTAGAGACACTAAAGCATGCCTTGGAAGATCTGATACAAATAATTTATAGTCTTTATTTCTATTTTCAACTGCTATGGACTGAATGTTTATAACCGCCTCCTATATTCATATGTTGAAACTCTGATCCGCAATGAGATGGCATTGAGAGATGTAAACTTTGGAGATAATTAGGTCACGAGAGTACAGCCACCACTATGACAGTGCAGTGTCCCTAGGAGAGAACAGAACTAGCCCTGCCTCTCTATCTGACCTCCCCATGTGAGGATACCAGTATATGATGTTTGCAAACCAGACAGCAGGCAGTTCCCAGACAATGGGTCTGCCAGCACCTTGATCTTGGACTTTTCAGCCTCTTTCCAGCCTCCAGAATTGTGAAAAACTTTGAAAAGTAAACACTTATTTAAGTCACCAAGAGAATAGTAATTTGTTATAGGAGCTCAAAACAGCCTAAGATACCCACCAACCAAATGTTAGGGTAGAATAAAAGAATTTTCAGACATTGTCTTGATGAATTTACCTCATGAGCACCCTTTTTCAGAAAGCTACTTGAGGCTGTACTTCACTAAAACAAGGTAGTCAAGTGGGAAACAGTATATAGGTTCTAGAAATAGAAAAGATAGACAAAAAGAACCTGCCAATGCTATGGTGAATGGAGATCCAAGGATGAACACAGCAAATCTAGAGTGCAAACTGATGCAAGAAACCAGAGAATTTCAGGGAAAGTGCATGTTGGGGAGAGGGCTCAAGAGCTCTGTATTTTCAACTCCCATAGTATTAAGTCAATAAACAATCTCTACAACCGTTTTTTTTAAGTTCATAATCATGAAAACAAACATCAAAAGCAATAGAAAAGTGTATTAAGATTTTGTCTACTGTCTGGGAATTGGAGGAGGAGGAGTACTGTATTCTTATTTGCAACTTCAATAACTATATTATCATTCTAATAGCTCCAAAATCTCTATATTGTGGTTAACTACTATCTTAACCTTCAGTCCATGTAAAAAATACATAATGGTATTTCTACCTGAATGTAACAAAGTCACCACAAACTTTACATTATCAAAGTAAAATTCATTTTCTTTTTTCCATGTATGCTTTTTTCCCAGTAAATATCTGTTATGGGTTTAATGTTTATGATACCCTTAAATCTATATTCAGAAATATAACTCCCAAAGCATGGTGCCTAGGGAGGTGACTAGGTTGTAAGGCTTTCTCAGCCCTTCTACTGTGAGCCAGCAAGAGCGTCTGGCTGGCTATGAACTAGGAAGTGGGCCTGTTACCAGACAAAAAAAACTTCTGGTACCTTAATCTTAGACTTCCCAGTCTCCTGAACAATGAGAAATAAATAAATATTTGCTCTGTGAGCCATCCAGTCTATGGCATATTTGTTATAGCAGCCTGAGCCAACTAAGATAACTTCTTATGGTGGATGGCTTCCACTCAGTCATCAGAAGTGTAGACCAGATAGTCATCCTTGTTCCTTACTTTGTGTCCATGACCTCTTCCGGGTACCTATTTATTCCAAGCAAGTCCACTTAACTCCTCAATCTTATTATCTCACCAAAGGAATGTTTTATCTCCTCTCCTATTCCCAATGAAACTGCTTAGCTCAGTGCCTCATCAATTCTTATACTACCATTGTTCAGAAAACCCTAGAGTGATCTTTCCAGAATGCAAATTGAAGCATGTCATTCTGCTGCTAAAACTCTCCCATGGCTTCCCCTGTCAAACCCCTTAGCTCAGCACCGGGGCCATCCATGATTTGATGCCTCTTTAACTTTCCATCACCTGATCTGTAACTGCCCCCAGTGCTCCAAGTTCCAGGAATTTTAAATTAAAGACAATTTTCAATTTCCAGGGATAGATTAACCATGTTTCATAAAAGACATGAATGAAAATAACAAAAAGAAAATTAATTAAAACTGTTGTAAATATATGAAACATACACACATCAGAATGAGTCTATTATTTATGATTACATAGAAACCATTACATTTTTACACTGTACCTATTACAAATCAGAAACGCCCCTCCACCTGGACACGCAAAGGTGTGTATGTCTGTTTCAGCCATCTGTGAGCCTGTTAGCTGCTCTTTTGGTGCAGGAGCAGCTCTGCTGTCTATCTGAGCCCTGTGCAAAAATCCGTTTCTCAAGTCAGGGAAAGAACTAGAAGTCTTTTTGTTCTTCCTTCTCCCAATAGATTGTTGCCATTTTTATTTTCTTAAACAGAATCCGGAGAAGGACAAAGAAGGTAGGATGAAAAGCACTACAGAACAAAATCAAGAATTTTGCTTTGAAGTCTTTGTGACCTTGTACTGACAGATATGGCCCTAAATTCTTTCCATTCATTGTTATATTGAGACGAGACGCTTGCCTCATTGAAGCTGAGGGGGCAGCGAGGGTTACGGAGAGAAAAACTTGAGAATGGCAGGTAATTTAATTTCTCAGTTGATGGCTTGACTGTGTTGCCAGTGAACTTGAATTTTGTGTAATGATGAAGGTGACAATGACAGTGAGAGGAAAGAATTATTTGACAAGAACAAGGCAGCTCCAAATGCTGGGATGTTAGAAAATAAGACAGAATTTATCCAATGCAAACCAATTTCCTCTATACCAATTAGTAGGTTACCATAGAGTTGACAGTATTTATAATTTTCCAAATGATTGTCAGACATTTTTATACTCTTTATATTTGCTGTCAATTTACTTCCTCCTTCTGAAGTCCTCAACCTCCACTGCTATGCCACCTCTATCCACCTCTATTCCCATTATCTAAATAATGGGCACCTACACAGGTTTCTGGACTCAGCTCTAACAGTATCCTTATTTGGATGCTGTAGTCCCCAAAACATAGAATAGTTCATCTGATCCTTTTGGTTGTTTTGTGGTCTGTGTACAATTCTATTTAACACTCATAATCCTATAGCACTTTGCTATTTACATGTATGTCTCCTTATTTAAAATATAAGATTCTTCAGGACAGGAATTATGTCTTATTAAGTGTTATTCTTTATATGTCAATGCTAGTCATATGAGTGGTATTCCAGGATGCTTGAGAGTCAATATAGTAGGTGAGAGAATGTGGCTCGGATTAACACAAATCTGCATGGATATTTGGCTGTGATATTCACTCTCTGCGTGATCTGGAGCAACTTACTTTGACTGTTAGTTTTACTCTAAACATCTAAACATTTACAGATGCTACAGTTTTAAACATCTGTAAAATGAGGAAAATCTTACTACCCTCATATATTATATGAAATATTTAGCCAAGTGACTTGATTGGTAAGGACAATCATTGGTAGCTATACTGAATAAGAGAATAAGAAAAAAAGGAAAAAGGAAGAAATAAAGAAAATCTAAAACATACGTGTGATTATACTGATTCTAAAACATAAACAATTCAGAAAAATATTTTTACACACTGTCAATAGGAATGTATGTAGTATTTTTTCAGAATGATGAGTGAGTTTGCACTATTTTTTTATGATTTTATATTACTTCTCTTGTGGATATTAGAATATGCCATCCCAAAATTTGCCTCTGTGGTATAAGAATTACTTGGTGCTGATTATTATTATTATTATTATTTATTTTAGAAAGGGGGGAGAGCAGGAAGCATCAACTCCCATATGTGCCTTGACCAGGCAAGACCAGAGTTCCAAACCAGCAACCTCAGCATTCCAGGTTGAGGCTTTATCCACTGCACCACCACAGGCCAGGCTGATTTTCTTTTTTTAAAGCAAACACGAGAAGCTCTGAGAACAGAGTAGAAGTTCCTGTTTGTACAGGAAATTTACATTTGATAGGGGGTCTGTGCCAGAAGAGAGTTGTCAGGGATGAGTTCTTCATCTGAGACACTTAAGTGCATGGCTGAAGATGTTTTCCCATGAATTGCCTTCTTACTTTAAAGTCACAGACGCTTATCTCTTTTCTTAGCTGAGGGTAGCCTATAAGACTCAATCATCTCAATGTCTTTTGAGTTTCAAATATTTGTGCAACTCCTTTTCCTATATAATTTTAAAAATAAAAAATATTGTTTCCTGTTAATGTATCTTTTATTAGTGGGGGATCAGCCAAGATTCTAAGTTCTAAGGGTATCGGGAAATCTGTTTTCTTCTGCTAAGATGACCAATGGGAAAATGAAAAAATGTTCAACATCACTAATTATTAGAGAAATGCAAATTAAAACCATAATGAGATACCACCTCACACCTGTCAGAATGGCGCTCATTAACAAAACAACACATAACAAGTGCTGGTGAGGGTGTGGAGAAAAGGGAACTCTCCTGCACTGCTGGTGAGAATGCAGACTGGTGCAGCCACTGTTTAAAACAATATGGATATTCCTTAAAAAAATTAAAAATAGAACTGCCTTTTGACCCAGCTATCCTACCTCTAGGAATATATCCTAATAATACCAAATCACCAATTAAAAAGAAGAAATGTATCCCCATGTATATGGCAGCATTGTTTACAATAGCCATGATATGGAAACAGCTCAAGTGTTCATCAGTAGACGAGTGTATCAAAAAGCTATGGTACATATACACAATAGAATACTACACGGCAGTGAAAAAGAAGGAAATCTTACTCTTTGCGACAACATGGATGGACTTGGAGCTTATTATGCTAAGCGATATAAGCCAGACAGAGAAAGAAAAATATCAAATGACTTCAGTTATATGAGAAATCCACTGAACAATGCAAACTGAGGAACAGAAGAGAGGTAGAGAAGGGGTCAAAGAGTCCAAAGGGAAAGCGGGCAGAGGAAAAGGGGGAGAGAGGAGGGGTTCAAAGAAAGGAAAGACATTAGTGAAAGTATACAAACATTAACACAGAGAGATAGAGGGCAGGATACTAATCATGGAGGAAAGGGGGAAAGGCGGTGAGAGGAGGGGGCAAAAGGGTATCAAGGAGAAAAAGAGGGGAGGGAGAGAGATATATTTGGGGGAATACTTGTAACTATGTAAACACAACAAATTAAAACCAATAAAAAAAAGTGAAAGGAAGCTTATATATACCATATTTTTTGCTTCATAAGATGCACTTTTTTTCTCCTCAAAATGGAGTGGGAAATTCCTGTATGTCTCATTGAGCAAATGCTTATTTTTTTTAGTTGCTGCAGGGAGCTGTACCCGTAAACATATATAGAATGAGCACCAGCACATTAGCAATACCACTGAAGGTGGTATCATATATGAAAATAGCAAAGAAAGTGATTCCAGTGATTGTGAGCAACTGAGCTTCTTAAATTCTGACACAAGCGATGATGGGTTCTTGGAGTTCCCGGACAACTAGAAGAGTATTTGAACATTAAAGTCTCTTCTCATTTGTAATAACAGTGTTAATGGTTGTTAGTACTGCTGTTGAGTTTCCATTGTTGAAATATTATTGTGGTATATTTTATTAAATATTTTAACACACCATTAGGTTCCGAATATTTTTTTTCTTATTTTCCTCCTTAAAATCTAGGTGCATCTTACTGTCAGGTGTGTCTTATGGAGTGAAAAATATGGTAATTTTTTTAAGATCTTAAATTTTAATCTTTCTAAATAAAAAGTTTTAAACCACAGTTTTTTGTTTGTTTGTTTGTTTGTTTGTTTAAGTGAGATAGTGTAACTGGAGAGAAAGACTCCCAAATGCATGCTCCCTGACCAGAATCCACCCAACAACTACCATCCAGGGTCAATGCTCAAATCAACTGAGTTATCCCCAGTGCCAGAGGCTGACGCTGGGACCAAACCAGTTGAGCCACGGCTTGCAAGAGGAAAAGTGGGAGATAAGGAGCAGTGAGGGAATACGAAAGACAAGCAGATGGCTGGCTGCTTTTCCTGTGTGTCCTGACCAGGGGATCAAGCCCCAGAAGTCTTCATGCTGAGCCAATGCTCCATCTACTGACCCAACTGGCCAGGCCCAGAACCACAGTTTTTGCTATCTTTATATGTTATAATTTTTACTTATTTTAAATAATTTATGGTATTTAACATTCATATTACATAACTTCAAATTTGATTTCAATTAATATAAATTGTATTTACTGTGTTTCTTGAGCAATTTTTTTAAAAAAAATGATGTTTGAGAATCAGCAAACTAGCATTTCATTCTGGATTAAACACAGTGCCTATTATAAGGATCCAAAAATTTTAAAATTACTTCAATTGGCTGTTCTTTCTTAGATAATTTATTGTTTTAGCCTAATTACTAAAATATGAATGTGATTTTTATAGTTACTACCCAGTTGTTGACACTGCCAAATAATTAGTACTATAAAATTTACTGTTTAGAAATATACGTGTAAATGAAAATATAAATATATTTCTGGGAAAAGTTAAAAAATAAATGCTGTCACAAATAAATAATTTTTTGTGATCTCATCTGCTATGTTCTTTTCTCTCCAAAATAATGTATCTATCCACTTGAAAATAAAAACTGCAAAACCTTCACCTTATAGCACATTAAAGGAGGAATTCTGCCCATTTAAAAACTCAGTTACCAATATTTTATGTTATTGCAACTCAATACTTACAATTGAATTGGTTGGAATATCTGCCAGTGGGCATTCTCTTGAATCAGAAAATAAAAATAAAATTGTTGCTTTTAAAATGAGCACCATTTTATAACTAGTTGTAGTGTATTAAATTATAAATGTCATGTTCGAAATCTAAATCATAAACAAAAATCCATGTGCTTTTATAAAGAAACTCAGAATGATAGTCCTTATTTGATCCCTTCATATTGCCTTCATTTTTATATGTGGAAACCCACTAAATAAAAAGTAAATCATGACATAATATTCCTAAATAAAAAATGTAACTCTGATTTTGCCAATACATACAGTTTGCATTCTTATCAGAATTAAAAAAAAATGTAATGTTATTGGTACAAAGGTTTTTGGTTTGTTTTTAGTAGAAAGAGTGGTAAAATAATCTGGAGATGAGATTCTTTTTATTCTACACCAAGTATTCTCCAACTTTGACTAGATTTTTCAAATTGCTTTGAAAAACCAGCATGACACAATATCATGAGAAAAAAATACATGAGTTCCTAGATTTATTTTGCATGGAAAAAACTTGAAGGTATATTAGCTATTAAAATAAATGTTGGAATGGGACAGTGCATATAAAGTTTCAAATAATAAAATATGGTTAAATAATTTTTAGAATTTACTGACATTATATATTATAGCTATTTCCTATAACTATGCAGCTTTTATGTATTCTACTATCCATATAGAAATATTCCAATATAGAATATCTTCCAATTTAAGGAGTCTCAATATTTTTTTCTCCATTAAAAACAATATTGGAAATGATGAACTCAAAATACATCCTTTAAAAAACCTAAAATGTTCTTCCACATTGAAAGCTTAGCAGTCCCTACAATTTTACAAGTATTATTTCTGCCTTACTATTGAACTAACTAAAGTGTATTCTCGTAAAGGTTTCTGAGTCACCTACCTGTCCTTCTAAAGCTACTTACACCTCTTTGGCCAGTGATGGGCAATCTTTTGAGCTTGGTGTGTCAAAATTCACCAAAATACTGAGCATAACTCGGGTGGTGTGTCACTTCGAGAAAAACGGCCTAACCGGAAGTCCCAGAACTAGACTCGCTGTGCTGGAGTTCTGTTGTTTTGGCCTACAGACCTTCGGCACAGAGTGTCTACACTACAGCAAATATTTTATTCTCGGCTACTGCACCTGGCCGTGCAGGAGCCGAGGATGAAACATCCTTCTCGGCATGCAGCCCCATACTTCTCTGATATGCTGCTGTATGTGGCTGCGTGTCATCGAAAATGGCTACGGGTGTCAGTGCTGACACGCATGTCATAGGTTCACCATCACGGCCTTAGGCAAAGCTCTTATCTCTGTTCCAAGATAACAGAGTCATTTTCTTCCCTCACACAATCTCATCATAATCAATTCAGTGCAAAATAATCTTATCACTGCCCTTTTAAGTACTGTTCAGTTTGGTACATTTATATCAAAAGCTATATAGAACAATTATATTTATAATTTTAAAAACCTAAACCATTCATGCTTTTTAAAAGGTACATATGATTTATGGTCTCTTTTCTTTTCCTACAATATTCAAAATATTTCTTGAATAGTTATAGTTTAAATATGGAATGCTATTAATTAAAATTAAATTGATGCAGACATTTTTTCAACTTTGTAAGGTTAATATTTTTTCTCACAATATATAAGACTATACTGATACTAATTACAAAAGTGGAAAAAAGGAAAGTTTAAATATAACAGTGCTCAGTTAAAAATTATTTTTTTAATTTACATATATTTAGGTATAAGATACATATGACCCCAGAAAATACTGTATGATCAGATACCATTTATCTATGTCAAATCAGGGATGAACAGTATTGCCAAATAGTTCAAAGGGCTCAGGTCTGATTAACTGCAGTTTAAGGCCTTAACACCTACGGTGTGTATGGCAGATTTTAAATTTACCTCCCTGGTTCTCCTTATTTGTTTCCAAGCTCTAATGATAATGTTGTTGTAATTATATTAACTAAAAAGTCTATAATAAATCTAAAACATACTATATATTTTCCCCTCTAAACATTTTTCTATTTCTTTTGTTTAAATGAAAAAAAAGTCATGGGGCAATATAAAACAATTATTTCTCTATTCAAAAAGTTACACATTTCCAAATTTGTTATTTTTTAATACCATAAACATTATTGTGTAATTTTTAAAAAAATTATTCCAGAAAGTTAACATTTAGCAGTTTACAAAGATGAAACAATCGCTATTTAGTTTGTATTAAGTATGGTAATGTTGAGATAGCTTAACTATATTCTATTTATGGTAATGAGCCCATTCTCTGATTGCTCATTGTAATCTGGTTAAAAATAGTGCTATGATGTACTTTGGAATTGTAGTATTTATCAACTCTGTTCGGTAATTAGCGTTAAATAGAGCAGCATATTGGAACACAGCAATTTAAGGTGACAGAAATTTCTGAAATAGTATCACATGTAGTCCTTCAGAGATTTCTCATAGTACTTTTAATATAAATTTTGATGGGCTATTAGTTTTCATTAATGGCATTTGAGTACTTAGTGAAGACAACTATGTACTATACTTTTTGCTGGGCAAATTGCCTGGATATATATTTTTTATATATTACTGTTCTTTTAATGAATAGTATTATGGCAGTTACAAGACTGATGGCTTAGGAAATTTATGTGGATGTATTTGAATTTTTTGAACTAAGTGACATTGTGCAGTATACAGTAAAAGTAACTAATCCTTTTTTGAACAGCATAATTTGAAAGAAGAATCTATATATACAGCATAATTATAGTGTATTTAAAATAAACTGGTATGACCAGGCGGTGGCACAGTAGATAGAGCACCCGACTGAGATGCGGAAGACCCAGGTTCAAGACCCTGGGGTTGCCAACTTGAATGCGGGCCCATCTGGCTTGAGCAAAAGCTCGTCAGCTTGGACCCAAGGTTGCTGGCTCGAGCAAGAGGTTACTCGGTCTGCTGAAGGCCCGCAGTCAGGCACATGTGAGAAAACGATCAATGAACAACTAAGGTGTCGCAATGGCAACAACAACAAAAATAATGATTGATTCTTCTCATCTCTCTCCATTGCTGTCTGTCCCTATCTATTCTTCTTTCTGACTCTCTATCTCTGTCACTGTAAATAAAATAAAATAAAATAATAAACTGGTTTGTATACATCAAAATTACATGTAAATGCAATACAACTATAACAATAAAATCAGTGGATCTTTTACTAAAAAGTGGTGGTAAACATAATTTTTAAGTAAATATGATATCATTTGAATCTTCTTAAATGATAAGTTTATTTGCTTAACTTTTTTCAATATTTGTATTCTCTCACAATAATAATTTTGTAACTAATATAATGCATGATGATCATATATTTAACAGAATCAACATTTTTAAAGCTTTGAGATAGCAATTGGGATTATTTCTCTAATTTTTTTTAAAGATTCTTTATTTAAAAATAGTCTCAAGCATTATATTCCACAGTTCATGAATGCTTGCTACTGAGTAATGTTTAGTAAATATATTATTCGGTCTCTAGGGATCATTCAAAAGAAGTCAATATTTTCTTAAAAGAATGAGTTCATTTTTAAATCTAGATAATTCTAACTTGTGTAATATAAATCAATAAAAATGTAAGTCATTTAAGCTTTTAATTTTAGAACATTGAAACTAAGGCAAAAGATTAAGAGTTCTTCAAACTTGTTTGTTCTAAATGACTACAATCAGTATTTTCTTCACATGACTGATTTTATGGTTTAGTATTTGTATAACACTAACCATTAATAGCTCGAAATCATTATATTTATTAGAATTTATCTTCCTTCTTATTAAAATGCATAATCATTAATAGTAACATTATATATAATACAGTAGAAATAAAGCAAAACACATTGAGCAGCACTAATTTCATCATCAGTAATAATTTCATACATATAAAAGCTAAAAGCTTTCCTTTAGAGAAGTTATTAAAGATTACTATTTTTAGCTCATATACATAAATTAACAATATATACTATTTTAGTAGTTTATGTTAATGGTGACAGTAAAATCCCATGAAACATTAAGTATTTTTTAAATATAGTCATAGTTCCCTGGGGAAGTGGGGGGGAAATTAACTTAGTTGTCCTAGCATAAAAAAAGGTTTAGGCTAGCCTGACCTGTGGTGGCGCAGTGGATAAAGCGTCGTCCTGGGAACACTGAGGTCGCCAGTTCAAAACCCTGCACTGGTCTGGTAAAGGCACATATGGGAGTTGATGCTTCCAGCTCCTCCCCCCTTTCTCTCTTTCTCTCTCTCTCACTCTGTGTCTCCTCTATAAAATGAATAAAATAAAAATTAAAAAAAAAAAGCCAAAGGTGTTTAAAAGTATAGACAAATAGTCAATTTGCATTTCTTTTCTTTATTTTTCCTTCTTTTCCAAGTGAGAGGAGGAAAAATAAGATAGAGATACAGACAATGACTATCTGAACAAAAAAAATCTGCTAATCAATTATATTTTTCAATCAGATCATAAACATGTATATATAGATTGATAACAACCATAAAAATATTATAGAATTTAAATATTGTTAGTTCTCTGTATCCATGGGTTTCATATTCACAGATTCAGGCAACTGTGGATTAAAACAAAGTAATTATAAATTCCAGAAGGTTCTAAAAAGTAAAACTTGGACTTGCCATTATCTGAGCACAACCTTGAAGCCATGTGAATGAAGTGATATATAAGCAACACCCAGCTGTAGCCTATATGCAAATCTGGGTTATATGCAAACCTACACTATTTATATATGAGATGTGAGCACCTGCAGAATTTAGTATCCTGAAACCAGTCTACACCATAGATGTTGAAGAATGACTGTATGTGTAGAAATAAATATGTTTTAATATTTATTTTATTGATTTTAGAGAGAGGAAGGGAGAGAAAGAGACAGGAACATCTGTTCCTATATGTGCCCTGACCAGAGATTGAACCAGCAACCTGTGTACTTCTGGATGATGTTCTGACCAACTGAGCTATTCGGCCAGGGCATAAAATAAATATTTAAAAAATATTTTAAATATAAAGATATGATTTAAAGAGTAAAGAAAATGAATAATGAGATAAATGTGTAAAATATCAATCATTTCTGATGCATATTATACATATATATGTATATAAAAATTCAAGAAAAAAAGGCTTGTAGTGGATTGTGTTTGTTCTTAAAGGAACTAAACAGATTCATGGAAGAAGAAAAAAAAAAATACACCCATAAACATGTACAAGTGAAAGAGTTTCAAAACAAAAGAAAAACATCGTTGTTTTGAATATTTTATGTTCCCAAAGTTAATCTCTCACAGCTGGGCCAATCAGCATTATTCTCTTTAATAATAATATTTGATAGTCTAAGTAAATCAGCATTCTAGTGTTTAATTTACAAGTCTTAACTCATGCAGTCCTCCCAGCATTCCCCGGCGAGAGGAGCCATTAGCACTGCTTCTTCCAGAGGCGCCTGCGAGGGTCAGCTAGCCTACATTAATCGCTCAGGGTCACACAGTTCATATGTAGCAAGCTTTATAAACCATGAATTTTGAGCTTTATAGCCATGGTATTTTCTAGTAATTTGTCCTGCAGATGCACTTATTCTGAGATGTATGTGTAATGAGAAGTATGCAAGAATATACTTTAAAAAGGTACTTGTAATTAGGAAAGTCTGAGAGAAGAAGCTACATGTCTATTATAAAGGACTAGCCAAATGAATTATGGAATATATGTATAGAAAGATATTAAGCAGCTATTTAAAAATGGAATAAGTCTATGTATTGATTTGAACTATTATCCAAAATATATATTAATTGAAAATAGCTAGGTTCTAAAAGCATACATACTACAGGCCTGACCTATGGTGGCCCAGTGGATTAAGTGTTGACCTGGAACGCTGAGGTTGCCAGTTCAAAACCTGGGCTTGCTTGGTCAAGGCACATATGGGAGTTGATGCTTCCTGCCCCTGCCCCCATGCTAAGGATGACTCCATGGCCTCCACTTCAGGGTGCTAAGAAAAACTTGGTTGCAGAACAATGGAGCAACACCTACCCCAGATGGGCAGAGAACATTGCCCCCCAGTGGGCTTGCTTGGTGGCTCGCAGTTAGAGCATATGTGGAAGTCTGTCTCTCTGCTTCCCCTCCCCTAACTGAATTAAAAAAAAACCAAAACAAAAAAAAAACCTTAAGCTCTCTTACCTAATTTCTTGATAATAAGTATTTTTTTATTTGTATTGTATTCACTTTAGTAAACTATTATGTGCTGTAATAACTAAAGTTAGAATTTATTAAAAATAAAACATCTCTAGCACTCAATTTGTTTTTTAAATAAATAAATTTACTTGTTTATTTTAAACTTATCTTATTTCTAGACAGGAGAGAGAGAGAGAGAGAGAGAGAGAGAGAGAGAGAGAGAGAGAAGGGGGGAGAAGCAGAAGCATCAACTCCCATATGTGCCTTGACCAGGGAAGCCCAGGGTTTCAAATCAGCGACCTCAAGTTTCCAGGTCAACACTTTATCCACTGTACATCGACAGGTCAGGTTCTAGCACTCAATTTGTATACTTGTTATAAACCCTCAGACACAGAGTTATAAATAATGATAGAAATTTGAAAAAATATATGTACAATGAACACCCTGCAAAGCTGACATGCAGAAATCATCTAAAGCTCTTTTTTCTACTTCCTAAGATCAGCTCTTATGGCAAATTCTCATGCCAATTATGGAACACTACAAATGATGGCAAGTGAAAGGGTGTGAGTCTGGTTCGGTTAGTCTTGTTGAGATCCTAAGACTGAGCACTCGCAGATTCCCTGTGAAATGTAGTCTGAACGGATCCTCTCTGCCAGTCTTCTTATGACAATGCAGTGAGTCTGATTACTTCAAACGTAAATCCATTTTACATGTTGTCAAGTACAGGGTTTTTGTTTGCTTACTTTTTTAAATCAAAGCTTACTAAATATTTCTTTCCCTCTGAATGTGAAGGGCTGAAACTTCTTTTTAGTTTCTTGGATTATTAGTCTTCCCTTCATACCTGATAGCTCTCCCCTTTGATTTGTTGTTTTCTTTTCCTTTCACAGTCTGGTTAGGTACTTGGCTTTTCCTATGGGCTTATGAAACAATATCTTACTCCCTTTCACCCTGTATTTCCAGTCTCTAAACTACCATGACCTACTATGTTCTGACCTATGGGAATACCACCTACTCAGCCATAATATTTCATAGCTGAAATAAGCACAACTTACTCTGAAATGCTCATTTCTTTTCTTCTTTTTCATCCAACAAAAATTGTTACAGAATTAGTAGTTTCATTTTATAGATAAAGGAATTTAGGGCCAATAACATTTGCTAAAACTCAAAGTATTAATAATTCTGCTTTATAATAAAGAACTAAAAAACTTAAGAGTCAATAAGTTCTGTGAAAAGCTAGTCCTCTGAGATTCAAGTGCGGAGATCCTGTTCCAAGTTAAAGGCTATTTTCACTGCCAGAAGGAGCCTTTCCTATTGTGTGAACATGCCTTGTTTCTACAGAACTTGTGACCATATTATATTCATATGTGCATCATTCATGACAAACAGCAAGGTGCTTTACACTGACTTCCTTTCATTTTTATTGCACAGAGGGTATAGATTTGGCTGAAGGAGAATAAAAGAGTTGTAGTATTTTGTTTTGTTTTGTTTTTCAGTGAGAGGAGGGAAGGCAGAGACAGACTCTTGCATGCACCTGACCAGGATGCACCTGTCAAGCTCACTAGGGGGCGATGTTATTCTGCCCATCTGGAGAGTTGCCCCATTTCTCAGCAACCAAGCTCAGAGCCCTGAGGAATAAGCCATGGAGCCATCTTCAGTGTCAGGGCCAACTTGCTCCAATCAAGCCATGGCTGCAGGAGGTGAAGAGAGAAAGAGAAAAAGAGAGAGAGGGAGAAAGAGGGAAGCAAGAGGAGTAGGGGTGATGAAGCAAATGGGCACTTCTCCTGTATACCCTAACTGGGAATCAAACCCATGATATCTACACACCAGGCTGATGCTCTACCACTGAGCCAACAGGACAGGGATTGATTAAGTCTTAATGTAGGTAAAGAATAATGCTTTGCCATTAGATTAGATTATTTTTCAGTCAGCAGAGAGACTAGACAATTTTAAGTGCTTTGTTGTAGAAACTCTAGTGGAAACATTGGGAATATATAATTCCCAACAATATCAACACTGTATTCCCTCTCAAGCAAATGAGTATAACCTTTTCATTTTCAGATGGTTCTGGAAGCATTTTGATTTGACAGCCTTGGCTTGCCCATGGCAAACTATCCATGTGTTGTGGATCTCTATAGCAGCTAAAATGAGGATTTCCAATTCGTGAAGTGAGCTTGTAAAAAGTATGAACAAATGCCCCACAGGTTACCTTTGTTAAACCTTTTCAAGGGCTCTTTAAAAGGCAAATGATTATTTTATTAACACTGATTTAAAACAAATGTATGCAAAACCAAATCAAGGGAAGTTAACATTTTATTTATTGTTTCTGATAGGAGACTAAACGTACACATTGAACATGCCCTTTTATCCTCTAACAGTAGCCAAAATTCAATATCCTTCTAATATTTACAAATTAAACCTGTTCTGGCAAATTGGTACTTAAAATAGTATAATATATTCAAACTGTGATTAATGAGAAAAATTTAGCTGAGAGCTTAAATATACATAGAAAATGTATAGTTAAAGAATATTTTTGTCCTTACTTGTGATTCAAATTTTCTTTTATTTTTAGGAGAATTTAGCCATTTTTTGCTAAATTTTGATTCAAAGATTGGTTACTGTTGGCGATAGCTACTTAGATATTTATAAAAAGTAGCAATTTATTCTAAAGACAAGAAATTTAAGCAACTCTATGTTGTAAACACCCACTAATTTTTTTTTATTATTCATTTTAGAGAGGAGACACAGAGTGAGAGAGAGAGAAAGAGAGAAAGGGGGAGGAGCTGGAAGCATCAACTCCCATATGTGCCTTGACCAGACCAGTGCAGGGTTTTGAACTGGCGACCTCAGTGTTCCCAGGTCGACGCTTTATCCACTGCGCCACCACAGGTCAGGCAACACCCACTAATTTTTAATTAAAAGTCAAAATTGAATAATTTTGCCAATTTCCTAAAACAGATTAATATGAACTCTGATTAGCATAATGTCACAGGTGAACTTGATTTTTATTCACATTTTTTTTGACAGAGACAAAGAGAGGGACAGATACGAACAGACAGACAGGAAAAAAGAGAGATGAGAAGCATCAAGTCTTAATTGTGACACATTAGTTGTTCATTGACTGCTTTCTCATATGTGCCTTGACCAGGGCACTACAGCAAAGTCACCCCTTGCTCAAGCAAGAGACCTTGAGCTTCAAGCCAGCAACCTTGGTCTCAAAACAGCAATCTTTGGGTTCAAGCCAATTACCATGGGGTCATGTCTATGATCCCACACTCAAGCCTATGACCTCGGAGTTTTGAACCTGGGTCCCTTGCATTCTAGTCTGACACTTTATCCATTGAGCCACCAGCCAGTTAGGTGGTTTCACAATTTTGTTGATTTTTATCTCTCCTATATTGCTTCAACTTAGACAATGATTTATTTTTAAACTTTTTCCTGCCCTCTTGGGCCAGATCATTAGTGATAAAATCATACAAGGTTTCTAAGGACTTTTAGCTCATATGTTAAGGCTCATATTTTTTCAGAATAATAAATTATGACCTAGTAATTGCTTCAGATCCATAGCTAGTTAGTGAATAGTAGGAAACTAAAGTATACTTCTTTAATTGATAAAAATGATAAATTTAATAATCTTTAAGGTGACCTTTAATTCCAATAGTCTATGATTGAATCAAATAAGGAAGATTCTCTCTCTCTCTCTCTCTCTCTCTCTCTCTATATATATATATATATATATATATATATATATATATATATATACATACACACACACAGACACACACACACATACAGACACACACACACATACAGACACACACACACATACAGATGATTAAAATATAACTCCTTGGACATTTAACACACACAGACACACATGCATGTCTATTTCCCTTGACATTCAAGAATATTCAAAGTTAATTTTGGAATTCCTATCAATAAATATTATGGTAAATATAATTTCCCAAGATCATATAGTCCCATAAAACTACAATAAAAAAAACATAGATGGACAATTGTATTTAAATTAGAGCAACTATGTATGGACTAGATTTGCAGAGAACAATAAATAAATAGGTAAATAAATAAATAATAATCTAACAAATAAATAGCTTATAAGGTGTGATTATAAAATAAAAGTTTAAATTCAAGCTTGTGTCCCTTATCATGCTCCATGATCAAAATTTGGCTCTAGCAAAACTTGACAAATTATTACATGACACATTTTAATGGACAATATCAAGCTGTCTGGAATAATAAAGATGTGAAAAATTAAATACATAAATGCAAGGAATTTCTATATAGACATACAGATTTCTTTTAGTTTGCTTGAATAATCCCCATTCTCTCAGTTCTATTTTAAATCAATAATTCCTTTTTCTTATGTCTTCCCTGCCCTAGTACAAAATACAGATAAGTCATCATCCTTATTTCCAGAATTCCATCTTAATTTTCTCTGAATACCAATAACCTTTTTCTGCTGGTACATTTGTTTTATTTGTGTATTTCCTCTCAGCTCCATGAATTGATTTTTCTAACTTTCTCTTCAGTGTAAATACTATATTTGCAATATGCTCTCAAACTGTATATGCTGACAGTGAAAAAAAATAATATGCTAAATATAATACATAAAAAACTCACAAACCCTAATTTTAGTTCATTGTTTTAACCTTCTCCTATTTACAAAGGCACTTAAAATTGAATGGCAACTTGTTTAACTTGCATTTAAGTCACTGCCTCTTGCAGGTATTAATTATCAGGAAAATACCAAAGTTATAAGGAAAATATGAATAAAAACAAACCAACAGAATGTCTGTATTTGAAAACTAGGCAATCAATAATTAAATATAACATAGCTTACTATACACTATTTTATAGCACAAGCTACTTGAAAATCATGTAAAAAGTGTTATGGAGTACTATTATTTTGTGAACCCTAGTATATTTATTAAAAAATTCCTTAAAAAGAGTTGCTAAATACAGAGAAAAAACAAAATAGAACTAACAAACAAAAAAACTAAGTAGTTGAGTTAAAAACAAAACAGCTACAAGCTATTGTATTTGAAAATAGAAACTATTACTTGACCAGGTAGTGGTGCAGTGGATAGAGCATCAGCCTGGGATGCAGAGGACCCAGGTTTGAAACCCCAAGGTCAACAACTTGAGTGCAGGCTCATCTGGCTTGAGTGCAGGCTTACCAGGTTAAGTACAGGGTCTCTGGTTTGAGTGTGGGATCATAAACATGACCCCATAGCCACTGGCTTGATCGTAAAGGTTGCTGGCTTGAGCAAGGAGTCACTGTATTGGTTGTAGCCCCCTGGTCAAGGCGCATATGAGAAAGCAATCAATGAACAACTAAAGTGCCGCACAACTGATGCTTCTCATCTCTTTCCCTTCCTGTCTTTCTGTTCCTATCTGTCCCTCTCTGTCTCTCTTGGTTAAAAAAATAAAAAGAAAAGATAGTAGAAACTATTGTTATCTGCAATTCTGACAGTTGGAAACAGACAATTGAATAGGTCAACTTCTTTTTTTATTAATAAGGAAGAATTTGATGTACAAAGTTAGAGCCTAGTCAACTGATATCCAGTAACTGAAAAAAATGTCTTAGTTTGGCTTATGATGACAGAAATACCAAAAACCGGGTGGCAAAAAATGTATTTCTCAGAGTACTGGAAACTGGAAGTCCAACATAAGATGCCAAAACTTTTGTGCTGTGTTGTCACATGTCAGAGAGAGAGGTGATCATTCTGGTCTTTTCTTAGAAGGACACTAATCCAGAGGACTCTACAGTCATAGATAAGAACCTTCCAAAGGTCCTACCTCTGAATACCATCAAATCAGGGCTTCAAAACATGACTTGGATGAACATAAACATGCAGTCCATATCAAAATACATTAAGATTCTTCATCAAATACCACTGTACACAATGTGGGAATCAATTCTGATAAAATCAAGTCCATTCCTTAACACACTGGAGAAAAGGTGAAGCACAGACAATACTACATAAGATAAATATAAAAGTGTCTGAAATGATAAATTATCAGAATAACCTGTGAAGATATATTTTGATATAATTACTTTTAATAGTTTTTGTTAACAAAGCATTAAAAAAACAACAAAATAAAAAATAAATGAATAAGTAAAGCAGTTCTTATTGGCTGACATAGCATTCCTTGATCCTTCCCTCTATCACACTACTTTAGATTTTTACTCAGAAGTAAAAATCTTAGTAAGACTTTTTTCATCCACTCAATCTAAAATTTCATCCCTACCCCATAGATTTTCTTATCTTTTTCCCTGCTTTGCCTTTTATTTTGTCCTTAACAATTACCTACCTCTTCTTATATTTTTATTCATCCTCTCTATTGTCTGTCTTCCTTGCTTCTCTTAAAGCTTCAGGAAATCAAGATTCTTACCACCATGTATAGCAGCATCTGGCATACAGTGGACACCTAAAACTTGTTGAAAGGAAGGATGGGGTTTGATATTCATTGCTGTAAAGGTTCGAGTTGTTCAACTAGAAGGTACACTTGAACTCAAATAAGAGGTGGACCTCACATTTATATGTTTTTCATCTGTATATACTTCAGGCAGAATACAAGATCTGGTCATATAAGACTACAGAACTTTGGTGGAAAATCATATGTCCTATTCTAGGAGAAGGACTCCTTCTCTGAATGTTATGTCAGCTCTACCAGGTGATTTGTTTTTCTCCCAAGTCCCAATACTGCTATAGCTGAATTTTAGCTTCCTTAACTCCATCCACACAATTCTCTCAAAAATTCAATGTTACCAATATCAACAATAATCAAAGTCGAGATGGCAACTAACTGATAATTTCTAGGCTGAATAATTCACACAGAGGGAGGGTAGTGTTATGATGTTTTCATTGTTATTATTAATATTTTGATTGGCATGTATAGTGTTATCAAGTTCAATGTTAATATGTTATAGCCTATATGTAGTGATGTAGTGTGTGTGTGTGTGTGTGTGTGTGTGTGTGTGTGTGTGTGTGTGTGTGTATTAATGGGATGACTTGCTAACATTGAAAAGTTGTGAGATTTTAAATTAAAATCTGGATTTCTGGCTTTTCCTGAAAAATAAAAAATTCAGTAAAAATGGTTAATATTCCTTATGACAATAATACGTGGAGTTAAGAAGTGTTTTACCCTCTGGTAGAGCATTAACTCTCTAGTTTTATCATACTTCTTGCCACTCTCAAAAAAAAATCTAGGTACTAATGCCTGAACTCAGTTGTTACTTACTATCATTTTGAAGCTATTGGATTTTATACCACCTGACATACTTTACCATTCATAAAATGCCTTTGCTATTAAATGAGTATTTGAATTTCTGTCTGTTCATAAATAAACATGTGTCCATGGATAGAATAGAATATAAATTATTATTTATTTCTTTGTAACAAATTACCTCTAAAACTTAGTATACTAAAACAATAAACATATATTCTCTCACATAGTTTATGTGAGTCAGGAATCTGGGGCAGGTAAGTGATGGTTCTAGTTTGGAATCTCTCTTAAGTTTGCTGAAAAGTGTTGGTACGGGATGTAGACAGCTGAAATCTTGACTGGGGCTAGAGATTCTGCTTTTGAGTGGACTCACTCATGTGGCTGTTGACTGAAGGCCTAATTCTGGGCTGTGTAGACTTCTCCTTTGGGCTACTTTGGTGACCTCCTAACATTTCAGTTGGCTTTGCCCAGGTGAATGATCAAAATTGTTAGGACAATGAGGAAGGCTGAGGTCTTTTATAATCTCATCTACATAGTCATACACTATCATGTTGGAAGTAAGTCACTGAAAAAAATGTCAAAGTGTTTGTAAAATTAGATGTAGCAATCTTGGCCTTGCAGTCTTATGCTGAGTTGCACCATCAAATAATTGCTTTATTTTTATCTAGGTATTATAAAATGCCTTCTGCTTTATCTAATTTTAATAGTTCAAAGTTCTTTATAGTTTATTATGTTTAAATTATTTAAACACTGGGGATCACAAGTTTATACAATTTATAATCTTTGAGTTTAAAAAATTTTTAAAACAGTTCCCAAAGAAATTTTTAACTTAGTTTTACGAAAACTACTCTTAAATTTTAGTAAGACACAAACTTTCAGAAAATTATTCTCAGTCACCTAAGTAATATCTCTGAAAAACTGATATACACCAGTAAATAACTGCTTACTTAATAGCACAAATATTTGCTATATATATTAAATGTATAGTTTGAGAGAGAGACATGTATGTATATGGTAGTACTATAGACAAATTTTTCTTAAACATTTGTAACTATAATCATCAGTAATACTCTGGATAGTAATAAGTTCTTCTGTTTTACTTTATTATTGTCTTTTTATATGACTAATATTCAACCTCAGCAGGACACACATCATTACTTTTGAATCCATTCATGAATTAAAAGAGTAGATGGGTTTCAGAACAAGAAGGAGTAATCTGAATGAAACAGGGACTTCAGAGCCAAGTTAGAAAACTTGATAAAAGAGATGTACCTCTTCTACTTTTTTATAGTAATGTCCTTCAAATCTTAACCTTCAAAACTCTTAGAAGTATTTTGATATATCCCATTTATATATTGATAATAGAGGCATTTTTATTACTTTGTTTTCATTTTTTCAGGATTAAGCAAACTGTGGTGGCAGGAAGGAGTACACATACATAGCCATTCACTTGTTAAAATAATTTTAATTTACACAAGATTTGGTTCCCAGGCGGTGCTGATATTATCTCAGATTCAAAGTGCTGACAAAATATTGTTATTATTTACCTCAAACTTACTCTTTTCTATTTATCTTGAAACATACTTTGTTTAGCTAGTTAGCTAGTTAGTTAGTTGGTTAGTTAGTTAGCTAAAATAAACTACAGATTCATTTTTTGAGATTGGGTTCATAGCATCCAGTTCTATAAGTTTGGTATCCATTTTCTACTCATGGTCAGGTTGGTAGCAGATGGATCAGCAGAAATAAACCTTTCTAAAGCCTTACATATTTCTATGAGGTAATAATTTTTATAGTATGTTATTCTTATAGTATATTCTTATAGTATATATAATTTTATTAAAAAGTTAATGATGACAGATATTTAATATTTCCTCTAATTTATTAGATTTCTCATTTATATCATTTGCCAGTTTGGGTTAATTTTTTAAAGTTACATTGAAATTTAATTTTTGAAAACAGCTTGCCTAACTACTTTCTTTCTTTCTTTCTTTCTTTCTTTTTTCTTATTGAGAGGAAGGAAGATAGTGAGACAGACTCCCACATGCACTCGGACTAGGATCCACCCAGCTGCTCCTGTCCAGGAATGATACTTGAATCAATCAAGTTATCCTCAGCACATGAGTCCAATACTCAGACCTAGCAAGCCACTGGCTGCCAGAGGGGAAGAGAGAGAGAAGGCAAGGGGGGGGGGCAGGAAAGAGAAGCAAATGATCCCTTTTCTTCTGTGCCCTGACCAGGAATTGAACCTGGGACGTCCATAAGCCTAGCCGACACTCCATCCACTGAGCCAACTGGCCAGGGCCCCTAAATACTTTCAAAATTTAAACTTATTTTTATCCCTGTGATTTAAAATGTGTAAAAATACACATAAAACTTGTTTTCTTATTAATTTAACAAGGCTGAGATTTATAATCTTTTTTCCTAATGACCATACAAGACAATGGTAAATAAATTCTTGCTCTACTTGTTAGGTACTATCCTGTGGATATATCCATATATTTCTATATTTAGATATATCTATATGTATATCTTCTGAAACACAATGAGAAGAATAACAACAATATGTTCTACAAATAGCACATAAATTACCCAAAGGCTAGAAAGAAAAGTGGAAAAAATTAAAAACAAGGCCATTTTTATACAAATTTAAGTTAGTCATCTGAAAAAAAAAACCACTATCTATAAAAAATAATTAAAGGAAAGCTGGTGAAATTGATAACATAAAGGTAGTAATTTCGGAATAAAGCTACAGAATAAAAAAAGCTACTAAAACATCTGAATTGGTATCATGTTAGATAGTTGAAAATGCCTAGCTAGATAAAATTCGAGTGTTTTAAAAATAAAATTAAGCAACGCCAAACTCCATCTTTGAGTTTTGTATAAAGTTTAACTGTTTTAAAAGTTCATCCTCATATATGTTCATGTCCTCTTAAAGGGCCTGAGCATAGACCCACTCTTTCATGCACATTCAACCTAAGCTCTAGTGAAGGGATAGCAGCACCAAAAGTGCCAGGGACATATGTAGAGGAACTAAATGGTCTAACTTTAAAGTTATGACTGTAGGGCAGCTCTTTCCAGGACTGAAATGCTGTCTGGAGCCACTATTCCTTTTCTGAGTACTTCTGCCGCACAGTCGGCACGTACATGTAGAAGTGCTTGCAGGTGACATTGTTTTTTTGTTGAGCCCTATTTCTACACAGCCTACAAGCATACAGTGGCACCAAATCTGAGTCTCCATTAACTAAGCTATCACTGCTCACCCCACCTTAATGATTCCCTGAGACACTGACCCACCCAAATGGCACATTGGCTTGAACTTCTTTCAGCAGCTGTTCCACACAAGAGGCTGGTCTTGGCTTGGACTGAGGACTTTCCTAAAATATCTTTGAGTTTCACAAACCTGAAATAAGCAGAGACTGTCTTGGTGTGCTCCGTAACTATGGTAAGTGACTCTAAGCTGGGCACTAGAAGTAGACCACCTCAGTTTGCAGTACAGCCTCTCCTAGGCTCTCCCAAGGCAAAAATGGTCAGGTACCAATGAAAGATCAATTTGTAGCTCATTACAGGTGACCCCAGACTAGGCATGGGCAGCTGTTGACTTTGGTCTGCACAGGAACCTTTCCCAAGAAGCCCAGAATCACCAAACCCTGAGGCTCTCTTCAGACCACACTAGAGAACAATCTTTGTAGCCCAATAAATGACACTCCCAAAGGGCGGACTGGCAGGTACCAGAGTCCTGATAAGCAAATCTTGCTCTTTGGGGTCAAACCCTGCACAACAGCTGCTCCATTTTAATAATCACCGTCCTCATAGCCAGGCAATCTCACTCATCAGTATAACAATAGCAATCAAGGATCAACTATAACAGAAGGACACATAAAACCCACACAATAAATACCATGGGAGCACCTGCATCAGGTGACCAGGGAAACTATACCACTGGGCCCTATAGGATGCCTACTACATAAAGTGACTCTGTCAAGACAGGGAGATATACCAGATCTACCTAATACATATAAAATAAAATAAAATGAAATACAATAAAATAAAATAAAATAAAATACAGGGAAGCAGCAATAATGAGGAGACAAAGAAGTATGTCCAAAATGGAAGAACCAGAGTAAATTCTAGAAAAAAAAACTAAACTAAATTGAGAAAAGCTATCTATCAGATACAGAGCTCAAAAACTGGTTATAAGGGGAAGAGCAGAGGAACTCCATGAGAACTTAGACAAAGATAAAAAAAATAAAAATAAAAAAGAACCAGTCAGAAACAAATATAATAACTTAAATGAAGAATTCATTAGATGGAATCAACAGCAATTTAGATGAAGTAGAAAATGGAATCAGAGATTTCAAAGATAATGTAGCAGATAAAAACATCAAAACAAACAAACATAAAAGAATTTAAAAATTGAGACTAGCTTAATTAAGGATCCACTAGAATGACATCAAACCTAACCACATTCAAATCATAGGGGTACCAGAAAAAAGGAGAGCAAGGCATTGAAAACTTATTAGAAGAAATAATGATTGAAAACTTTCTTAATCTGCTAATGGAAACAATCATACATGTCAAAGAAGGGCAGAGTCCCAAACAAAATGAAATCAAGGCCAACACCAATATACAACATAATTAAAATACCAAAAGTTAAAAACAAAGAAAGAATCTTAAAAGCAGCAAGAGAAAAGCGGTTAGTTACCTACAAGGGAGCCCCCATAAAATTTCTCAACAGAAAATTTGCAGGTCAGAAAGGATTGGCATGACATACTTCAAGTGATGAAAGGGAGGGACCTGCAACAAACATTACTTTACCCAGTAAGGTTATCATTGAGAATTGAAAGAGAAACAAACTGCTCCCAAGACAAGAAAAAGCTAAAGAAATGTATCACCACCAAACTGATATTACAAAAAATGATAAAGGAAGCTCTTTAGGAAGAAGAAAAAAATAATGAAAATAAGAATAATAAATAGCAATTACTACATACTTACCAATAAATACTTAAAATTTTTTACTGTTTATTTTATTGTTTTTAAAGAGAAGAAAAGAGAGAAAGAGGTAGGGACATCAATCTGTTTCTCTGTGTGTCTGGACCCAGAATCAAACCAATAACTCCCATTCCTCAGGACAATGCTCCAACCAACAGAGCCATCTAGCCAGGGCAATAATTACTTCAAATATAAATTAATTAAATGATCCAGTCAAAGAACATAGGGTAGCTGAATTGATCTGGATAAGAAAATAAGATCCATACATATACTGCCTACAAGAGACCCACTTCTGATCAAAAGATACACAGGCTGAAAGGAAAGAGATGGAAAGAGATATTTCATGTAAATAGAAACAAAGAAGCTGAGTAGCAATACTTTTATATTAGTCAAAATAGACTTTAAGTCCTGACCAGGTGGTGGCGCAGTGGATAGAGCATCAAACTGGGATGCAGAATACCCAGGTTCGAGACCCCGAGCTCGCCAGCTTGAGCATGGGCCCATCTGGCTTGAGCAAAAGCTCATCAGCTTAGACCCAAGGTCGCTGGCTCCAGGAAGGGGTGTTTCGGTCTGCTGAAGGCCTGCAGTCAAGGCATGTGTGAGAAAGACATCAATGAACAACTAAGGTGTTGCAACAGCAAAGAAAAACTAATGATTTATGCTTCTCACCTCTCTCTGTCCCTGTCTGTCTGTATCTATTTATCCCTCTCTCTGACTCTCTCTGTCCATGTAAAAATAAATAAATTAATTAAAAAAATAGACTTTAAAACAAGGCTACAACCCATTAACATCAATGAGTAGATCATCCAGAGAGAAAAATCAACAAGAAAACAATGGCCTAGGAAGACACATTAGAACATAAGGATTTTAATTGGTATTATTTAGAACAGGGGTGCCCACACTTTTTCAGCTTGCGAGCTACTTATAAGATGACCAAGTCAAAATGATCTACCGATAATAAAAATGCAAAACATAAATTTATTTCTTCTATATTATCATTATTTAAGTTACTATTATTACTATTTAATATTGTGTATTCTTCTTTCACCTTTCTCCTTCTCAGCTCTCTTTTCGGAGGAAAGTCAATGTCATAGTTTTAATGAACAGTCTGAAAAAGCCGCTCCACATTTCCCTTCTTTGGAATAGCAATGGCACACAGACAGATGAGGCAAACACACTTAGAATATGACATAGTGAAAAAAAATCTCCTCCCATTCTGTATGAAAGTGGTAGGTTTTAGGCTTCTTACTTGGACCAGCTATGGCACTCATTTTTATACCCTTTGTTGTATTTAGTTTAAATAAATTGAAGGCTAACTACGCAGCAATGTAACTGAACAAGTTAGCGCGGTTTAACGTGCATATGTAGGGTGTCAAAAGTTCAGAAGTCAAATTGGCTACCCTGTATGCCAATCAAAAGACAAATGTATTTTTAATGTCATGCGATCTACCCACACTTCCTTAGTGATCGACCAGTAGATCGCGATTGACGTATTGAGCACCGCTGATTTAGAACATTTCACTTCAAACCAGCAGAATATACATTTTTTTCAAGTGCACATGAGACATTTTCCAGGATAGATCATATATTAGGTCACAAGACAACCATAAATAAATTTAATAAGGTTAAAATATCAAACATTTTTCTTATCAAAATGATATGAAACTATTAAGTAACTACCAATTTGTACTTTTTAATTCTTCCCCCGTTTTCACCCATTCTCACAAACCCCTCTCCTCTGTCCATCCTTAGTCTGTTCTCTGTATCTACGAGTCTGTTTCTATTGTGTTTGTTTATTTTTTTATTTAGATTCCCCATATAAGTGAAATCTATGGTATTTGCCTTTCTCTGTCTACTGATTTCATTTAGCATAAGGTGCACTATGTTCATCCATGTTGTTGCAAATGGTAAGATTTCATTCTTTTCTATGGCCAAGAAGTATTTACTCTGTAAATATGCCACAGCTTTTTTATTCACCCATCTACTGATGGGCACTTAGGTTGTTTCCATTTCTTGGCTACTATAAATAATATTCATAGAAGAATCACAATGATGTAAGTTACAGCATAAAGAATATGGCAATAATATAATAACTACATGCGGGGCCAGGTGGATACTGGAAATATTGGGAAAACCATTCTGTAAAACATATGATTGTCTAAGCACTATGTTGTACATCTAAACCTGGTACAGAATAATACTGAATGTAAACTGTAATTGAAAAATAAAAATATGATATGAAACGGGAATTAATTACAATTATAAAACTAAAAACCACACAAACACATAGATACTAAATAATATGTTACTAAATAATGAATGAAAAGAAAGAAATAAAGAGGCCCTGGCAGGTTGGCCCAGTGGTAGAGTGTCGGCCCAGCATATAGAAGTTCCAGGTTCAATTCCTGGTCATGGCTCACAGGAGAAGCACCTATCTGCTTCTCCAACCTTCCCCCTATCCTTTCTTTCTATCTCTCCTCCCTCCCATAGCCAAGGCTCCACTGGAGCAAAATTGGCACAGGCACTGAGGATGGCTCCATGACCTCCACCTCAAGTGCTAGAATGGCTCTGATTGCAGTGGAGCAACATCCCAGAAGGGCCGAGCATCACCCCCCGGTGGGCATGCCAGGTGGATTCTGGTGGGACATATGTGGGAGTTTGTCTGGCTCCCCCCTGCTTCTCACTTTGGAAAAATACAAATACAAATAATAATAATAATAATAAAACAAAAAAAATACCTTGAGACAAATTAAAATGAAAACATGACCCAAAAATTTATGGGACATAGCCAAAGAGGACAGGTTCATAGAAAGGAATTCATACCAGTGGAGGTCTAGCTCAAGAAAAAAGAAAACCTCAAATAAAAATTCTAATCTTATACCTAAGGGAACTAGAAAAAGAACAAGCAAAGCCCAAAGAATGTAGAAAGAAGGGAATAAAAATGATCAGAGTGAAAATAAAAAAAACAAAGTCTAAAAAAATACAACTCTTTATTTAAATGACAGCCATTTTTTAGCAATAAAGTATTTTTTAACTTTTGTTATATACATTGCTATTTTAGACATAATGCTTAATAGACTACAGTATAGTGCAAATATAACTTTTATATGCATTGAGAAACCCCCCAAATTAGTGTGACTCATTATATAGCAATATTTGCTTTATTTCAGTGGTCTGGGACTGAACCTGCAATATCTCTGAAGTACGCCTCTATAGAAAAGAATAATTTTGATCCTGTTCAACGGACCCTGTGGCCTTGTCTCTTGAAATATCTGTGTGGATCACGCTATCCTTTTTATGAGCAGAGAAGAGCCAGATTTGTTATTGTGACAAATACACAGAGCCCTTACATTTTAAAACACTGCAGTAGAACACAGAAAATAATCAAAAAATAAAACAAATCATAGTAAGCCAAGAATCGATAACACTAAAGTCCCTGATCTGGATAATCTTACAAGTCTGCTTTCTAATGTTAATAAAATAAGAAGAAGAAAACTTATAGAAATGTGCAATTTAAATGTGATTCTGGAGTTAATGAAGCAGTGATTTTTCTCAGCTTTTAATAGGTCACAATTAATGAACCCCCAATCAATATAAAACATCCTAACCACAGAACCATTGCACTTACCCATGATGGTTAGGGCTGTAGCTTTTGTTAATTCTTCTTTCATTGACTCTATTACTTCTAAATTACCACCATCTAGGTTGCATCTATTTATGGTTCCATTTCCCGAACTGATCCAATAAAGCTTGTTTTCCACATAGTCTATCGATAGACCTGTAATTAAATAATACATCTTAAACATAATAGAAGCCACTTAAATTGTAATAGTCGCCTTGCACTGGATTTGAAAAGAAAAAATATACTGCAAACTCAAATTTTTGTCTTAAAATATAAGGTCTACCTTATGGGAGATAAAAAGGGGTGGGGTAATATAATAACAGATAAATAACAATACAAGATAAATTCTATGTTTTGCATACTTACAGTTGTAAACCTACTCCTGTCAACTCCTGTACACATATTGTTTTACCTCTCTGTGAAACAATATACTTTTATAGGCACTTAACCCTTATCTCTATTGATTATCACAACAGCCTTGTGACATTGAGTTATACTTTATGCATAAGGAAAAGTTAAGGAAAATAATACATAGTCATTAAATGAGTCCCTAGATAGTAGGGGGTCATTACAGAAACTTCAATAAAGGTTCAGTTTTCAAACTGAGTACTTGTCTTCTTATTATACCAGCTGGCTTCAGAAAGTTTTATGTGTAATATTCATTTGGGATACTAATTTGACTTATAAAATTTATAATTGCTTTTCTACTTTGAATAAAATTTACATTAGGCAGATATAGACTTAAGTTGGAGGTTTCAACATTTTTCAAGTTAATTCAAAGTTAGAAGAATTTTAACAATTAATAATTTCACTGATATATGGACTTAAATTAGACTCATTAGGGGCTGTCTAGAGAGATAAACGACTCTACAAGTAAGTGAACTAAGCCTAAGTCACAATGTGTCAAAATCGGTAAGCTTTTTTGTACTTTATGAATTGTTTCATATATAATAATGGTGTTTATGATTTTCAAAACTCTCAGCAAATGTGTATTTTTTAATTGCCAAGGGTTCTTAGTACACATCTTTTTAATTACTTGCATGCTCAAGAGGCTTAGGATCCACATTATACCAATAACTCCGTGGCTTCATTTAGATTTGTCTGTGATCCACAACTACTTGTGGAAAAGTGCACATGGACATACATACATACACTCAGGCATAAAATACAATAAACTGTTTCTGAGATCTCCCTCAGAAAATAAATTGAACAAAAACAAAAATATCTCCTTCCTATGAAAAATATCTAAGATTTAAATTAAGAAAAAGGAATGAAGGAAGGGAAAAGGAAAGAAGGAAGGAAGGGACAAAAGGAAGGAGGAAGGGAAGGACAGAGGGCAGATAAATGAAGAGAATTACAGGTTCATATACATTGAGAGAAGATTAAATTGCCAAAATATTCTCAACTATATATAGTTCAAGTCCAAAGAGTAGAATTGATTTATCAGACCAGTTTTAATCATGAAGAAATAATCTAACAAGCTCATACAATATACTAGAGATTTATTGACTTATTGGTAGGTTTTGCTAATAGAAGTCTGGAAGGTTCATCAAAAAAATCACAATCCATAAAATTAGATGATTCAGAAAGAAATTTTCAGATTTCTTTTTTTTTTTTTTTAATTTTCTTTATTCTTTTTTACAGGGACAGAGAGAGAGTCAGAGAGAGAGGGATAGATAGGGACAGACAGACAGGAACAGAGAGAGATGAGAAGCATCAATCATTAGTTTTCATTGCCGTCGCAACACCATAGTTGTTCATTGATTGCTTTCTCACATGTGCCTTGACCACGGGCCTTCAGCAGACAGAGCAACCCTTTGCTGGAGCCAGCGACCTTGAATTCAAGCTGACGAGCTTTTTGCTCAAGCCAGATGGGCCCGCACTCAAGCTGGCGACCTCGGGGTCTCGAACCTGGGTCTTCCGCATCCCAGTCCAACGCTCTATCCACTGCGCCACCGCCTGGTTAGGCTCAGATTTCTTTCTAATGTTCACAGTGGAGGATATCTTCTAATCACAATGGAAAAATAATGAAATCACCACTATCACAGTCATATCCTTTGGTATAACATTTTCATGGTGAAACTTCATTAACTATTCAATTTTTTTTAATGAGAGAAACTTGTTTACTTTGTAGGCACATTTATACATCTTTTATAGTATAAAAAATTCTGGTTTAAAGCATATAATTATAGAAGTTATTTTTATTTTATTTTCTGTTTAGTTGACTATCTAAAGTCCATAATTCAAATCTCTAATGAGCAATAAAGAATATCTTTATTAAAAATTTATGATATAAAATATAGCTCCAAACTTTCTGTTGTCTAATTATCATCAGTAATTGAATTAACAAATACATTTATAAAGAATTCCATTTAGGAACGTTATCTGTCCATCTAGGTAGTTTAAATTTTAACTCTTAATCAAGCCAAACCATCAGAGAAAATACACTTATAAATGGCTATGTTTTGTGCTTTTGTCCCTCTCTGAATCTCTTACCGAATTGAGCTTTGATATGGTGATATATATCCTAGGTATAAATGAAGAATGCTATAAGAAGAGGCTATAAGAAAAGTACTGTTATTCTTCCCAGGATACAGTGTCTGAATGTAGTACAACACACTGTGACCTCTTCATACAAGGACCCATGGGAGAAAATTTTTTCAGGGCTCAGTGCCAGATAAAGCTATATATGGGAAATATAAAATTATAACTAATCATATTTCTCTCTTTGCTTTGGCACAAAGAAATTGAAGAGTTCAATTAGGAGCCACATCCAGCAACTGTAAAGGAATTTCATTTATGCTACTGTTTTACATCTGGCTTAAGTAGAATAATCTCTTATTGTCCTTTACCTTGATTTTAAAAATAAATATTATTATTCTGACCTTTCTTAAGGAATGATTTTAAATTTTCTCAACCTCTTTTTGGTTGGAATGTGCATTCTTACTGAATGTGTCTAACTTCAAATTAGTCCACACTATCAGACCTTTCTCATTTACCAACACCTTGTAGTTTCTAGAGTCTAGCTTACATTATGTAAAGCAGTTATCAAGAAGAGCAGGGAAGTTACAGTTTGGATCAAAGTTCTCCCCTCTACTACTCAACACATTTGATATGGACTGTGAGTGCCTACAAAGAAATAGCTGTATCAATAAGCTTTTTATCTTCAGTGCCTAGCACGATTCCTAAAGAAAAGAAAATAATAAACATTGAATGAATAAATTCGTTATTTAAATAATTCCATTGTAAAAATTATAAGTTTCCTCAAGGAGCTCTGCTAATAAAGTTAAATTATCCTCACAAGAGACTTTTAATATAGCACTTCTTCCCAGACTCTAGGATAATAAGGAAGAATAGGTCTATTTGGTACAGCATAAATTTTTATATCAACATTAAGATCAAATGTTCTAGAATGAATAGTTTTCAGATTCACAAGAAAAAATATTTAAAGTTTCTATATTATCCTATATATGCATGTGATATCTGCCACCTAACCACCTACATGCAGTGGTAGGAGGCAAATAATTCAAATACTGATTCTCTGTCCTAATAACCATTTTAAGTATTAAAAAATGATACACCAAAAAATAGTTTATTATTTTATGCATTTAATACTTAAATAAGAATAAAGGAGGTACACAAAACTAGATTGTGTTATAAGAAAGAATTTTAATCCTGGCCAGGCAGTGGCGCAGTGGATAGAGTGTCGAACTGGGACATGAAAGACCCAGGTTCGAGACCCCAAGGTCGACAGCTTGAGCGTGGGCTCATCTGGTTTGAGCAAAGCTCACCAGCTTAGACCCAAAGTTGCTGGCTCAAGCAAGGGGTTGCTCAGTCTGCTGGAGCCCCACAGTCAAGGCACGTATGAGAAAGCAATCAATGAACAACTAAAGTGCCACAACAAAAAACTGATGATTGATGCTTCTCATCTCTCTTTGTTCCTGTCTGTCTATTCCTCTCTGACTCTCTCTCTCTGTAAAAAAAAAAAAAAAAAAGAATTTTAAAATATTAATGAAAAAAATTTAAATAATACCCAACAAAAAACAATAAAACTGTTATTTAAGGTATTTTCATATTGCTCCTTGATTGGTACCCTCACATGCAATTTTTTTCACTTATGAACAGAAAAATATTACTACGGGTTCTTAGAATACAATGTTGCACAGATGAATGTTAAAAAAGAATAAGGAATGAGAACTTGTGACTTTCACATTGGTCAGCTGCCCAGGTGCCCACCTTAGAGAGGACCCTGATTACAAGTGTCATTTTAACAACGGGTTTGACAAATTTAACCAAAAATTAGGTATCGGTTCTGCTGAACTAGTGCTGAACCAGCTGAATCCCACCACTGCCTGCACGTTTCTTTAATGTTCCTAAGTGTGTTTATTCCCAAGTTTATAAAATAAGATTGACATCTTTTTAAAATCCTATTATGAATTCAAGAAACAGGTTACACTGTGGTGAATGCCAGAAGGGGGTGGGACGTGGAGAAGGTATAGGGGAAATAAATGATGTTGGATGAAGGCTTGACTTGGGAGGATGAACACACAATACAGTGTACAGAGGTGTGTTATAGAATTGGGCACCTGAAACCTGTTAAATTATGTTAACCAGTGTCACCACAATAAAAATTCAATTAACAAAGAAAAATAGAAACTGGTTATAGGTTTTAAATGTATAAGCATGTTTAGAAGTACATATTGCAAAGTTTACTAATATAAATGTTTCCACATAAGATTATTTTGTTTTGCTATTATCATATACTTTGTTCTTAATAAAACTGAAAAGTTAATTGGTATCTGTTGATTGAAATAATTTCTGAATCAGACTTCTGTTTCAGTTCAGTAAAGATGACTCACTAAGCAGTAGACTAAGAGTAGTTTGGATGCAATTAAAACTACTGAGTGATTTCAGGATACTAATCAATAGACATGAGAAAACAGACAATACCTGATGAGCATGTTGATAAAATTGTCCATGAACCTATGCAAATAAATATGATTATATCAGTCTGAGAAAGTCCTCAGACTGGGTTACTGACATTAAAAAAAAATCTTCAAAAGGGCTGTAGAATATGACTGACAAATGTAGTCTTATGTGTTTACTCAATATATAGTAATATAGCCTCATTTCTGCTAAACATTTATTTTTTACATCATCTGGATCAAAGGAGAAAACATAGACTTCACAATATAATAGGTCTGTCAAAAAAAAGTCCACATTTAAATTGAAAAACGTTTTATGAAAATAAATATATACCTTTTTTTAAAGCTTATTTTTTTAAATTTCTTTTTATTTTATTCATTTTAGAGAGGAGACACACAGAGAGAGAGAGAGAGAGAGAGAGAGAGAGAGAGAGAGAGAAAGGGGGGAGGAGCTGGAAGTATCAACTCCCATATGTGCCTTGACCAGACCAGTGCAGGGTTTTGAACTGGCGACCTCAGTGTTCCCAGGTCAACACTTTATCCACTGCACTACCACAGGTCAGGCTGAAAATAAATATATACCTTTTATCTCTTTTGTATTATTATAATAATGCAGTTAATTCATATGCTTTGACTTTAACACTTTTTTCTTTATTTTAAGCCAAAGATTTCCTTTAATTTATATTTCATTTGAACATTTAATTGAAATAGGCTATTTTTAAAAATTAATTGAAACAATATAATTTACTAAAATTATATAATTTTCTCATAATAGAAATGTCTTACATTGATTCAGAAAGTTCTATATAATATTTTAAAAATATAATCAAAATATATATTGTATATAATACTAAAAAGTATAGGTTCATCAAGTTTTAAGTGTTATGATTAAGACTGAAAAGTTTATCTTATTTATTTTTTTTTCAAATTCCTCAAAGCTAAATCAGTGTATTAGGTAAATTGAAGTTAAAACAAAAATGCAAATATAGAAAAAAAAGAAAATTTTAAAACTAAAACTTTCTAGATGTAGTAATTTTAATATTATTTTCATCACTTTTCATATTTCATTTCAAAATTTTCATTTTTGGTTGCATATTATAATTATCAGAAAAGTTATTAAAAATACTGATCCCTTGGCCCCCACTTCAAGAAATTTTAATTTAATTGGTTTAAGATGGTCCCAGGCATTTGTATTTTTAAAATGTCTCTCCAGGTAATTTTAGAATGTAACACTTCAGCTATTTCTTTTAAGCAATGTATTTTTTTATAATCTTTGAAACCTGAATTTTTAATATGTTCAACCAGGCATCTTAAATTTGTCTGGAAAATGTATCATGATGGTGGAATCTCTGGAGGCAGAGAAACATTAAGAGGTTAATGAGAAAAAAAAAAAAAGCATCATATGGTTACTAAAATGTAGATAATGAACTTCTAGGCCTCTGGCCCTGGTGGGCTGGCTCGGTGGTAGAGCATCAGACTGGCATATATATGTCTTGGGTTCAATTCCTGGTCAGAGCACACAGAAGAAGCAACCATCTGCTTCTCCACCTCTCTATAGTTTCACCTTCCCACAGTTTGTCTCCCTTGGAAGTATAAGACTCTTTTCATTTGTCTTGTCACTTCTGTACAAATGTATTGTTCTTTGTTAAGATGCTATGAGTCTCAGCTCTGACCACTTCTTTGAGTTATTCATCAATGACTTTCTCCCACATGTATACAAGCTACTTCTGTGGATAAACACTGTTTTTCTTTTTATAATCTGTATTTTGTCAGGCTAATTTTCAGGGTCCCAACCAGAGAACATAGGAAGACAAAGATAAAAGTTGCTGGGGTTTTTTTTATGACTCTGCAAGTATTTATACTGTTCTAATCTTAACTTGATCTAAATTATTCTTTGGATCATTCTTCTCAGTTTACTGTGTTTTAAGAATTTATTAAAACCATATAGAGTCACTGACCTAACTTAATTAACTTAGTCACTGTTGCTTACCATATTAAACTAAGGCTTTATCATCTCCTTCATTCTCTACACATGAATCATTGTACCTTGGGCAATTTATCCTATATTTCAAGCTCTTGATGACTGGCAAAATTAATGTGCCTTGTGAAAATAACACATGTAAAAATGAAAGAAAGACCAGGGCAAGGACAGAGTATTTCATGAGAAGAGTTTTTCTCTAAAACATCATTTTAAAAGCTTTAATTTATATAGTTTTATAATCTTCTAAAGCTGTATTTAATAACTTGACAGGTAAAATAGAACAAAATGTTTTTAAAAACACTGGATTGTGTCATTTTAATACTTTTAAATTTTAGTGTTCGTCAATATAATGCTTAACATTCCCTTATGTTAGATATTTTTTTCCTAGCCACACAGAAATTTTAAGTTTTCTGGACATCACACTGTTTTGTGTCTATTATGCCTGTTAAACAGACATTAGGCTAAGGATAAGAAAAACCCTTTGTCCTATCAGTTCTTATCTTTTGAAATTTAATTGAAATCTGAAACTATCACCAATTTGGTTACAATTCCTCTATTTTTCTTTTCCACAAACAAATTGCTGTTTTCTCTATTTTTTGTATAGTCTAGTCATATAAACTTTATGGTATCTGGAAGATAGTACTTATAAACAAACAACATTAAGCGTTTTTGCGTTGCTTACTGTGGACAAGGCCCACTGGACTGAGGACGACATAGGTGCAGAGACCTGGCTCCAGAGACCAGGTTCAGTGACACAGATCTGTTTTATTGAAGAAGTAAGCTAGCTTATATGCACAGGTTCAGCCTATAGGGCATTACAGTGTGTTCTTCAAAGCCAGTGGTTAAAAAGATCAGGGAGCTGCCTGCTTGGCGCTGAGTCACTTCCTTACAGCGGGCGAGCTCCCTCCCAGGTTTGCCAGAGAGGGTTTCCAAAGCTGGAGTGTTCTCACAGCATTGTATCAGCCACAGCTGCTAGGAATGTCTCTGCGCTCTACCTACAGATTACCTCGACTAAAATCTCAACAAATGGTCTGCAGTTATCTGTGTCATTTTCACAGATAGTGTTTAGTGAATACTAAATCATGACCTTGATAAATTGGTCCCAGGTTTTATTTTCAGGGTCTGGTACTGAGTATATATTTCATAATTATTTTTTAATAACTTTTTTTTTACATTCAACATTTGAAAGAATAAGAAAATGAATGATTAACTAAAATAGTGTGGTTGGGCAAACAAGTGTGTTAGGGTTCCTTGCCTTAATTTTGCCTGATTTGTACATGAGCACAGGGCAGCGCCATGTGTGTGTGGTCTACGTGAGGCTGTGGATGGTTGCCCTCATGGTGGCATATTGCAAATTGCAGATTGCCTGCCTGTTTGGGAGGGGCCATTGTTTGCAGGAGAAGGGTTTTTCCCCAGTCTGTTTTGCTGGAGAGTGCTGAGAAAGGAAGCGCTCTTCCCTGCCTATGTGCTCATAAGCCATTATGAGACTCTAATAAAGGAATGGCCCACCATTTTCTGGCTCCACAGTTCCTTTACCATCTGCCCGAATCCAATATGAACCTGCATGTTCTTGGCCACAGGCCTTAAAAGTGTAACATGTTTAAATTATTTGTATACATATGCATGTGTAATTCTAATATTGTTTTGTCCATTCCTCTGGTCTTTTTAAAAACCTATTTTTAACATTTCTTTTGGGTTATACCTTTTATGTTATACTGATGTACTTTAGACATAATAAAAGGACTGTAATGAGTAATGAGTATATAGTATAATAAAACTGCATATCAAGTAAGAAAACATACCCAGTAATTTGTTTTACTATTATTTTTTAAATGAATGTTTGATGTGGTAAAAAGTGCTTATGAATGTTATCTATGAATAGATTTCAAAATCCACATTATATAGCATATGGTTGAAATAATTGAATAATAAAAATTATTTTGTAGGTTTCCAGAAGGTGCACTTGAAGGTTGAGTTAACAAATAACGTTTGGTTGGGATTGTATTAAAAATAAAGAAAAAACATCAAGGTAATATATATATAGTACAGAGGTTCTTAAGAATAAGCCATGAAAGATAATGCTGATTGACAAGCCAAGTTGTTTATAAGGTTTAAAGAAAAAAAATCATAATATGTAAACATTTTAAACATGGAAATAGTTTTAAGTAGTAAATTAAGATCGTCAGTTATGAAAACTGCTCTAAGCACTAGAAGTAACCAAGACTGAACAATACATCTTAATCGAGAATATTTAGTTCAATAGTAGATAATAAAGAATGTTGATTTGTATTTAACAGAAACAGAATTATTCAGCCCAGACTGCCTGAGGCTGTAATTACTGAGTCTTCAGTGATACATACTCATAAAATGCCAAGTTGGTGTTTCGATAAGATTTTAATGCACTTGTATTTCAAATATATCACATATATGGATTTAACAGCAAACAAGCAAGGGAAACCCAGTGAATTGGAACATAAAAGTAATTCTACACCCTAGAACCGTGATGGTGAACCTATGACACGCGTGTCAGCACTGACACGTGTAGCCATTTTTGATGACAGGCGGCTGCATGCGGGCTGCATATCAGAGAAGTATGGGCCGCATGCCAAGAAGGACATTTCATCCTCAGCTCCTGCATGGCCAGGTGCAGTAGCCGAGGATAAAACATTTGCTATTGTGTAAACACTCTGTGCGGGAGGTCCGTAGGCCAAAACAACAGAACTCCGGCACAGAGCATCAGATTCTGGGACTTCCGGTTGGCGAATTTTGACACACCAAGCTCAAAAGATTGCCCATCACTGCCCTAGAAAGCCTATCTCAGTGACACTGCTGTTTAAATCCAGCAATTAGAGATTAAGAAATAATTAATTGTGAGGCATAATAATTGGCACATAGGTAAAATTGGTTCTTGCATACTATTGGCTGCTTAGAAAAGCTGACTACTATGTTCTAATCAAGCCCATATTTCTGAGAAGTATCCAAGCTTTGGATTTTTTCCCCACTTTTTATGCTTGAAAGAGTACCAGTTTTATTCCCTGATCTTTGCTTGATTTCAGATAATTACTATATGAAATTAAGCTTCTGTGGACATAACATAATTGTTAAGCTTTAATATGGTTTTGGAGGGAAATAAACAGATTTGAGTCCCAACTCAACCATTCAACATAGGCAACTAACTTGTTTCAACAAACTTGTTTCTAAATTCATAAAAGAAGTATAAGAAAGCCTTTCAGAAATTATTACTGTGAGCTGATTAATGCAAAGCATTTTGGAAATTCTTGACATATTCTAAGTGTTTAAAATGTAGTTACTATAATTATGTTATATTTTGCCAAAGTTATAATGTATCATATACCCCAGGGTAAATGCCTATAACACAACAGTGGTAGCTTCATGGTGAGAATAGAGGTTCCATAAAAAGTGACAGACAATGATTGTTTTAAGTTGACACTTCCCAGCCTTACCAGACAGGAGATTGTGTTTTCTCCTAACATACTGGATAAAAATAATTTATAATCTGACAATCAATATTCATGAGGAGATAATCATCTGAACAACAGCCTCCTCTATTCTAATCACTTCATTATTCTCATGAAAATGGTTTAGGGAATGCAGTAGGCATAAATTTAAGCCACAGATTTCCTGGACTCATTATAAGACTATAATCACAATAATTTTCTGTAGTAATAAATATTAGTGAAATTCAATGAGTTATTAATAACACAGTAATCAATATCCCTTTGTATGTATTTCATGGTTACAATCATGATGTGTACAAACAAAAACAGATTTTATTTATTTTCTTCATACATTTACATGTCTATTAACAGTATTGGCAAATTCCATTTTAGAACTCATCTCAGGAATGGTTCTACAAAAATCTTGTAAAATGGGATTATAATGACATGAATTCATGAGAGTATTTCAAAGATTCTTCATATCAGACATTTCCTTTGTGATAAGGTGCCAAGGAACTGCAAAATTGTTAACATTAGTATTTTAAAAGGAAGAGTCAGGCCTCCTTACCCCGCCTTTCTGAGGAAGAAAAAACAAGAAGAGATGCAGAGGCAAAAATCAGCTAGTCATAGTATAACTAGTTCCTATAGTTCTCTGGAAGGACTGATGCCACTTACTAGATAGAGCAAAGAAAATAGAACCTATCTGAAAACCCCTTCCTCTTCTCTTTCCTTTTCTTAAAAGCCTTTAGGAAACAATGTATATGTACCTTAATTAAAAATTCCTACACAAATCCTGACTCTTCCTCTCATTCTGGAGTCATGAGAGCAACGCATGCCTCTAAACAAAGGGATTATGAACCTCTCCCCCTTCACGAAAACCTGTATTCTGTAACATCTTATATGCTTTCTAATAATCATCATTTTGAAATGTTTGTAGGTACATAACTTGTAAACTAAGCAAGCGGGGACTAGCTTTAGACCTCCGAATAAGCTAACCCCAACACTCTTAGCAAAAGTAACTTCATTTAGCTTCTCTCCTTATCCTAAACTAAACATTTCTCACTATTGTGGCAACAGGGATAGGTTGTAAATCCTAGAAGGTTTGAAAATGTCTTTGTCAGGTATGTAAAACACTCATCACTATTGTGTTATCTTATAGTCTTAGTGTGTAGGAATGTTTTTTTTTTCCTTTTGATAGATCCTATAGATAAATGTTGTAACAAGACAGCAAAAACTCAATAAGCTTGTTAGAAAATGACTTTTGTACCATGCTTCCCCACCTTTCCCCCAACCAGTATGTGATTATGTATAAATGCAGCCTCAGAGCTGTATTCTTGACTGCATGATTTGGGTTTGATAATGCCCTATGCATGTCACCGGCTTAATAATAAAGTTCCTCCAAAAATTTCTTCTATAACCTACCTTGGTGTCTCTATGTAACTTGCAGAATTACTTTACAACACCTTATGAGTCTTAACATATGCTGCTACACTAAACAGCAGTTTAAATTTATATGTAAAACCAAGAAAAAATATTTTGTCCACTTATTTGCATCACAGCTTTAAGCTCTCCATTAGAGGGAAAATAAAATAAAAGCAAAAAGTAATTTTAAAAAAATGAAAGGTAATAAACCAAAATGTTTTAGGGTTTTGTGTAAATTAGTAAAAAATATGTTATTTAATATATTTTAAGCAAATATTTCAATACAAAAGGGAAAATAATTTTAAACAATAGTTACCATGCAACATAGTTTTAAATCAGTGTATATTTTTAACTTCATTCCATCCCTCACAAATAAAGAATTTAAACTCACTGGAAATAGAAATTTTCTGCTATAAACTAATTCACAGTGATATTTATATAGTTAATTTACCAGTAAGAGCTTTCTTAGCCTATTAGGTTAAATAAAAAATTACAATAACTGAGTTAGAATAAAAAGGGGTTACTATAAAAATATGTTGGTATTATCTTTATACTCTGTGCCAAAAGAAATAGTTAATAAGTAGATAACTTGAGCAATACTATATCATGAATCTATACCCAGATCATCTAGTAAGCATATTTTTTTTAGATAGTAATCCTAGTTAACTAAGGTAAAGGAAGAGGTCTTAGTTTTATTCAATCTGTATGAGACTCTTGCTATGCTATAGGAAATTATTCACTTCATTCTACAAGTAGTTACTGAAGATCTACTTTATATCCCACATTGAAATTTGAGCTGAGGACACAATGGTAAATAAAACAGGTATTGTAGTTACCTTTCTAGTTGATAAGCAATTGTTTATCAAACATTCAACAAACAAAAAAAATTAAAATAATGTTAAGAGATAAAATGTGAAATAATGATGCTAAAAGTGTCTAAGAGACTTTAGCATAGTCATGGAGATCAGGGGAAGCTTCTTTGAAGAACTAATACCTGAGTTAAAATTTGGCAGATAGGTGGAAACTAAATAGAGTTAGAAGATATTTCTGGGTAAAGGAATACTTGATTAAAATATACTGTTAAAGGAAGGAGAATGGCAAATTGAGAAAATCAAAGAAGAGAAATATAGGTGGGATGAATAATTTTGAGTCAGTGAAATTCTTTTTAGACTGTAAGTTCCATAAGGAAAGAGACTATATCTTCCTTATTCATCTCTTTTTCATTAGCTGGATATTGTATACTCATTTTTTTTCTTTAAGATTTATACATACATAAAAACCAGCTTTGTCATTAATAGGTTAAGCATTGTTACTGTTATATTATCCACAGTGCTTACTGTAGTACATTGACAGTACCCACTTAACTCATGGATTTGGATTTAATAAAGAAGGATTGATTATGGAGTTGTTTGTTTTTCTTTTTCTCTTTCTCTTTCTTTCTTTTTTTTAAATTTTTGTATGGAAGTATTTCTGCAACTATTCAAAACATCCTATTTTTGTTTCTTTTTCTCCTCCTAGGTTAAAAATGGCATTATTTTATTTTATAAAATAATCTACATCAAAGTTAACATAGTTCAAAACTTTGATGATAGTGTGTCAAAATGTCTAGGCTATAGACCTCAGTTATTTAATTAAATATTAATTTAGGTGTTGCTGTGAAGATATTTTGGAAATGTGATTATTATCTGCAATTGGCTAAAGAAAATTTTTTTTCAAAATAATCTCAGTGTTTCTAATTAAGTCAGTTAAAAGGCTGTAAAACCAGAACTGAGTTTTCCCTGAAGAAGAAATTCTGCCCCTGGTATACAATTTAACTGCTGCTTGAGATCTTTCAGCCAGCACAAGGATTTAAATTTTGCCCAGCCAAATCCCATAATCTCATGAACTAAATACTTATAATAATCTCCTTCTATAAATCTATATTTATATTGATCATCTGTTTTCCTCTCCACACACACTACAGGTTCTGTTTTTCTCATGAAAATCTGATGGATACAAAAGTGTGTCCTGCCTTGGTGGGTTGTTTCAGTGGTAGAGCGTCAGCCTGACTTTTGGATATCCTGGTTTCAATTCCCAGTCAGGGAACACAGGAGAAGTGCCCATCTGCTTCTCCACTCCCTCCCTCACTTCTCTCTCTTGTCCTACCCTCCTGAAGCCATGGCTCAATTGGAGAGAGTGGGCCCCAGACACTGACACTGAGGATGGCTCTATGGCCACTGCCTCCGGTGCTAAAAAATGGCTTCAGTTGCAATGGAGCACTGGTCTCACATGGTCAGAGCATTGTATTCTAGTGGGTTTGCCAGTGGATCCTGGTCAGGGTACATGAGGGAGTCTGGCTCTGCCTCCCTTCCTCTCACTATAATTAAACAAACAAACAATAAAAATAAAATTGTGTCCTATTACAAATCTTTTTTTTAGAGTCAGCTGGTAAAGAATACATTAGTGTATACATTATACATTTTTTACTAAGAATATTTTTTAATGCATTTTAAACTATCGAAAAAGAATACATGAAATTTGATAGAAGAGTCAAAACCTAAGACAAAGCTCACTGGCTACATTAACATGTCTTATTATTCCAATGTCTTCAATGTCATAACTTTACTATTCTAATTAACTCTTGTCCAGTAAGATGAGAGCTGCAGGTAATCTTATTGTTCATTTCCGGAACTTCCTGAATAACCCAATAACTGTTCAGCAAACAAGCACCAAATGCCTCTTTTTACTCAAGACTCTTTGAACTACCTTCACTCAAAATCTTCTTTGTATCCGCCAACCAAAAATTAGTATATAATAATTTTTAACCCTAAACAAGACTTACTGAAACATCTGTCTTGAACCACAGGGCAAAATCTCAATTACTATTTTAATTTTGCCCTTTCCTCTCTGAGACACTAAGATGCTCTCTCTTATTGAGGCATACAAGAAACTCAGCATTGTCTAAACCATAGGTTGTTTTGGTGATATGTTGAGGAGCAAGCATTTAATACAGAAGAGAAACAAAATTAATAATCAGTCATGTGTTAACATTCCACAGTTCTGTGTATTGAATACTTTATTGTATTTCATTTGAATCTTTTCATGAAATAGAGAATAAATTTTCCTAATACAGTTAAATCACCTTTGTAAAGATAAAAAATTCCTTTTGAATATTATCATTCCTTTTCACAGATGTCTTCTATTATAAAACAGGTCTGCATATTTCCAGTTTACTTTTCTTTCTTTCTTTCTTTCTTTCTTTCTTTCTTTCTTTCTTTCTTTCTTTCTTTCTTTCTTTCTTTCTTTCTTTCATTTTTAGGTTAGAGGAGGGGTGATAGTGAGGCAGACTCCTGCATATGCCTGGACCAGAATCTACCTGGCAACCCCATCTAGGGCCAATGCTCAAATACTGAGCTATTTTTAGCACCTAGGACTGATGTGCTCAGACCAACTATGCTATCCTCAGTGCCCTGGGCCACATTCAAACCAATGGAACCACCGGCTGAGAGAAGAAAAAAGAGAGAAGGAGGAGAGGGAGGGGGCAAGAAGCAGATCATTGCTTCTCATGTGATCCCTGACTAGGAATTGCACCCAGGATGTCCAGACACCAGGATGATGCTGTATCCCCTGAGCCACCAGTCAGGGCCTATTTTTTTTTAACATTTTCCATAGTTTTATAAATATATGTATTCATCTAGGAGCAATTCATATTAATGATGTGTGTTCCATTTGGAAGTTATATAAATGGTACCATACCATATTATTCTGCTAATTATTTTTCTCACTTACTGCTCTTGAGATCTATTTATGACTTTATATATACATAAACATATACGTATATACAGTATTTCAACACATAAACTTGCTGCATTTATTTACTCATTCCTCTTTGATGAAGATTTACAATCCTTCCAAATTTTTATTATTATGAAAAATGATTCATTGAACTTCCTTGTATTTGTTTCTTTCAGAATACTAATTCTCTAGAGTATATAAGTAAGTATGGAATTGCTGAAATGTAGGTTATTGCTTTTAATTCTAAAATAACCCAAGAAGACAGAAACTAGAATTTTCATCTTATAGATAATGAAACTGAGCCTTAGAAAAGACAAGAGAAAGGTATAAAGTTTCAGTTAATAGGTATCAAAACAGAGATTCAAATCCAGATTTTTTTAGTTCCCAAAAACAACTTTTTGCCTTACTATATTGTCCCCCAAACACAACACAATGAATGCTTTATGTGAATGTAAAATTGGTATAAGTTTTCTCTAGTTTTCAGGTTCCTCAAGTTTATTCTTCTTCTTGTACCTTACATTTTGAGCAATTTAATTCTTAATTTGGAGTGGCAAGTAAGGATGATGAATGTTCTCAAAGGAGATGGTAGAGATCTACCAACATAGAGATGCTAGACATTGTAGGGCGATTGGAACAAATAGAGGCAGAGGAAAACTTTATCAGCTAACTTTCCTCCTTTATCTAAAATAAAGGTAGCTGTGGGACAAGTGTGGTAGAATACAGCAGACTCGGGATTTCTCCCAGAGTATCCAGATTTTAAAACCATCAATAAGAAAATGATTTGTGGTATTTACATATGGTCGACACAGGCTCATATGCAGCACTGCAAAGACCATCAATATTAGCACCTGGGTAACATGGTCAGTTAGCTAAAAGTGGACAGTTGCCAGGAGGAACTTGTAGGTAGCACCTGTTTGTAAAACACCTCAGGAACTGCAGCAGCAAAGTGAGTGTGTCTTTTTGCCTGGTGTCTATGCTGGGAAAATCTAAGAGTAGAACCCTGGTACTTCAAATTTGTTTACCTCTCAGCATCAGTAGATCAGGGACAGACATTTGCATAAAAATTAAATTTGCTCACCTTAGATGCTACAAGTTGCATGTATTTCTTTGCTAGATTTCTTTGGATTCTATTCTATGATTATTCTCTACTGAACTCTTTTGAACTCTTAATACTGAGGACAATCAAATCATTCATATTCCGGTTTATTAGACCCAATTGCCTTCTATAACTACTGCTTAAGGGTCTTTTATTAAAGGCCAGATGTTCTCCTCGTAACTTTTATTCATTCAATCCTCATGAGAACTTTATAAAATAGACACTTTTGTCTTGATTGCACAGATGAGGAAAGCTAGCACCACAAGCTAACAGTAAGTTGCTCATAGTCACTAAGTTAGATATAGTTGATAAAATCTAAAATGATTTAGTTTTCTACACCCTTCCTTTAGAACAAGGACAGTGCCAAATCCTTTTTATAGACCAAATGGAGAAATATGATGATACTAAAACATCTGTTTATTGAATAAATTTGGGACTAAAACCATAGTCATTAATGCTAATTTAAGTTATAATTTGTAATGAAAATTCTGTTTTTTGTTTGTTTTGGTAAAACTGTATATCTCACATAAATTAAAATTAAAAATTTTCTATTTGAATTTATTTTAAAGTAATTTTTAAATATAACAATAACTGACATAGAGAAGATGTCTAATATTCGTTATTAAATTATGAGTCATCATTTATATACACTTATAAAAACCATTTGGTATATAACACCTGAGGGACTAACTACAAAGTATAAATAACACTACTTTCTTATAAAGTTTTCTTATGTAAATTGTTAGGTTTTTTATTCTTTAATTTATTTTGAGTAGAGAAATGGTTATTTAGTATTAAAGATAAGATTTTCCCTATTATAGAAACAAGTTCGTAAATTAATATTTTGGTGCAATCTAAAGCTACCACATCAGATTATAAGGATTCTATTTGCTCATTCATTTCCATCATACTCATATTTTTACATACTAAATATTCTGAACAACTCCAGATAAGTGCTAACTGAATTGGTTTAGTTCAAATTAAGTCCTTTGTATGGGTCCTAATTTTTAGAGTCTGTTGTTTCTTTTGTTCTATCATCTTCCACACAAAAGTATTAACATTTTATTTAGCTTTTAATGTCTGTTGGCTCTGAAGTATATAGCTTTGAGTTTTTTTTGTTTTTTTGTTTTTTTTTTTTTTTACAGGGACAAAGAGAAAGAAATAGATAAGGACAGACAGACAGGAATGGAGAAAGATGAGAAGCATCAATCATTAGTTTTTTTGTTGCAACACCTTAGTTGTTCATTGATTGCTTTCTCATATGTGCCTTGACCACAGGCCTTCAGCAGACTGAGTAACACCTTGCTCATGCCAGCGACCTTGGGTCAAAGCTGGTGAGCTTTTTGCTCAAGCCAGATGAGCCCATGCTCAAGCTGGTGACCTTGGGGTCTCGAACCTATCCACTGCGCCACCACATCGTCAGACTAACTTTTAATTTCTAACACTACTTGAAATTTCAACTGTGTATCAAATATTAGCACAAACAGCCCAAAGAGCTGTTGAGAGTATCATAACTAATATATATATATATATATATATATATATATATATATATATATATATATATATATATATATATATAGTTTAAAAACTTTATGGTAAATTGATTTTATCTCCAAATTAAAACTATATTATATGTTCAATGGTAGAGCATTGACCCAGCTTGTGGATGTCCCAGGTTCAATTCTTAGTCAGGGCACATAGGAGAAGTGCCTATCTGCTTCTCCACCCCTCACCTCTCACACTTCTCTCTTTCTTCACCTCCTGCAGCCATGACTCGATTGGAGTCCATTGGCCCCAGGTGCTGAGGATTGCCTCATTGCCTATACCTCAGGTGCTAAGAAGAGCTCAGTTGCTGAGGAATGGAACATGCTCCAGATGGGCAGAGCATCATACCCTAGTGGGCTTGCCAGAGGGATCCCAGTCAGGGCACCTGAGGGAGTCTGTCTCTTTCTCCCCTCCTCTCACTGAATATAAAGAAGAAAGAGAAAAGAGGGAAAGAGAGAGAGAGAGAGAGAGAGAGAGAGAGAGAGAGAAAGAAAGAAGGTAGGAAGGAAGGAAGGAAGGAAAGAAGGAAGGAAGGAAGGAAGGAAGGAAGGAAGGAAGGAAGGAAGGAAGAGAGAGAGAGAAAGAAAGAAAGACACAATAGTGATGGGGGGCAGTCTCAGTACAATGTATTGCCACTGTGGCAACATACCAGATTTTCACCAGTGAAAATGAGGTGTTTATTAATTACATGAAGCTGTAAGCAACTTGAGTGCTTAAGATATAGTAAAAAATTTCTTATCAAAAGACATCCAGAAAAAGATTGTTTTCTCCTTAACTCACATGGATCCAATAGGTTTGATAAGATTGATACATTCTTAATTTCTGTAACTAATCTTTAATATATTTTCAGGCTCTTGATCAAAGATACATTGTACAAGTACAGTTTTATCATATTAAAAACTGCAGTGATTACTGAAGAAAAAAAAGAACTTACCAACTGGTTCCTTTTGATTCTGGAAGAGAATCTTACTATTACTGCCATCCATGTTTGCCATGTTAATCGTGTTTCCATCTGTCCAGTATAGTTTCCTTAATTCAAAAAATATATATGAATTTAAAATACTAGATATAGACCTATATGTTGACTAGAAACATACATGGAAGTATAAAATTAATATCAAAGCAAATGCTTGGCTCAAGATTAATTCTTTTAAGGAAGACCCTCTATTGTTGAGCCACTTCCTTATAGTAACCTTCATATTTGCCTGAGAAGAAAACATCACTCTGTTTTTCTTTTTCTGTAATTGAAAGACAATAATCTCACTTTCTTTTTCTTCCTACATTTACAACTGAATATTTATGACTATACTAAATTATTTCTATTTAAATGAATTTATCAAGATTCAATTTTGTTGGCTTGGAGAATTCTGACACCTTAGAAAACAACAGTCACTCAACCATTCCCATTGACAGTGCTAAGGAGAAAAATTTTTTTTTAGCCCTACACAGGCTCTCTATGTGGGTACATAAAAACTAAAAAGTAGTTGGGAGAATCTAATCTATTTATGATAGTAACATGTGACAAATATATTATTAATCATTGGTGCTTGAAAAAGAAACCAATGACTTTTTCATGCGTGTTTAAAATTCTGAACTGTCATTGTCTAAAAATGTATTGAGATATTATAGTAATATATAAAAATCTGATTTTATGCAGGTAAAAATCTCTAACAAGGAATTCCTTTTACAATTTCCATATTCATATTTTCTTTTCTGACTGTAGAGCTGATATATATGTGCCCCTGAATTAAACTAAGATATTTTTAAAATTTTATTTCCAGGTACAATTGACATTCAACATTATTTTAGTTTAGTTTCAGGTGTACAGCATAGTGGTTAGACGATTATATAATTTACAAAGTAATGAAATTTTTTGTATATACAAAATAAGAGCAAAGGTTTATAAAATTTTTGAAAAACTTAAAAAATAATCATACTTTACCCCCTGACTGGGTGAGCTGTAAGACATTGTGGCTTATCAATTCCATGGATAATTGAGGTTTTCAGAGAACCATCTAGTCGTGCCACATTAATTTGAGTTTCATCAAATTCTGAGCTAATCCAGTATAAATTACGTGAGACCCAGTCCACTGCTAGCCCTCTGATACTCTGAATATCTATAAAACAGGAAAGAAAAATATTTAAAGTAAATGAAGTTTCTCATTCTTTAGGTTTTCTAAGTAAGTTATTTTCTGTCTCAGGAAAATTTTAATTGATACTTCAATTTGTTAGCTAAAATTGTATAAAATTGTAATCTCATTTCCTTAATCAGCTCTTCTTAAGGCATGAATAATCATTAATGTCCTACTGCTGAGCCATTTGAAACCTAATACAACAATCAGCTTAGAAATTACACTAACAGTCAGTGTTTCACTAGTAAATACTTAGGAGCAGACACAAGCAGTCCTTTGAGCCAAGGCGATGAAAATTCAAATTATAGTAACAGCTTCTTCAGTTGGTAGCACATTTTTCTAGTTAGGAGAAAGTACTTGTGGACTATCAACAAATGGGCTGTTTTATGTTTTAAGTGCCAATTTGTTAACTGAAATAAAATAAAACAATTAAGCTTTTCTAAAAGAATCAACAGACTTGAACATCTTTGAAAATAGATAATTAACAGAAATTGACTGAGATATGAACAAAGAAACAAAAACCTTTCTAACATTCCTCCAACATGGATTCTACAGAAATTACTGAAATCTAATTAAGTTTCAATTCATCACAGTCAATATGAGTATTTTGGTTGTTCGTCCATGATTATTAAATTAGGCATATTTAAAATAATTATGGAATTTAGGCTTAAATATAATTGCACATTGTAATTAAAGAAGCAAATTAAAATAAACTGTTAACAATGATGGATACTAGAAAATCTTTTTAGCATATTAACATAAAGTAGGCAAGTTTAGTCTCTAATCTACAGTATTTGATGACCCTAACTTGGCTTTACCTTTATTTTACTAAGTTGCAAAATTTTTAGCATAGTTTCCCTTTAGAGTCCCCTAGGCAAGTGTTTGTCAATAGCTGGTCCACAGACCAGTCAGCCAGAAATTTTGCGCTGGGACAGGAAAGAGTTAATCACACTGCTGTTGTATTAAGATTCTAGACCCAATTATTTTATTCAAATCCGATTATGCTCAGGGTGATTTCTACCTTAGTGGTCCCCAAAATAATTCTATTTTCACCAGTCCCCGAGTGTAAAAAAGCTGAAAATCATTGCTTTAGGCCGGTGTGACTTAAGACTATATCAATGAAGATTCAGATCCAGTAGCTCTGAGGCAGGGCCTGAGATTCTTCAAGTTCTTATTAGCTCCCAGGTGCTGCGGCCACTGTTCCAAAGCAGAGGTTTCTGTTCAAATGCCACCAGAACCCCAGAGTAGCCACCACACAGCTCATCAAATTGCTACATCTCTTATTTATCATTTTCAAAGAAATGTCACAAGGGTAGAATTTCACTTGAAAGTGAAAACTCCAGATTGTAAAATTTGCCAACTAGTTTAAAATTAAAAAGAGCAAAGTGAGACATGGAGCTATGGCAGTTCTGGGTTGGCTATAAAGAACAGTGTTGGCATAGGGGGCTTCACCACAGTGGATGTCCTCCATCTCAACCAAGCCAACTTTCCTGCTCAAAATTCCTTTTATTATTCTTAAGTATTTTTTCATGACAGTGCCCTTCGAAGATGTTTCTTATGTTTCAATTACTCCTTTAATCAGCATTTTCTCACTCTGCAAGCTGTGGTACATCATTAATTTACTAGTACACTGGGAGATTTTGGTTGTGAACTTCATTTCTAAATTCAAAACTTAAAATTTATTTTTAGTTTTAGTTTTCCTTATCTTGTTCCCTCTTAAGAAAAAAAGTAACACAACACCTCTGTAAAGCTAAATCTGCCATGTTGGATACTTAATTATTTGTTTCTCCCAAGATATTTATTCCTCCTTCTTTACACTCTGGGTTTAATTGGGTGCTGAGTGATAGATAGTAGTACTTCTATAATAAGAAGATTTGGCTTCCTATGTTAGTCTGTGTGCCTTGTTTTGGTCTTTAATTGAGTCACTTAAATTTTGGCCTCTTTATGTATTGAGAAAGTAGGCTAATTATAGATAATGGATATAATTTCTGTGAATATTTTATTAGGTGATATTTGTTTATATAAATTAATGCAGGATTTCTATGACAATCCAAGGACTTACTATCTTCTGTATTTTTACCCTAGATTGCTTGGTATTAGCAAAAATAATAAAATTACTTTTACTTTCTTTAAAATACATGGTTCCCAAAAGGTGTTTTCTTTTTTGTTTTTATTTTTGTATTTTGTTGTTTTGGCTGTCTCTGCTGCTCAGATTACTTTTTTTTAATTTCTAGTTGAGTCCTAGTCATATGGCCTGGAGAATATATTGCACTGTTAAATTAGAAAGCTAGCCACATGTAAGCTATTAATACCTATTTAGTCCTTGTCAGTTACATGGTTCATGCTCTTTTAAATCTAATTCTATGTTAAGTATTGCAATAGCATCCAGGCTTTTCCCCATTTCAAGCAATTAATTTAGTTGCTGTCACGTTATTTATTATCATTATTATTAGACTAAAATGTAAAATGTTCTGGATCATGACCTTTGTTTGCCCCAAGGTATTCAATAACTTCCAACCACTTAGAAAGTGCTGTCTAAATTCCTTAGCCTGGCAGTCCGTATAATCTGAATATAACTACCCTCCCAATCTTATTTCTCACTATTTTTAACAATTACCTTACACTTCAGTCATGTTGATGTATTTTCAGATTCCCAGACCTATCCTTTACAATTTATAAGAAATTATCTGGCTGATGACTTTCAACATAATGTGACAGTTATTTGCTGACATATTACTACTTTCACATATACTTCTTGAAGGCAGGTAGGTGTTGGGCAAACCAATGTGTTTCAAGTGTGAAACAAGTGAGTTAGGTTTGCTCTCTAGTATTTTGCATTGGGAAGGGTAGCACCATGAGTGTGTGGTCTGTGAAAGGCTGCAGGTCCTTGCCCTCAGGGTGGCAGATTGCAAATTGCCTGTCTCCTTGGGGAGGGGCAATTGTTTGCTATTGTTTGCTTGAGAAGAGATATTTCCTTTTAGTCTGTTTTGCTTGTGGGGACTGTGAGCCTGGTGAGTCTGGAAGGGGTTGAAGTTTGGGAGCTCTGATTGAGAGGGAAGCAGTTTTCCCTGCCTAGATGCTCCTCTGCCATTATTATTTTAATAAATGTGATGGCCCACCATTTTCTGACTCCACAGTTTCTATACCGTGTGCCCAGTTCCAATGTGAACCTGTGTGGCCATGGTGGCAGCCACTGGTCTTACAGCAGGTTATTTGCTAACTTTTTTATAGCTTCCATCCTCAAAAGTGTGCAACAGTGCCTTCAAAATAAATACCATTGAGCCTGACCAGGTGGTGGTGCAGTGGATAAAGCATCAGACTGGGATGCGGAAGACACAGTTTTGAGACCCCATGCTCGCCAGCTTGAGCGCGGGGCCCATCTGGCTTAAGCAAAAGCTCACTAGCTTGGACCCAAGGTCGCTGGCTCCAGTAAGGGGCTGCTCAGTCTACTGAAGGCCTAGGGTCACGGAACATGTGAGAAAGCGATCAATGAACAACTATGGTGTCCCAATGGCAATGAAAAACTAATGATTGATGCTTCTCATATCTCTCTGTTCCTGTATGTCCCTATATATCCCTCTCTCTGACTCTCTCTCTCTGTGCCTGTAAAAAAATAAATAAATAAAACATTTAAAAAAAATAAATAAATAAGTAAATTTGATTAATTGATAAATTCATAACATAACACGAAATTCATAAAATATCAGATATAGTCTTTAAGTTTATTTTCAGTAGTGCATATCTAAACACATACTCAAGAAATCCAAATTCTCATTGTTTATCCTTACTTTTTTCTACCAGCTAGACTGGATGGAGTTCCTAATTATCAGTTTTATGTCTTCTTTTTTTACCATCCTTAATGTCTAAGTCTAATCATTTTAGAGTGCCCTGATAAATTCACCATAAGGATAGTGATTGATGTTATATATTTAATAATATTTTTTCTTGATAAAAATATTGAAATATTTTTATCTTAATTCTTGTTTTCAAGTAAGACCATGAGTACTAAACAAGTTACTGAGAAAGTCTAATTTTCTATGTCCGGGAACTCTTCTTAAACTATTAGGTGGAGAAGATATTCTAAAAACATCTTTCATTTCCACAAAATTCTCTGACTCATGATAAATTAAAACTTTTAAATGCAGTGTTGAGATGATAAAACAGAAAATCTCTAAGAGCTAAAACTCATTCATTTTTTAGCTAAAACAATAAAGGAAGACAAATGGGAATACAGAGGTTAGCAAAGGCGTAGGGGCAACAACTCACAATGAGAATCCAGAGAACCATCACTTAGGCTCAGTTTAGAGGGTCAAGTACTTAAACTCACAGAAAGTGGAAAAGCTAACCAAGAACAAGCTTGGATATTAACAGAAGGGTCTAAATCCTCAGGTGAGTGAGGAAAAAATCTGCCTGGTTACAAGGTTCGAATATTTTAAAATAAAAACAAAACTTAGTTGTCTCTGTTCTATAGCTATGCAAAAATATAAAAATAAACTAAGCAAAAGTTTACAGTCAGGCAAGAGATACCTAGTATTACCAATAAGGTACCCACTAGTTGGGTAGGGAAGAAATCAAATTAAAGTAATTCCTGGTTTACAGTGACTCACTTTACCTCCAGAATAAGTTTAAATCAATATCCTTTGTGGAAGAAAAAAATCCTTAAAACACAGGCCTTCATAATCTTTACAGGTTGAGTTCATTCTCAAGATAAATCGGAACAAAAAAATTAAAACACACACAAAGAAATGAGACATAAAAGAAATTGTGAAGATAAAAATAAAAGATGGGTTTAAAGCTATAAAGCCTACATTTTTCAAAAGATTATGTGTAAGATTAAAAAAAATGAGTGGACTATTTTAAAGGAAAAATATGCTTTGAAATAAGTAATGTATAATAATTTATTTTGTTAATTCTCATAAGATATAAATGAGAAGCCAAAATAACTTGTGAATAGCTTTATAAATGCAATATTAAAAAATTTAATAGGTAGAGTAACTATGGGCTCAGACAGGTCAACTGGCGAACTGCAAGACAAATACATAGATAGAAGGAAGTAAGCCAGAGCCAGCACAGAAAGGCACAAAGACTCAGGGAGCTGGAGGTCACAATGACTAGTAAAGCACTTGGAGACAGTTTCTGAAGTGGCAATAGAAACGGTTAGAGAAAATGGTCAGGGATAACATTTAAGGTTTGTTTTTGTTTTTGTTGTTTTTTCACCCTAGGCTGATGAAAGACCTCATAGGAGGCACAAGACGCTAAGTGGCTAAATAAAAAACATTGTCATAAAAAAAAATAAATAAATAAAACATGAAACACAGCTAAAGAGAAAAGAATAAAAGAGAAAGACCACAGATAGAATGACAAATAGGCAGGCATGGATATTTTCACTAGCAATGAAGGATGCCATAAGATATTTGGAAAAATATCTGGAATAGTTTGAAAGATACTAATTCTGAATTTGGAATTTGCAGTCAACAAAATTATCATTGTATATCTCAACTACAACAAAAAATACAATTAACTTGCTTTAAAAATGGGCTAAGGGCTGGAATATACATTTATCCAAAAACATACAGAAATGTCCCACTTGAAAGGGTGCTCAGCATCATTAATCATTAATAAATGCAAATGAAAACTATAATTAGCTGCCACCTCACCCCCAACCCCAAACCCTTTGAAATTAAGTGCTAAAGAGGCATTTGAAAAAATTGGAACACTTGTATATTATTGGTGGGAATGTAAAATAGTACAGCTTCAGTGGGTGTCAATATGGCAGTTCCTCAAAAAATTAAAAATAGAATTAACTTATGATCCAAAAATTCCACTTTCAGGTATATAGTCAAGCAATGCATAATGATATTTTGGTCAAGGACAGACCACATATATGATGGCACTCCCATAAGATTATAATGGAGCTAAAAATTCCTACAACCTAGAAATGGTGTAGCCATAGTGACATTGCAGCTGTCTGATGCAGTAGTGCAAGGTTACTATTTTGCACTGGTCTCTGTCTGTTGATAGGGATGTTATTGTTATTGGTCAAAAATACCTAGAAGCACTCACCTGAGTCCCAGTGAGCTTCCCATAAACAACTCCCCTTTATAAACCAGTATTAAAATTGGACAGACTTTTGGATTCTTTTTACAATTGAAAGACACCCTTTAGCTACAACTATTAGTAAAACTGTAAGTAAAGAAGAGTTTATAACTGCCTGACCAGGCTGCTGGAGGACCCAGGTTCAAAACCTCATGGTTGCCAGCTTCAGTGCGGGCTTATCTGGTTTGAGCAAGGTTCACCAGCTTGAGCCCAAGGTCACTGGCTTGAGCAAGGGGTCACTCAGTCTTCTGTAGTCCCTCCTCCCCAATCAAGCACATATGAGAACACAATCAATGAACAACTGAAGTGCCTCAATGAAGAACTGATGTTTCTCGTCTCTCTTTCTTCTTGTCTGTCTATCCCTATTTGTCCCAGTCTCTGTCTCTGTAACAAAAGAAGAAGAAGAAGAAGAAGAAGAAGAAGAAGAAGAAGAAGAAGAAGAAGAAGAAGAAGAAGAAAAAGGAGAAGGAGAAGGAGAAGGAGAAGGAGAAGAGTTTATTACTTATAGGCTCAGAATGTACAAAGCACACCAGGAGGCACATTGTGAGATTGGTGAAGAGCAATGCACTCATACATACACACAAGAAGAGAAAACAAATGTAGCTTATCCAGTAAGTGAGGGGCATCAAGTAGGACTTTTTAAAGAAGGAGCCTCAGGGAAGAGGGATGACTTAGTTCTTTATCTAGCAAAGTGGCTGGCAATGTGTTTATTTAAGATAGCTTTCAAGAAGGGGATGCGTTTCTGATATGGATGCCTTAAGCAATCAAATCTTATGCCATAGTAAAAGTCAACTGTGAAGGCTCCCACTACACTTACGTGTTTGTGGTGATGCTGGTGTAAACAGATCGACCGTGCTGCCAGCCCTATGAAAGTATAGCACTGATGTCCATTTACTGTTGTAGGCTATGCCATCTAGGTTTGTGTAAGCACACTTCTTGATGTTTGCACAGTGACAAACACTTATGACAAATCTCACAGAATATATCTCCCTGGTTAAGTGGTATATGAGTTGTATATCCAAAAGAATTGAAAGCAGAGACTCCAAGAGATATTTGTATACAGATGCTCATCACAGCTGTTTTCTCAATAGCCAAAAGGAGGAAATGACCCCAATGTTCATCAACAAATGAGTTTATAAACAAACTGTGATACATATATACAATGGAATTTTATTCAGTCTTACAAGAAAGGAAGTCCTGACACATGCTACAATATGGATGAATCTTGAAGACATTACATGAAGTGAAATAAGCTTTTAATTAAAGATAAATGCAGTAGAACTCCACTTACATGAGATACCTAGAGTAGATAAATTAGACACAGAAAGTAGAACGATGTGGGAGGAGGGAAGGGGGAGTTGATTAATGGGTACAGAACTGTAGTTTCACTAGATGAAGACTTCCAGAGACTGGCTGCACTATGTGCTTGTAATTACCACTACTGAACTGTACATTTCAAAAGGGTCCAGATATTAAACTGTGTGTTATGCATATATTACTACAAATTAAAAAAATATATCTTTCAAAAATAAAGGCTAAATATATTTTCAGATTTTAGATGATCAATAAACTATAAGAATATTACAAGAAGTAATTCAGAGAGAAGAGAAACAATCACAGAAAGAAAGCCTTATATAAAAGAGGGGTGGGTGTAATATAAATTAGTTAACATGTAGATAAATCTAAATAGAAAAAGAACTGCTTGCCAATTCTCTGTGAGATTTACTTTTTCCTGTGAACTAAATCTACTGACATCAGCATCTTGGGGGTGGGCACAAAGCCTTTTTGTTGGAAATCAGGCATGTCTTCATATATATATATATATATATATATATATGTATATATATATATATACACACACACATATATATATACAGTATTTAAAAATATTTTTATATAAAAATATATATATAAAATATCACATTTTATACTAATTAATAAAACGCCCATAAATGTTTGATGAAGCTAAAGAAACAAACCATTACAAGTACTTTGGATGCTTCTCCAACTCCTGGTTTTATAAGTTTTTTGTTTTTTTGTTTGCTTTTTACAGAGACAGAACAAGAGTCAGAGAGAGGGATAGATAGGAACAGACAGACAGGAATGGAGAGAGATGAGAAGCATCAATTATCAGTTTTTCGTTGCAAAACCTTAGTTGTTCATTGATTGCTTTCTCATATGTTCCTTGACCATGGACCTTCAGCAGACTGAGTGACCCCTTGCTCTAGCCAGAGAACTTGGGTCCAAGCTGGTGAGCTTTTGCTCAAACCAGATGAGCCTGCTCTTAAGCTGGCGACCTTGGGGTCTCAAACCTGGGTCGTCCAGAACCCAGTTCGATGCTCTATCCACTGTGCCATTGCCTGGTTAGGCTGGTTATATAAGTTTTAACACACACACACACACACACACACACACACACACACACACATATATATCTCAAATCGACATTTTTTTTCTAGAAACTATAGGGGCAAAAATTTTACTTCTTATACTCTTCCTATCTCTTACTGTCCTAAACCTATAATTATTCCTATCTCAGGCAAACAACTTAGTGATGATTTAGGGAAGCCTAAGGCAAGCCTCCTTCTGTTATTCTCAGCTGGATCATGTTTCCAACATCTTTCCAATTATTTAGTCGGTTTCACTTCTCTCAGTCATCAGGTTCAATTACTTCCACAACTACCATACACTTACTGTGCATCACCTTCTTATACGTATATTGGTCTAGTCTAATTTTTCTTTCAGATTTAGAATATTTTTATAACTTTTTATTGGGTCTTTACCTATAGTTTCTCATGTATTCAATCTAATTTTCAGGTATCCACCTGATTTATTTTCAAAAGAGGGTGAATCACAAATATCCATCTGTAGATATATTCAGGTGCTTTCCATTGTCTTGAGAAAAAAATAATAATAACTGTTCCTCACCCTGATATAAGACCTTCTGTGTTCTGCCATCATATTAACCTTCTAATTTATACTTCTGCAAGGCCTAACTATGCCTCACTAGTTCCTCCTCTTAAAAATGTCCAGATCTTTGTCCTACTAACATCTCAACCTGGATTTACTTTACTACCATTTTTCTCCAAGGCCTAGGCTGACTATAATCTCCCAAGTGGAAATTTTGGTAATCCTATGTAAAAACTCAGTGCTCCCTGTGAGAAGTGGCTTGCACTTTTATTTTACTACTTATTTTATTTATGCTTATATTTTAGTTAGTTGTTTAACTCATTCCTTATCACAAGATATGAAGGCTCTTAAGATTATGGACTGTCTCAGTTAACTAACAGCCATCGCCCATGCCATCCAATATCCCAAATATAAATTCCAGAATATGGTGTAAAAAAGAAAGGTTGCAGAATATAATAAAATAAGGTTTCTATCATTTTAACTAAAAGATAAAGAATAAACATGAGAAGTATTTCTCATTTAGCACCTATTGCTAAAGAGACATTGTTTTCAAGGAATGGTATTTATAAGTGTCATTTTTGCCTGCCTTTCTTTTATTTTCTTTTTTAAAAAATCACAGATGTTAATATTCTTTCACTAAAAGGCTTCCTGGGTGAATATAATAATTGAAAATTCTGTTCAGAAATAGGAAAAACAACAGATGTTCCCTATCCGAACTTTATACTTTAATTCAAGGCTTGTTTCCAATATCTAGATCTCACTGTTATTACTGATCTGTTTTCATTTCTTTTATTCTCTCTGGGATAATTTTCACAATAGTTTTTATTTTCTAAGCCTTTTTATTACCGGGTACAATTAAATATGGTGTCTTGTAAACTAGAGGGAATGAATGAATCTTTAGTACTCATTTACAAAACAATTGTTGGCAGAAGTAGATATCAATTTCAAGTGCTGAGGAAAATTTAATCTGAAATAGAGCCAATTAGATTCAAATTTACATTGAGAATTAAATTTTATATAGTAGCAATGTGATCAAAATGTGTGTTTTAAATAACTTACATTTTTGATATTTAAAAACCCCTATGATTATATGATAATTTCTTAGCATATAAGAAAGCATTCTTTATGGAAATAAACAGATACACGTTTAATTTATATTCATCTTTCTTTTATTCATTTTAGCTTCTATTTATCTCTTCCTAGTAGTTTAGTTCATTCAGATAGATGATTCTAGTACTAAAAATACTTTTCTCAAACAATAAAACTTGCCCAAAATTAAGTCCTTAATTTTCCAAAAATGAGTAACTTATACTTTGCCCTAGAATAATCTGATACATCAGAGCTCCTTTCTTATTAAAAAAAAAAAAAGAGATTCTATTAACAATGACCTGGAATCTCATAAAGCTGCCAACATATCTCTAAAAGCTTTTTCTTAATATTTCAAAATAAATAATAAAATTGTTGGCAAGCATTTGATCTAAACCTTACTCATCACTAGATGAACTCTGCAGAGTATGCTGAGTGTATATTAAGTGAACACTGGAAAGCAATGTAATGCACAAACCACGTGATTATATTAAAGCTTTTGTTCTCCACCTCATTGAGTTTCCTTATTTGTAAAAGAAAGGGAAATTTAGGGAAAAAGAGCATAACTTTGGACTAAAAGGCCTAATTTAAACTTGAATATAACAAAGATTTGCTATTTGTAAACTGAACAAAATACTTCATCATCTTTAACAGCAGAAAGTAACACTTATCTCAAAGCACTGTATGAGGAATAAATGATATATAAAATAAAAGAATAATACAAATGTTAAAAGCCAACTATATTACTCCTGGCTTCTATCAGGGACTTCAAAGTATATTAATTTCTTTTTTTCTTACTGTGTTAATTATCAGAAATACTCAGGAGTTTTGGGGCAGGGAACAATCTTTTATCCAATAAGGTATAATTCTGGGTAGTACACAAGTACTGAAAAGAGGCAATGAGCTGTGGTACTACTATCTTAAAAAGGACAACAGCAGATGAAGTCCTAGGTCATCTCATTGTAAGTAATGAGGAAGTAATGAGATGACAGGAGATCTGAACATATAGTCCTAAGTGGGACTTTGTTTCTCTTCCCCCCTTTCATTTTGAGGCAGAATTTTAGTTTCCATGATCTTAAATTGTTTCATCTACAGAAGTAATTCTCAGTTATAGATTTGGAAGAGTAAATGAGATAATAGTACTTGCTACATTAATGACAGCTAATTCATTTGTCACATAGAAAAAATATATCTTGGAGTATAAATAATAATAAAAAAAATTGGACCAATCAGTTACACTCAAATATAAGAATTAATAGTGACCAGAAAGTAGGGCTAGAGACCACTAGAAAGAACATTTGCCAGGAGTTGTTATAGAATACAATGACCTTTTGTTAAAGAGGCTAATAAATATGTATGTATGATATAAATGTGCATATATATATTTAAAATTATCTCAGTGAATGTGCCTATAGTCATCTATTAGCATTTATCCTTAGAACAGAGTATATTACCTACACAAATCACTGTAACACATGGCTCATGTGGGTAATACAGAAATTAAGTCAGTTTAGTGTTTCAGAATATGGCGAATGGCAAGCAGGAAGACTATTTCTAGTCCCTTACATGAAAACTTTTACCAAAGAACCTCAGTGTTTTCCTCAGAAAATAATCTATTTGGGGGAAAAAAGAACAATGGGGGGCTGGTTGGAGAATTGGATAAATTTGGGGCCTAATTTTTAAAACTGGTTTTATAATAGACTTGTCTAAGAAAAATAGGAGAGTCTCTTAAATAAATGTCCAATTGAGAATGGACTGAAGTAAGAAAACACAGAGGCCAGCAGTTTAGGTAGTAAGTGAACGTCAGAATTATTCACAGGAAATCTAAAAAATGTCAGGATAAAATAAAGTACAATTATTGGCAGGATTTGAGATACTTTGGTGAGTTTAGAAGCTGAACTGTCTAAGGTTCATCTCATGTTTTTCTATTAATGGAAAGATATATCAATAAAATGTTTTCTCTGTGGAAGAAAGGAAAAGCAACATCAAGTAACTTATGATATGTCCAGAAAGGAGGGATTTATTCTTCTACATTGATTATTGTTCAACCTTTCTATTTAATTAAATAAGTTCCTTTCTATTTTTACTCTCTGTTATCTCTATAATCTTTCCACGCTACCATCTCTGTTGTTTACCTCTAGTCCTGGCTTCTATCATCTCTTACTAAATCAGGACAGAAACCAATCACTTGTCTCCTAGTATCCACTGTTCACCTACCAGCCCACCCAGACTTCTTAATTCTCTACTCAACATCATAGCCATTAAGATCTTTCCATAAAGCAAAGCTTATCATTTAGCTGCATCCTACTTAAAACACTTCCTTGGTTCCATTATTTTTAGTATAAAATTTTTAGTATAAAAATTAAATTATCCTATAAAGGCTGGCATAATTTTTAATTTATTTCTTCAGGTCTATCAGTTTGTATAGCACATGCCTCTCATTCCATACTATTCAGTCTATTCTAGGCTTCCTTCAAGTATTTATTCTATAGAAAATGTTCTAATTTTTTAAAATAGTGACAGACTTAAAGATCATTGAATCTTAATGAGTATATGTATTATTAGTGAGAAAATATTATTGCTTAATTTGTGTTTAAATTGTAAATATATTCTGTTAAATTTAATTTTGTCCTTGTGATTTTCTCAAATGTAAAATCAGCAAATTACTAGTAGTTACCAATCTATAATTAGAGACAGAAAAATTTTTTCCAATTTTTTTGAAGTAGAACATCTATTACTTTATAAAATTCACAAGGTCTTTTGGGAAGTATTATACATTGGTAATGAAGTGTTTAAACAATTTTTTATTAGACTGCCAGTATTGGGAGACACCTAATGTCCTTTAACGGGTCTTTTGAGGTTTTTAATGACCATTACCCAGGCAGTGATTTTAAATCTAGTCTAATAATAATTATCTAACCACTTTCTTGTGAAAAAAAAAATCCTGCACAATGAAGAAAAGTTTACACTAGTTTTTATTAAAATAGTTATTTTCTTGTGACCAGTTTTAAATAAATATTTGAACAAGCTTATAACCAATTCATTCAAGTTTTTCTGACAGTACTAACCTGAAATGGGTATACAGCTCGCATAAATAAAACAGTACTTCAGTGATCAAATACCCTCAGATCTACTTGTGATACTCAAGTCAGCTTTTAGAATTATGTGTGGACACTTATAACAGTGACTTTAAACCTGTACACGCTACTTTCATTGAAAGATTTGTCTTTGCTCAAATAAGGTCTGATTTGAAATTTTCAGTATGTTTCAAAGCATAGGAATTTGAAATATTTATATGGATTACTGATCATCCTTTCAGCCATCCTGCTCCAAATCACTGCATTATACTTGGGAGCATTTTGCAACTATAGCAAACCTCTGATATTCAGTTAAGATTCATTTAATAAAGTAATAACTGATCTAGAAATCACAATATACCAAAATTTAACCAATGGTTAGAATAATTTAATGCTAAATATTTAGAGTTCAACCACTGCATTTACATGCACATCTCATTTCAACTATATCTTCTCCTTTGGGAAAAGTTATTATTTTTTTAAATAGCTGTCAATTCAACAACTTTATTGAGAATATATGATTCAACATGGTAGGTCAAGAAGTGAACAGAAATGTGTTCCATATCTTACTTGTGTCTACTTCTGCAGAAATATATGTAAAAGGAAGTGAATAATAAGTTTGAGTTCTTCCCAATAAGCTATACTTTTTATGGAACTATAACTATTCTCCATCAGCAAAAATAAGTCTTTAAGTCTGTTTACTTAGAAATCTGTATATTTTAAGGAGATTTGTTCTGAAATTTTTTCTTCTTGTGAAACTAAATTTTTAGTTATTAGACTATGTGCAGTATAATTACAGCATTTCACAATTGTTAAGACATAGCATATTATTAAATCTCAAAATAATTAATTTCAATGTTTAATTAACAACATAGAATTAAGTAGTAGAAAAAGTACAAAATTGTCTTGAGATTAATGAAAATTGAAAAACAAACAGTTTTTAAGTTGTAAGATGCAAATCTTTTACCTCTTGAAATAACAGTTTCTAACCCAGTTCCATTAATAAAAGCCCGTTTGATGGTTTGTGTTTTAATATCTGTCCAGTATAAACGTTCTTCAGATGCATCAAAGTCTATCACAGTAACATCATCGATATCAGGGACTGTAAAGGCCGTGATAAAGTTAAAATATGGATTATCAATATCTACTCCTCTGATTTCAGAACGCCTTGCATAAAGAAGAAATTTTTTCATTTCTGGAAAAGAAATAGAAATAAGCTTGACAAGTTTGAAAGCAGTCTAAAAATTATAAAATATTGCTTGATGATTTAATAGGTTTTTAACACAAGAAAATCATAATCAAGATTTGATAGAAATATTAATGCGGCAATGATTTATCTATTTTTAAGATAAAGTACTTAATAGACACTATTGTAAAACAGGTTAAGCTATCACTTTTCTTTAGTTAGAAATTCTCAGTAATTTATTTGAGTTTACAATTTCAAACTTTCTCAAATTCATGAACTCTACAACTGTCAGTTATATTTGTTGTTCATACATAATTATAGATATACTGCATTACATTAAATGTATTTTGAAGGACTCTTTTTTTTTTTTTTTAATTCACTGAGAGGAGGGGAGGCCAAGACAGATTCTTGCATACTCCTCATGCAGGATCCACCAGGCAAACCCACTAGGAGGCAATGCTCTGCACATCTGGGGTGTTTCTCTGTTTCCCAGCAACTGAACTTTTCTTAGAACTTGAGGTAGAAGTCATGGAGTCACACTCAGTGTGCCCATGGCCAGCCCGCTTCAATCAAGCCATGGCTTCAGGAGGGGAAGAGATAGAGAGAGAAAGAGGGAGAAGTGAGAGAGGTGGGGTGGAGAAGCAAATGGGCACTTCTCTTGTGTGACTTGACTGGGAATCGAACCCAGGACATCCACACGCCAGACCAACACTCTACCACTAAGCCAACTGGCCACAGCCTTTTGAAGAATTATAAGAGAACTTTTTAATACTGTCATTGAATTAAAAGAAATTAAAAGTAACTTTGAAAAGTCATGTTTAAGTTTTCCCCATCAAAATTAGGGTTCAAATAATATTAAAACATGCTTTGTTGTTCATGTATGTAAATCTGTAATAACCAACATTGAAAGGCACTGTATCATACTTACTTCGACTCATACCTGTCTTGCACTGAGTTTGTAAAATATTAATAAATTAAGTAGAAAAAGTCACAGATTATTTTTTGGTTGTTTATTGTGGAGTTGTTGCTGTTCTTTGAGATGTTATAATTGTATTAAATTAATTAAATCCACATATGCCTAAATTTCTGAATTAAGACTTTGTGAGGTGCTCTAGCCAGTTGGCCCAGTGGTAGAGCATCAGGCTAGTGTGTGGATGACGCAGGTTTGATTCCTGGTCAGGGCACACAAGAGAAATGACCATCTGTGTCTCCACCCTTCCCCCTTCTCTCTCTCTCTCTCTCTCTCTCTCTCTCTCTCTCTGTCTCTCTCTCTCTCTTCCTCTCCCTCAGCCATGGCTTGATTGATTAGAGCACATTGGCCCTGAGTGCTGAGGATGGCTCCATGGCCTGCCTAAGTCACTAAAATAGCTCTGTTGCCAAGCAATGGAGCAATTACTCCAGGTGGGTAGAGCATCACCCTGTAGGGGGATTGCTGGGTGGATCCTTGGTCAGGGTGCATGCATAAGTCTGTCTTTCTGTCTCTCTACCTCTCACTTAATAAAAATAAAAAAAAAATTGTGAGGACCTTTTTCTATCCTTAACAGTAATTGCTTTGCAAAAAAAAAAAAAAAAATGATGAACATTAAAGTAAAATCCCACTGTACAATTTTCATTGACATTTTTTACCTATTTTTAGTTTAAATGCGTTATTTAAGTATTTTTAGAAATATTTTAAGGTTACATATTTTACTTCATTTTTCCCTCTTCCAGTAAATAATCCCCTACAAAATGACACTGAACTGACTTTAGAAGAGCAGGAGGAGATTAAAGCTGTTAAGTACCTCTTGGTTATGCATGTTACTTACCTCATCATTTTCTGATAATGCACTTTCATTTACAAGTCTCCCTGTTTTGTAAAGATAAATTCTGCTAACACACCAAATAAGTAAGTTGCAAAGAAAATAAATAAGGTAATAAATAGCAAAGTGCAGCATATCACATATTTGAAGAATTTGTTGTCAATCATGCCAAAAGTAGATGAATCATCAATAGTCTAGAAATAGAACACCTCAAATGTTTTTCAGGATATTAAAAACCTCTTCTGCTTTACTCTGAGGAAAATATAAATGCTAATACAATTTGAGAGAATTCCATTTGAATATTAGATAAGAACATAAGACATTTACCATAACAGGTCCTCTTGTCTGAAGAAAGCTTCATCAAGTGGGGGCAGGCACAAGCAGCATTCCCACTGTGATTGATCAGACACATGTGAGAGCAGGGGCCTCTGCCTGCATTGGCTGCACAGGGGTTGGGAGCTGTAATTAAACAGTGAAAGATAAATAGTGAAGAAGGAAGACTATATTAGAGAACCTTTGAGGTTGACAAGGGTTATTCCCTCAATGATTCAAAGTGAAGTCCCTTATATGGCACCCATTACTAGAGTGATTAATGTGACATTAATAGATAATCATACACAGTAATTACATTAATAAAAACATTTTTCTTCTTAAGGATAATGAAGATAACCCCTTCCATTTCTTCTAAGATGAAGGGTATGCATGCATTCTATTACCTTAGAAAAACATGCTTTTAAGGATTTAGTCTGAAAAAAAACCTAGAAATAATTATTAAATTTACTACATAATAAACTCAAGTAGACTATACTACAGGCACTGAGAGTTCTGATGGATATTATTTTCTTAATCTACCTATAGACTTCTTTCTTGACCTAGTAACCATTGTTGAAGGTTTCCTTAGAAAATTGTTGTTACATTTATATCCTTTCTTCAGGCCTTTCTTATTTTTTAAATCAGAGGTCAATGTGAAGACATGTATGTCTTCCTTCACTGTCAAGACATTTGCTTCTTAATTTTTTATTTCTTGTATTAACTGATCCCATGGCTAAATTTGCTCCACAAACAAGTATTGACTAAATTCTAGTGTATGAGAAACTTATGACATATTCAAATTTAGAATGGAATATTAAATTTTGCAATTCAATGTTATTCTCCCATTCTTATGTATTTCTTGCTCTGTCATCATGTCTTCTGGATAAGATTTTAATCTTAATTGATCAATAACTAGTCTTTTAATTTTTATTTTTATAGAGCCTATCTAGTAGGCTAAAGGCTTTAGGAATAGCCTACTAAAAGAAGGCAGAAAAGTGTCACATATTCTGATCCCACTTTGAAATAGTTAAGTTTTCAAATGTTTCTAACATGTGAACCTATTACTCAAAGTAGTTAAGTCAGACCTGTAGAGTTTTAAAGTGCGAGTGTAGAAAATATAAACAATAACTAAATTGATATATATGCAATGTAGCTTTGGGTAGTCTTTAGCAACTAGCCCTACCCCAAAATACCTGTAATACAAATAATCCGTGTCTTTACATTTGATTAAAAATATAAATAAAGAAAATTAAAGACTCAGAAATATTTTCCTAAGAAAATTAATTGAAAACAAAAGCTATCAGAAAAGAGTGGATGTTAATTATAAAAATTAATTGGTTTCCTCTTAAAGGGCCATGTGTCCTGCTTTCTTTCCTTTTTACTTAATCCAGTATAATTGGAGTTCCTAAGCAACTTCTGGGTGGGGAAGGAAGAAAGTAGATGTGAAGGTTACTGGAGGGGAAAGGTGTTGCAGGAGAGGAGACAGAATGAAGAAGAGACACTTTTGGAAAATGGTAGATAACTAGAGGCAGATTTACCTAGCTGGGCTAGATAGAAAGAGAAAACTAAAAATATCCAATACTTGAAAGAAAAAAAAGAAGAAGATGAGGAGGATTAGGATGAAGAAGAAAAAGTATAAATACAAGTAAAGGGAGCAGAGAAAAGGAGAAAAAAAATGTTAAAAAATGATGACATAAGATGTACTATTCCTCTCAAAGATATTAAAAGGATAACCAATGACAGCTCAAATAATAGATACTTGGGTTTCACTTTGAACATCACTGTTTTTAGCCTAGAATCATACCAGCTCTTTTCAACATCTTATAATTGTAACCAGACACTTTTTAAAATCAAAGATATTGAATTTCTGTATATATACTAAAGTAAAAAAGCACAATGTATCAAATTAAGGAATTTGACTCATTATATTCCCATTTCACAGTAAAGCAGGGATTAACTCTATCTGCTTTACATTAAAATGACCCCAAAGCAGAAACTGGTCCACTGTCTGTTTTTGTAAATAAAGTTTTACTGGAACATAGCCATGCTCATTATTTTATATTATCTACAGCTGCTTTCACACTAAAATAGTGGAGTTGATAAGTTCCAACAGAGACCATATGGCCCAAATAGCCCAAAAAATACTTACTATATGGCTCTTTACAGAAAAGATTTGTCAATGCCCAATATAAAGCATCTAACTACTACATGAGAAATACTACTACAAAATCCAGTATCAATACAGAGGTCATAAATTCTGACAAGATCAACACTATCCCATTGTTCTGTATTCAAGAAATAGGAAAACCTGCCTAGTCAAAGGAATGCTATAAGCAATCATAGCGGGTGGAATTCAAATACAGTTTTGCCCGCCAGGAGTATGAGTATGAGTTTAGAGTATGTAAATTATGCTAATTTATATACTCTAAACTCAATTTGACCAAAGAACATGTAAGACTTCTCCTTATAGCTATACATTGAATAAATGTTTATGAAGCATCTCTTTGCCCCCCCTAATTTTAAAACGCTGAGATATAATTGTAGACTCGACATAGTTCTTGCATCAAGGAATTTGAGTCTGCACTCTAACCCTGTACACTATTCTTTCCAATTCTATGATCACTAGCTAAATAGGATATCTCCTTCTCTTGCTTTGATTGCTGCACTAACTTCTTAAAACCTTAATTATTTTATTAATTTTTTAAAATTTATTTATTAATTTTAGAGAAGAGAGACGGAGAAAGAGATAGAGAAAGCAGAGAAGGGGGGAAGAGCAGGAAGTATCAACTCCCAAATGTGCCTTAACCGGGCAAGCCCAGGGTTTTGAAACAGCGACTTCTGCATTCCAGGTCGACACTTGATCCACTGCACCACCACAGGTCAGGCCAAAACCTTAATTTTCAATCTTTCCCCATTGTGCACAGTTATGTTGCAAAGCATAAACTTGATCATATAGCTGTCTGGCTCAAAAACCTTCTATGGCTTCTCACTGTGAACTTTCCTAAATCTCACCCTTGGTCTACTTTCTATTCTCATTCACTTTCCAATTTCTTATTCTGAACCACTCTGTTTATTTTTGTTATTTTGTTATCAGTTTTTCAAACTCAGAAAGTTTTCTTCACTTCTCTTTACTATAATATTTAACCAATTGTCAATTATTGTTTGACTTTCCCTAAAATGTTTATTTTATTTTAAATCCCTTCTCTTCCAACATAAAGATTTATTATATCATTTTTAAATAACCTGTATGGTTATTGCTGTTATAGTGTGATTCTGTCCAAAATACACCAATTTTTCTTCGTAAGACACCAAGCCATCTTGTGTCCCCATTGGCCGCTTCTTTCCTGCATGCACATTAGGCACATACCAAAACGGACTCCTATTGCTCTCTGAAAGCTACAACTTTCCATTGCTACTTCCATATGATACACTTTTCTTCCCATAGAATTTCATCACCAACAACTATAAATTAATCTTTATTCATGAACCAGATCATTTCGGTCCCACAAGTCATTTTCTAATGGAGCCAACTAATGCTGATTTCTTCCACCACTGAATATTAGTTTTAATTATAACTATACAAACCATTAGACGATTTCTTTTTTATTATCCTATTTGCTAGTTGTCAGTAAAATATATTCATATATTTTATATCAGTATATGCTAGTCTCCCTAGCTAAATCAAAATGTTGGCAAGTTATTTATTATTTCTTTTTCTTTTTTTATTATTAATGAGAGGTGGAGAGGCACAGAGACAGACTCCCACGTGAGCCCAGACTGGGATCCACCTGCTAAGCCGCTACCAGACGATGCTTTACTCCAACTGATGCTCCATTGCTTGGCAACTGATCTATTTTAGTGCCTGAAGAGAGGCCATGGAGCTATCCTCAGTGTCCAGGGCCAAATTGCTCGAATAAGCCATGGCTGTGGGAGAGATAGAGAATGAGAGAAGGGGAAGGGGTAGAGAGGCAGATGGTCGCTTCTCCTGTGTACCCTGACCAGGAATCAAACCCAGGACTTTCACACACTAGGCTGACCTCTACTTCTGAACCAACTGTCCAGAGACAAGGTTTCTTTTTCTGTAAAATGTCAAATAGTAAATATTTCATAGTAACTATTCAACTGCTATTATAGCACAAAATCAGCCATAAAACAATATATGAATCAATGGGTGTGACTATGTTCAAATGAAAGTTTATTCACAAAATATATGGAAACTTGGGGACCATCAGTTTGGTATCCTCTGAGCTAGAATATACTGACAGGAACTGTGATTTATATACATACATATTGTTTTTTCCCAAAATTTCTATGGTATTTATTACTGTGTTAGATTCTAGGACATTTCGATTCATATGCAGGCTCATCACTGTATGTGGTATATGTTATACAAGGGCAAAAATCTTAAAATTTGGAAAACAAGTTAATCTTCTAAAGCACATCATAGCTCTAGGTGAAGAGACTAAATAATGCATAACAGCAACACTTTATAGGAGAACCAAATGTTAATTATGCAATCAACAAGAATGAGGGGTACTCTATGAAGAAAATATTAAAGTTAATTTTATATTCATGCAAACTATGTTTAATTGCAGTCAATTTCTCACCAACAAAAAATAAACACTTTAAACACAAACATTTTATCCATTGAATTAAAATAAAATATATGCAAATGTCAATGCAATATAAAATATGTATGATATTTATTTACCTAATAAAACTATGCTCAAAGGGAAAAGACTGTCAGGATCCAATCTGTTAGTTAAGAAAAAAATGTTCTTTTCTCCCTCCAGTGTAGTGTTTTTGATTGTAATATTTATCTTGATAATGAGTTTACTAATACAAAATTAATTAATTCAATGAAGTTATTTATATTATAGTTTTCTCTTTAGAAAATAATTAAAATGCTTTTTTTTTTAGAGAGAGAGGGGGTGGAAGGAGGCATCAACTTGTATGTGCCTTGACCAGGCAAGCCCAGTTTTGAACAAGTGACCTCAGCATTCCAGGTCAACACTTTATCCACTATGCTACCACAAGTCAGACTTAACATTTTAAAGAAAAGAATTTTCAGCAGGATTTTGTAATTAAACACTAATTTCAAATTCCACTTTTGTTTGACAAGTATCTTCATATCATAATTTTAGTATTTGATATAGAAAAACTTACTTATCTGTCCTTTTATAGGTATTTGTATTGATACTACAAAGAGAAAATTTATAAAAGTCACAAATAGAATTTTCATTTATTTGTGCATAGTTTTCTATGAAAACAAATATGTAATATTCTGTTATATTTGTTGATGAAGTATATTTTATAATACAAATGAACTTTTAGTTAAATTAAAAAGGTGACATATCTCATTGTATATTAATTTACTTGCTGATCATTTCACTGCTTTATAATTTAAAGAAAAATATATGTGTCAGAAAAGTTTCTATTTTTACAGTTATTTCATAATCACAAACAGTGGTTCTTTACCTGGGTTCTATCGAACCCTAGGGGTTCGATGAGTCAATCTCAGGGGTTTGGAGAAGCCTCTGTCGTGGAGGCCAGAATAAAGTAATACCATAATTTGTTGTGAGTTTATGCACTTTGTTGGTTTTGTTCTTTGAGCAAGGTGATGTTCATGCACGGCTCATTTTGTGCACCAGTAAAAAAACATATACCTATGTCTTGAATTTGGAAAAAAATCATATTTTATTTATCACTAAAGAAGGGTTCGGTGAATGTGCATATGAAACTGGTGGGTTCAGTACCTCAAAAAAGGTTAAGAACCACTGATCACAAAGAAGTTTTTATTTACAACATTGGTTCACAAATCGTGCTTGGGATGAGGGTTAATGTTTTTCCCCCCACCCCAGATGATAGTTAGGAATCTAAATCACTTAGGTTTATATGTCTGAGGCAAGTACATCAGACAGCCAATTATAAGAAAAAATAATTGTGATTCATTTTTTACTAATTATTTCCACTGCCCCAAGGTAGACTGAACTGTACCATATTTTTTTAAAAAAGCAATTTACAATGTAGCTAACCTTAATACTGGCATATAAATTTACTTACAGCTTAGTTGTTTAGTATTTATATTTTTTTCAAAGAAATAATGCTAAAAATGGTAACTATTTTTTTCAGGTGAATGATTAAAATCTATTAATTTATAATATATTTTAAGATAATAGAGAGGATTCATTAAAGAGTTAAATCAGGTGCTTGTCTTTATTGCTGGTGCTGACTTATGTGCTATAGGAAAGAGGTATAGGAGAAAAAATTGAGTTTCAAGGTGATTTTTTATATCAATATTTAGAATGAGGTAGTGGCGTGTCTTTGGAATATTTTAATTTTCATTTCTCTTCTCCATTACTCATTTTGTCTCTCCTCCCAGGCTCTCAGCACTGCATGATGCTCTGAGCATCTCATTATAAAAACCTCACAAGTTTTTTTGAATCTAAAAATTCCTCCTTGCTTTGATATCATCCGTCTTTCAATCCACATCAGTCAGAATTCTTATCCCTTCAGAGTTGGTGTTGTCAACTAGAAGTAAAGGTGAAAGCACTTTGATTTAACTTTTTAGACCAGGTTACCGTTCATATTAATATTGGCATTTTAAGATAGGGTGTATGTTAAACAAAATAAATCTCCTATTGATAGTATATAAATAAATGAAATAAAGAGGCACTTAAAAAGTTAAGAAAATAATATTTTTAACAAAATATATAATAAGTAAAAGAAGAGTACACATAGATAAATGATAGATAGATGCATACAGAGATAGATGATCAACTGACAGATACATAAATAGATCTGGTTTAGATGACAGGTAATTTGATATAGTCAAGTGGAAGTAAATAATTTAAGTAACCAGCAAATATTTAACATTTACTTCCATCAAACTAAAACATATTTTTAAGACTATATTTCTCTTAAACACCCTTACTAACCTTATGAAAAATGTTGTTTGTAACTGATCATATTAATAGCCTTATATGAAATTCATTATTTTCCAAGTATCACAAGTGAAACTTTGTCCCCTAAAGAAACAATAATATTGTAAATATTCTTAGAATCTATATTTTTTCAAGAGAAATAAAGCTTCTCACAAATATTGTCAAGAAAAGTTCAATTTGACATAGAAATATATTTTCTGAAGCAACTGGAAGCATTTAAATCATTTCAATGTTAAAATTACTCTCTTAGAAACAGCTTGAGATTCCCTTATATTGTCATAACATGATAAGCAACTGAGATAAAAACTGATAGAAAAAATAGAGGTTTCAAAAATGGAATAATGTATTTTTATAACAATATGCTAGAAAATGTGCTAAGCATTTTGTAAGAATTATTTTTTATTCTTCTTATTGGCTATTTTTGTATATAAAAATAAATTACCATCATTTTACAGAAGAGTAAATTTAATTTTGAAAAAGAGACCAAAAATCTTACAATCACACAGCTATTAAGACAGAAATAACATTTTGGATTTATAAAATTTGTAAAAAGCAAAATTTGTAAAAAGGACAGTTGAGTCTGTAAGTCTGTCTTCAAAAGTAAATAAAATAGTCCCTGAAAAACAGTACTATTTTTATCAATAAATATTTAAGTTCCTGTTAACTGAGTCTTTTTTCAAAGAGAGAGTTTCTTCAAGGAGTGAGAAATATTTTTAATTGGTGACAGTAAAAACTATTTGCAAAACTCTATATTGAAAGTGTCAATCATATTCTTGAGTTAATTCAAGAAAAGATTCCAATTAATGCAGCTAAAGATAGCAATATGGAAGAAAACTAAACAAACAAACAAATAAAAAGGGCCACATGGTGGAATCATTCTGGATTCATGAACAAATTCAACTCCATTAGGTGTTCAATCACAACTGCAGCTGTGATTAAGAAAATATCCTTGGGAAAAGGGGTGGCAAGATGATGATAGAGTAGGCGAATGTTCCAACTTTCACCTCCAAGAACCAAAGTGGATTACAAGTTAATTTTAAGAACAATCATCTGGAGAAGCCAACTTTGGGCTAAACCATCAGGAATCTATAACCAAAGATCACCGAAGAAGTTACACTGAGACTGGTAGGAAAAGTGGAAACATGGGGAGGGCTGCCCAGCACCTGGGAGTGAGTGGTGGCCTGAAGGAACTTGCATGGCGGGTGGGTTGCCCAGAGAGGGGACGGTCCTAGGCCCAAGGACCAGAGCCCCAGCCTGCATTCCCATAGTGTAAAAGAGGTGTACAGGCAGTATTTAGCTGCAAAATGAGCAAGGATACTGTTTGTGAGAAAGAGACAGATATCTCAGACCCGGGATTTGTCTTAAAGGGTCCATGCAGAAAACCTCTTTTACAACCATTCATCTGGGGTTCTGGGGAAAGGGAGAGCTGAGAGAACTGGAATAGCAGGAAGAGAGTGTGATCTAGGAGGCACAGGGAGAAACACTATGAGGGACAGCCACCCTAACCCCTGGGCTAAGTCACTCCCCAAACCTAAAGTGAATATTTTTCTTAAAACCAGCAATACCAGCAAAGAGAAGCAGGTCACCAGCCAAACAGAAGCTCTCCTGCTACATTTAGAGCAAAGACTTGCTTAGAAGCAGGGAGCCCATCAGGGATACACTATTGAGTGCTGAGGTCTGAGCTACATCGCTACTGCTGAGTGCTACATCCCCCTCTCTGCAGAGTGCTCACTAGAGGGTGGGGGTCAGAGGTACCCAGGAATGCAGTCCCATCCACAGTGGCAGAAGCTGGAAGCTGCCTGTGGCCGTGGCCCATGCGTGTGGCCACATTAGTGGGCCGGCGCTGGGAACACTCTTGCCCAAATGCCCGAGGTGATGGCAGAGATGGTGGCAGGTCTGCAGACAGACCACACCTTGGGAAACAAAAAGGCCACATCCATTGGACTTCAGTGTCCATACACTTCTGAGGGATGAAAAAGAAGAAAAATAAAATATAATAAATAAAAGTCTGCTTAAAATAACACCTGGGGCTAAGGGGCAAGCCACATCCAAGACCTTACCTAACCCCTCATATATAGTACTGAGGCCCAACAAGTAGCCACCAATAAGAGGCAGCATAAAGCAGATCTCAGGGGAACCTAAACATTTAAACAAACATACTTCAGGCCAAAAGTATATAAAAGCCAGCCTAATAGTGCAGTTGATATTAACAATGGCACCTGGTCTCAGCAGAGGCAGCCACAGGACCTGGATTGCCTGTTGCTTCAAAAAGGTAGAAAATGGTCAGTCATAGGCAGTGACCCCCACTTGTCTGCATCAGGCTCCGGCCAAGAAGGTCCAGGAAGGGCACATCCAGAGGCCAGATACAAAGAGTATCAGCTCAGGATCTAACAACCCTTGTTAGAGTGATATCTTAAGAAAGGGCTCCGCACATCTGACCCAGTTAAGATATAGAAAATGCTGATACAAATAGCAAAAACAAGAGTGACCAAACAAATAGCCCACAGCAGTTTACAAACAGCAGCTGATGCTAACCCAAGAAGATCTAGAAACAACACAACTGGAAACTGGAGGCAGACAATACCAACCCTAAACTCAGCTCACTACACAAATAACACACCCAAAGAAGAAGTATATACACAGACAAAATAGAAAAACAGAGAAATGCAATCTAAATGAGTCAACAAACAAAATCCCCAGGAAAAAAAATGAATGAGAGGGAAATAACTAAATTATCAGATGCAGAGTTTAAAATAATAATTGTTAGGATGCTCAAAGATTGTAGAGAAACAATGGATGAAGATAATGAGCACCTAAATAAAGTGATAGTAAGCATCATAAAGGACATTGAAATTATAAAAAAGAACCAGTCAGAATGACAAATACAATAACATAAATGTAGACCACACTAGAAGGAATTAAAAGCAGGATGAATGAAGCTAAGGATTAAATCAGCCACATAGAGGACAAAAAAAAAAAAAAAAAAAAAAGCACAGAAACAGAGCAGCAAAAAGAAAAGAGAAAAAAAGCTTGAGGAAACTCTAAGAGAGCTCTGTGACAACATGAAGAGAAACAACATCTGCATCATAAGGGTTCCTGAAGGAGAAGAGAAAGTACAAGGGATAGAGAACCTGATTGAAGAAAGCATAGCTGAAAACTTCCCTAAATTGATGAAGCAAAAAGTCACACAAGTTCAAGAAGCATAGAGGGTCCCATTAAGGATGAACCCAAAGAGGCATACACCAAGACACATCATAATTAAAATACCAAAATTAATAGATAAAGAAAGAATACTAAAAGCTGCAAGAGAAAAACAGTCAATTACCTACATAGAAGCCCCCTTAACAGAAACAATAGAGAAAATAGCAGGAAATATTCAAAGTAATGCAAAACAAGAGCCTACAACCAATACTTCTCTTTCCAGTAAGGGTATATTTAAAATTGAATAAGAAATAAAAAGCTTTCCAGACAAAAAAGAAAATTCAAGGAATTCATTACAACCAAACCAATGCTACAAGAAATGTTAAGCGTGTCCTGTTGTAAACAGAACAAAGAGGAAAAAGAAACTAGAAAAAGAGGAATGTAGATATAAGAATAAAATGGCAATAAACAACTATATATCAATAATAACCTTAAATGTTCGTGAATTAAGTGCTCCAATCAAAAAACATAGGGCAGCTGAATGGATATGAAAACAAGATCTGAACATATGCTGTCTACAAGAGACTCACCTCAGAACAAAGGAGACACACAGGCTGAAAGTAAAGTGATGGAAAAAATATTTCATGCAAATGGAAATGAAGAAATGCTGGTGTAGCAATACTTATATCTGACAAAATAGACTTTAAAACAAAGGCTATAGTAAGGAATAAAGAAAGTTACTACATAATGATAAAGAGAGCAATCCTAAATAAAGATATTACCATTACAAATATTAATGTGCCTCATAAAGGAGCACCTAACTTTATAAAGCAGATTTTGATGGACATAAGGCAAGATCAACAGCAACATTATAATAGAAGGTATTTTAATTCTACACTAACATCAATGAATAGATCCTCAAGAAAGAAAATTAAGAAAGAAACAGCACCCTTAAAGGACACACTAGATCAACTGGACCTAATAGATATCTTCAGAATCATTCACCTGAAAGCAGCAGAATATACATTCTTTTAAGTGCTCATGGTACATTCTCTAGGAACAACCACGTTAGGATACAAAACGAGTGTCAATAAATTTAAGAAGATTGAAATCATATCAAACATCTTCTCTGATCACAATGGCATGAAACTAGATATCAACTGCAATAGAAAAACTGAAAAACATTCAGACTTGGAGATTAAATGGCATGTTATTAAGTAACAAATGGGTTAACAATAAGATCAAAGAAGAAATAAAAAATTTACTTGAAACAAATGAAAATGAACATTCAACAACTCAAAATTTAAGGGACACAGCAAAAGTAATACTGAGCAGAAAGTTTATAGCATTACAGGCATACCTTAAGAAGCAAGAAAAAGCCCAAATAAACAACTTAATCCAACATCTAAAAAAACTAGAAGAAAAAAAACAAAACAAAACAAAATCCAGAGCAAGTAGAAGAAAGGAAATAATAAAGATCAGAACAGAAATAAATGTAATAGAGGCCAAAGAAACAGTACAGAAGATCAATGAAACCAAGAGCTGGTTCTTTGAAAAAGTAAACAAGATTGATGAACCTCTAACCAAACTCACCAAGGAAGAAAGATAGAGGACTCAAATAAATAAAATTAGAAATGAGAGAGGAGAAGTACAACTGATACAGCAGAAATACAAGGATTGTAAGAAAATACTATAAAGAACAGTATGCCATAAAATTAAACAACCAAGGCTAAATTGACAAATTCCTCGAAACATATAATCTTTCAAAAATCAATAGAGAAGAATCAGAAAACATAAACAAACCGACTTCATCAAATGAGATTGAAACAGTTATCAAAAAAGTCCCAACAGACAAAAGTCCTGGGCCAGATGGCTTCACAGGCAAATTTTACCAAATATTCAAAGAATTAACTCCTATCCTTTTCAAGCTATTTCAAAAAATTCAAGAGGAGGAAAGACTTCCAAACTCCTTTTATGAGGCAAGCACAATCCTCATCCCAATACCAGGCAAAGACAACACAAAGAAAGAAAACTATAGACCAATATCCCTGATGAATTTAGATGGTAAAATTCTCAACAAAATATTAGCATACTAGATCCAGCAATACATAAAAAAAAACATACATCATGATTAGGTGGAATTTATTCTAGGGAGACAAGGCTGGTACAATATTTGCAAATCAATCAATATGATTCATCACATAAACAAAAAAAATGAAAAGAATCTCATGATAATGTCAATAGATGCAGAAAAAGCATTTGATAAAATTCAGCACCCATTCATGATCAAAACTCCCAGCAAAGTGGGAATGCAGGGATCATACCTCAATATGATAAAGTCCATCTATAAAAAACCCACAGCCAATATCATAATCAATGGGCAAAGTTTAAAATCAATACCCTTTAGATCAGGAATCAGACAGGGGTGTTCCATTTCACCACTCTTATTCAATATAGTTTTGGAAGTCCTAGCCACAGCAATCAGACAACAAGAAGAAATAAAAGGCATCCAAATTGGAAAAGAAGAAGTAAAAGTATCATTAGTTTCTGATGACATGATACTGTACATAGAAAACCCTAAAGTCTCAGTAAAAAACCTAGTGGACCTGATAAATGAATTCAGCAAGGTGGCAGGATATAAAATCAATATTCAGAAATCATTGGCATTTTTATGCACCAATAATGAACTGTCTGAAAGAGAAATTAAGAAAACAATTCCCTTCACTATTGAAACAAATAAAATAAAGCAGCTAGGTATAAATTTAACCAAGGAATTTAAAGACTTGTACTCAGAAAATTATAAAACATTGATAAAATAAATCGAGGAAGATACAAACAAATGAAAGCATATACTGTGTTCATGCATGGGAAGAATAAACATCATTAAAATGTCTATACTACTCAAAGCAATCTATAAATTCAATGCAATTCCTATTAAAATACCAATGACAAACTTCAAAGATATAGAAAACATATTCCAAAAATTTGTATAGAACCGAAAAAGAACATGAATAGCCTCAGCAATCCTGAAAAAGAAGAATAAAGTGGGGGGTATCACACTTCCTGATATCAAATTATACTACAAGGCCATTGTACTCAAAACAGCTTGGTACTGGCATAAGAACAGGCACATAGATCAATGGAACAGAACAGAGAACCCAGAAAAAAATTCACACCTTTATGGTCAACTGATATTTGACAAAGGAGGTAAGAGAATACAATGGAGTAAAGACAGTCTCTTTAACAAATGGTGTTGGGAAAATTGGACAGGTAATTGCAAAAAATGAAACTGGATCACCAACTTACACCATTCACAAAAAGAAACTCAAAATGGATAAAAGACTTAAATGTAAGTCTTGAAACCATAAACATCTGGGAAGAAAACATAGGCAATAAACTCTGATATTTCTCGTAGCAATATTTTTGCTGATTTATTACCACAGGCAAGTGAAATAAAGGACAGGATGAACAAATGTTACTATATGAAACTAAAAAGCTTTTGTAAAGCAAAGGCACCATTAATAAAATAAAAAGACAAACCATACAATGGAAAAATATATTTACTGATATGTTCCATAAGGGGTTAATAACCACAATTTATAAAATACTTATAAAACTCAACACCAGGAAGACAAACAATCCAATCAAAATGTGGACAAAAGAAATGAATAGACACTTCTCCAAAGAGGACATACAGATGGCCAATAGGCATATGAAAAAATGTTCATCACTAATTATTAGAGAAATGCAAATTAAAACCACCATGAAATACCACCTCACACCAGTCAGGATGGTCCTCATTAACAAAACAACACATAGTAAGTGCTGGAGAGGCTGTGGAGAAAAGGGAACCCTCCTGTACTGCTTATGGGAATGCAGACTGGTGCAGCCACTGTGGGAAACAGTATGGCATTGCCTCTAAAAATTAAAATAGAACTGCCCTTTGACTCATTTGTCCCACTTTTAGGAATATATCCTAAGAATACCAAATCATTGATTCAAAAGAAGAAATGCACCCCCATGTTTACTGCAGCATTGTGTACAATAGCCAAGATCTCGAAAGAGCTCGTGTCCTTCAGAGGATGAGTGGATTAAAAGCTGTGGTACTTACTTATACACAATGGAATACTATGCAGCCATGAATAAAAAAGAAATCTTACCTTTTGTGACAACATGAATGGACCTAGAAACTATCATGCTAAGTGAAATAAGCCAGGCAGAGAAAGAAAAATATCATATGACCTCACTCATTGAGGAATCTAATGAACAATGTGAACTGAGGAACGAAATAGATGCAGAGGCGGGATTAAAGGGACCAGAGAGAAAGTGGTCAGGGGGAAAATGAAGAGAAGATGGCATCAGAGAAGGTAAAGAGATTAGTGAAATTATATATCCATAAGACAGCATTATAGAGAACAGGACAGCAAATCCTGGAGGGAAGAGGGGAAGGCATTGGGAGAGGGGCCAAAAGGCGGAGGCTGAGGGGTACACAGGGGTGGTGGGAAGATATATTTGGTGGGACATTTGAATCTATGTAAACACAATGAATTAAAATCATAAATTAAAAAAAAAAAACAGAAAGAACAAAATATTCTTGGGCTGAGATGAGAGAAGCCACAGAAAAAGAAGGGACCTGCTGGATGGCAGCAGAAGTACATACAAAGGAAGAAAGTTACTCTTTCTCCATGCTTACAAACAATTCCTTTTATAAGGTGAGGGGCTAATACTGGCCTGTGATTTACTGTTTTAAGTGGTGAAAAAATATAGACTAATATTTTAGAATACATGAAAATTTTATGAAATTCAAGTATCAGTTTCCTTAAATAAAATTTTATTGGAACACAGCCACACTCATTCATTTTCTTCATGACTGCTTTCCCACCACAGTAGCACTGAATAGTTGTAACAGGGGCCATAGAGCCCTTAAAATCTAAACACATACTTTGGCCTTTCACAAATTAAGTTTGCTAACCACCTCCCTTAAGCCATAACCATGGTCTCTATGTCACACTTTGATTTTGGAGCTAATTAGAGGAACTAGAAAACTAAAGCCAACCCAAATTCTTCATTTTCCTTTCAACTGTTTCCAATCTAGAAACCTCTATCACCATTTTTAATTGATTTTATTTCTAAGTATATCTCAACTATACTATTCTCAATGTTCTTATGACAATCTCCCTGATTTTGGCATTGGGTACCTCCTATTCTAATAAAGTAGCATTCTTACTAGTTTCTTAACTTCATTCTCTTTATCCTACCCCTTGCACAGATAGAGTTAAATTTCTCACATGTGAATCTGTTCTCTTCACTCCTGTGACAATTATTTTTAATGTATTTCTCCTTTCCTTTGGGCAGCATGATTCTAAGGCAATATCAGCATTCCCTGGGAATTTGTTAAAAATGCAAAATCTCAAACCACACCCCAGATGTACTGAAATAGAAGTTTTAAAGTGGTGACTAGAAATCTGAAATTTAATGAGCCTTCCAGGTAATTTTAATGAACATTAGTTTCAGATCATAGTAACCATTTATCCTAGAGGATAAAAATTGAAATTCCTTTGTGTGGGGATCATTTAAATCTCACTATGCTCTGATCTCTGGCTAATCTGGTTTCCCATTTACTGCTTTCTTACCTCTAGCTTCTTCAACTGAGGAAATAAGATTCCAGAACTTAAATTAATTTGGCTCAAGTAATGAGACTAGTGAGTGAGAGAGGAAAAAAATAGAATAAACCCAAGGTCTTTTTAGGACACACTTTTTTAACTTTTAAAATATATTTACTATGCTCTTATATTCAAATTCATCCACAATAACAATTACTGTATTCTATTGATTCTAGTCTCTTTTCTGGACTATAAACTCCAAGAAGGTACGAATGTTTGTCCTGTGTAAATGCGTCAATAAAACCTGACTCTCTATTGCATCTGGTGACATGACTTAACAATTTCAAGGTGATTCTTAATAAACATGAATCCAACTCTTTTGCCTATGGAGTATATGGTTAAGGCAAGAGCTCTGGGATGAATCTTCATAGGATCAAATTCTGGGGAATCATCTTCTTTCTATTAGAACTTGAGCAAATCATTTAGCATTTCTCTGCCTTAGGTTTTTCATCTGTAAAACTGTATTGCTAATAATCTACCTTATGGAATCACAATGAGGATTAGCAAGTATTAGGTGTTTTTATTATTGTATTTATTAACATTGTACTTATAGATAATTTAGCTAGACTCTATAGTTTACACTAATAAATAAATAGCACTGCATTACTCAAATATTTTATATTTAGTTGGGTAGACAAAACAGAGTTAGGAAAAAATTAAATAAGTGTACAAGGTTTAAGTATTAACCATGAATGTGGAGAGAATAAAAACTGAATCTGTAAAACTTTAATTGACAGATAGTTTAAAAATAAAAGTCTCACAGAAAATGAGTTTCCCTGCAAATATCTGTGTATATTAAGAGTGATAGCTGTAAAACACTAATAAATACATAAGTGAATACCTTCCTTATTATTACAAAATTATGATCATAAAACATTGTTATTTAATATTTAATTATGCAAGCTCAATCTCATTATGCAAACAACAAAAAATGAACATATGGCTCAAAAATATTTTATTATAAAAGTTTGTTGATGTTGTTAATGCTGTTTTTGATACAGTCAACATTAATTAAATTAATAATTGTATTTAATGATAAAATATATTTAGATTAGATAGATTCTTTCTTTTTTTTAAAAGGGACAAAGAGAGAGTCAGACAGGAATGGAGAGAGGTGAGAAGCATCAATTGTTAGTTTTTCGTTGCCGTTGCAACACCTTAGTTATTTATTGATTGCTTTCTCACATGTGCCTTGACCGCAGGTCTTCAGCAGACTGAGCAACCCCTTGCTGGAGCCAGGGGCCTTGGATCCAAGCTGGCGAGCTTTTTTTGCTCAAGCCAGATGGGCCCGCGCTCAAGCTGGTGAGCTCAGGGTCTCGAACCTGGGTCTTCTGCATCCCAGTCTGATGCTCTATTCACTGTGCCACCACCTGGTCGGGCAGATTCTTAAGGGAAATTATTTTTATCTTAAATTTAAACCTATACTTTTGGTGATTTTACTCATTATTCAAGTTTTATCTATACATATAACTTCTCTCTATTATAAGAAACAACATTCTCCTAGATATTTTTCAGTAGGTATCAACTAACTGTGATAAATTGCCTATACACACAAGAAATATCAAATTTGATTTAAAGTACCCAGTTTAATATGTATAAATCTTCTAAAAGCATATGGGAATAAATTGTCACAATAAAACTACTGCTCTGTGTGCTACTTCACTTCAGAATTTCTTGCTTTACTTTGTTGGAGATATCATATGCCTAAAACTACCTGCCTGATCTTCAATCTATTCTCTCTTTCGTCTCATCTTTAATATCCTAACTATATGACTAATACATAAATCCTATGCATCACTCCTGTAAGTAGAAATATTTCATGCCAACCCCAACCCTACTCCTATTGCTGACAGCACAATGTTCAGATGTGCTAGCCAAACTTAGGGCTTCTGTGGAGATCAAAGTGCTCAGAGGGGGAAGCTGGATAATCAGCTGGTAGCTCTAACCTCCCTTCTGCCTCAACTGGAGCTCTTCCAGTTATTATTCCTGGACTAAATTCAACATATCTTGTTGATTTCTCTCCTTAAATTCAGTGTTGAATTTAATTTATCAAAACTAGATTTCAAATGTGGGCATCAATAGCTATATTTTAGTTACAGTTATTTTTTATGGGCTTGCATACTTTTTCTATTATGAACTTTGGTAAAACTCTGGTATAACTGGGGTTATAGTGTGTGTGTGTGTGTGTGTGTGTGTGTGTGTGTGTGTGTGTTTCCCAAGAAATACATATACATAGAGATATTCAATATTTTTTGTTTTAAAAATAGTATGAGCATAAAAACAGACACATAGATAAATGGAACAGAATAGAAAACTCAGACATAATCTTATGCATATAGGGTCCATTGATTTTATAACAAAACCTCCCAAAGTATGCAATGTGGAAAGAATACCCTCTTCAATAAATGGTTTGGAATAACTGGACAGCCACATACAAAAGTATAAAATTGTACCACTATTTTACACCATACACAAAAATTACTAATTCAAAATAGATTAAAGACTGAAATGTGAGCTGTGAAACCATAAAACCAGAATAACAACACATAGGTGGTAGGCCCCTTGAAATCTGTCTTGGTGATGATTATTTGGATTTGACATCAAAAACAAAGGCATCAAACAACAAGAGAACTACATCAAACTTAAAAGCTTCTGCACAGCAAAAGAAAACATTAACAAAATGAAAATGGGAGATACTACTTGCAAATACTATATCTGATAAGGGGTTACTATCCAAAATATATTAAAAAACTCATGTGACTTGCCTGGCCCGGTGGTGGCACAGTAGATAGAAAAAACATCGACCTGGGACATTCCTCAGTTCAAAAATCTCAAGGTTGCCAGCCTAAGCACAGGCTCTCAAGCTTGAGTGTGGGGTCACTGGCTTGAGTGTGGGATCATGGACATGACCTCAGGGTCACTGGCTTGACCCCAATGTTGCTGGCTTGAACAAGGTGTCACTGGCTTGGCTGGAGCCCTCCAGTCAAGGCACATATGAGAAAGCAATCAATGAACAACTAAGGTGCCACAACTATGAGTTGATGTTTCTCATCTCTCTCCTTGTCTCTGTCTGTCTCCCCCACACTTATTTCTTTCTTGCTAAAACAAAACAAACAAATAAAAAACTTATGCGACTCAATAGAAAAATAACAAACACAATCAGATTTAGAAATTGACAGAGAATCTGAATAGAAATATTTTTCAAGAAAGACATACATTAAAAAAAAATAGACATACATCAACAAATATGTGAAAAAATGTTCAACATCACTAATCCTCAGGGAAATTCAAATCAAAATCACAATGAGATAAAATCTCACATATATTATAATATCTTCAAAAGGCATGAAATCATAAGTGCCAGAGAGGATATGGATATAAGGTGCCCTCATACACTGTTGGTACATGCAAATTGGTACAGCCACTTTGGAAAACAGTGTGGGAGGTTCTTTAAAAAAATTAAAACTAGAACTACTGCATCTTCCAGCAATACACTTCTGAGAAATTTATTTAAAAAATAAAAACAAAAACACTAACTCAAATAAATATATGCACCCTCGTGTTCATTGCAGTGTTAGTCACAATAGCTAAGATATAAAAACAATCTAGTGTTTATAAGTGGATGTCTTGATTTAAAAATGTTTTATATATGTAAAATAAAATGCTAATCAGAAATAAAAAAGGATATCTTGAGTTTATTATGTTAAGTAAAATAAGTCAGACAGAGAAGGATAAATTTCTCCTTATTATCTCACTTACATATGAAATCTGAAATAAACATATAAATAAATTAAACCCAATTTATAGATTGATAGTTGCCAGAAAGGTGTGGGAGTGGGAAAAATGGTCGAAGGTCAAAAAATACAAACTTTCAGTTATAAAATCAAATGTTATGAGAATGTAATGTATAACATGGTGATTATAACAAATAATACCATATTTCATATTTCAAAGTTGCTATGGTAAATTTTTGAAAAGTAAATTGGTTACTGAATTAATAAAAATAATATGAGAAAGAGTATGTCTCAATTTTAAATTGGTTTTAGTTTTGCTTTTTCTTCTTGGAAGGCTTATGTTCATTTATTTGTTCTTTATTACTGCAAAAGATCATATGATTTGCTAACAACAATAATAAAACCCCAAAACTCTCTTTAAAAATATTTATTGAGGTGATCTTGGTTAACAAAATTATATAGGTTTCAGGTGTACAATTCTATAAAATATCATTTGTATATTCTACTGTGTCCTTGCCACATGAAGTCAGGTCTCCTCCATCATCATTTATCCCCCTTCTATTCTCTTCTACCTTCCCCTATCCTGCTTTTCCCTGATAATCTCTATACTATGTCTGTGTCTAGGTCCTTTTCTTTCTCTTTTTCTTTTCTTTTCTTTCTTTCTTTTTTTTTTTTTTGCTTACTTATTCACCTTTTTCACCCAACTCCCAGCCCCCTTCCCCTTGACAGATGTCAGTCTATTTTTTATATCCATGGATGAGTATGTTTCTATTTTGTTTGTTAGTTTACTTTGTTCACTAGATTCCAAATATGAGTGAAATCATATGGTACTTGGTTTCTCTGGCTTATTTTACTTAGCATAATAATCTTCAGGTCCATCTATGTTTTCACAAAAGATAAGATTTGCTCTTTTCAAGTGAGTAGTATTCCACTGTGTAAATGTACTACAGTTTTTTTATCCACTCATCTACTGATGGATGCTTGGTTGGGCTGCTTCCAAATCTTGGCTATTGTAAATAACACTGTAATGAATATAGGGGTGAATATATTCTTTCAAACCCATGTTTCCGATTTCTTCAGATATATTCCCATAAGTGAAATCATTAGGTCATAATGAAGTTTCATCTTTAATTTTTTGAGGAAACTTCACAATATTTTCTACAGTGGCTACAGCTATCTGCTATCCCACTAAAACTCTCAAATATGGAAAAGAATATGTATGAACAGGTCCATGCATAAAAATTATTAATGACAATAAAAATAAACCAAAGTCAACTAAATGTCTAAAAATAAATGAATAGTTGAAAACATTTTTGATAGTCATATGGACTGTGAAAATATATAGTTATTAAAAATAAAAATCCGAAGGCATAAATAACAGAGGAGAATACTGTGTCAAAAGAAAGACACAAAATTAAAAATAAAATAAAATATTAAATTTGAAGAGATCTTTCTTGATGATTCTTTTTAAGATTTTTAAATTGAGTTTAAAGAGAAGAGTGAGAGAGAGAAAGAAGGTGGGTAGGGGGCAGAAAGCATCAACCTTTAGTAGTTGATTCTTGTATGCGCCTTGACAGGGAAAGCCCAGGGTTTTTAACTGGTGACCTCAGCATTTCAGGTTGAAGCTTTATCTCCTGTGCCACCACAGGTCAGGTCAAAGAGATCTTTCTTGATTGAGAAAGAATTGAGGCATGGGTTGTGCCATTGCTCATGCTCATTGGAACCCTGGCACTGCCTTTTTTTTTACTTTACAGGGATAGAAAGAGAGAGTCAGAGAGAGGGATAGATAGGGTCAGACAGACAACAGGAACAGAGAGAGGTAAGAAGCATCAATCATTAGTTTTTCGTTGCCATTGCGATACTTTAGTTGTTCATTGATTGCTTTCTCACATGTGCCTTGACCATTGGCCTTCAGCAGACTGAGCAACCCCTTGCTGGAGCCAGCGACCTTGGGTCCACACTGGTGAGGATTTTGCTCAAGCCAGATGAGCCTGCGCTCAAGCTGGCGACCTCGGGGTCTCAAACCTGGGTCTTCCGCATCCCAGTCCCATGCCCTATCCACTCTGCCACCACCTGATCAGGCTGCTTTTGATAAGTGTTTTTACTCAGAACTCAGTTACTTCACTTCCCTGAATTTGGTTTTCTCACGGAAAGTGGGATGTTATAACTACACTGTTAGATGGCTGATAGGAAAAGGTGAACATTAAATAGCCCATATTAATTCTTTTTTAATTAGTGATGGTACTATTTATTATTGTATTATTCAATATCTCCATTGGGACAACTAGAAAAAAAAATCATTGAAATATTTGTTGCCTTGGAAGGTGGGAAAATGGGTGCACATTTTCTCTGACCCCTGATTTTCTGAATGCCGTAATTATCTGTGATGAAAATAATATTTTATGATATTTAATAAACTTTCAAATATTCCTTTTACTAGTGTATGTGACTATGCTATTCACTGTGTCTGTGAGCAGTGGTGTTAGAGGGTAACCTATGTGTGGACAGAATAATGTGAAGGTCTAGTCATCTAAATATACCTGCATTCTCCTGATGGATCAACCATACTGCCCATCTTTATAGTTGTGATTCATATTTTTGTTAGCATTTTTCTTTAAACAATTGGCATATATAGAAAAGTATAATTTTAAGGTCATTATAAATTATTTAAATGTGAGAAAAATATATTCAAAATGTTTGAAAAAATAATGTATCCTAAATATCAACTTATGGTAACTAGGATATGATATGACTGCAACAACTGTTACATTTTAAAATTTGGTTTACTTATGCATATAAACACATAGCATTTATTATGTGTGAGATACTGTCCTAAAAACTTACCATATAGTAATCTCTATTTATTTTGTTTTTATTAAATAAGTATTAATCTCATGTTTACTAAAAACTATGATGTAGATACTATTAACTCTAGTTTAAAGATGTGTCTCAGAGAGGTTATTTTTTTATTTTTATTTTTTCAGAGAGGTTATCTTGCCAACATATACAAATAGTAAGTGATAGGGCTGAGATATAAACCCAGGCTTATGGGCTTCCAAGTTCCTGCATTAACTATAAGTACAGCTTTCTCAACCTATAAAATATGTTAAAATTTAGATTTAAACTATGCACTATTGTTCCTTTATATTGTATATGTTGAAGTTTTGATTTGTTTTTTCTTTCTTTTTTATTTTCATTTATTGTTTTTTAACAACTGAGAGGCAGAGAGGTGAAGGGACAAACTCCTGCATGTGCCCCAACTGGGATCCACTTGGCAAAACCCTGTCTGGGGCTGATGTTCTGCCATTCTGGGGCTGCTGCTCTATTGATCAGTAACCAAGCTATTTTAGTGCCTAACATGAAGCCATGGAGCCATACTCAGTGCCTGGGACCAATTTGTTCATTAGAGCCATGGGGTGTGGGGGTGGGGGAAGGTGGAGAGGCAGATGGTTGCTTCTTCTGTGTGCCCTGACCAGGAATTCAACCCAGAACTTCCACATGCTGGGCAAACACTCTACTGCTGAGCCAACCAGCCAGGGCCAATTTGTTTCTTCTTAACTTCATATAACATCATTAAGAACCAAAGAATCTAAAATAAATTTTTGTTTTTAAAGCTCTGCTTAAATGTCAAGAAACAAACTGAAAATTTTTACACATAATAGATACTTACATGTTAGGAAATTAAGTTAAAATTTATTAATTTTCAAGTTGGCAGATTGGATAAATATCAAAGAGCATTTCTAACCTTTATTTCTTTAATTTGTGAAAGATATATTTAAATTTTACAGCACTAAATCTCATGCATTTTTAAAATTTATTATTTTTTATGAACCTCACATTCATTTAATCACCAGAAAACAGAGGTTATTATTATTGTACTTGTGCTAATGCTGAACTTTGTCACCATGTTCATTGTTGTAATTCTAAATTGGGTAATAAAATAGTCATCTTTTTCATTCTCCCTAGCATGTTACTTCACAGAGGCAGATAACAAGATGGATAATGATTGTTATATGCTCAGTGATCCTTATAATGGGGAAAAGTAGAATGTTCTCTGATCATTCTCAAAATTGGAAACTGACTGAATTTCATTTAGAAAATAGCAAGTCCTCATTATAGGTGACATTCTCTAAAAGTATGTAAAGACTAGAATATCTTCCTTGAATCCTGGGAAAATATGTTATATATGATCCATAATAGTAAATTTCCCTAGTTATGCAAAGTGTTAAAGTCACATATAAATCATTTTTCAAGTTAAGATGTCAAGAACAACTCCCCCCAACCTATTGAAACAATGAATGTCTTATTTCCCTTTTATATATATGAAAATGTCAGTAAAGCTTGAAAGTATCATGTTTTTATCTATTCTATGTATTCACTAGTGATCATGTTAATATGAGCAAATCAGAGATACACTGATCCTATTCTGAGGGAGGAGAATGACATAACAAATAGATCCAGGCCATTTTTCATGGTCCAATTTACTTAAACTCCTCTAAACATAAAAATGGCACTTCCTATAAAATGTTGAACAGCCTAAGGGACAAAATCTATATATGTATATTTTTGCCTTTATCAGAATTAAAATTAATCTTATAAGATCTTATAAGTATTTATATTCCACATACTGGTTGTTTTCTCCTTGATACTTGTCCATGCTAAATAAAAGTTTTTAAAGAATATCCTTTTCATTATACCAGAAACCCAATACTGATCAGACTCATGATTTCTTGCCTAATTTTAATTTAATTAAATCCAATATATTTATAAATGCCTCATAAGTATGACAATAATTTTTTTCTTTTTAAAATCCTCATACTTTGTAGGTTTGTAGGATGAATGGTATAAAGTGATTGCTCACATATTCCTTGGTGTGTAGAAACTCTCATGTGACAAAAAAGGATCAATTAGATATGAAAACTAGTACTGAGAAATTGAGAGCATAAGGGGAAAGAACTAGATTCCATCAGACTATGTCAGAGTAACCACAGAAAATTTTACAGAAAAGGACATTTTGATAAGAGAAATAGTAGTGTCAAAGGAGAATCAAAGACAACTATCCAAGAAAGACAAAGGATAGCCGTGGAATTTATGTACCACAGAGATGAGTGCTTTTCTTTAAATCTAGCAGAAGATAATATAACATGAATTCTAAAGAAGGCTTGAAGTATGATCTTTAAGACCAAAAATGTCAATAAAGTGGAAGATCTGCATACTGTGTACTAAACGAGGGAGAAAATGTGTGCTTTGTAGGTAAGAGCTTGTCATCTGAAAATCATATGTCTCAAATAAAAGTATGCTAATAAAAACAGAACTTTATTTCCATTGGAATTGGATTATCATAGGTTATGATATAACATAAAGGGGAAGCATAAAGTAGAGGTATAAAAATAGGAGCTGATGTTATACCAAATGACCATGTTATCCCTGGGAAGAAAAGAAAAAGACATGTGAGACAGGTTTAAGAACAATTGGCAAGGATGATGTGGAGGAGATAAAAATCACAAAACCAAGATAAATATTACTATTGCACCAAAATGTGGAATACATGGGGAGGGGTAGCAGACGTGTTAATGTGAACTCAATTCTCTTAAAATGAATAAGCTCAAGCAGACAGTTTGTTCTTTCTTGTCCACCATTCCTTCTTCTCCCTATACACTACACAGTGACTTTTTGCAGGCTAACATAAACGTGTCCTTGTTGTTTTCCTCTAATTTACTAATCATACTTAGGTAGGAGAAACACATTCCGAAGACCGTCTATAACATTTTAGAGTATTTTTTTATTGATGCAATAGCAGTGACTAAAAGTCTGGAGATGTGGTGTAAAACCCTGAATTTCTAAGATTCTCCAGTTTTATATGAATTAAAGAAAAAAATCCTAAACTGATTAAAATAAAGGCTTGAACCACTACCATCACACAATATACATAAAATATTAATAACTGTTAAATTATAAAAGTTATTTTAAAGTTCAAATATTATATGGTTAAGGTAAAAATACATTCTCATAACAACCACTTACCCTGTGGCTGCCGACTAGGATGGTATATCTGAAGGTCAAATGGCTGTGCACTGGTTTTCTGAATCACACTGACATTCTGCCCTGTCCATTTATTGGCTTTCGATAATGTGTTGGTCCTCCAGTCCGTCCAGTAGACCTCACTCCCATACAGAGACACAGCAAAGGGATGTGAAAGGTATTCATGACCACGGATTATTTCTATCATTCCTGTTCCATCATAGAGGGCTGAATAAATAGCATCTGACCTACAGAAAGGTAAGTACATTAGTAATTTATTAAAACTGATTCAGAGAGTAGAGTGATATTATTATATTATTTAGATAAATGATAGAAAATATTTTATAAAAACAAATTTGAGACTGTATCTAATTTGTAGAAAGAAAAAAATCACAATTAAAAACCAACAAAAGTCACCAATTGCCAGCAAATCACCATTATATAAAGCCAAACAAATTTATCTATTTCAACGTATGTACATGTAATACATCCATATTAGAAAATGTTTTGAATTTGTAAATATTATCTGAGAAATGTAATCAAAAATACAAAAGAAAAGATTATTTTTAAACCTGGCATCTGTCCAAACTATCCTTTTTTCGAAGTGGTCTACAGTTAGTCCATTGGGCCAAGCACCGGTTTTCATGTCTTTGTAGATGATGTTTCTTCCAGCACCACTCATAGAGGCAGATTCAATGCGAGGAAAATTGGCATCCCAATCTGTCCAGAAGAGAATTCTGAAGAAAAAGAAAAATTTTAATGTTTTAGTCATTTATTTCACAAATATTTACTGAATGATTACTATATGCTAGGCACTGCCTAGATAAACAGTCACAGGAAAAATCACTGTATTATCTACCTTCATGGGGTTTAGAGTCTAATGGAGGATAGAGGCTAAATAAACACATAACTATATAATTACAGCTTCTAAAATATTTTGAAGAAAACGTTATTAGAATAGCAGGTGGATGACTTACTTAGAGAAGGTGATCAAGGGAAAAAAGCACTTTGAGGAGGTGATATTCACAGAGAAAGATGCAGATTATAAGAGCCACCCAAGGAAAATAAACAGCAGATACAAAGGCCCTAATGGAAAGGGGCGGAGAATGTGGTCAATGCATCAGAAATGTGGTGAGTGAGGAGCAAAGAAGAAGAAAAAATAAAGGGTGATTTTATGGTCTTTGTACTATAAGGCAATTATTTGGGAATTTATTAAAAGGGAATAAGAAGCACAATTAAGCAGGAGAAAAGCATGACATCATACATAAATGGATCACAGTGAGGCAAGAGTAAATTTTTATTTATTCATTTTAGAGAGGAAAGAGAGAGAGAGAAAGGGAGAGGAGCAAGAAGCATCAACTCCCATATATGCCTTGACCAGGCAATCCCAGTTTCAAACCAGCGACCTTAGCATTGCAAGTTGACACTTTATCCCACTGTGCAACAGGTTAGGCAGAAAGAAAATAGGTTTAATTGGATTTTAAGTTTTGTTCCAGAGAGTTGTTTTATTTTCCAAGATAACCAAATTTCTATAATTAAGAATAATTCTAAATAATGAAAGATTGAAAAATAGTACAATATATGAAATTATAACAAAGAACAAATTTAGTTTTTACCAAGCTTTATGATCTCTCACTAAGATGTTTTCTTCCTTACCAATCGCTATGCTATCCATTGGGCTCTACTACCAAAGAAAATTTTGTTATTTTTAGTTTAGGTTCCAAACCCCAGACTTGCCTGGTCAAGGCACATATGGGAGTTGATGCTTCCTGCTCCTCCGTCCTTCTTTCTCTCTTTCCTCTCTAAAAATGAATAAATAAAAATCTAAAACTAAACTATTTTCTTTTTTTTAAAGTAATTATGATGGGTCTTTGTAAGGAATTGTTAAATGATATAAAGTATTCATTCTGACTTTAAGTTTTGAGAAGCATTTAGTCTCAGAATATAGAAATTGCAAATATAAAATGATTAGAAGATAATTCAAAATATTATGTAATCAATTTAGTAAGTACTGTATGTGCTGCAAGTATTGTGAATATGAAAGGAAGATATTGACCTTGATAAGAATAGAAGTTCAAAAATGTTATTAAATAATGTGTCAATGCTGAAAACATAGAAAACTTGAGAGTCATAGGTACTTTGAGTACCTGTGAGTAAATCATCACCAGGTTAGACAAATGAAGACCCGGTGTCCCCATGCAACTTCCTGCATAGTTCTGCCTTACGTGGTTGCAGCATTCCAACACACAGGTCAGCAACCCTGCAAGTCTTAGTGCTCTGTGTAAATTTTTCAAAAACAAGTATCATAGGCACTTAAATAGGTGTTTTCAATGGACATAAAGATATATGGCTGGGAGCAATTTTTAGCATTCTAAAACAAGTGATCCTTTCACTGTTTTACTCAATATAGCCACATTAAGGTGTTCCTCTGCAGTGGTCACCCTAGTACTAGTCTTTCATCAATTCAGGTGGGAAGTTTACAACATATTTTATAAAATAACATGCTCTAGAATTAGTTCTCCTAAAAGTGTTCTTAACCTTGCCATAAGTCAGTTTATAATCAATTTAAAAGTTGATTTCAAGGATCATTGTTTCATAAAACTCAAGGCACACTTTCGTGCACTTTACAATGTACTATTTCAAGAGAATATTTTCCCATAGTACTTTATTTGCTAAAATTATTAGCATTTCAACGATTGTATTATTTCATCATATATACAATGACTAACTACTCTTTTTTACAGGACATATGAAAATATTCAGCCACAACTACTTTTTAAAAAAGAGATTACAGTCTACTGATTCTATAGTTCCTGTATTCATGGTTTAGTTTGTATGAGAATTAAATTGGGTCAATAGACCATGAACAAATTGTACCATTACAGGCATGAAAAGGCCATTATCATTTATCAGATCAAGCAGCAGAAGGTGAAAACTAAATGATCTTGGCTAAAAAAGAAGGTTATTACCTATAATCTTTAGATCTTCTAAAAACAACATCTTTATTACTCTGGTTTAAGATCACTCCTAGATAAAATTAAAATTTTATTTAGATGTTTCTGTCAGTCTTCACAATTACTATATCTGTTTTCATCAACTGTAATTGTTATAGCAGAGTCCAGTTATCATGACAAAGAAAAACTAATAATACCACAATGGAGCAGGGTGAGGCCATACACAAGAATAAAGGTAGTGGAAGTTTAAGAACTGAAGTGAGTGTTGCTTGATAGATTCTGACTCTCTGATGCTTGTTACTCCCTAATAACAAGCTTGATGTTTAGAAGAGATTCATGTACTCATTTAGGTCAACTTAAAAATAAGTATATTTCTTTAAAATGGAACCAATGAAACATATCTCCTCCTTAAGACTCCCAATTTACCATCCTAGAAGAACTTGTCACTTGGGATACTCAGTCAAACCTAGAATACTGAAGGAAAGTAGCATGATGGAAAATATTCTCTGTAATGTAAAATGAAGGCCAGGGACTCAATGCTTACGATGCAAAGTAGTTTATTAAAAAAACTTCTTTAGTATTTGAAAAATAGGTCACAAAGACCTTGATTGCTGTAGGAACTTTACATGATGTAAGTGTGTTTTATGGGGCTAATGTTACAGTTTGTTGTTTTTTGTTTTTCTTTTTTTCTCCTCAGGTGCGCTGAGTAAGCAAAGTGGCTGGTTGTAAACACTGTAAGCTTTTCTAAAAAACGTTTTTATTGTAATAAAATGTATAGTATCAGCTTCTTTTATTTACTGTATAATTCATATTTTAAGGTATATTCTTGAGTCTCTGAGTGTTACAAGTAAACAAAGTCTATTCGTATGTATGCATTAATTTATTTAGCTCAATTATATATATATCAAGAACGTATATTGAGCATTATATGTGTGTGTGTGTGTGTGTGTGTGTGTGTGTGTGTGTGTGTCATGGTATATATATATACCAAGAGCAGTGAAGGATTTCATAGACTTAGAAGTAACTTTGCTCATCATTGGAAAATTTATGATTTAGGAGAGCTTAGGGAAGATAACAGTATTTATACAAAACATATTTATCAAAAAATTGTCCAGTGTATTTATCCAAAAATAAAAATTTTCAAAAGAGGTTTAAATGTCTTTGGGATTCCTATCAATTTTGTTCATAGCTTCCTTATGTATTTCAAGAATAATTTGAAAAATAGGTGGACATCATATGTGTCTTTTTGAATATATTAATAGCACAAATTTTTTTAATGTTAGTATTCTTATACTTAGCTTGACTTTGCAGTTAAATGTATGGGTGCTTAATTTTATTATGCTCTCAGTCTACCTTTTCTTTATTTTATTATTATTAATTCTAATGGGGTGACACCAATAAATCAGAGTACATATGTACAATGAAAACATCTCCAGGTTATCTTATCATTCGTGTTGCATACCCATTACCAAAAGTCAAATTGTCCTCTGTCACCTTCAATCTGGTTTTCCCTGTGTCCCTCCCCTCCTCCCTATCCCACTCTTCCCTCCCTCCCCCCATCCCATAACCACCACTCTCTTGTCCATGTCTCATAGTCTCACTTTTATGTCCCACCTATGTATGTAATCATGCTGTTCTCAGTTTTTCTTTTTTTCTGATTTACTTGTTTCACTCCGTATAATGTTATCAAGGTACATCCATTTTGTTATAAATGATCCGATGTCATCGTTTCTTATGGCTGAGTAGTATTCCATAGTATATATGTACCAAAGCTTTTTAATCCACTCGTCTTCTGACGGACACTTGGGCTGGTTCCAGATCTTCGCTATTGTGAACAATGCTGCCACGAACATGGGGGCGCATTTCTTCTTTTCGAACAGTGCTATGGTGTTCTTAGGGTATATTCCTAAAAGTGGGATAGCTGGGTCTAAAGGCAGTTCGATTTTTAATTTTCTGAGGAATCTCCAAACTGTTTTCCACAGTGGCTGCACCAGTCTGCATTCCCACCAGCAGTGCAGAAGGGTTCCCTTTTCTCCACATCCTCGCCAGCACTTATTCTGTGTTGTTTTGCAGAAAAGTGCCATTCTGACTGGTGTGAGGTGATATCTCATTGTGGTTTTAATTTGCATTTCTCTAATGATTAGTGATGTTGAGCATTTTTTCATATGCCTATTGGCCATCTGTATGTCCTCTTTGGAGAAATTTCTATTCATTTCTTTTGCCCATTTTTTGATTGGGTTGTTTGTCTTCCTGGTGTTGCTTTTTATAAGTTCTTTATAAATTTTCGTTATTAACCCCTTATCAGATGTGCTGTCGAATATGTTCTCCCATTGTGTGGTATGTCTTTTTATTCTGTTCCTATTGTCTTTAGCTGTGCAAAAACTTTTTAGTTTGATATAGTCCCATTTGTTTATCTTGCCTTTTATTTCAGGTGCCCGTGGAGATAAATCGGCAAATATACTGCTGCTACAGATGTCGGAGAGCTTGCTGCCTATGTTTTCTTCTAAGATGCTTATGGTTTCACGGCTTACATTTAAATCTTTTATCCATTTTGAGTTTGTTTTTGTGAATGGTGTAAGTTGATGGTCTAGTTTTATTTTTTTGCAGGTAGATGTCCAATTTTCCCAACACCATTTGTTAAAGAGGCTGTTTTTACTCCATTGTATGTTCTTTCCTCCTTTGTCAAATATCAGTTGTCCATAAAACTGTGGGTTTATTTCTGGGTTCTCTGTTCTGTTCCATTGATCTATGTGCCTGTTCTTATGCCAGTACCAGGCTGTCTTGAGTATAATGGCCTTATAGTAAACCTTAATATCTGGAAGAGTGATACCTCCTGCTTTATTTTTTCTTTTTAAGATTGCTGAGGCTATTTGTGTTCTTTTTTGGTTCCATTAAATTTTTGGAATATGTATTCTATACCTTTGAAGTATGTCATTGGTATTTTAATTGGTATTGCATTGAATTTATAAATTGCTTTGGGTAATATAGACATTTTAATGATGTTTATTCTTCCTAGCCATGAGCACGGTATATGCTTCGACTTGTTTGTATCTTCCTTGATTTCTTTTATCAATGTTTTATAATTTTCCGAGTACAAGTCTTTAACCTCCTTGGTTAAATTTACTCTTAGGTACTTTATTTTTTTGGCTGCAATAGTGAAGGGGATTGTTTCCTTAATTTCTTTTGCTGATATTTCATTGTTGGTGTATAGAAATGCCTCTGATTTCTGAGTATTAATTTTATATCCTGCTACCTTGCTGAATTCATTTATAAGGTCCAGTAGTTTTTTGACTGAGACTTTAGGGTTTTCAATATACAATATCATATCATCTGCAAATAGTGACAGTTTTACTTCTTCTTTTCCAATTTGGATGCCTTTTATTTCTTCTTCTTGTCTGATTGCTGTAGCTAGGACTTCCAGAACTATGTTGAATAAGAGTGGTAAAAGGGGGCATCCCTGCCTGGTTCCTGATCTTAAGGGGATTGCTTTTAATCTTTGTCCATTTAGTATGATGATTGCTGTCGGTTTATCGTAGACGGCCTTTATCATGTTAAGGAATGATCCCTGTATTCCCATGTTACTGATAGTTTTGAGCATGAATGGGTGCTGGATTTTATCAAATGCCTTTTCTGCATCTATTGATATTATCATGTGATTTTTGTCCTTCCTTTTGTTTATGTAATGAATCACATTGATTTATTTGCGAATATTGAACCAGCCTTGCCTCTCCAGAATAAATCCCACTTGATCGTGGTGTGTGATTTTTTTCATATATTGCTGGATCCGGTTGGCTAATATTTTGTTGAGAATTTTAGCGTCTAATTTCATCAGGGATTTAGGCCTATAATTTTCTTTCTTGGTGTTGTCTTTGCCCGGTTTTGAAATCAGAATAATGCTTGCCCCATAAAAGAAGTTTGGAAGTCTTCCTTCCTCTTGAATTTTTTGAAATAGCTTGAGAAGGATAGGAGTTAGTTCTTTGAATTTTTGATAGAATTCACTTGTGAAGCCATCAGGCCCAGGACTTTTCTTCTTTGGGAGTTTTTTGAAAACGGTTTCGATCTCATTTGTTGTAATTGGTCTGTTTAGGTGTTCTGATTCTTCCAAATTGATTTTTGGAAGGTTATATGATTCAAGAAATTTGTCCATTTCACCAAGATTGTCTAATTTTTTGGAATATAGTTCTTCATAGTATTTTCTTATAATGCTTTGTATTTCTGTTCTGTCAGTTGTTATTTCTCCACTGTCTTTTCTAATTTTATTTATTTGAGTCCTCTGTCTTTTTTTCTTGGTGAGTCTAGTTAAAGGTTTATCAATCTTGTTTACCTTTTCAAAAAACCAGCTTCTGGTTTCATTGATCCTCTGTATTGTTTCCTTCGCCTCTATGTCATTTATTTCTGCTCTGATCTTTATTATTTCCTTCCTTCCTACTTGTCTTGGGTTTTATTTGTTTTTGTTTTTCTAGTTCTTTAGATGCAGGGTCAGGTTGCTTATTTGAGCTTTTTCTAGCTTCTTATGATATGCCTGTAGTGCAATAAACTTCCCTCTGAGAACTGCTTTTGCTGTGTCCCATAAATTTTGAGTTGATGTATGCTCATTATCATTTGTTTCTAGAAACTTTTTAATTTCTACTTTGATCTCATTTTAATCCATTCATTATTTAATAACATGCTATATAGTTTCTAAGTGTTTGAGTATTTTTCAGTTTTTCTTTTGTGGTTAATTTCTAGTTTCATGGCATTGTAATCAGAGAAAATGGTTGATATGATTTCAATCTTCTTAAATTTATTGAGACCATTTTTGTGTCCTAACATGTGGTCTATCCTAGAAAACGTACCATGAGCGCTTGAGAAGAATGTATATTCTACTGCTTTAGGGTGAAAAGTTCTGAAGATATCTATTAAATCAAGTTGATCAAGTGTCTCCTTTAAGTCTGCTGTTTCTTTATTAATTTTCTTTCTTGAGGATCTATTCAGTGTTGTTAGAGGGGCATTGATATCCCCTACTATGATAGTATTGCTGTTAATCTCGTCCTTTATATCCATCAAAGTCTGCTTTATGTATGTTCGAGCTCCTATTTTTGGTGCATAGATATTTATAATAGTTATATCTTCCTGTTGAATTGTTCCCTTTATCATTATGTAGTGTCCTTCTTTATCTCTTACTACAGCCTTTGTTTTAAAGTCCATTTTTTCTATTATAAGTATTGCTACCCCTGCTTTTTTTTCATTTCCATTTGTATGAAATATTTTTTTCCATCCTTTTACTTTCAGTCTATGAGCATCTTTTGTTTTAAGGTGTGTCTCTTGTAGACAGCATATGTATGGGTCCTGTTTCTTTATCCATGCAGCTACCCTATGTCTTTTGAGTGGATCATTTAATCCATTTACATTTAAGGTTATTATTGATATGCAGTTGTTTATTGCCATTTTATTCTTTAAAGCTGTATTCTTCTTTTGCTCTATTCATTCCTCCCTTTAAACTGTTCACAAGAGGCCCCTTAGTATCTCTTGCAGAATTGGTTTGGTTATTATGAATTCCTTCAGGCTTTCTTTTTCTGGGAAGCTCTTTATTTCTCCTTCAATTTTAAACGTTAGCCTTGCTGGATGAAGTAGTCTTGGTTGTAGGTTCTTGTTCTGCATTACTTTGATTATATCTTGCCATTCCCTTCTGGCCTCAAGTGTTTCTGTTGAGAAATCCGATGTCATCCTTATGGGGGCTCCTTTGTACGTGATAGCCTTTTTTTCCCTAGCAGCTTTTAAAATTTTTTCTTTATCCATTAGCTTTGGTATTTTAACTATGATGTGTCTTGGTGTAGATCTTTTTGGATTCCTCTTTAATGGAGTTCTGTGTGCTTCTTGAACGTGTGGAGTGTTTCCCAGCCTTAATTTAGGGAAGTTTTCTGCTATGATTTGATTGAACAAAGTTTCCATTTCCTGTCCTCTCTCCTCTTCTTCAGGCACCCCTATGATGTGAATGTTGTTTCTCTTCACGTTGTCACAAAGCTCCCTTAGAGTTTCGTCAAATTTTTTAAGTCTCTTTTTCTTTTTCTTCTCTGCTTCTGTGCCTTTGTTTATTGTGTCCTCTAACTCGCTGATTCGATCCTCAGCGTCATCCATCCTGCTTTTAATTCCTTCCATTGTGGTTTTTAGTTCTGATACTGTATTTGTCATTTCTGTCTGATTCTTTTTTATTATTTCAATTTCATTTTTTATACTTGTTATTTCTTTATTTAGGTGCTCATAATGACTATCCATTGTTGCTCTAATTTCTTTGAACATCCTAACTATCATTATTCTAAATTCTGCTTCTAGTAATTTGGTTATATCTGGTTCATTCAGGTCCTTCTCTGGGGATATCTCTTGATTCATTTGGTTTGCATTCCTCTGCCTGCCCATTTTTTCTGTGTATAAGCAAGTTGTGGCCACTGGAGTCCAGTAGGTGTTGCCTTTGTGTTCTCTAGGTGTGGTCTGTCTGCAGGCCCCTCACCCCCTCTGCCGGTGCCTAGGGTGGTTGGGTATGAGCGTTGCCAGCGCCAGCCCACTGTGGCTTTTGCTGTGATTTCTGCCTCTCCTCCGTGGGATGGGCTGTCACTGAAGCCACAAGTCTTAGCACCAAGGGTAGAGGTGAGCACCTTTGCTCAGCTGCGGACCCAGCCTATTTCCGGACTTCCGCCCAGATCCCACAGTCAGAGCCTGCTCGCCACAGTTTCGCAAGTTGGGCGGGGCTTTTGACGTGCTCTCAGCTGTGAGCCTTTGCCCGTCTGGAGATTTAGCCCCGCCCTCGAGGCCAGGGCCCTTCTGCGCAGGGTCGCAAACCCAGGTTTATTGGGCCAGGCGTGTTTGCTGGCTTCCGCTCAGCTGTGTACTTCCGCTTGTCCCAGACTCTACCCCGCCCCCGCGTTCGGAGCCTGCTCGTGCAGGTATGAATGCAATCCGCGGTTTCTCCGGCCGGGCGTGGATAGTAGCGTGAGCTCAGCTTCGAGCTTCCACTTGTCTCGGGGTCTATCCCGTTCCCATGCTCGGATCCCACTCGCGCACATATACTGGCAAACTGCGGTTTCTCTGGCCGGGGGTGGGGGTGCTGGTAGCGTGAGCTCAGCCGCAAGCCCATGCCCGTCCCTGGTCCTAGCCCAGTCCCCGCGGTCAGGGCTGGCTTGCGCAGGGTCGCAGAGTGGATTTCTGCCCGTTCCTGGCCTCCCGCTTTGTCCATGTAAGTGGGATTAAAGGCGGGTCCGCAGCTTCGGGACCGCTTTCACGCGTCCCCTCCGACCCTCTGGGCTAAACCGAGCTCCCACCGGCTTGGCCTCCACCCATGCCGACAGAACCGCGTTTCAGCATCCTGTCGCCCCAAACCCTTAAGCAGCCCTCAGCAGAGTAGGAAGGGACCTAATACTCCACACTGTAGGTCTGGGAGCTCCCTCACTTGTTTCACAGCTCAAAACTGTCCAAATGCCTCTTCTAGGCTCTGGGACTGCAGGCTGGGGCTTGGTTCCTGGGACCTGGGTCCCTCCCTCTCCGCCAAACTTTCCTCCCGCCCCATGGGTCTCTCCGGGCTGCCGTTTACTCCGGGGAACTGGGCAGCCCTCTTCGCGTTTTCGCTATTCCCACCAGTCTCAATGTGGCTTCTTCTGTGTTCCTTGGTTGAAGAGTCCACTTAGTTTAGTTCATAGTTGGTTTATCCAGATGATGGTTCTTAAAATTGAGTTGTAATCCACTTTGGTTCTGGGAGTTGGAAGTTGGTACGTCCGCCTACTCCGTCGCCATCTTGCTTCCCTCCTCTCAGTCTACCTTTTAAAGGTTCAGTGGTGAACCTGAGTGGTACAGTGGATAAAGCGATGACCTGGAACACTAACATTGTTGGTTCAAAACCCTGGGCTTGCCTGGTCAAGGCAACGTAGGGGTGTTGATGCTTTTTGCTCCTCCCCCCTTTCTCTCTTTGTCTCTCTTCTCTCCAAAATGAATGTAAGTAGTCTATAAAAGGTCCAATGTTTAAAAAGTTTTATGTACATTTTTACCAAAATCTCCAAGAATCTGAAATGTTTTAATATTTGCAGTATATTTTAAAATTTAATTGCTACATCTGAGCTTTTAAGGTATTTATAGAAACCTTATCTCTTAATTGTATCAATAGTTTATAAAATATATTTTTACAATAAAAATTTTACCACATCAAGACACCCAAACTCGTCATCCTTTTAATTCTTTCCTGGACTTGAATAAAGTAGAAATGTCATACAACTCTGAGACTTGGTAATCTATGCTAAAAAAATATCATAACTATTATTACTTCACCCATTTAAAATAATTAATAGTACTGTAGTTGTTTTAATTAACTTCACACCATCATAGTAGTCATCAATAAGAAAAGGCATCAACCTTCACTGAAGCATCCTCAGGTTCTTCCTACTCACATGCACGCTCTATTCTAACTTTCAGTCTTAGAGGATGTTTTACTTTTGAAAGTCCTTTTATACCTCTGAAACAGCATCTGATATTTGTACTTAAACAGTATTTGGGGCTTGTATGTTCTTTGTATTTTTTCTTTTCTGCTTTTGGGTTTCATTTTCCCTAACAAACTGACATGAATAAGGTTAGTCTAAATATTATTGGTTCAAAGCTGTAGAAAATGAAGTTTCAACTCACAGCATCACTGTTTTGTTTGCTCAGATTATTTTTAAAATTTCAGTACACCTATTTTATTGCTTGTTTCTTGGTTTTCTTCTCTACGTGACAATTGTAATATGAAAAACATTCTCAGTTTCCTATTGTGTTAGAATAAATGCTAAAACTACAACTTTCTTTAAAATATCACTTTTCACTTATCCAGAAAGTATCTCATGCAGATATGGAGCTGGTACAATGTAGGCATGAATAATAGGTGAAATTTTCATACTAGTAGTAGTCACACTGAGGGTGTAGCCTCTGTTGACAATGAATCCTTCCAGGAATTAAAGGGTCAGGATCAGCTATCTACTTGTAGCCTCAGAAATAGTTTCTTTACAAAGGTGGAATTTCTAATTAAACGTAGCATATATCTTCTTGTGAATTTATTGCTACTATTAGAGTTAATGAGTGATATGGGCAAGTGAGGACTGTGTAAACTAAAGAACACATCCCCAAGTTAAAAGAAGCCGCTACTGCTCTGCTCATTGCTGCCAGATCTCCTTGGTTTTCCAAAAGAAGTCAGAAATCCACAGCACTATGCAAAATCTTTCAGTATTTTAAATTGGCAACTAATTCAAATAAATTTAAAACACTGTGGAAGAGAAAGAAAACACATAAACAAGGATTGCTACTTAGGAACCCTGCTCTAGACAAGCTGCTCAACCCCCTTAATTTCTGTGTCTAAAGTGAGGAAAAAGAAAAGAAACCAACAGACTTCCCAATATACTGATTTCTGATCTTGGTCATAAACCAGAGCACATGAAAGTCAGTGCACAGGAAAATGACAAAACACAAAGCTCCCTTTTTTCTGTTCTGCATCTCATTAACTGGCCAACTCCGCAATCTCAATGGTGCTCCTTGAACTTTTTATTACTTAAAGGTACAGAGCCACACACAAAATAAAGTGTTTTATACTACCTTTTAGATTTGACAATGGTTTTATATTTACAGAATAATTACTATGAAAATAAATAATCAGGAGGAATAAAGAGTTCTCACATATATCAGCTATATATTATATCCCACATATTTTCTGTCTTCTCAAAATAAGCTAATGATATATATTTAAATATATATAGATAGATAGATATATTATTATCTCTGATTTATAAAAAAGAAAACTAAATCTAAATTCTAAGCAAAGATAATACACTTGAGTAGCCTTTCCAAAGAATAACTTACTGACTGGGAACTGGAACCCTCATTGTCTGGCTCCAGATCTAGTCCCTCTTTTCTGATCTTTCAGAAAGGAACACACAGGGAAGCAGTGCGGTCAATAACCTGATTTACTCAACATCTGACCTTGTTTTTTAGAATCAAGTGCTTCATCTTCCAAACATTCCAATAATCAGCGTCTCACCAATGGACTCCTTCAAGCTTTTCTAAGTTCCTCTTAAACTTATGCCAAGTACATACAAAATAAATAAAGTGTGAGGTGGTTAACATCTGTGACTGTTTGCTAAAAGATTGGCCCTGTGATTTGCAACTATATATTAGGTACAATTATAGCATTTTTAAAAGGTCAAAGAGAAAGTCATTAAATTATTGCTTCAGAAAAAATTATTGCTTCAAAATAAAGTTGTAATTGCTTTCAATAAGGCCTGCTTAATGCCCATATCTTAAAAAAAGGAAAAAAAAGACATTTATATCTTCTAAAAGTGTCTTTGTAAAACTCCTATAACCAAACTCAAGGTAATATGTATGTGTGTGTATTCCACATTATATATATATATAATTATATATTATACAATTATGTATATAAACACATACACACACATACCATATATATATATATATATATATATATATATATATATATATATATATATATATATACACACACACACACACATGCACAAAACAAGCAGTTTGTTACATAATTTATGAGATAATTGAATTTGACATTAAATTGAAAGATTATATTTTTATGCCAAAGTGGATTTGTGAAAGGCAAACATCTTTACCCATATCTTGGGTCTAAAGCAATAGCCCGGGGATGTTCCATGGCTCCTGCTACTAGTGTAGTTCTTAAGGATCCATCAAGTTTGGCCACTTCAATTTGGTCCAGATTGCTGTCTATCCAGTATATGTTGCCTGCTATCCAGTCGACTGTCAGTCCTTCTGGCGTAGCCAGGCCATGCTCCACAACTACTTCAATTGCACTTACACCTACAACAAAAGGGAGAGCAACACTTGTACACATTTCAGGAACATGTTAAGCACAAAGGAAAAGGCCTACTCATCAACAGTATAACGTATTCATGTACTCTATTAACTCTAAGAGATAGCGTGCAAAAGCTACACCTGGAAGAAAAAAAATTAAAAAGGTTCCAAATTTAGAATTACTGTTTTTTTTATTCAGAAATTTTTAATCTCTTAGGCTCTTTCAGTAACAGTGGAGCAGAAGTTTTAAATAATTCTGGAGTTAAAAACAATATTTAGGTTGCAAAAATGTCATTTCTTATTTCTGACTTTTTAGGCAGAACAGAGGATTTGGGGAATAATAATGATGTGCTCACTAAAGTCAATGCAATTTAATTTAAATATTGATTTTCATGGTTGAACAAAGAAAAGTTCACCTAGGGCAATAACATTATAACCACTTAGCTCCTACTCATTTTAGAAACAAGACAGATGTGATAGCTTTTACTGCATTTAACCCGAACCATAAGAAGCCCCAAATGACACTCCCTTTACTTTTATCTCCAGGCCATGAGATTTGCAAAATATAACACATTTGCAAATAAGGGAAGAAGGCATTAGTGTAGTCTAAATAAAAATAAGCAGATTGGTAATGTCCACCCATATTCTTATTTATCCCATCCTTAGCTGCTTTTAAAATTTAAAAAGAGTATTTTAAATACACCTGCATCTAGCCTGGCCCAGAGGATAGAGCATTGGCCTGGGATACAGAGCACCCTGGTTCTATACCCTGTGATTGCCTGCTGGAGCCCAAAGTTTGCTGACTTGAGCCTAAGGTTGCTGGCTTGAGCAATGGGTCACTGGCTAGGCTGGAGCCCCACTCCTGGTCAAGGCACATATGAGAAAGCAATCAACAAACAACTAAGATGCTGCAATAAAGAATTGATGTTTCTGATTTCCCTACCTTCTTGTCTGTCTGTCTTTATCTGTCCTTCTTGTGTGTTTCTCTCTGTCTCTGTCTCTCTTGTTTTAAAAAAAAATGACACCCGTGTCTCATAAGATAACTCCTCATAGTTTATGGCATTATCAGTGATTATAGTTAGATTATTTAAGTGGGTATTTTAAACAGTTCATTATCTAATCCCATGGATCTAAATCCATCATTTGAAGTCAGCATCTTGCAATATGACACAGGACAGAAATTCATCTACCATAACTATATTGTATGCTTAAATATAACCATTTTTTCAAAATTGCAAAGGTGATTTAAGGAGAAATTTAGAATATGATAGAAGTATCTAGTTCTTGAAATGCTACACATAGGTAACATTTTCAAGAGACATGTTACATACATTCATCTCAAAGCCTTACTACTTAAGAAAAGCCTAGATTAGACAGAAAAGTCAATATATGGCAAAAATATTTAGGTAATATTAGCGGTCTTTGTAAAAATTTTGTTCTCATTTCTTTGAGATATGTTGAAAGATTATAAAAAAATTAAATACAACTTATTTTAACTCACAAATATAACTGTTTGTATGTAGAAGTCATTTTCTTTTAAATAAATGTCTTTGCTACATGCCAATGAAAAAGCCCATAATTTAAAAATAGAATGAACAGCACAGGTCCTCACTCCTTGAACATATCTTTATACATATATGTGATACCCCTGGTTTTCCATATATGAAGAAAGAAATAAATAACCAAAGGGCAAACAGTAATCAAAACTCCTTTTGATTACCACACATATTTCTTGAATTTTCAGTTAAAAACTAACTGAAACATTAACACAAAATTGTAACACACATACCTCCATTTTCAGAAAGCTTGCCTCGGTATATTCTGTCTTCTACAACATCTGTCCAATAAAGTAAGCCTTGATTGAAGTGAAAATCAAGAGCTATTGTGTTTCGCAATCCAGGAACAAGTAGACTATAGTCTCTTTTATGAAGATCAATCTTTCTGATTTCATGACGAATGGAAAAGATGATGAATGCTTCAAAAGGATCTAAAATAAATGTATTTTAATAAATTTATGAAAACATTTATTCCACTTTAATAAGTAGAATAAAATGCTTGAGGTTAAAATCCATTCATTTAAAAGTACAATTTAATTATATAAATACTTGCCAGTAAAGGAGCAATATTTTTTAATCCAAAATTTATAAAATATACCTGAAAATTTAGGTTTACATGTATTTATTAAAAAAAGGTATAAACATCTTTTTCTTCTTTGAATTATTACACACTTGATTCTAATTAAAGACTACAAGAATTAGGGTAATTTAAAAACAAAATGAAAGATTTTCTGTTTCATGGAGTTTTAGCTGACAATCTAAAAAGTTATTCTAGAATATAAAGATATTCCAGAAATATCACAGAAATTGCTAACAATTAGCTAAAACTAGTTCTGTGACTCATAGCTCATCACATGCTTACATATGCATAGGCAAGAGAACTCCAACAGAAGAGGACTTTCTGAAAAAGGTTGATGGGTATAAAGTTAGGGAATGGTTCCCAAAAGAATGAATATGTAGCCTTCTCTAAAGTCCAAGAATCACTAGTTGAGATATTGTCTGTCTAGCTCATTAAGATCTCCTTACGTCCTAGCACCAGGGGAAGACATAATAGGTACTACATCTTAGATTCAGAGGGGTATAAACATGGCCTGGCTACTGTTGGTGTAGGAGAGTTGCTGCCATGCTCCCCGCCTCCACAATGGACATGAATCTAATTTAAAACTCTTTCCAGCACAGTACATTAACTAAATGCTTTCTGAATGAATAAATGTGAAGAAAAATTGAATACAGTTCAAGAGATAGCTAACATGGGAGAAAACCCTGCCATGATCATCAGAGCTGCTTAATAGATTTGTAGCTGACTTCACAGTATAGGTAAGTCCAGCCAAGACCACTGGAATTGCTCAAAAAGCCTGAAAACATGTGAGCAAAAATTACATGTATTGTGATCACTTAGGTATTGTGGTTATTTATTGCACAGTATTGGGTGTTTATTGCATAACATTACTATGACAATAGTTTATGGATACAAGATATCAAACATGTACAAAATAACTAGTTTCAAATAGCTTCCAATAGAATATATACTTATAAAATTTTAAATCAAGAATGTATCATTATTAATGTAAAAAATTGTTTTGTTAGATATACAGTTATTTAAAAGAAAGATACCTAATTTTGGATAAGGAGCTCTGTTTGATTTTCTGCTTTGGCTATGAAACAAATGTTTGCCTTTGAAAAATTATTTATATTTTTAGAAATTAAATGTTCTTACCTATAAAATGCATTTAACAATAACCTACTTTCAATCTAACTTAAACTGTTATTGTCAGAATCTAATTAAATAATGTAGATAATTTTGTTTTGTGAGCTAAAAACATCACAGTAAATAGAACTTCAGAGATAACTGTGATGTAGTCAAAAAGTAATAGAGTTGGAGTGTGAAATGCAGGTTTAAGGCAGAGCTTTACTACCAAATAGCTGCGTAAATTTTAGAAGTTTATTTAAACTCTCAAATCCTCATTATTTTTTATTTATAAATGCTAAGTATATTGATTTATTATGGCAACTGATAATTAAAGTATGAACACTTGATAATATCTTAATATATATTTAACAATTATTATGAATATTAAATTGCAAAGATTGATCAGTGGAATAAACAAAAAAGATATTACATAAGAGGAAAGGCTAGAATGATGATGCAGATAAAAGCCAGATATTTCCTAGCAGGTACTGAAAATAGTGATATTTCCGCTCTGAACAGCTTCTTCATATTTTGGCTTAGTTTGATCTTAATCAGATACTACAGTATCAGTACAGTAGCTATTTGCAAGACAAATATATATTTAGCACCTGTTAAAGAACATATAATGCATGAGGTGACACAGTGAAGAGTATAGAGGGCATTACATTTAGTGGGACACTTGAAATCATGTCAACACAATAAATTAAAAATAAAAAAATAAGTTAAAAAGGAACAACTAACACTACAGAGAGAGATAGAGAGAAAGAAAGAATGCATAGTTTTAAAATTGCATGGTAAAGTGTTGCTGCCTCTACCCTAGAATGTCACACCAGAAGAAAAAAGGAATTTAGAATAAAAAAGAGAGAAAAGAAAGAAAATAAATGCAAGTTCCATCTCCACAAGCACTGAAAGATATCCACTACCAAAACCCCGTAAAATGAGAGGAAAGGTTGAGGGATGCATTCAAACTTCAAAAAGTTTCTGAGCAGATGCCTGTAGCTCTTTGAGAAAACTTCTCAAAGTGGTAGCGCAACTAAGGGGCAAGACCCAAACCACTCTTTGAAAAAAGCAAGATGGAAGTTACAGCCTGGTCTCAGGACCTCCTCAGAGCCCATTAGCCCCAAAAAGACTCAGGAGGAGAGTCTGAATGTGATTACAGACTTTTAGACAAAACAATCACTAACCTTCTTAAATACACAGCTTCTGAAAAGACAAAATAAAAAAAAAATACACATTAGCAACAAAAAATAAAAAGGATAAATCTAGGAGTAAAATTATTAAGAAATATAAAACAGTATATGAAGAACTTTTAAAACATAGTGAAAGAAATGAAGACTACAACAAATTGAAAGGTATTTAGTATTATTAGAAAAAAAACAATATCCGAAATATCTTGCTTCTGCCTAAATTAATTTATAAATTTTCTGTGATAAAAAGTATTTGCAAATCTATCCTTTAAAATAGTATGAGTAATACCAAAGATTATGTTAAAAAATGTAGCTCACCAGAAAAATTCTCAGAAAAATAGATAATAGTGACTAACTCCAATAGTATTAAAATATATTATTGTTTCAATAGAAAAATACTTTGGTACTGATTCATAATCAACTTTAGGGCTAAAAAACATGACAGCTTTAAGGCACTTAGAGAAGAAATTGTTAGAAGATTTTTTGACTATACAAAAAATAATTTCCAGATTGCTTAAAAACTTTGATGTAGTAGAGGAAATTATGAAAGTGTTAGGAGTAAGCATGGAACACTTATTTTTAGAACTCCAGAATGAGGAAGGCCTATGTGAGTCTGACACAAATCATAGAAGATCTAGAGGAAAGAATAATGTTTAATACATGTTTAAAACTTTAAAGGACAAAAACAATGTTAAAGAGGCAAAAGACAAACTAGGTAAAATATCTAAAATAGAATAAAAGACTAAGTTATTTTATACATATAAACTATAAGTTAACAAGAAGAAAATCCTCAAATAATATGCAAATAATATTGAACAATTTATCTTTTAAAAAGATACTTTTATAGTTATAAAAGTGCTTAATTTTTCTCATGAAATAAAAAAATGGATTTTGAAACCACAAAAGTATTTAACAAGACACTGTATTAACTATAAACAAAAGGCACTCTGATATATTGATAATGGAAGTATAAACTGTTATAATCTATATGGAGAGCCACTGGGAAATACTCTCAAAAATATATCTGTCCCTTGACCAAGTAGGGTCACTTGTCAGAAATTATTAATCCCAATAAAGTTTTATATACAAAAATGCCAAAAAAGGAAACTCTGAAATCTTATTTTTAGTATCAAAAACTGAAAAACAACATAAGTGTTTATCAATAGGAGGATGGATAGATAACCTAACCTATGACACAGTTACTCCGTGTAATATTATTTGGCCACATAAATTAATGTAATTGATATGCATGTGCTAATATGAAATAATTCCCAATACTTTGTAAGTTGTAAACAACCAGATGCAAACAGTGCACATATTATGCACTATCTAAGTTAAATAAGAGCTATTTCTAGATATGTAGAAAGGTAATCATAGAATATATCTTTATGGGTTCATGAAGGAATGCTGTTACATCTGCCACAGGAACTAGTGACTGGCTTTCAGGACTGGGAACAAAACTAAATTGCACTTCATTCTGCATTGGTACAATTTTTTAGCATTCACATATATCTTCCTATTAAGATTAGTTATTGTTAAAAATAAAAATTAAACCTATAATAGAGTGGATTATTATTTCCCTCTATTATAAATAAAACAATTGTTTACGCATAACATGTATGCTGAGCAAAGTAATTAAGTATGACAAATAATATTTTTTCCCTTCAGGAGAGCTCATATTTCTACTACAGTGATATTTAAGAGCTCAGTTACTGCTCTTACTTCTATGCTATACTTGAGAAAGTATACTCTTTAGACTCACAAATTACTGACAGCAGAAGGCTTGGATTCTACTTTTTGTTCTCATACAAATAGAAGAAAGTCACTAAAATTATATAGGTCTTACTGTCTTGCTTTCTAAAATAAAATAAATTTTTTTGTCATACATGCTCTAAAATATTTGTTAATAGTATTTAATTATAAGTTGAAATAATAATAAAATATTAATATTAGTCAAAATAGATTTTAAGAAAAACAAAGCTTTTATAGAAATAAAAAAACATATGTAATAAGACAACTTGATTAAAAAATCTTAGAAATAGTATGTGCTTAATAATAAAGGATGAAAATGTATAGAGCAAAATCTCACAGAATTAAGTGGAGAAATTAATGAATTTATAATAATTGTATAGAATTTTAACTAAAATGTCTGAATAAACTGATAAGAATTATAACAGAATACTTACAACAAAATTAACAAAAAGCTCTATCCACTGTAACTGCTAAAAATCTGTACCATCAAAATAGAAAACATATTCTCTTTAAGTACACATAAAACACTCAACAAAATGCCCATGTCTAGGCCACAGAGTATGTCTCAAGAGATAGCAAAAAATAAATCTAATAATGAACGCATTTTCTAAACACAATGAAATTAAATTAAGAATCCATAATGAAAATTGCTAAATTACTCATATGCTTTAAAACTGAAGATAATTATTAAACAATTTCTTGGCCTAGAGGAACTCAAAAAAATTTCAAAAATAAAGAGAAATTTATGGCAATTAATTTATAAAATTTAAAAGCATGAATAATTAACTATTAATGAGATAGAGAAGTAGTTCCTGAATAGTGAAACAGGACCTTCCAAAGTCTTCTCCTCCATGAAAACAATGACAACATTGACAAAATATTCAAAATCCCCTTTTCCTGAACATTAACAATTAATGAAAGTCTGGTAACAATCTAATGAGTATTTATTCAAGAAAAACTGCTGAATATCAATAAGAACACCAAACTGTGGAGCCTAAACATAATCAATCCTGTTGCCATTTATCTAGCTTCATGGTAGCCTTGTAAACAAATGATTGATCCAGAAGCTACTAGAGGGGTCAAATAGATTTAGAGCTCACCTAAAAGCCCAAACTCTAGATAATTGATGGAGCAATTGTCTTATCAAGTGTTGGTGGAACTGAATTTCCACGTGCAAAAGAATGAAGTTGAAACTTTACACCATGTACAAAAATTAACTCAAAATGTATCATAGACCTACACATAAGAGCCAAAACTATACAACTATTCGAATACATAAGAGTGTATCTCGCCTGACCAGGCGGTGGCACAGTGGATAGAGAGTCAGACTGGGATGCGAACGGGCCCAGGTTCGAGACACCGAGGTTGCCAGCTTGAGTGCAGGCTCATCTGTTTGAGCAAAAGCTCACCAGCTTGAGTCCAAGGTCGCTGCCTCAAGCAAGGGGTTACTCAGTCAGCTGAGGGCCCATGGTCAAGGCACATATGAGAAAGCAAACAATAAACAACTAAGGTGCCACACCCCAAAATTGATGTTTCTCATCTTTCTCTGTTCCTGTCTGTCCCTATCTATACCTCTCTCTGACTCTATTTCTGTCTCTGTAAAAAAAAAAAAAAAGAGTGTATCTCAGTGAACTTAGATTGTTATGATTTCTTAGTTGTTACACCAGAATACAAGTAACAATTAACAAAAATTTTAACTTAAAAAAAACCAAACTTTTGTGCTTCAAAAAACAACACCAAGAAAGGAAGGAAAGAAAGAAAGAAAGAAAGAAAGAAAGAAAGAAAGAAAGAAAGAAAGAAAGAAAGAAAGAAACCTACAAAAAGAGAGAAAATACATTCAAAATATGTATCTCATTATGGGTGTGTATCTAAAATATATAAACGAGCAAAATATGTAACTTAGTAATTTAAAAAAGTGTTGTTTAAGTGTATCTGTAGACTGATGCCAGTCTACAAACTATGACTAGTCCATAATGAGATATATGTAAAAAATGAGAGAGAATTTTATTAAAACAGCAAAACCACATCCATTCTATAGGGCAACTATCTAGAGTCTGAATATTGGTATAATAGCAAACACTTCTGAAATACTTCTTTTGCAGTGGAATTATTCTTATACTCTTATAAATTCCAATTGATGCAATCCTCACAGAACCCTCAGAAATAGGTGATAGCATCATCCCCATTTTGCACAGAGATACAGAGAAATTATGTAATTAATATGTTAGAGTCACACAGCTAATGAGTGGAGTAGCATGGATTTGACTCACTTATTCTGTCTAGTGTCAGCAGTTATTTGGAGAATCAGAAACTCCCATAAGCTACTTATGGCAATGTATATTTGTATAACTTTTGTAAGATCTATTTGGCAGTAGTAGAGATAAAAATGTGCAACTGAAGATGCACATGCACATGAACGTGTGGTTCAACTTGTGCACTTCTCTACATGTTGACATCATAAGAGCATTCACTGCAACATAGTTTTACATAGCAAAATACTGGAAACAACTTCAGCAATGGTAAACAGAAGAGGACTGATAAAACTATAATATTCTGTATAGCACACTGCTTTAGAGCAGTTGAGAGGAAAGAAAAAGAGTTATATAAAATACTATAGATAAATCTCAAAGTTATATTTGTGAGTGAAAAAGTACTAAGTCCAGGTGGGTCTATAATGTATATAACTATGTATAATTTTAAAGCTTAAAAACATTTTTTAATGAAAGGCAGAAAATATTTATTTGAGATCAATAAGAACAGCTATTAGAGAAATACTAATTCAGACAGAAATTCCAATAGTGCTCCAATTAAGAGACAAGGGTAAGAGGTATTGTTGAGAAGAAGAGCAATCACACCAATAGAAGAAAGGCATTTCTATCGGTGCAGCAAACATAACATAATGATGCTAATTCTAAATATTGTTTTTAATTTTCAGTTCAGTAGTCATCATTCCTGTAGTCATAATGTCTGCTTTCATGTTACCCTTGAAAAAATATCTTTGGCACACATTGTGGCTTTAGCTCCAGTCCAAAGGTTATTTTAGCCGTTTTAAAATTCTAAAGGTTTGAGCAACAAAATGTGCAAGGCAGTTCCTCAGGCTTTATTTATTTATTTATTTATTTATTTAATTTTAATGAGAAGAAAGGAGGCAGAGAGATCCTGCATGTGTCCCACCAAGATCTACTGGGAAAGACCACTAGGGGGCGATGCTCTACCCATCTGGGGCCATTGCTCTATTGCTCATCAAATAAGCCATATTTTAGCACTTGAGGTGAAAGTCATGGAGCCATTCTCAGTGCCTGAGGCCAACTCACCCAAACCAATTGAGTCATGGTTGCAGGAGGGGAAGAGAGAGAGAGAGAGAAGGGGGAGTGGGAGTATTGGAGACGCACATGGTTATTTCTCCTGTGTGTCATGACCAGGAATTGAACCTGTGACATCCACATGCCAGTCCAACACTTGACCACTGAATCAACAACCCACGGCTGGCTTCATTTTTTTAAAAACACAAACATATTCCCTGTTGTTTAAGAACATTATAAGACAGATATACAAATGTCACAAAAAGTTATTTTGAGGATGGAGAAATTGATGCACAAAAGGAGAGGGCTTAAAAGTTATCTGCTTAATTACTTTTAAGAAATGAATCAAATCATGAATAATAAAATTTCAATATTTTTAAAACATTGGCTGTGAATGCATTATTCTTTATTCGTTTCTAATATTTTTGAAAGATTTCATAAGAAAATGAAAAGTAGTTTAAAATATATCTTTTTTCCCCTAAACAATGACCATTACATTGAGCATTACACTGAAACTACTCTAAGTTGTTCAAGTTCTTTAGTGTGTCATTTTGTGCTGAGAATATAGTTGTTTGATAAATGTTACTACAATAAACCAGTTAAGTAAAATGAAAAACATAAAGGGATAAATATTCAAAATTATATTTGAACTCTGAGTCTTGTTAACTTCTCCAGTGTCTCTCTACTTTTAAGATTTCTGTTGGTACTGTATTAAATTATTATTTCTTTATTAAGAGAATAAAAAGATGTAATGAATAATTTAGTACAGTATGTAATTTCACAAACTGGTGGGAAATGATGAGACTAAATTTTAAATTTCTTAAAGAAAAACACCTCTGTATAAAATATTTGGAGATAAAACACAATGAAATTTCTGTTGTGGGTCCTGGCTGGTGGCTCAGTTGATAGAGAATCAGCCCAGCATGTGGATGGCACAGGTTTGATTCCCAGTCAGGGCACACAACAGAGGTTACCATCTGCTTCTCACTCCCTCCCTCTCCCCCTTTCATCACTCTACACCTCCTGCAGTCAGTGGCTCAGTTGGTTCCGACATTGAACCTGGGCACTGAGGATAGCTCATTGGTCCCAGTGTCAGCCCCAGGAGCTAAAAGTAGCTCAGTTGATTGGAGCATCATCAGCCCCAGACAGCAGTTGCTGGTTGGATACCTGTTAGGGCATATGTGGGGAGTCTGTCTCACTATCTCTTCTCCTCTCACTTAAAAAAAAACTCTGTTGTGTCCCAATTTTGATGTAGGTATATTATATTCTTTAGAGGCAAACTCAAGTTAAAATGAATATCAACAAATATGAAGTAGTCATTCATTTTTAGTCTTCTACCAATATCTGACATACTAGCTTCTGTCTCAAAATGATTGAATTCAACAGCTCAAATCAGTACAATACTCTTAATTTAGAAGTGGCTTAAACATTTTCTGCTTTAGCATATTATGAGATGACATATGTAGAAATAAAAGATTACAATTAATAATTTTTATGATGACAAATTTCATGTTTATAAATGTAGTATGTCAGAGGTAGCTTTGAAAAACACTGAAAAGACTATAGTGTTCTCTATATAATTCTATTCTCTTTGATTTTCTTTAAGTCCCATTGCAGGCTCACATTATAATTTTTACAAGACAGAATATGAAAACAGTGGATGAATTGTTTAAAAAATAAAACAAGAGTCTCTCTCTTGTGTCCTCAGAGTAAATTGTTAGTGTAACTCTATGACTAGCGTTTCTATATGACTAGCTCCTGATTCTTTATCATCAGTCAAATATATGAAACAAATATACATCATCAAACAAAAAGTGATATTATAGTTACAGTGTTTTCTCTCCTGGTATTTCATTTTTCATTATCTCTTTCTGTTTTTCTGTTTGTATTTAAGAATTTATTTTAATTTCTCTTTACCCATCATCAGATATATTTCTTTTATACAATAGAAATTTATGAAGTGTAAAATGATCTAGCATTTCTCTGGCTCAATATACAGTACTACTTCCTTTTCTCCATTCTTTCAGCTATAGCTATATTTGGAATAAATAATAGTCAAATATTTTTCAAGTGTGAGATACAGAAAGGAAGAGGATAGGATATATAGAATGAAGGGCAATGTTGACTTTCAGCTATTATTCATAGCAATGCATTTATAAAATTTTGTCACCAGCTGTCCATCTTTTTTATTAATTTCTTTGGACATCGTATTTGTTTGTGTGTCTCCTGTTAATTATTTGCCTGTAAGTTTCTGAATATTTCTTTCTGTTTTATATTACTTGTTTTCTAAAAGTTATATATTCTTTCTATTAGTAAGTTGTAAAAATCTTCATTTAGAGTATCTATTGTGTGAGTGTGTGTGTGTGTGTGTGTGTGTGTGTGTGTGTGTGTGTGTGTGTGTGAGAGAGAGAGAGAGAGAGAGAGAGAGAGATCATTGGAGTAAAGGACTGAATAAAAAGAGCTTTACCTTTCTAGGGCACAGCCCATTGCCTTTCACCAGACTGCATTTAACAAACATTTGGGAGAAGCAGAAAGATAAAGAGAAATTGTATAACAAAGATCAATTTGACTAAAATTAAATTAATAAATAGAGGAGCTATTTGAAATGTCTAAAGTTTAGAACATAAAATAAATTCTCACAAATCAATGAGACAAGGCTGTTATATTAACAGGAAAGTGGTCAATGAAAATGAAGAGATGCAAAAGGCTAATAAGCAGAGAGATGCTCTAACTCATAAGTAATAAGAAATATGCAAACTAAAGCAATAAAACATGATTTTATTTCTTTATATTGGGGAAGCACTTAGAAAGTTGGATAATTTTGAGAGCTGGCAAGGATGTGGGAATGTTAGAGGTGAACAGTTAGTGCAGATATAGACTGTTCAACCACTTAGAAGTGTAACTGGTTCAACTTACTTATAATAAGTATAAGTATATCTTATGAGTCAGTAATTTGGGGCTCAAAGAATTTCTCATGCTTATTTATAAGAATATAGGTAAATGTATATCTATGTGTATATTTGTGCAGATAGTTGGAGCTAGTTGAGTATACTCATATGGTAGAAAGGAAAAATAAGAACAAGTGAGTACCTGCCATGTGAGGGTGATCAAAAGCAACAGATTAGTTGTACTCATAACACTGATCATAAAAATAGAGAAAACATTACCTTTTAAAGTAATACAGAATGCTTTTGCCTTCAACAAGCATTTGCTGCAAAAGTTTTATATATTTCAAAAGAGGTATAAAATAATTTATTCACTTTAAGCTTTTGAAAAAGTTTAAGTGTTAATAGAAATATGCTCATAGAACATGAACTACTCAAACATATCAAGTGTACACAGCACAGAGAGATGACCAGGATCATTGCAGTAGTTTATAAAAGCACTTGCTTTAGAGTCAGGATACATGACATTCAAAAAATTTGCCCAAACACCTCTTTGTCACAAGGTCCTGGGTAAATGAAGTAATTTTTGGGGTCTCATTTTCCATAGGTATAAAATCACAGTAATAATATCCAGTTGGTTTATTGTTTACTGAGAGGAAGGGAGATAGTGACACAGATTCTCACATATGCCCCAACCTGGATCAACCCAGTAACCCCATCTAGGACCAATGCTTGAGTACCGAGCTATTTTTAGTACCTGAGGCTGATGTGCTCTAACAGAGTTATCTTGGCACCATGCTCCAACTAATGGGGCCACTGGCTGTGGGAAAGGAAGAGGTAGAGAAAGGAGAGAGAAAGGAGACAGGAGAAGATGGTTGCTTCTCCTGTTTGCCTTGACCAGGAATCAAACCTGGGATGTCCATATGCTGGGCTAATATTCTATCCACTGAGCAACTAGCCAGCACCCAATTGGTTTCTTATAAGTCATAAATAAATAACGCATTGTTGACTCAATGGTAGAGCATTGCTCAGCATGTGGATGTCCCTGGTTTGATTCCCATCCAGGGCACACAGGAGAAGCACCTATCTGCTTCTCCACCCTTCCCCATCTCCCTTCTCTATCTCTCTCTTCCACTCCCACAGCCAGAGGCTCCATTAGAGCAAAGTTGGCCTGGACACTGAGGATGGCAGCATGGCCTCTGCCACAGGCACTAGAATGGTTCTGGTTGCAACGGAGCAACACCCCAGATGGGCAGAGCATTTCCCCTTAGGGGGTTTGCCAGGTAGACCCCAGTTGGGCGCATGCGGGGAGTTTGTCTCTTTCCTCACTTCACACTTCAGAAAAGTACAAAAATAAATATAAATTACCCATTGCATTTTAGATACTTTTGAGAACTTACAGATTTATTCTACAGTATATAGTGCAGATATAGTCTTATCTATTTCTTATCACATTTAGGGGGGTGGACAGCTTGGAGGAAGCTGGTGGTAGAAGGTTTTCCGTTCACTGTTTGTTGAGAATACACTGGAGGAGGTCAGACTTTCTTTATGCAATGATCTGTAATTGTTCCTACAGGAGTGATGTTCATAGCTTCATAGATGATAAGCATTAACAATATTGTAATAACTTTAAGAAATGATTTATATGGGACGGAGATTTGAATAGAGTATAGAATACAGATTTCCAGAGGGAATGTAGAAGATACTGTCTTCCTGAAAGATCACAGACGACAATGAGCAGTGTACATGGAGATGGTAAAATAAAGTGATATCTGTGAAAGTACTTTATACCTTCTTGCTTACTAGATTACAGTCAAAACCAAAGGTGAAAACAGTAATAATGTGCCGGGAGTGGAATCCCACTGTGGAAGATAATCAAACAGCAGATTAGAGAGAAAAAATGAGCAAAAATATGAAAGGTCTTAAAAAGCAGGCTGAAGAATTTGAGTTTCTTTTCATAAATGATAGAGAGGTACTTTAAAATCATGAAGGGAGACTATGTTAAAAGGTCAGTTTACTAAATGTCCAGATTATAACCTCCCTACAGCTTTATTCTCTTAACCTCACTTTATCTGCCATTATTATCCTAGGTAGACAACTGCTTCTTATTCTACTTTTTTTCAAATTTTATTCTTGACAACATGACTGGCATACTTTTTTAAATTCTCACTGACATCTTTTTTTCTTTTTCTTTCTATTTTTTATTTATTTATTTATTTTTATTTTTTGTGACAGAGACAGAGAGAGTCAGAGAGAGGGACAGATAGGAACAGACAGACAGGAAGGGAGAGGTATGAGAAGAATCAATTCTTTCTTGTGGCACCTTAGTTGTTCACTGATTGATTTTTCATATGTGCCATGACTGGGGGGCTACAGCAGACCAAGTGACCCCTTACTCAAGCCAGCAACCTTGGGCTCTAGCTGTTGAGCCTTGATCAAACCAGATGAGCTCACGCTCAAACTGGTGAATTCAGGGTCTTGAACTTGGGTCCTCTGCATCCTAGTTGGAAGCTCTATACACTGAGCCACCGCCTGGTCAGGCACTGACATATATTTTTTTAATTTAAATTTTATTTAGACAGTTAATTTTAACAAGGTGACATTGATCAAATAGAGTACATAGATTCAGAGAAAACATCTCCAGATCATTTTGACATTTGGTTATGTTGTATATCCATCACCCAAAGTCAAATTGCACTCTCTCACCTTCTATTTGTTTTTTTTTTATGCCCCTTACCTTCCTCATCCCCTCCCTCTACTCCCTTGCCCACCCCCTGGTAACTACTGCACTCTTATCTATGTCCATGAGTCTCAATTTTGTGAACCACTTATGTTTGGAATCATACAGTTCTTAGTTTTATTTATTTATTTATTTATTTCACTCAGTATAACGTTATCTAGGTCCATCCATGTTCTCCTAAATGATCCTATGCCATCATTTATTATGCCTGAGTAGTATTCTATAGCATATATGTACCATATCTTTATCCAGTCTTCTATTTAAGAGCTTTTGATTATTTCCATGTCTTGGACACTGTGAACAATGCTGCAATCAACATGGGGCTGCATGTGTCTTTACGTACCAATGTTTTTTAATTTTGGGGGTATATACTCAGTAGAGGGATTGCTGGGTCATATGGTAGTTCAATTATTTATTATTATTATTATTATTATTAGTTTTAATGGGGTGACACCAATAAATCAGGGAACATATGTACAATAAAAACATCTCAAGATTATCTTATCATTCAATTGTGTTGTATACCCATTCACCCAAAGTCAAATTGTCCTCTGTCACCTTCTATCTGGTTTTCCCTATGCCCCTCCCCTTCTCCCTATTCCACCCTCCTATGACTCCCCCCACCCCATAACCACAAACCACTCTCTTGTCCATATCTCATAGTCTCACTTTTATGTCCCACCTATGTATGAAATCATGCTATTCTCAGGTTTTTTTTTCTGATTTACCTATTTCACTCCATATAATGTTATCAAGGTACATCCATTTTGTTGTAAATGATCCAAGGTCATCATTTCTTATGGCTGAGTAGTATTCCATAGTATATATGTACCAAAGCTTTTTAATCCACTAGTCTTCTGACGGACACTTGGGCTATTTCCAGATCTTCCCTATTGTGAACAATGCTGCCACGAACATGGGGGCGCATTTCTTCTTTTCGAACAGTGTTATGGTGTTCTTAGGGTATATTCCTATAAGTGGGATAGCCGGGTCAAAAGGCAGTTCGATTTTTAATTTTTTGAGGAATCTCCAAACTGTTTTCCACAGTGTCTACACCAGTCTGCATTCCCACCAGCAGTGCAGAAGGGTTCCCTTTTCTCCACATCCTCGCCAGCACTTATTCAGTGTTGTTTTGCTGATGAGCGCCATTCTGACTGGTGTGAGGTGATATATCATTGTGGTTTTAATTTGCATTTCTCTAATGATTAGTGATGTTGAGCATTTTTTCATATGCCTTTTGGCCATCTGTATGTCCTCTTTGGAGAAATTTCTATTCATTTCTTTTGCTCATTTTTTGATTGGATTGTTTGTCTTCCTGGTGTTGAGTTTTATAAGTTCTTTATAAATTTTAGTTATTAACCCCTTATCAGACGTGCTGTCGAATATGTTCTCCCATTGTGTGGTTTGCCCCTCCCTCGAGGCCAGGGCCCTCCTGGGCAGGGTCGCAAACCGCAGTTTATTGAGCCGGGCATGTTTGCTGGCGTGAGCTCAGCAGCGAGCTTCTGCTCGGCCCGGACTCTACCCCGCCCCTGTGTTCGGAGCCAGCTCGCGCATGTAGGATGGCAAACCGCGGCTTCTCCGGCCAGGTGGGGCTGGTAGCGTGAGCTCAGCCGCGAGCCCCCGCCCATCCCTGGTCCTAGCCCAGTCCCTGCAGTCAGGGCCAGCTTGCGCAGGGTTGCAGCGCAGATCTCTGCCCATTCCTTGCCTCCTGCTTTTTCACCTGCAGGTGGGATTACAGGCGGGCCCGCAGCTGCCAGACTGCTTTCGCGGGTCCCCTCTACCCCTGCTGGGCTAGACCGAGCTCACATCGGTTGTGCCTCTGCCCCCACCGACAGAACCGCGTTTCAGCATCCTGCCACCACCATACCCTTCAGCAACTCTCAGCAGAGTAGGAAGTACCCTAAGTCTCCAAACTGTAGGCCTGGGAGCTCCCTCCCTCTAAGCAGCTTTACTCTAATTGCTGCGGGAGAGCTTGTTTGGCTAGTGTCCTGTCTCCCTTTGCTGGTATTGCTAGTTCCAGGGGAAATATTTGTTTTCGTTTAGGGAAGTGACTCAGCCCAGGGGTTAGGGTGGCTGTCCCTCAGAGTGTTTGTCCCTGTGCCTTCAGTCCACACTCTCTTTCCGTTGCTCTTGTCCTATCCTCTGTCTCCGTTCTCCAGAGCCCCTGGTGCGTGGTTGTGAGAGATGTTTTCTGCGCTGTCCCTTTAAAAAGAATCTTGGGTCTGAGAAAGCTCTCTCTCTCTTACAAACAGTATCCTCACTTGTTTCACAGCTTAATACTGTCCAAATGCCTCTTCTAGGCTGTGGTACTGCAGGCTGGGGCTTGGTTCCTGGGACCCAGGTCCCTCCCTCTCCGCCGAACTCTCCTTCCGCCACGCGGGTCTCTCCAGGCTGCCTTTTTCTTTTTTTCCTTAGTGAGTCTTGCCAAGGGTTTGTCAATTTTGTTGATTTTTTTCAAAGAATCTGCTCTTTGTTTTATTGATATTTTCTGTACTTTTCCTGTTTTCTATTTCGTTTATTTCTGCTCTGATTTTTATTATTTCCTTTCTTCTGCTGGTATTGGGTTGCCTTTGTTCTTCTTTTTTAGTTCCTTGAGATGTGATGTTAAGTTGTTTACTTATGCTCTCTCTTGTTTGTTTATATAGTCCTGTAGTGATATAAACTTTTCTCTTATTACTGCTTTTGCTGCATCCCTGTTATTTTGATATGTCGTATTGTCATTTTCATTTCCCTGTATGTATTTTTAATCTCTGCTTTTCTTTCTTCTTTGACCCACTCATTTTTTAGAAGTATGTTGTTTAATTTCCACATTTTTATGGGTTTGTTTACTTCTTTTTTTGCAGTTGTATTCTAGTTTTAAAGCTTTATGGTCAGATAATATTTTGGTATAATTTCAATATTTCTGAATTAGTTGATGTTAGTTTTGTGGCCCAACATATGGTCAATTCTTGAGAATGTTCCATGTACACTAGAGAAAAATGTAAACTGTGACATTTTGGGATGAAATGTCCTGTAGATATCTATTATATCCAATCATTTTAGTGTTTTGTTTAAGGCCAATATTTCTTTATTAGTTTTCTGTTTGGATGATCAATCTAGAGCCATAAGTGGTATATTGAATTATTCAATTATGACTATTTTTTTTGTTTTTATATTTAGATCAGTTAGTAGATGTCTTAAATACTTTGATGCTCCTTGATTTGTTGTATATATATTAAGAAGTGTTATGTCTTCTTGACTCAATATCCCTTTTATCATTATGAAATAACCATTTTTGTCTCTGATTACCTTTGCTGTCTTGTAGTCAACATTGTTAGATATGAGTATGGCTACACTTGCTTTTCTTTGAATATTATTTGCTTAAATAATTGTTTTCCAACCTTTCACTTTGAATTTGTTTTTCTCCTTGTAGCTTAGATGTGTTTCTTAAATGCAGCATACAGTTGTATTTTCATTTTTGATCCATTCTGCTACTCTGTGTCATTTTATTGGTGTGTTCAATCCATTTACACTTAATGTAATTATTGACAATTGAGCGTTGCCAATTGCCATTTTATATATTGCCATTTTATATATAGCTCTGTTTCTTGTTTGATTCTTCTCTCTTTTTCTTTCATTTGTTTTTGTTTCGTTGTATTCCATACTTCTTTCCTCTAGTTTTTTGTTTATTTTTTTATCCCTGTGTTTCTGTAATGGTTTTTTCAGGGGTGGTTACCATTAGGTAATTAAAAGGATATATATCATATTCTTTGTAGTATGTTGCCTCATGAGCGCTTCCGCACTCCATCCTCCTTTGTTACTGTTAATCTTTGTTCTCTCCCCTTTTTTGTTTTTGTTGTCACAGATTAATCTTGTTTTTATTGTGATACATTTGGAGCTTTTATATATATTTCTTTTAATTCTCATTTTCCAGATTCAGATTTCTTTCTCTTCGTTATATATGTGTGTGTGTGTGTGTGTGTGTGTGTGTGTGTGTGTGTGTATATATAAATTCTTTCAAAATTCAGTATTCTCCTCAAAAGTAGGAGATATAAGATTATGTCAGCAAAAAGGCCAGAGAGAAGATTGCTATCCTTACAGTATAGGCAATTTCTGGGCTCTGCTGTGTAATAGATGCCACTTATAGAAGGAGGGCTGAATCCAAGAGATAATGTACAGAAAAAAAATTAAAATATGAAGAAAAAGGGGAGCAAGAACTGGAGAAGTCAAATATAAATTGAGGTTGTGATTCCTAAAGACCAGAAGAAAATTGGAACCACTGAGAGAACTATGAGGGGAAAAAGAAAAAGTATATTTTGTCCAACTAATGTTTATGTGAGTTGATTATATCTGTCAAGAGGAGCTGTATAATAGGAAAGAGATAATAGCTGTTGATGTAAATGCCGCAGTAATCAGGTCTGAGGTGATAATAAAGTTCTCAGAGTAATAAGGAGTTCTCCATGAGGCATCTGAGAATTAAGCTTTGGTTAATGGACATAGTGGATCAATAGGTGATAATTAAATTTATGCATTATTTTGTGTTTATGTCTGTAATCTAAAAATAATGTAAATTGGAAAATAAGTACAATTTTTTAAATCTATAGGTGGAAATTTGAGAGAATAAAAACTAAGGAAAATACCAGTGAGATAGTAAATCATAATTCAGGCTAAGAGAAAATAAAAAATAAAGCTATAATGTTCTTTCCAGTGTTACTAGAAATACTCTGCAAATTTGTAAGGGAGTTGCGTGTCAAAAAGCAAACTACTGCTTTAGGAAAAATATGGTTAATATGTTATGTAATAGTATTATAAAGGAAACATGTAAGAACTGATTAAATAAAGTATTAAAATATCCAAGAAAAGTGAGATTTATGGATATGGTAAATAAAAAAATAAAGATCATAAAAACAATAATTATGAAAATTATTACTTTCAGCTAATAATATGTTAGGTGTGAACTTAGAGAAAATTAAGTTGACTTCAGCAATTCAGAGAAAGCCTGATTGTATAGATTTAGAAAGAAAAAAAATTAGAGAAGTAAAATGTGAAGGAACTAAAGGGGAAGTGAAATCAGTAAAAATAATGGGGAGTAATTGTTGTACATAAAGAATACTATTATTCTTTACTTTTCAAATGTCAAGAAAAATGAGTACAGGTACTGCAATGAATAGAAACAACACATTTTAAAAGCCAAGACTCAACTTAAAAATTATGAAAATAAGAAACAGAAGAGAAAGAAAAAAATTATTTTTGAAGTGTTATCGTTAATAATCTATTCATTTTTATTAAACTATGAATCCTCGGTAAGTTTTCCGAAAAAATTAAGTAATTAAAATACAGACTAAACTTTTTTTACATGTAAAATTTTGTTTAAATAAAAATTTTTCAATACCAATAAGTCTATGTTATATGTAATAATATAAATGTTGACAATGATATTTTGTATAATATATGCTTCAGAAAGAGATAAATTACCACCAGCAGGTTAAATTCTTTAGGTAAAAAAAAGCCTTGTATTATCAACAAAATGTAAAATATAGGCAGGTATACTTTGTATTATTGTGCTGTGCAGATACTTTATTTTTTTACAAATTGAGGGTTGATGGCAACTCTAAGTCAAGCAAGCCTATAACCATCATTTTTCCAATAGCATTTGCTTATTCCATGTCTCTGTATCACATTTTGGTAATTTTTGCATATTTCAAACTTAAATTATTATTATATTAGTTATAGTGATCTGTGATCAGTGATCCTTCATATTACTACTGTAATTGTTATGGGATTCCATGAACTTTCACCCATACAAAATAAGTCACTTAATTAATAAACATTCTATGTATCCTGACTGCTCCACTAACTGGCCATTCCCCATCCCACTCCATCCCCTAAGCCCAATTTATTCTCTGAGAGAACAAAATTAAAATTAAGCCAATTAGCAATCCTAAAATGACCTCTAAATTCAATTGAAGTAAGAATCAAATATTTCTCACTCAATCAAAAGGTAGAAATAATTGTGTTTAGCATCAAAGGTATATAGAAACCCAAAAGCTTGGTCTCTTGCACCAGTTAGCCAAGTTGTGAATGCAAAGAAATAGTTCTTGAAGAAAATTAGAACTACTACTCAAATGAACACACAAATGATAAGAAAGTAAAACAGCCTTAGTGATATTATAATCATTTGGTGGTCTGGATTGAAGATCAAACCAGCCACAACATTTCCTTAAACCCAAGCCTAATCCAGAGCAAAGTACGAACTGTCTTTAACTGAGGAAGCTGCAGAAAAAATCTTTGAAGCTTTCTTGGTTCATAACATTTAAAGAAAGAAGCCATCTCCATAATATAAAGTGCAATGTTGAAACAGCAAGTACTGATACAGAGACCAGAAAAAGTTATACAAAAGAGCTGGCTAAGATAATTAATGAAGGTGGCTATATTAAACAATGGATTTTCATTGTAGATGAAACAGCTATATTTTAAAAGATGCCATTTAACTTTCATAGCTAGAGAGGAGAAGTCGATGCCTGGCTTCAAGTTCCAAAACTTAGGTTGACTCTCTTGTTAGGGGCTAATGCAGCTGGTGACTTAAAGTTGAAGTCAATGCACATTTACTGCTATAAAAACAGCATCGTTTACTGAATATTTTATGCTCACTATTGAGATCAACTACTATAGAAAATGGATTCCTTTTACAATAGTACTGCAACTAAGATTTATATTAAAAAAATAAAAAGTAAAAAATAAAATAAAATAGTACTGCTTATTGATACTGTACCTAGTCACTGCAGAGCTCTGATGGAGATGTACAATAAGATTAATGTTTTCTTCCTTGCTAACCCAACATCCATTTTGTAGTCTAAGGATCAAGGAGTAATTCTGGCTTCAAGTTCTATTATTTTGTAAGACTATACCTGACACAGACTGTGATACCTTTGATGGATCTAGGTCAGTGGTTCTTAACCTTTTTTGAGGTACCAAACATACCAGTTTTATATGTGCATTCACTGAACCCTTCTTTAGTGATAAATAAAATATGATTTTTTTTTCTAAATTCAAGACATGGGTATATGTTTTTGTTTTTTTTTTTACTGGTGCACAAAATGAGCCATGCATAAATATCACCTTGCTCAAAGAACAAAATCAACAAAGTGCATGAACTCACAACAAATTATGGTATTACTTTATTCTGGCCTCCGTGGCAGAGGTTTCTCTGAACCACTGAGACTGACTCATCGAACCCCTAGGATTCAATAGAACCCAAGTTAAGAACCACTGATCTAGGTAAAGTAAATTGAAAACCTTCTGGAAAATAGTCACAATGCCAGATGCCATTAAGAACATTTATGATTCATGGAAAGAGGACAAAATATCAGCATTAATAGGAGTTTGGTAGAAGTCAATTCCAGCCATCATGGATGACTTTAAGGGGCTCAAGACTTTGGCGAAGGAACTACCTACAGAGGTGTTCAAAATAGGAAGGTAACTAGAATTAGAAATGGAGCCTGAAGATGTGACTGAATTGCTGCACTGGCATGAAAAAGCTTTCACAGATGAGTAGATACTTCTTATGAATGAACCAAGAAAGTAGTTTCCTTCAATGGCATCTACTCCTGCTCAAGATGCTGTAAAGTTTATCAAAATGACAACAAAGGAATTTGCTTGAGAAAGCTGTGTCAGTATTTAAAAGGATTGACTCCGATTTTGAAAAAGCTTCTATTGTAGGTAAAATGCTATCAAACAATATCATATGCTACAGAGAAATCACTTTGTAGAGGAAGAGTCAGTCTATGCACTAAATTTTATTGTTGTCTTATTTTAATTTCCATAGCCACCCAAACCTCCAGCAACCACCATCCTGATCAGTCAGCAGCAACAACATCAAGGCAAGACCCTCTATCAACAAAAAGATTATGAATTTTGAAGGCTTTAGCAATAAAATATTTTTAATTAATTTATATACAGTGTTTTTAGTCATAATGCTTTTGCATACTTAATAAACTAAAATATAGTATATACATAATTTTATATAAACTAGAAACAAAAAAATTCACATGAATGCATTATTGTGATATTTGCTTTATTGGAACCAAACTTAAATATCTCCAAGACATGCAGGTATACTTTTGCTTTTCTCTTAAATTATAAACAAAGTCAGAAGTGCAATATAGAAATCTTGACAGTGAGAAATCCTATGGCACTGTTTCATTCTAAGCTAAGGGAAGAATAGACAAATCCATTAGAAGAATTATCTTTGTACCTGGTCATTTACATTCAATTGTTAAATTATTCTAACATTGAACTAGTGTTATTGATATAATAGAGTAAAAAACCACCATAATACATTAATCATTTTGTCATCTGTATCCAAACATCAGATAAGTAACCAATTATTATGCAAAATATAATTATGAACATTTCTGAAGTAAAAATTTGATTTACTTTTTCTTACTGCAAAATGTATGTAAATTAAATGACTATTATCATTATAACAAATTGGCTTCTTTTTTTAGTTTCTCATGCCAATTATTTTGTCATATAAATATTTGCTTAGCTTAAGCCTCTGGGGACCCAAATTTCAACAGCCATAAGAAAACAACCACTAAACATTAAAAAATAAAAGAACAAAATAATTTAATATTCTTTTAAAAAAATAGTATTGTGTCCTGGCTGGTTGGCTTAGCAGTAGAGTATCAACCAGCTGTATGGCAGTCTAGGGTTAGATTTCGTCAGGTCACAAAGAAGTGACCATCTGCTTCTCCATCCCTACCCCTCCCCTTCTCTCACTCATTCTTTTCCCCTTCCACAGCCAAGGTTCAATTGATTTGAGCAGGTAGTCCCCCTGCACTGAGGATGGCTTTGCAAAGCCTCCACCTCAGGCACTAAAAATAGCTCACTTGCTAACATGGTCCCAGACCAGCAGAGCATCAGCCCTCTATGGAGTTGCCAGGTGGATTCTGGTTGGGGCACATGTAAAACTCTGTCTCTCTATCCTCTATTGACCTTCCCCTCACTTACAAAGATATAAAATTTTATATATATATATATATATATATATATATATATATATATATATATATATATATATATATAGAGAGAGAGAGAGAGAGAGAGAGAGAGAGAGAGACTGACTCTGGTTAGTTGGTTCAGTGGACATAGCATTGGTTGGCTTGGCATGGGACATCCTGGGTGATCCCTGGTCAGGGCACTCATGAGAAACGACCATCTGCTTCTCTTCCTCTCCCTTTCCCCTTTTTCTCTCTCTTTCCCTGTCACAGCCAGAGACTTAACTGGTCTGAATGTCAGCACGGGCACTAAGAATAGCTTGGTTGATTCAAGCATTGACCCCACACGAATGTTGCCTGGTGGATCCTGTTCGATCACATGCGAAAAGTCTCTCAATCCTTCCTCCTCTCACTTAAAAAAAATAGTATTTTTATTGCATATTATGTTTTCAGAACTAAACTGGATATTATATAAAATATAAGAGAAAAATTTATAACTTGATTTCTGACTTTTACATGCTTATTATTTCATCAGAAAGATAAGAATTAAAGAAACATAAAAAATAAAAGTATAACATAAAATAGATAAAAACAAAAAATAATAGTAAATTAAAATATGATTACATATTCATGGACAATATAGTCTAGACACAGAAAGAAAAAATTATTTCAGAGCAAGAATATTTGGAAGAAGACTCCATTAAAGAAGAAAAATTTGAGCTAATAGACCTTAAGTCATATCTGGGACTTTTAGAGACACAGAGAGAAAACATACAATCTAAGAGAAGTAAAATGAAAATGTTTATAATGTATGGATTTTTAGTGATCTAATGAAGCTTGTGTAACTGCATATTAGAAAATTTTAAAAAGTATAAAATAGAAAAAGAAAATGTTAAAAAGGTACATATTGAAATGTAATTGTGAATACTGAACAATAAACACTTTTGTAGTAATATATGTGCTTTTTTATTAATTCATTTGGTAAGAAAAATGAGCAGTGTGCCTATTGCTCCTATTATTAAAGTAGTTGTAATTTTCAAAACTTGAACATAAGTGATATTTTGAGATATCAACAACTGTAATGTGTTATAACTATGTCTATCACTACTATTGTATACACACTCATAGTTGCCGATAATAACCAATCTGAGGCATACATTCACAATTGAAAAAAATGTTAACTTTCAGTGAGAGGTTAAAGAAAATAAAGGTGTAATATTTTCTCCAACAAAGTTCACAGACCCCTTTGTTCTATTCATGGACCCCTAAGTGTCCTGCAGACACAGACTATAAATCTGGTAAAGACAGTGAGACACTATCATTCATTAAGCAACTGATGGGTATGGGGCACAGTAACAAGTGCTTCATGCTATTCTTGAAACATGGTATAAGGCAGATATTATTATAATGGACATTGATATTTGAGAGATGAGAAAACTAGACTCAAAATATTTTATGTAACCTGCCTGGAGTCACATATTATACATAATAAATGCCAGCCACAAAATTAGAGTTCACATGTCAGACTCCATAGCCTTTGTATGTTTTCCCCACTGTGGAACATGACCTAGAGAATCAACAGGCTGTTTCAAATGGGCAGTTAGAAGATGAAGACAGCCAGAACAAGATGTTTTCAAGCGCAGTGGAAATACAGTTAGAAGTGTGCAACAGCCCAGACTGTGGATTCTAAAAAGAATCCAAGAAGAGTTAAAGTAATGAAACAGTTTCCGAGGGAAAATAATCTGATGGATTGTAATGGTAAGAAATATTGTGCTATTTCCTGCCCAGAAATTTTGGAAGTCTAAAATGACACATTATATTTATGCCTTACCTAAAATTAAATGAATTATTTTGTTAATTTTCAGAATGAGTGTTTGAATTATTTTTCTTAAAATCTATTCTTAAATATAGAATGATATACAATACACTAAAATTAAAAAAGCACTTGCTATTCTTAAATATAGCAAAACACCTCTACTTACCAACACTTGTGCAACTTTCACCATCTGCATCCAGCCTCCACCCTTCATAACATGAGCACTTTACTGTGTGCTTCTGCTGTTCACACACTTGACTGCACTTTAGATGATTGTTACAATAATCTACAATTTCACATGTTTTATTGTCTTTGTTGAGTTGAAGTCCGTCAGGGCAGGAACAGACAATACCTCTTCCAGGAACAACAGAACAGTGGTTGCTACAGCCTCCATTGTTTAGAGAACATTCATCTATAAAAGAGGAAGAAGAGATCATAGGGCATTGTCAATTGTTTTGATCAATTAAATAATAACCATTGAACTCAATTCCCATAAAAGCAAGTATATACTAATAAGTAGAAAAAAGCTTTTTTCTGGATTGTTTTTTTCCCAGAGGTACACGTAGAAATGATAAAAGAATTCATTCGAAAACATAGATGTGCCCTATCTGGATGAAGATTGAATGCACAATCTCAGCATATTGGGATAATGCTCTGACCAACTGAGCTACCCAGCCAGGGCCCATTTATTTTTAATTTAGGTATACTGTACATACTGTACATTACACCTTATATAATTCTTATTATGATTAATTCAATGAGATCCTGGAAAAAATAAATAATACACATGAACAAAAAGTTGATATGGTATTTTGGCTGAAATACCAACTAGTATTGACTACATGGATGATATTGGTTTATAAAAAAAAAACCTATATTTTTCATAGCACTTATAATCACATGAGATGCCTTGATTTATCCTTTTACTCCATCACAAAATTGGATGCTCCCTTAAGGTATACAATATATGTACCCTGTTTACCAGTGTTCATACAAACGTCAACACTCTATCTAGCATAGAGTATGGAGTTAAAAATATTTACTGAATAAAAATATTAACAATTTCCCAAATGCATACAAATGCCCCCAAATTGAGGAACTAATTGTGCAATTGGGGAAATTTTAAGATGGTATACTTATCTCTTGAAGAAAATAGCAGCTAATTGTTTTGGTAAGTACATTACTTGCAAAAAATAACATTTCTCATTACTATGTGCTATTAAGCAGTAATAAGGGCATAAGAAGCTTTGTCCGTTTTTGCTTCAAAAAATTTTAAGTAGTTTCCAAAGACTGTTTATTAGGAGTTGTATTTTGAGACAAGCTAAAAGAATGTTGTTCAATAACTAGAAAATTATATTTATATATACTTAAATACCTCAAATATTTCCTGGTGTTTATGGAATTGTATTCAGTTCAAAATTTGTATGAAATGTGGGGTTTTAAACATTATTTTCTTTACCTTTTAAACTTCTATGTATGTCAACTTTTCTGTATATTATTGGTTACCATAAAAATTAGAATAATAAGAAAATAATTATAGAAGCAGGAAGGAAAGGGGGATGAAGGAAGAGGAGAGTAGAGGGGGATAAAGTGATGGAGGGAGGGAAACTTGACTTCAGATAAGGAACATATAATTCAATACACAGATGATGTATAATTGTGCACTTGAAACCTATATAATTTTATCAACCAATGTCACCCAAAAAATCCATTAAAAAAGTAACAAATAAAGAAATTTAAAAAAGAATAATGATTACATGAACTATTTTTTCTCAGAATTCAAGTCAAGCTTGGTATTATTTTAGAAAAAAATAATAGATTTGTTTCTTGGTCCCTCCAAATATGTTTTTGCTCACCTGTAATCATGTCATTTCAAAACAACAGTTTTTTTCTAAATATTTGCCCTTTTTTCATTCATTTGACATTTTTTTAAGGGAATTGCCACAAAGAAAACTCATTGTACCCAGCATGTGAAAGAACAAAACAATCACAAACATTATAATTATTTTAGTTTATTTTAAATATGACTGTTCTCTCAGAACTGAAGTATCTCTTCCTGGCACTATATGAGAAATTAAGTCATAGATTTAGAATAAATAAAATTTACATCGAAACCTAAAACTGAATATGTAAATGTAATACCAATTTTTGCATGACTAATGCCTTGTCAGTTCTTCCTTAACCCTATACCTGTCATTGAATCTTACAACATTTTAAAAACTTTTTATAACCTGAAAGACTTTCTTATTCACACAACTCTAGTCAGTCTTCTCCAAGCTCTCTTGTCAACTGGTCCCCAGTGTTGGCTGATAAAAATTGCAAACTCTAGGCACAAATAATATCATTCTCTCCATTCTTTCCTGCTTCACTCCACAACAAATATTCAACAAAAACAGACATGGTTTCTTTCGGCTCAAGGCAGCATCCCTAGAACATGCCCCCCTCACAAAGTGCTTGCCTAAGAAAGCTCAACACTGCCACGAGAATTTACTATTTTAGCCGAAAGATGGTGATAGACAGATCCCTGAACCCTCTTTTAAAGTAGTTCCTTTAGAAAGTTTGTAATTAGAAATACTTTCTCTGCACCTTTTAGATAAAAATCTTCTGTCACTCATAACTGTCTCTAAAACTTGCAAGTAATCTCTTTGAAATTCAAACATTTAAAAACATAAATCCTACTAGTGCTTCAAACCTTACTTTAACTTGCTCTAACAATCTCAAATCATAAAGATTTAAGAACTTAAATTCTTCTCTGAAATTAGCAATTAATAAGTGCAGATTGTGAAATCACATGAACCAAAATCCCTTCAACATCCCTCAATGCCTTTTCCTTAGTATATACACACTAGTCTTTCAAAGTTTTCTAGTCTCTTGTTTTGTTGAGATTAATATCAGTTCACACTTGACAGTCTTCACAATTGCAATAGTTGTTACTGAATAAAATCTATCCTTATCATTACTAGATTCCAGCTTTGTTTATCAATGACATACCCTCATATAAGGATCAACAGTTAATTTTCCTCTTGATGTCATTTAAAAGTCCTTCTGAAATAGTATTCTAGTGAAAGAATAAGATTTCCTGACCTCTCCTTTTTATTTTTAACTTTACTAATCAAACAGAATTATTTGGAGAAAAAAAAAAACTCACAACTCAAAGAGTAAGATTTTTATATCTCAGGCCATGTCACAATTATTAAGACTACAGATTAGAAATCTTTCCATCCAATATTTTTTGTGGATTTTAACACATATTAGGGAATGGTACACAAATCAATCCATGTTTCTGTTTTAACATGAGGCAGGCTAGAGGAGTGAGAGGAAAAACAGCATATTGGATACAACTATTTACAAGAAAGTAAACATAAAAAGGGTAAACCCAAAATTTTCATCAGCTACAGCAAATAACTTTTAAAAAAACAACCACCTTTCAACTTTGGGCATCTCTCTCTAAAAGTCACTTCCTAGCTGCTAGCCAATACATAAAAATTATTTAAAGTTAATTAACGTGGTATATATTTTGTGTCCACTGGGTAGAAGATTATGTCCACTGCTACAACTCTCATAAATCACCCTTTGGACTGGAAAAGGTCTAACCTAGGACTGATGGAAGAAGGGCTTAAAACAAGACACTAAGGTGTTTCTCTGCATGAGCCAATATTATACATAAGAACACAACCAGTGATAGGATTCAAATAATTTAACAACCGGTTATCTGACCTAATGACCATTTTTAGTATAAAAATGATATACCTAAGGGTATTTTAATATTTCATGCATTTAATACTTAAATAAGAATAAAATAAGTACATAAAACTAGAATTTGTTATAAGAATTTTAAAATAGTAATGAAAAAATATTAAAGAATACCTGACAAAAAACAATAAAACTATTATTTAAGATTTTTATATTGCTTCTTGATTGGCATCCTGACTTGCAATTTTTTCTCCTATGGATGGCATGAATATTAATTACCATGGTTGCTTAGAATATGCTGTTGCTAAGATAGATAAACATTAAAAAAAGTAAGGAATGTATATTTATGATTTTTACACTGGGCGGCTGCCCAGGTGCCCACATTAGAGAGAACCCTGATTACAAGTGCCATCTTAACAATCGTTTTGCCAAACTCAACAAAAAAAAAATAGATATTGGTTCTGCTGAATCTGGGCAAACCAGCTGAATCCCACCTGGATACAGCTCTAGGCAGCTGACAGTACAAAGGTGCCCATAGAGCAGTCAAGAAAACAAGAACCATAGACGGTAATTCAAGCCCGTAAGCAGTATTTGTTTTTATTTTTCATTGCTCTAATTCTCCCTTAACTTCACCTCACAAAAGCCAGGATGAATGAGTCTGGATAAATACAATATACCAGAGTGCCGCAGTGGGAATAAAAAAGTCTTTTTATCCTCTCTGTTACTCCAACACCCAGCTCCCTTGCAGCCTCTCTACTCTCTGTAATCCTTTGAAATGTTTGAGCAAGTCTCCTTTGCTGATGAATAAAATGCTAGATAAGCAAATAATGATTTTCAATCTTGAAGTAAACAAATAAATTCAAAAGAAATTTGTTTCCCCAATTCAGAGTGCAGAGGGTAGAAAAATAAAGCTGTGTTTTCAAATTATTCACTTCATTTTTCATAATACTGTATTTTCTCTTTTTCTACTTTTATTTACTTTATATACTTCAAGGGGGTGGGGAATGAAAAGCTATAATTTCTTTCAACACTTGTGCCTCAGAAATAGTTACTATAATTTCCTAATAGAGACCATCATCTTCATTTTCATTATGATGAAACTGATATTTCAAAAAATTAAGCCACCTACCTAGGTTACTTAATTGAAATCATTGTAAGAATATAATTTAAATTTATCAAAGTCTAGACTTTTTCTATAATTAATCACTTTTAATGTTAAGAATATTGATAGTTTTCTTTATTCAGAATTGCTCTTACAACCTTCACAAGCAACTCTCACTTTTTATAATGCATGAGACATTTCCATCTACCCAACTACTCCATCAGGGAGAACAAGCAAGGAGAGAATGGATTGAATACAGATAAACTAATCTGTCACCTTTGATTAGTATTTTGTTGTTGTTAAATTAAGTGTTTTTCTTTTATTGTTTGAATTTTTTGTTTAATTTTTAGCATCACTGACTGGGACTATTGCATATACTGTTTCAAGGTAATTTTATAGAATCACAGACTCTTTGGAGGAAAAGACATTTTATTACATAAATTTTGAAAAGGAATAAGTCTTTTTCTGTAACACTCATTGTGTCATTGCTCAATTCAGATAAAAGTATGATAACTGTAGGCTTAAATGTAGTTGTCCTTCCTGTTTTTAATCAAGCAGCTTCATTGCTTCCTAAAGTCATTTTCTCACAGCCTCAAGCTATGTCATTATTGTTCTTGCCATTCTATAAACTCGTTCTCATTATTCTATTGATGTCACCTTCAGTATTATCTAGAAAACTTTAAAATACTTTAAAAGTCCTCTTGTTACATCTCTGAGCTTCTCACAGAGAAAATATAATGTTATTTATATCTTCCAGTTGTCATAAGGAGACAGTCCAAAATAACTTTAAAGCACAAAAGCTATCAGATAGAAATAATCATTTTAACTAATTAAAACACACTAAACAAAGCTATTGTATGACGACTAAAAACTGATGAGAAAATTAAATAATATTCAATTGGTCTTATTATTTACTTTGTTCCTTTCCTCTTTCTAAAATTGTTTCTACTGTAAAGATTAGAAGGCGCAGCAAAATCCATTGGGTGGTGGTAAACTCCATTCCATAGATCAGTAATAACAAGGTTCTCCTGCTTTGAGTGACTCAGTGACAAAAAAATAATCAGTTCAACTGTGGAAACAGCATTGAACATCCAGAGATCTAAATTATGAGCACAACCATATAATTAAGTGAGTTGGATACGGGTTAGACACTTCTGCTTTATTTTCAGAAACGTCTTTTATTTTTAGGTGAGAGGAGGAGAGATAGTAAGGCAGACTCCTACATGTGCCCCGACCAAGATCTACCTGGCAACCTCATCAGGAGCCAATGCTCAAGTTCAGAGTTATTTTAGCGCCTGAAGCTGATGTGCTTGGACCAACAGAGTACCCAGGACCATGCTCAAACCAAGGAGGAAGAAACAGACAATTGCTTCTCCTGTGCGCCCTGACCGGAATAGAACCCAGAATGTCCATATGCGGGACCCATGCTCTATCCACTGAGCAACCAGCCAGGGCCAAAAATTTCTAATCATATTTTTTAAATTTTATAGAATGAAGGACATAAAAATTCAGATAGGGTTCAACACTAAAAGTTTCATTTAAATGAAGCGAATAGAAAAAAACAAATGTTATTTTACTAAATATCAGCAAGTAAACTAAAAGGTTCTATTTTTCAGAGAGAAGCAAATTCAGTAAAAAGGGCAATACCACAGAGATCGCCTTCATCAGATCCATCAGGGCAATCTCTTCTTCCATTGCAGAGTTTCTCTGGTTGCAGGCAGACTGAACTGTCATTAGCACAAGGGTACTTGGGTGGTCCACACAAGAAACTATCACAATTATCTTCATCAGACTGATCTTCACAATCAATATCTCCATCACATACCCATGCTTTGTTGATGCATCTCCCTTAAGAAAATAGAAACAGCATGCATTTGATTTTTATAATAAAATCACAGTAATAATGGGTGGTCATTACTATGCTCAACCACAGGCAGAATTACTTGCCATTAGCAAGAAATGTATTTGCTGATAGTTTGACAGTTCATTTTCATGATATCTGAATAGTTCTTGTCCTTGTTGTTAAAGTGGCTCTTAGTGTTGAAGCCTTGATCTTTTATTTAGATTAAAGTCATTGGTTTACCTTATTTAAATAATTATGTGACTAAATAAGTTTAATTACAGAACTTCTAAAAGAAAACTTTAAAAGTATATTTTTATATGTCTTCTCAGAGCTCTAAATTTAGGTAAATGCTATTAGTGTCCTTTGGAACCCTAAATTTAATACTTTATTTTTTCTGGAGAAGTTCTTCTATTTACATTTACAATCTCTACATCTAATCTTCTCATAACCAGACTTATGTGCATGCCCTTTCAAAAAAAATATAAAATGTTATTAAATATCTTGGTAGCTAAATTATACATAGATTGGATTTATAGAAATGGTTAACTTTTTATTGACTTTGAGAGAAAAAACAAATGTTTACTATTTAGCCAGCATGTTTCAAGTAACAATGTGAAATGCATAGAAAGCAATGATAATTTTTTATGTAAATCCTCTTTTCACTTCAAAATATTCCTCATTTTTTTATTGTTTCCATTTTCCTTCTAATACATTATTTTACTGGGTTATGCCACGTTAAGTTATTATGTGAATAAAAATTTTACCTTAAAAGAAGTACTAGTTATTGACTGATTATATATCAATATCTCATAAAATAAATGGAATAAAAGAATAGAAACTATTAAAATGTACATGTCCGAGAGTCATCATGTATAAACATCATCTTTAATCTTAAAAGCTAGAGAATTTTAAAATAAGATATTGGTGAAAAGATGTTTTATTTTTATAAATATATTAGTAATTCTCCATATTAGTAAAAGTAAAATAAAAAAAAAACACTAATGAGCAGTTCCATAATTAAGATAGGAATATTTGATAATATACAACATTATTTTCCAAATAATTATTAAAATATGAATAATGGACATTTATAAATAATAATTTGATATAAATCAAAAGATTATATACTTTTGCACTGATATCACAAATAAAACTAAAATTACTTTTTTAAATTTTTTTTCTAGGGACAGAGAGAGAATCAGAGAGAGGGATAGATAGAGACAGACAGACAGGAATGGAGAAAGATGAAAAGCATCAATCATCAGTTTTTCATTGCCATTGCGACACCTTGGTTGTTCATTGATTGTTTTCTTATATATGCCTTGACCATGGGCCTTCAGCAGACCGAGTAACCTCTTGCTCAAGCCAGCGACTTTGGGTCCAAGCTGGTGAGCTTTTGCTCAAGCCAGATGAGCCCGTGCTCAAGCTGGCAACCTCGGGGTCTCGAACCTGGGTCCTCCGCATACCAGTCCGATGCTCTATCCACTGCGCCACTGCCTGATCAGGTTGTACTGTTTTGAAAATAGATTCTAATGCAATTAGAACATTAAAAATATGATATATAATTAGAAAACAGTATCATTATATATAGTTAATATAATTATATAATTATAAAATCAATAAAAACTAAATAAGAACTATAAGAAACTAAGAATTCCAAAAAATAATTAGCTAGTTAAAATGAAAGAAAATGAAAACTTTAAATTAAGAAATGAAACTGAAATTATTAAGTCAGAAAAATGCAAAAGACCAATGAATAAGAAACTGCATGTACCAAATATTTAGAAGTATTTTAAAGAAGCAGTTGTTAAAATATTTTATAACAGATTATCAATAAACATATCAATAACTAAACAGCATAGAAACATCAGATATAACTTCATTTATGAAAGCGATTTTAATATACCAAAAAATTATAATTCAAAATAGAAGGAAAAAATAATTACAAAATTAATGATGTTACAACCACTAATTAGTTTTCTGGAAAATAATATTAAAACTTCACATGATTACCAAAGTAAATTTTACACAAAGTAAAGATGTAATTTAAGTTGATGATGATAAACACAAAAATATTTGAGAATAAAATAACTATTAAAACAAAACTTAATACTGTAATTACACAATACCATAAAAGACAAATTGCTAAACTTAATTTCATTAACATTTGATTCCACATTGCATTGACAAAGGTGTAAGCTACCACCCCAATGTCAAAAGAGCTGGAAATCAGGATAATCTTTCCATATGGCATTGTTATGAAATCTAGCAAAAAAAAAAAAAAGAAAAAAGAAATACATGAACTTTAAATATAGTAGAGTAGCCTGATCAGGCGGTGGCACAGTGGACAGAGCATCGGACTGGGATGCGGAAGACCCAGGTTTGAGACCCCGAACTCGCCAGCTTGAGTGTGGGCCCATCTGGCTTGAGCAAAAGCTGGTCAGCTTGGACCCAAGGTCGCTGGCCCCAGCAAGGGGTTGCTCAGTCTGCTGAAGGCCCGTGGTCAAGGCACATGTGAAAAAGTAATCAATGAACAACTATGGTGTCGCAAGAGCAATGAGAAACTAGTGCTTGATGCTTCTCACCTCTCTCCATTCCTGTCTGTCTGTTCCTATCTATCCCTCTCTCTGACTCTCTCTCTCTCTCTCTCTCTCTCTCTCTGTCCTTGAAAAAAAATAAATAAATAAAAATATAAATATAGTAGAGTTATAATTTTAGAATTTTTTCATTAATATATTTGCTCAAATTCATAAAGATATAGGTATATATGTATGTTCTGCTGTTTTGTATATATTAGCAAAAGACCAGAAACAACTTAAATTATAATTTGCAAGTGTCATAACATTGATTACAATGTATCCAAACATTGAAATTATATGCTTGAGTGAAAAAGCATGAGATAATTCTGCATAAGTTAATAAAACACAATCTTTAAAACATCTCAGTAAGAAAAGCCATAAAACTTAGTGTGTTGTAGGCTTTATTACATGTTAAAAGATATGTTTATTTATCAGTTTTATGACTATATTTTCATACAGATATTAATATAAATACATGGATATACTTCCAGATATATGAATTCTTTCTTGAATGTTACACAGGAAATAGTTTAATAATGGTTATTTCTAGTTAGGAGGACTTGAAGTACTGGAAACCTGGGGTAAGACAGAGAGGGATTTTTTATTGAATCCTTTAGTGGCAGGATACGATTCACACCATTTCAGAAGAACTGAAAATTTAATTTTTTGTTGAGTTCGGCAAACCATTTTTCAAGATGGCACCTTTTGTAAATAGAGTTCTCTCTAAGATAGGCACCTGGGCAGCTGCCCAACGTGAAAATCACAAATTTATATTCCGTACTCTCTTACAAAGTTCTTCTGAGTAACAGCGTATTCTAAGCACCTGTAGTAATGCTCATTCCATCCAAAGGTGAAAAAAATTGCAAGTGAGGATGCCAATCAAGAAGCAATATAAAAATCTTAAATAAAAGTTTTATTGTTTCTTGTCAGAAATTACTTAATATTTTTATTAATATTTTAAATTTCTTATAACATAATTTAGTTTTCTGTATATCTTTTATTTTTCTTAAGTATTAAATGAATTAATAAACTACATTTTGGTATATATATATTTTTATTTAAAACGGTCATTAGGGTGGAGAATTGGTTGTTAAATTATTTGAATCTCACCATTGCCCTTAGTGCTATATTATTTTCCTTCCACCATATTTGGACATAATTTTCCTCAAAAAATACTAGTTTGTTTTTTAAATGATGAAGATAAAATGTATGGGCCCTGAATGGTTAGCTCAGTGGTAGAGTGTCAGCCCAATGTGTGGAAGTCCTGGGTTTGATTCCCAGCCAGGGAACACAGGAGAAGTGCCCATCTGCTTCTCCACCCTTCCCCCTCTTTTTTCTCTCTATCTCTTTCCTTCCCACGACTAAAGCTCCATTGGAGCAAAGTTGGCACAGGCACTGAGGATAGTTCCATGGTCTCCACCTCAGGCACTGGAATGGCTTCTGTTGCAAAGGAGCAATTCCCCAGATGACTAGAACATTACCCCATATTTGACTTGCCAGGTGGATCCCAGTTGGGTGCATGTGAAAGAGTCTGTCTCTCTGCCTCCCGCTTCACACTTCACAAAAATACAAATATAAAGAAGATAAAATGTATGCATGTGTGCCCTAAGGTATGATAGTTTCTTCAGATACACTACAAAAATTCAATATTGAGTCTACTCTGTACCTTACAGTTTCTTAGAGACTTTAAGGACTATGAGGAATGAGCGTCATTCTGACTGGTGAGAGGTGATATCTCATTGTGGTTTTAATTTGCATTTCTCTAATGATTGGTGATGTTGAACATTTTTTCATCTGCCTATTAGCCATCTGTATGTCCTCTTTGGAGTAGTGACTATTCATTTCCTTTGCCCATTTTTTGATTGATTGTTTAACTTCCTGGTGTTGAGTGTTACAAGTCTTTTATACATTTTGATGATTAACCCCTTATCAGACATATTGGTGAATATTTTCTCCCATTGTGTGATTTGTCTTTTTATTTTGTCCATATTGTCTTTAGCTTTTCTAAATGTTTTTAGTGTGATACAGTTCCAATTGTTCATCTAGTCCTTTATTTCACTTGCCCGTGAAGTTAAATCAGCAAATATATTGCTGTGAGAGATGTTGTAGAGCTTACTGCCTATGTCTTCTTCTAAGATGTTTATGGTTTCACGATTTACATTTAAGTCTTTTATCCATTTTGAGTTTATTTTTGTGAATGATGTAAGTTGGTTTTACACATAATAAATGCTGACAAGAATGTGGAGAAAAAGAAACCCTCCTGCATTGCTGGTGGGAATGCAGACTGGTGTAGCCACTGTGGAAAACAGTATGGAGATTCCTCAAACAATTAAAAATGGAATTGCCTTTTGACCCAGCCATCCCACTTTTAGGAATATATCCCTAGAATACCACATAAGTGATTCAAAAGAAGAAATGCACCTCCATGTTTATGGCAACATTGTTTACAATAGCTAAGATCTGGAAACAGCACAAATGTCCATCAGTAGATAAGTAGATTAAAAGGCTGTAGTGATATACACAATAGAATACTTTGGGGTCATGAAAAAGAAGTAAATATTGCCTTTTGCAACAACATGGATGGACCTGGAAACTATTATGTTAAGGGAAATAATCCTGGCAGAGAAAGAAAAATATCATATGACCTCACTCATTTGAGGAATCCATGAAACAATGTGAACTGAGGAACAGAATAGAGACAGAGATGGGATAAAAGAAAATCAGAGGGACCATGGACAGAAGAAAAGGGGATAATAGGATGGGATAATCCTGGAGGGAAGGGGGGAGGGCATTGCATAGAGGGAGGCAAGGGGGATGTTGAGGGAAACACAGGGGAGGGGGGATGATTTCAGGGGACACTAGAATCTATGTAAACACAATAAATTAAAATCAATTAAAAAAAAGAACTATGAGGAAGTGATAACATCCAGTTTATGTCATCAAGGAAATTATAATTTAGTTAGCAAGAGAAGATCAATGCATAATATATACTTTTATTCTAAAATATGACATTCTGTAATTAGGTATTAAATTGTATGAGGTCATCCACAAGTATAATGGAATGCAGGATAAGTTCAAGAACAATAGTATAATTTCCATCTTAGTTTAGTAATTCAGAAAGAACTTCCTTTTTTTCCCCCACAGATATCACTAATCCATTATGACATTCTTAACCACTCACTTCAAAATGTCCTTAGAATTGTTTCAACAACCTCATCTATAAATCAGTATCAGTCTTTTAGAGTCAGAATAGCAATAACATACATTTACTATGCCTGACCTAAATGCTGCATAGAAAAAGTAAAAAAAAAAAGTCCTATTCAAATTTTTAATAACTTTGATGCAGATTATGTTACCAGCAATATAAATAAATATGAATACATACTTTAGATAAAATTTACAAGTATAAATAACTCCCTTCTCACATTGATTTTTCAGGGTATGTTTGGAGCTTAATTGCTTCTATCTTTTTTGTCTGCTTGATTGGTTTTAATACTTATAAAAATGTAGGTGATAAGGTACACCATGTATAAGTTTAATTAGATTCCTAATTCAAGACCATTCATTGGGTAAAAACTCAAAGCAAATTACCTTAATAAATATGCTTTTAAAATGTTGAATTTAGAGAGGACTCCAAAGATGTCAGCAAAGTAGGCATATGCACAGACTGTCATCTCCCACCACCAAACTAGATTACAAATGAATTTAGAAACAATCATCATAAAATCCAATTTAGACTAAAATAACAGGACTCAAAAACCAAGGAGCACAGAAGAATCCACACCAATCTTGGTAGGGAGTGAGAGGGTGTGGTGGGGGCTCCCCTGCTCCCAGGAGTAAGGGGAGGCTGATACTGAGGATCCAGAAGGATTCTCATTACAAGGAGAAAGACACTGAGAGGTGGGGGCCCTCAGTCTCAGAATCGAAGACAAAGTATAGAAACTCAGGGACTGGATGAGACTGCCGGACAGCACTGAGTGGGGAGAGAGTGAAAGTTCTATATGTGGAAAATGGCTGGGGTGCCTTAAAGGGACAGAACAAAATATCACTCACAGCCACTTGCCTGGGGCTCCAGGAACAAGGAGGGCTGAGAGGATTGACTGATCTCACAGGAGGAAAGTGGGGCAAGTGAGACAAACAGCGACAAGGAGAAGAGTGCTTGTGCTGAACTGAGTTAAGTTGATTCATTCTCCAGTGCAAAGTCAGCTATAGTTGTGGGAGGGGTAGAACCCTGCACCCAGCACAAGCCTAAAGTGGATCTGGGTGTCCACCTCCAAAAAGCTCTCCAGCAGCTATCAGCGGGAAAGACACTGCAGAAAAAAGGAAGTAAAAAGGAGGGGCAGTGACTCAGGTTTCCAAGTAGACATGAGATATACCTTCCCCTTCATACTAAGAACATGCTTCACCCCAGAAGAGTAACTGGCAGAAAAGACCTTCATATTCTCAGAGATCACCCTTGGCATTCCTAGATACTGTTTCAATTAAGCCCCCTGCTGAGATCAGCAAACAAGCTCCCTGCTGAGTTAAGCAAACAGACAGCAGGCAAATCAAGACTTTAAAGGTGCTCTGATAGTTAAGGAGAGCTCAACTCAAACAAGGCTTCAAACCACACACAGGAACAATGGGAAGACAGTGGAATGTAAACCATATGAATCACAAGAAAAAAAATCCTCAGAAAAAGACTTAGATGAAATAGAAGTAATCAAATTACCAGATGCAGAGTTTAAAATAATTATTGTTAGGATGCTTAAGGATCTCAAAGCTACAATGAATGGACTTAATGAGCAACTAAATAAATTGTTAGCATCAAAAAGAACACTGAAATCATAAAAAAAGAACCAGACAGAAATAACAAACACAATATCAGACTACACTAGAAGGAATTTAAATCAGGCTGGATGAAGCAGAGGATTGAATCAGTGACTTAGAGGACAAGAAAAGCAAAAGCATGGAAGCAGAACAACAAAAAGAAAAGAGGATCATAAAGTATGAGAAAACTCTAAGAGAGCTCTGTGACAACATGAAGAGAAACAATATTCACATAATAGGAGTTATTGAAAGAGAAGAGACAGAACAAGGGATAGAGGACCTGATTGAGAAAATCATAGCCAAAAATTTTCTTAAATTGATGCAGGAAAGATTCACATAGGTTCAAGAAGCACAGAGAACCCCATTAAAAAATGAACCCAAAGAGATTCACTCCAAGACACATCATAATCAAAATACAAAAGCTAAGAGATAAAGAAAGAATACTAAAAGCTGGGAGAGAAAAACAATCAATCACCTACAAAGAAACACCCATAAGGATGACATCCAACTTTTCAACAAAAAGACTAAGGCCAGAAGGGAATGGCAAGAAATATTTTAAGTAATGCAGAAAAAGAACCTACAACCAAGTTTGCTTTATCCAGCAAGGCTACTATTTAAAATTGCAGCAAATATAAAAACTTCCCAGACCAAAAAATAAACTAAAAAAAGTAATAACTCAAGAAATTCATTACAATGAAACCAAAGCTGCAAAAAATGTTAAGGGGCCTCCTGTAAACAGAAGAAAGTAGGAAAAAATCTAGTAAAAAAAATTTTAGATTTAAAAAATAAAATGGCAATGAACAATTACCTATCAATAATAATCTTAAATGTAAATGGACTAAATACTCCCATCAAAAGACATAGGGTTGCTGAATGGATAAGAAAACAAGACCTGCACATATGCTATCTACAAGAGACCCACCTCAAAACAAAAGATACACATAGTTTGAAAGTAAAAGGATGAATAAACTATTGCATGCAAATGGGAATAAAAAAAAGCTGGGGAAGCAATACTTATATCTGACAAAATAGACTTTAAGGCAAAGACTATACTAAGGGATAAAGAAGGTCATTACATAATGATAAAGGGAGCAATCCAACAGGAAGAGATAAGCATTATAAATATCTATATGCAAAATATAGGAGCAGCTATATATATAAAGCAGATTTTGATGGACATAAAGGGCAAAATCAACAGCAATAGTAGGGGATTTCAATACCCCATTAACATCACTGAATAAATCCTCAAGAAAGAAAATTAACAAAGAAACAGCAGACTTAAGGGACACACTAGATCAACTGGATGTAATAGATATATTCAGAACATTTCACCCTAAAGCAGCAGAATACACATTCTTTTCAAGTGCTCATGGTACATTCTCCAGATAGACCACATGTTAGGGCATAAAATGAGACTCAACAATTTTAAGAATATTAAAATCATATCAAGCATCTTCTCTGATCACAATGGCATAAATCTAGAAATCAACTACAATAGAAAAATTAAAAAACACTCAAACACTTGGAAACTAAACAGCATATTATTAAATAACAAATGGGTCAACAATGAGATCGAGAAAAAAATCAAAAATTTCCTTGAAACAAATGAAAATGAGCATACAACAACTCCAAATTTATGGGACACAACTAAAGCAGTCTTGAGAGGAAAGTCCATAACATTACAGGAATACCTTAAAAAACTAGAAAAAAGCTCAAATAAACAACTTAACCATGCAACTAAAAGAACTAAAATAAGAACAGCAATAATGCCCAAAGGAAGTAGAAGGAAGAAAATAATAAAGAACAGACCAGAATAAATGACATAGATGCTAAAAAAAACAATACAGAGGATCAATGAAACCAAGAGCTGGTTCTTTGAAAATGTAAACAAGATTTATGAACCTTTAACCAGACTCACCAAGAGAAAAAGTGAGAGGGCTCAAATAAATAAAATTAGAAATGTGAGTGAAGTAACAACTGACACAGCAGAAATACAAAGGATTGTTAGAAAATACCATGAAGAATTGTATGCCAAATAATTAGACAACCTAGATGAAATAGACAAATTCCTTGAAACATAGAATCTTTCTAAAATTAATCTGGAAGAATCAAAAAACCTAAACAGACCAATTACAGCAAAGGAGATCAAAACAGTTATCAAAAACTCCCAACAACAACAACAAAAAAAACCCTAGGCCAGATGGCTTTACAAGTGAATTCTATCAAATATTTAAAGAACTAATTCCTATCCTTCTCAAGTTATTTCAAAAAATTCTAGAGTAGGGAAGACTTCCAAGGTCCTTTTATGAGGCAAACATAATTCTGATTCCAAAACCAGGTAAAGACAATACAAAGAAAGAAAACTATCCAGTGGTCGGCAAACTCATTAGTTAATAGAGCCAAATATGAACAGTACAAAAAATGAACTTTCTTTTGAGAGCCAAATTTTTTAAACTTAAAGTATATATGTAGGTACATTTCTTATCGATCTAGCACCTGCACATGGTATTTTGTGAAAGAGCTACACTCAAAAGGCCAAAGGGCTGCATGTGGCTCCAAGCTGCAGTTTGCAGACCAGGGTTATAGGCCAATAACCCTGATAAATTTAGATGTTAAAATTCTCAACAAAATATTAACAAAACAGATCCAGCAATACATAAAAAAAAAATCATACATCCTGAATAAGTGGGATTTATTCTGGGGAGGCAAGTGTGCTACAATATTCACATATCAATCAATGTGATTCATCACATAAAAAAAGGAAGGAGAAAAAGTGCATGATAATATCAACAGATGCAGGAAAAGCACTTGATAAAATCCAGCACCCATTTATGATCAAAATTCTCAGCAAAGCAGGAGTGCCCTCTTTTACTACTCTTATTCAACATAGTTCTGAAAGATTTAGCCACAGCAATCAGACAATAAAAATAAATAAATAAAAGGCATCTAAATTAGAAAAGAAGAAGTAAAACTATCATTATTTGCTGATGATATCATACTTTACATAGAAAATCCTAACATCTCAGTTAAAAAAATACTGGATAAGATAAATGAATTCAACAAAGTGGCAAGATTAAAATTAATATTCAGAAATCAGAGGCATTTTTATACACCAACAATGAACTGTCTGAAGGAGAAATTAAGAAAACAATCCCCTTCAGTAATGCAACAACAACAAAATAAAGTACCTCAGAGTAAATTTAACCAAGGAGGTTAAAGACTTGTACTCAGAAAATTATTAAACATTGATAAAAAAAAATCAGGAAGATACAAACAAGTCAAAGTGTATACCATGTTCATGGATAGAAAGAATAAACATCATTAAAATGTCTATATTACCCAAAGCAATTTATAAATTTAATGCAATTCCTATTAAAATACCAATGACATACTTCAAAGATATAGAACAAATATTCCAAAAATTCATAGGAAACCAAAAATAAAGGAATAGCTTCAGCAATCTTAAAAAAGAAGAATAAAGTGGGGAGTATCACACTTTATGATATCAAGTTATTCTACATGGCCATTGTACTCAAAACAGCTTGGTACTGGTATAAGAATAGGCATATAGATAAATGAAACAGAGAACCCAGAAATAAACCCACACCTTTATGGACAATTGATATTTGACAAAGGAGGAAATAGCACACAATAGAGTAAAGACAGTGTCTTTAACAAATGGTGTTGGGAAAATTGGACAACTTCCTACAAAAAATTGAACTACAAGACCACCAACTTACATCATTCACAAAAAGAAACTCAAAATGGATAAAAGACTTAAATGTAAGTCATGAAACCATAAGCATTTTAGAAAAAAACATAGGCAGTAAGCTTCGTGATATCACTAGCAGCACTATATTTGCTGATTTAGCTCCACAGGCAAATGTAATAAAGAACAAGATGAACAAATGGAACAAATGTAATAAAGAACAAGATGAACAAAGGGGATGCATATCAAACTAAAAAGCTTTTGCATAGCTAAAAACAATATGAACAAAATAAAAACACACCCACATAATGGGAAAATATATTCGCCAATACCTCCCTTAAGGGGTTAATAACCAAAACTTATAAATAACTTGTAAAACTCTAGACTAGGAATGTAAACAATCCAATCAAAAAATGAGCAAAAGAAATGAATACACACTTCTCAAAAAGAGGACATACTGATGGCCAATAGGCAGATGAAAAATTGTTCAACATCACACCTGACCAGGTTGGTAGCTCAGTGGATAGAGCATTGGACTGGAACACAGAAGACCCAGGTTCAAGACCCCGAGGTCCCCAGCTGGAGCATGGATCTATCTGACTTGAGCAAAAGAACGCCATTTTGGACCCAAGGTCACTGGCTGAAAGCCCGCGGTCAAGGCACATGTGAGAAAGCAATCAATGAACAACTATAGTGTCGCAATGGCAATGAAAAACTGATGATTGATAAAAAAATGGGCAAAAGAAGTGAATAGAAATTTCTCCAAAGAGGACCTACAGATGGCCAATAGGCATATGAAAAAATGCTCAACATCACTAATCATTAGAGAAATCCAAATTAAAACCACAATGAGGTATCACCTCACACCTGTCAGAATGGCGCTCATCAGCAAAGCAACACAGAATAAGTGCTGGCATGGATGTGGAGAAAAGGGAAGCCTCCTGCACTGCTGGTGGGAATGTAGACTGGTGCAGCCACTGTGGAAAAACAGTATGGGGATTCTTCAAACAATTAAAAATGGAACTGCCTTTTTACCCAGCCATTGCACTTTTAGGAATATATCCCAAGAACATCACATCACTGATTCAAAAGAAGAAATGCACCCTCACGTTCATGGCAGCATTGTTTACAATAGCCAAGATCTGGAATCAACCCAAGTGTTTGTCAGTGGAGGAGCAGATCAAAAAGCAGTGGTACATATACACAATGGAATAGTATGGGGCCATGAAAAGAAGGAAATCTTACCTTTTGCAACAACATCTATGGAACTGGAAACTATTAAGTGAAATAAGCCAGGCAGAGAAAGAAAAATATCATATGAACTCGGTCATTTAAGGAATCCAATAAACAATATGAAGTGAGGAACGAAACAGAGACAGAGATGGGATCAAAGGTTCTAGAGGGAAAGTGAACAGAAGGAAAGGGGATGATAGGAAGGGATCAGAGAAGGGAAGTGGTCGGTGAAATTATATACATGTAACGCAGCTTTATAGAAAGCAGAAAAGCAAATCCTGGAGGGAAAGGAAGAGGGCGTTGCAGGGAAGAAGGCAATGGGGATGATGAGGGGAAAACAGGAAATGCATTCAGGGGGACACTACAATCTATGTGAACAAATTAAATTAAAATAAATAAATAAATGTTGAATTTACCTGATTCATATCAAGACAAATCCTTACATAGTCATGTCTTCAGTTATAACATCTTGAAAGAAGAATTATTACAGATTTTTTTTGTTTAAATTACCTCCTTTATATATAAGAACTTGAGACATGTCAAATTATTTTTACTAAAACAAAATAAAGATTAATAATTTAAAAGTGTTTTAGAAATTGCAAACACTCAATATTTAAGACCCCAAAACTTCAAAAATTATTTTAAATGTGCACTAATAAGTTCAAATAACCAAGTAAATCACTTCTTTTTTAATGATTCTTCTTTAAAAATACATTACATGCTGAAAAATAATATTAGGTTTTTATTATCAAGTTTAGTTCTATGTTAATATTTTCTAATTTACTGTAATGATGTTTCAACTTGATAACCATGTGTGAGGAACACTTATGGGAACTGCAGTGCTGACTGACCTATAGCAAAAAGAATAAGAATGGCAAGTAACAACAACAAAAAAGCAACAAACAGAAATAACAAAAAGTAAGCATGTTGTTATCATGACATCTATTAAAATTGCACAGGCACACACAAGGCATTATAAGGACTATTTTGATTCCTGTTACCTTAAAATATGCAGTCAGTTTAAAAGCTATGAAAAAATCAACCAAAAAAGAAAACTAGGAGTTTTTCGGTATCTGTAGAAAATGTACTGATTGCCTCTTCCAGGGTTTCTCTTCTCTCTGTTCAACTGTATAGCTATTTAAAAAATAGATTTATCACTTTGTAAACTGCTTGACTTGTTTTTGACTTAAAAGATAGCACAGGCTATAAGAGGTTAATTTCTGTTCCAGGTTATGACTTGCAATTAATACTAAGAATATGTGTATGAAGAGAAGTGAATCTTTGAGAAAATAATAATAGACTTACTCAACAATATATTTATACTTTCTTTTTAAATACTGGTTTTTGAATTGCAATCTTCTAGTTTTTATACTACTAATCTTTAATGTCACATAATTTATTTCTCTAATATTTGTCTTCAATTCAATTCAGCAAACACTTATTGTTATGTGTTTGCTTAGTTGTTAAAGAATGTAAAAAGATGCAAAACTAACAAATTTCTGATCCTATGGAACAATTAATCTAGTTCTAACAAATGTTCTAGTATAGAGATATATAAAAATCATAAAAGTAATATAATCTTTACAGAGTGCATGTATGATTGGAGAGCTGAGATAAGATTTACAGGTATTTTGTTTAGAAAGGGGTTTTAAATATCACATATGAGCACCAGATAAAAAGCATTATATGTAGACAGCTGCCTTATGTGTCATTCCTTATGTGTCATTTTAATATTCAAAGCAATACCATTTGGTGGGGGAAGCAAATAATAAAAATAGAGAAAAAAGACAATTTAATAGTATGATAATCTATTAATCTTGTTAATCATGGAAATGTGTCAGGGCATAGATGATAGAAGTAAATCAACTCTTAATTCATCTTTCTTTCATTCTGAGTGAACTCACTGTAAAATTCTATTTTGTATATGTATTCTTATTTTATGTTAAAAATTATTTTCCTAGTAAGGTAGTTGTAACTACAAATTTTAATTAGTACTATACATACGGAATCATGTGTATTGAGTTCTATGGATGGTTTTCAATGGTAAATTTGAACACATGTAGTTTCATCTTTCTTTGCTCAATCTAACCCACACATAAACTCAACTTCTATGTAAATGTACAAAGAGGAAAATAAAAGAGTTGGACTTGTTCCAGAACAATAATGAGGCAGTTTGGGGCCACAGTTTATAAAATGTTATTACTAACTCAAGAAGTGCTTTTAAATTTTATAGACAATGAAAAGCATTGAAAGATTTTGAGGGAGTATGTATTCAAGTTATAGCTTATGAATTAATAGGAAGCCAAAGTTGAGTATTGAATGCATTAAGATATTAATTGTCAAGAGAAAATAGTAGACCACACTAAGTTTTGAGTGAATATTCAGTCTTCAACTTAGGCTATAATATGTGATTAGAGAGAATAAAATTGATGATTTTAGATAAATTATAGAGGTAGCATTAGTAGAACCTGGAGACTGATTATAAAGTAAGCATGACAAAAGGTGCTTTCTGCTTTAAATGCCTATGTGTAGAAGATTATTTCATTTGTTTCAAACAGAAATAAAAAATGAAATAAAAATTCTGGCATTTGAGATGAAGAATACTTAGCATTACATTGGAGAAAATGGGCTTGAAACATGGAAAAATTTTCAGTAACAGAAATTTGAGAGACAATTATCTGGAGGTGATAGTGAAATTTCAGGAACAGAAAAGATTGTTATGAACACATTGAAGAAAGATGAGAAGGAGCAAAATAAAGAAATTAAGAGAAATTCTATATATGTGATTTCTGACATATATTATGTGTTCAACAAATATTTTGAAATAAATAAAAGCACGATTCAGAGCAAAAAGTGGTAAAGGAACATAAAATTAAAAAAATTAAATCTAAATGGACAAGGAGGACGATTCAATGTGAGAATTCAGAAGAAAAGGTTTTTACACTAACAATGAATTTTCTGAGAAAGAAATAAATAGGTCCCATTTACAATAGCTTCAAAACCAATAAAATACATATGAATAAATTTAATCAAAGATGAGAATACTATAAGACGTTGATGATAGAAACAAAAAGAATAACAATAATAAATAAAAAGTTATTCCATGTTTATGGAGTAGAAGAATTGATATTGTTACAGTGTCAATAATACTCAAAGTCATCTGTAGACTCAAGGCAAACTCTATAAAAAATTCCATTAGCATGTTTTACAGAAATAGAAAAAGAACACTCTTAAAATATATATGAAACTACAAAAGAATACAAATATCTCAAGAAATGCTGAGAAAGAGAAATAAAACAGAAGGCAATACAATGCACTTTTTGATCAAGCTATACAATGAAACTGTAGTAATTAAAAAATGTGTACTGGCACAAAAATAGGTCAATATATCAATGAAACAAAATTGAGAGCACCAAAATAAACTCAAGCATATGTCACCAACTAATAGTTGACTAGTGAACTGAGAATACTCAATGGGAAAAAAAGCATTCTCTTCAATAAATGGTGCTGTAAAAATTGAACATTCACATATAAAAAAAATAAAACTCTGCTTGTATCTTACACCACTCAAAAACAAAAACAAAAAATACTCAATCTGTATTAAATACTCACATGTAAGACCTGTAACCATAAAACTCCTAAAAGAAAACCTAGAAACAAAGGTCTTGTAATAGTTCTTGGTAATAATTTTTGGAAATTACACCCAAAACATAAGCAAGACAATAAAAAATAAGTGAGACTACATCAATTTAAAAAAGCTTTTGCGCCTGACCTGTGGTGGTGCAGTGGATAAAGCGTTGACCTGAGAACACTGAGGTCGCCAGTTCAAAATCCTGCACTGGTCTGGTCAAGGCACATATGGGAGTTGATGCTTCCAGCTCCTCCCCCCTTTCTCTCTCTCTCTCTCTCTCTCTCTCTCTCTCTCACACACACACACACACACTCAGTGTCTCCTCTCTAAAATGAATAAAATTAAAAAATAAATTTTAAAAAGCTTTTGCACAGCAAAATAAATCACCACCAAAGTAAAAACATTAACTATGGAATGGGAAAATAATATTTGCTAACTATATTTTAAATAAGGGGTTAACATTTAAAATATATAAAGAAGTCACATAACTCTCTGTTTATCTCATATACATATATAGCTGTTAGTTAGAATGGCCATTATAAAAAAGAGATGACAAATGCTGTCCTGGATGTACAGAAAAGAAAACCCTTTTGTGCACTATTGGTGAAATAGTAAATTTGATACAGACACTATGAAAAACAGCATGAAAGTTCCTCAAAAATTAAAAACAGAACTTTCATATGATCCAGTGATTCCACTTCTGAGAATATATCCAAAAAAAATAATAATAATTAAAAAGGAACAAAAATACTAACGCAAAAAAATATCTACAACCCTATGTTCATAGCAGCATTATTTACAATAGTCAGACATGGAAGCAAATTAATTGTCCATCTATGGATAAGCAAATAAAATGTGGTATGAGTGTATATACATATTATTCAGTCATAAAAAATAAGAAAATCTTACGATTTGCAACAAAATGGATAAACCTTGAAATCATACTAATAAATGATATATCAGACAGAGAAAAATAAAATACTGTTGTACTTCACCATATCGTGGTTCACCTTTAGCGGTCTCAATGTATTTTTAAAGTGAATCTATTTTTTTTTTTTTTTTTTTTACAGGAACAGAGAGAGAGAGTCAGAGAGAGGGATAGATAGGGACAGACAGACAGGAACGGAGAGAGATGAGAAGCATCAATCATTAGTTTTTTGTTGCCGTTGCGACACCTTAGTTGTTCATTGATTGCTTTCTCACATATGCATTGACCGCGGACCTTCAGCAGACCAAGCCACCCCTTGCTAGAACCAGCGACCTTGGGTCCAAGCTGGCGAGCTTTTGCTCAAGCCAGATGAGCCCGCGCTCAAGCTGGTGAGCTCAGGGTCTCGTACCAGGGTCTTCCGCATCCCAGTACAACACTCTCTCCACTGTGTCACCACCTGGTCAGGCCATCTATGTATTTTTAAATTGTATATATCTAATTTTGTATTACAGATTTTTCCCTGTATCACAGAATTTTGCAGTATATATTTTTATACATTTATTATTTTAATTATTTTAGCGGTTAATAAGCATTTTCTTGCCTAAAAAGTTGACAACAATATAAAAATATTAATTAAAACATATTGAAAGAATAATAAATTGAAATAAAATACATAGGGTACAGTAGATGAATAAAAAACTTGCATATATGGAAAACACATAGGAAATGTTTATAAGAGAGTGGGAAAGGTTAATAACATTATGGGAAAGGATTATAAGAGTGTGAGGATGTTTACACACAAACACACATAATAAAATAAATATAAGGTCAGTACTTGGCAGATTTTCACCTATGGTGGGGGGTTCTGGAACTTAACCCCCGCGATAGACGAAGGACCAATGTACTCTGATATCTTACTTATAAATGGAATTTTAAAAAAATTCCACCAAACTAAAAGAAAAAAGGGATTAGATTTGTAGTTCCTTGAGGTAGGAAGTAGGGGGGAGGGAATTAGAGGAAAGTGATCAAAATATACAAACTTCCAGTTATAGCATCATAATGACTATAGTTAAACTGCTGTATGACATATAGGAATGTTTAGAGTTCTCATCACAAGGAAATATCATTTCTTTTTTATTTTATCTATATAAGATGACAAATGATAAGTAAACCTGTTACAATCATTTCATACAAACCCTCATGCTGTGTTTCTTAAACTTATACACTGAGGCATAATCACTTCTCAATAAAACTATCGGAAAAGAAAGAAGAACCAAGGTTTCGAGAGGACATGTGTTCCAGAGAAAGAAGTCAGAGTAAAGTAGTAATTTTACAAGGTACCATTTATTAAGCTTGTACTGTGTCCTAGGCACATTTTATGCATTCTATCATCTATTGTTATCATTAATTTATCGATCAGGAAATTAAAAACTAGAGAGATTAAATAACTTATTTGAACTCATGTAATTACTGCATAGCAGAACTGGTCTAAAGAAGAAGAAAGTATAAACTGAGATATCGTTCCTGTTGACCACTGAAACAGCAATTTCCATCAAAAATAGGGATAAATTTTTAGATTACAGATGGTTAAGGAGTGAGATAAGGCATCTTGGGACAATATACTTGGTGATTTATTGATAGAAAGAAGGAAGACAGGGAAAACTAATAAAAATTTTAAAAATTTTTTTGCAGTATTTGCACTAGATATCTTTATAGAGCAGAAGAAAAATTAGAGTGAAGAACGAAACTGAAGATATAAGCAAGTACAGTGACTAAGGTCCCACAGGATGGAGAAAGTCACAGGATCAGTATATACTGAGGAGCCCTTCTGGGCAATATGGAGGAAATATTCATCTTTAGAGAGAGGATTGAAGTGAGAGAAGAAAAGGTAAGCAGCAAAGGGCTGGCAATTGCCAATGGGAAGAATCAAGAGATAAATATATATACAAGGCTCAAAAGAAGCAATATGAAAAGTATCCCATTACACTGGGGAACAATTATTTTTTTCATTTTCTGTTGCATGAGGTTTTAGAACTTTTTCTATATAGTTCTGCATCGGTGATTCCAAATTTACAATCTGTTTTTGGTACATACTCTAGTTTCAATGCAATCTTAATTTCTTTTTGTTACAGTTCATGGCATGCATTGATTGTTACATTGGAGTTAAAGGGTAACGACTCTTTGATTGAACATAACCACAAAGCAATTAATGTTTTACAAACATCACTTTTACATAATTGTAGTTGTTTTTAAATGTAAAAAATTATTATCTGATAAAAACACCCTCTTATTTTGTTTTAAGATTGAATCATGGCTTTTTCGAGTAGGCACAAATGTAAAAATAGTCCTGACACCATCTGTTATATATGTGTCTGCTACATACTTCAACATCAAAGGCGCAATATTTCATCATTTGTGATATATGCATGTATAGCCTATTTTCAAGTTCCCCTTGGCGATCAAGACAAGAATTGAGCTCCTCATATTGTGAGTCATAATTGTGAGGAAATGCTTCATGATTGGACAAAAGGAATGTCTTTTGGTATTCCCATGGTTTGGCGTGAACCTAAGGACCACAGTAGTGACTGTTATTTCTGCCGGATCCATACAAAGGGCATCGGCAAGAAAAATGGCATATGATCAAATATCCTAATATTCCTTCAGCAATACGACCTATCCACACTCTGAGACACTCTCAGTTCCAGTATTCAATGGTTTTATTTCTTCAAAGTACAAAGAAAGTGAACATAGTGATCAAGTGTATTTTGATAAAATGCATCAGGAAATGGTTGTGGAATATGAAGGATCTTCTTCTGATGCCAAGCAGTCATTAAACCCTCAGCAATTTAGCCAACCCTAATTGAATGACTTAGTAAGTGATTCGAGCCTATCAAAGAAAGCGGCTGAGTTATTAGCCTCCAGGCTTCAAGAAAAAATGTACTTTACCAGCCAGCTAAAGTATCCCATTTCAGTAAGCGTGAACAAATGTTTGTGGACTTTTTTTCCAAAGACAAACACTTTGTTTACTCTCATGATATCAGTAGTCTTCTCAGCCAGCTAGGTGTTACCACTTACAGAATGGCGGCTATTTCTTGACAGTTCTAAATAGAGTCTGAAATATGTTCTCCTACAGAATGGTAATCTTTATACAGCGGTTCTAATTGGTTATTTAACTCATCTGCGAGAAGATTATAATGACATAAAAATTGTCCTCGACTTTCTGAAGTATGAGGAGCATAACTGGATCATTTGTGTGGATCTTAAATTAGTAAATTTCCTGCTAGGACAACAGACAGGTTTCAAAAAGTATCCTTGCTTTCTGTGTTTGTGGGACAACCGAGCTTGGGAGAAACACTGGACACAGAAGGAGTGGCCGAAACGTGAAGCTCTGGAAGTAGGAATGCAAAATATTGTGAATGAACCTGTAGTTAATTGAGACAGGATAATTTTTCCCCACTTCACATCAAATTTGGCTTAATAAAGCAGTTTGTTCAGGATTTGAATGGAGAAAGTGAATGATTTCAACATATTATTTCTGCTTTTCCTGCCTTGTCTTTCGAGAAGATAAAAGCAGGTGTGTTCGATGGACCTCAAATTCGAACCCTCATACGTGACAAAATCTTTGCCAGGAAGATGAATAAGGAGGAGAAAGCAGCATGGCAGTCTTTCATGGCAGTTGCAAAGAACTTTCTTGGCAACAGAAAAGCAGAAAATTATGAACTTCTGGTTCATAATTGTTGGCTTTCTGTGACATTGGATGTAACATGAGCATTAAGATCCACTTTCTGAACAGTCACCTTTGTAAGTTTCCCGAAAATCTTGGAGCTGTTAGTGATGAGTAGGGAGAATGCTTTCATCAAGATCTGAAGATGATGGAAGAGCATTATCAGGGGCGATGGGACAGAAATATGGTGGCAGACTACTGGTGGAGCATTAAATGAGATTGTCCTCAACAAGTACACAAATGCAAGAGCTATAAGCACAAATTTTTTTGAATAGAATTTAAATAAGTTTTGCACAAATTTTATGATTAAAATAAATTGTTTTAATATGTTCTATTTCAAAATTGTAAACAAATTCTGATGCAGTCATAGACAAATTCTGATGAAATTATATCTTTTAGTGTTTTAGTGTATTTACTGCATTATATCAATTATTATATTTTCACAAATATGATGTCCAAGAACACATTTTACTTCATTATGTTAAACTAAATGTTGAAAATTTTACAGTAAGATAAAAACTTAAAATCTTGAATTGCAAAGAAAACTGTAGCTTACAGAGAAAAACTAATGTCAGATTTGAGATCAGAACACTCGAATTAGGTAAGAACAAGTGTTTTTGAGAATACAACAAAAATTTTGTTCCCCAGTGTTATCTTTACATCACATTGGCGATGGAGAACTCACCATATTATTTTTGTCGGAAATAAATAAAAGCTTGGAGGGGACAAGATGGCGATGGAGTAAGCAGACGTACCAACTTCCAACTCCCAGAACTAAAGTGGATTATAACTTGATTTTAAGAACCATCATCTGGATAAACCAACGTTGAACTGGACTGAGAGGACTCTTCAACCAGGGGACACTGAAGAAGCCACGTTGAGACTGGTAGGAAAAGTGAAAACATGGAAAGGACTGCCCAGCTCCCCAGAGTGAAAGGCAGCCCAGAGAGACTTGCATGATGGAAAGAGAATTTAGCAGAGAGGGAGAGACTGGGTCCCAGGAACAAAGCACCAGCCTGCAGCCCCAGAGCCTAGAAGAGGTGTATGGACAGTATAAAGCTGGGAAACAGGATAGGATACTGTTTCTGAGAAAGAGACAGTTGTCTCAGGCCCAGAATTCTTTTAAAGGGATGGCGAAGAAAACCTCACTCACAACCACTCACCGGGACTCCGGGAGACAGGGAGAGAGAGGGGAGAGGACTGGAGCAGTGGGTAGAGAGTGTGGTCTGGAAGGCACAGGAAGAAAAGCTTTCAGGGACAGCCACCCTAAACCCTGGGCTGAGTCACAACATAAATCTGAAACAATGTTTCCCCTGAAACCAGCAAATGGAAGCCAAATAGGCTCCACTGCGGCAATTAGAGCACAGTCACTTAGAAGGAGGGAGCTTTCAAGACTACAGTATGGACTGTTAGGGTCTGAGCTGCAGTGTCCACACCCCACTGCTGAGGGCTTGCTGGAGGGCAGGCAGCCGTGGGATGTGGAAGCGCGGTTCTGCCAGTGGGGGCAGAGGCTGAGCCGGCTGGCATGAGATAGGTCTAGCCCAGCCGGGTCAAAGGGGACACGCAAAAGTGGTCCGGCAGCTGCAGGCCCGCCTGCAACCCCACTGGTGGGGTAAAAGCGGGAGCCCCAAATGGGCGGAGATCCGCCGCTGGGCAGGGGCGAGTAGGCACACAGCCACACCAGGCCTCCAGGGCTTGAAGACCTGCCTGAACCACTTTGCCCATGGAGGTGGGGCAGAATCCCAGAGCCCGGCTGAGCGCATAGCAACAGCCCCATCCAGCCGAGGAGCCGAGGTTGGTGGGGGCGGGGCAGAAGCCTAGCACATAGCTGAGTGATAGCAACAGCCCTGCTCAGCCACAGAACAGTGTTTGTTGGGGGCGGGGCGGAAGCCCAGCACGCGGTTGAGCACATAACAACAGCCCGGCCCAGCCTAGAAGCTGAAGTTGGCAGAGGCGGGGCTTCCCACCTGGGATAGCAGCTGAGCATGCACCAAAAGCCCCTCCGGGCTGGAGGAACAGGCTGACAGGGACCAGCAGCTAAGCAAAAGTGCCCTTGACGCCCAGGCTTGTGTCTTGAGTGTGGTGTACGGTCCCACCCGTGGGAGAGGTGCGAAGGCCGAGATGAGCTTGTAGAGCCAGGCATGAGAACAGAGCCCCTCCTGCAGAGGCGAGGCGGAGACCTCAGCAGCCAAAGCCATCACAGGTAACATCCACACCCATCCACCCTAGGCAGCGGCAGTGATGGTGGCGGGCCTGCAGACAGATCATACTTAGAGCACAGAGGCAACACACATTGGACTCCAGTACCCAAACTTTTCTTACACACATACAAAATGGGCAGGCAGAGGAATGCAATCCATATGAATCAAGAGAAATCACCAGAGAAGGACCTGAATGAATCAGATATAACCAAATTACATGATGCAGAGTTTAAAATAATGATAGTTAGGACGTTCAAAGAGCTTAGAGCAACAATGGATAGTCATTATGAAGACCTAAATAAAGAGATAGCAAGTATAAAAGAGGAAGTGGAAATAATTAAAAAGAATCAGACAGAAATGTCAAACATAGTATCAGAACTGAAGACCACAATGGAAGGAATTAAAAACAGGATGGATGAAGCTAAGGATCAAATCACCGAGTTAGAGGACAAAATAAACAAAGGCACAGAAGCAGAGCAGAAAAAAAAAAAAAAGAGACTCAAAAAATCTGAGGAAACTCTAAGGGAGCTCTATGAAAACATGAAATGAAATAAAATCTGTATCATAGGGGTTCCTGAAGAAGCGGAGAAAGTTCAAGAGATGGAAACTTTGTTCAATCAAATCATAGCTGAATACTTCCCTAAATTAAGACTGGAAAATGTTTCACACGTTCAAAAAGCACAGAGAATGCCATTAAAGAGAAACCCAAAGAAATCTATACCAAGACACATCATAGTTAAAATACCAAAGCTAAGGGATAAAGAGAAAATTTTAAAAGCTGCTAGAGAAGGAAAGACTATCACCTACAAAGGAGCCACCATAGGGATGACATCCGACTTCTCAACAGAAACACTTGAGGCCAGAAGAAAATGGCAAGATATATTCAAAATAATGCAGATCAAGAACCTACAACCAAGACTACTCTATCCAGCAATGCCAACGTTTAAAATTGAAGGAAAATAAAGAGCTTCCCAGACAAAGAAAACCTCAGGGAATTCATTACAACCAAGCCAATTCTGCAGAAGATGCTAAGGGGACTGTTGTGAACAGTTCAAAGGCAGAAAAGAATATAAAAAAAGAAGAATACAGCTTTAAAGAATAAAATGGCAATAAACACCATATCAATAATAACCTTAAATGTAAATGGATAAAATGATCCAATCAAAAGACATAAGGTAGCTGCGTGGATAAAGAAACAGGACCCAAACATATGCTGTCTACATGAGATACACCTTAAAACAAAAGATGTACATAGTCTGAGGGTAAAAGAATGGAAAAAAAATATTTCATGCAAATGGAAATGAAAAAAAGCCAGGGTAGCAATACTTATATCTGACAAAATGGACTTTAAAACAAAGGCTGTATTAAGAGATAAAGAAGGACAGTACATAATGATAAAGGAAACAATTCAATTGAAAGATATAACGATTATAAATATCTACACACCAAACATAGGAGCCCCGACATACATAAAGCAGACTTTGATGGATATAAAGAGCGAGATTAACAGCAATACTATAATAGTAGTGGATTTCAATACCTCATTAACATTAACAAAGAAACAGCAGACTTAAAGGATACACTTGATCAACTTGATTTAATAGATATCTTCAGAACTTTTCACCCTAAAGCAGTAGAATATACATTCTTTTCAAGCACTCATGGTACATTCTCCAGGATAGACCATATGTTAGGACACAAAAGCGGTCCCAACAAATTTAAAAGGATTGAAATCATATCAAGTATTTTATCTGATCACAATGGCATGAAACTAGAAATTAACCACAAAAGAAAAACTGAAAGACACTCAAACACTTGGAAACTAAATAGCATGTTATTAAACAACGAATGGATTAACAATGAGATCAAAGAAGAAATAAAAAAGTTTGTTCTGAGAGGGAAGTTCATAGCACTACAGGCATACCATTAGAAGCTAGAAAAAGCTCAAATAAACAACCTGACCCTGCATCTAAAAGAACTAGAAAAACAGCAGCAAATAAAGACCAGGATTAGTAGAAAGAAGGAAATAATAAAGATCAGAGCGGAAATAAATGATAAAGAGGCTAAGGAAACAATACATAGGATCAATGAAACCAGGAGCTGGTTCTTTGAAAGGGTAAACAAAATTGATGAACTTTTAACTAGACTCACCAAGAAAATAAAGAGAGAGGACTCAAATAAACTAAATTAGAAATGAGAGGGGAGAAATAACAACGGACACAACAGAAATACAAAGTATTTTAAAAAAATACTATGAAGAACTCAATGCCAAAATATTAGGCAACCAGGGTGAAATGGAAAAATTTCTTGAATCATATAATCTTCCAAAAATCAACTGGAAGAATCAGAACACCTAGATAGACCAATTACAACAAATGAGATAAAAACAGTTATCAAATACTCCCAACAGAAAAAAGTCCTGGCTTTGATTGCTTCACAAGCGAATTCTACCAAAAATTCAAAGAAGAACTATCCTCCTCAAGCTATTTCAAAAAATTAAAGAGGAAGGAAGACTTCCAAACTCCTTTTATGAGGCAAGCATAATTCTGATTCTGAAACCAGGCAAAGACAACACAAAGAAAGAAAATTATAGGCCAATATCCCTGATGAATTTACATGCTAAAATTCTCAATAAAATATTAGCCAACCGCATTAAGCAATATATGAAAAAAATCATACAGCATGACCAAGTGGGATTTATTCTCGAGAGGCAAGGCTGGTTTAATATTCGCAAATCAATCAATGTGATTCATAACATAAACAAAAGGAAGGACAAAAATCACATGATAATTTCAATAGATTCAGAAAAAGCATTTGATAAAATCCAGCACCCATTCATGATCAAAACTCTCAGTAAAGTGGGAATACAGGGAACATTCCTTAACATGATAAAGGAATACAATACCCTAAAGTCTCAGTCAAAAAACTACTAGACCTGATAAATGAATTTAGGGCAGGATATAAAATTAATGCTCAGAAATCAGAGGCTTTTTTATATAACAACAGTGAACTGTCAGCTAAAAAAATTAAGGAAACAATCCCCTTCACTATTGCAACCAAAAAAGTAAAGTACCTAGGAGTAAATTTAACCAAGGAGATTAAGGACTTGTACTAGGAAAATTACAAAATATTGATAAAAGAAATCAAGGAAGATACAAACAAGTGGAAGCATATACCATGCTCATGGTTAGGAAAAATAAACATCATTAAAATGTCTATATTATCCAAAGCAATTTATAAATTCAATGCAATACCAATTAAAATATCAATGACATACTTCAAAGATATAGAACACATATTCCAAAAATTTATATGAAACCAAAAAAGAACACGAATAGCCTCAGCAATCTTAAAAAGTAAAAATAAAGCAGGAGGCATCACTCTTCCAAATATCGAGGTATACTACAAGGTCATTTTACTCAAGACAGCCAGGTACTGGCATAAGAACAGGCACATACATCATTGGAACAGAATAGAGAACCCAGAAATAAACCCACACCTTTTGGCCAACTGATATTTGACAAAGAAGGAAAGAGTATGCAATGGAGTAAAGACAGCCTCTCCTAACAAATGGTGTTGGGGAAATTGCACATCTACCTGCAAAAAAAATGAAACTAGACCATCAACTTACACCATTCACAAAAACAAACTCAAAATGGATAAAAGACTTAAATGTAAGCCATGAAACCATAGGCATCTTAGAAGAAAACATAGGCAGTAAGCTCTCCTACATCTGTTGCAGTAACATATTTGCCGATTTATCTCCACGGGCAAATGAAATAAAAGGCAGGATAAACAAATGGGATTATATCAAACTAAAAAGTTTTTGCACAGCTAAAAAGAATTAGAACAGAATAAAAAGACAAACCACTTCGTGGCAGAACATATTCAACAACACCTCTGATAAGGGGTTAATAACTAAAATTTATAAAAAACTCAGCACCAGGAAGACAAACGATCCAATCAAAAAATGGGCAAAATAAATGAATAAAAATTTTTCCAAAGAGGACATACAGCTGGCCAATAGGCATATAAAAAAATGCTCAACATCACTAATCATTAGAGAAATCCAAATTAAAACCACAATGAGATATCACCTCACACCAGTCAGAATGGCTCTCATCAGCAAAACAACACAGAATAAGTGCTGGCGAGGATGTGGAGAAAAGGGAATCCTCCTGCACTGCTGGTGGGAATGCAGACTGGTGCAGCCACTGTGGAAAACAGTATGGAGATTCCTCAGAAAATTAAAAATTGAATTGCCTTTTGTTCCAGCTAGCCCACTTTTAGGAACATACCCTAAGAACACCATAGCTCTGTTCGAAAAGAGGAAATGTGCCCCCATGTTCATGGCAGCATTGTTCACAATAGCGAAAATCTGGAAACAGCCCAAGTGTCCATCAGAGGACGAGTGGATTAAAAAGCTTTGGTACATATATACTATGGAATACTACTCAGTATTAAGAAATGATGACATTGGATCATTTACAACAAAATGGAATGACCTTGATAACATTATACAGAGTGAAATAAGTAAAATAGAAAAATAAACTGAGAACTGCATGATTTCATACATAGGTGGGATAGAAAAACGGGACTATGAGACATGGACAAGAGTGTGGTGGTTTGGGGTGGGGGGAGGGAGGAGAGAGAGGTAGAGAGGAAGGAGAGGGGCACAAAGAAAACCAGATAGAAGGTGACAGAGGACAATTTGACTTTTGGTGATGAGTATGCAACATAATTGAATGATAAGATAACCTGGAGATGTTTTCTTTGAACATATGTATCTGATTTGTTAATGTCCCCTCATTAAAATTAATTTAAAAATAAATAAATAAATAAATAAAAGCTTGAATTCATGTTAACAAAAATGTAAAATAAAATTAAAAAGGAAATAAATAAAAATATTGCATAGGGTTGGTTACAGGAAAGAAAAAAATAGCACTGTGTTTAAAAACTCTCCAGACACAATTCATCATATAATTTTAACAAAATCACTATTCTATTGCAGGGTATATTTAGTTCTAATTAGCTGGACTGATTTTTGACCATGATCAAATTTACCATTTCACTTTGTATTTACTGATATAATAATAAATGAAAAACAAAGCAATTTATACAGAAAAGGATAATACTTTGCATTCACAGAAACTCAGAGTAGATTTTCATTACAAAGGTTTGGAACAGAACATGTTTATCAAACCACTGTCAGAGCTAAATCCCCAGGAGTGTCAGTTTTGTTACATTCTTTTGCTAAAGACTACATCATCTTTAGCTGTTAACCCTGGTCCTTGACTTGAACATTCATATATATTCTTTACCAATAACATCTAGGTATAGGGTGTCAGTACCAATCTATCACCACGCTTAGAAAGAAAAGCCAATCAAAAGAGACAGAACAAGAATGTCCTTTTCGTTCTTTTTCTCTAGTCAACCTGTCCCTCTATTTAGCGAGTAACAATGACAATAGTCTCCTTTGACTCCTACCTAATTTTCTTTTTATTTTAGAATATAACATACTTCCATTTATTTAAATAAATAATCAGTACAGTGCTGACTATTGTGGTCTTCACTTTTACTCAGCACTTAATCACAGGGAAATGTTCATGTCAGTATATTCTAGTGATTTCCATTCTTTAAAATTACTGCAAGGTATTCTGTCTATGAATATTTGCATGTGTGTCTGCAAAACATGGAGTCTCACTATAGTTTTTAATTTCTCTTATGGGTGGAGTTGGCTGTCTTTTTACATGTCTAAGAGCTTTTTGTATTTGTTTCTATAAACTTTTCCCACTTTTATACAGATTGTTGGTCTTTCTATATAATACCACAGAGCTATTATGTATCGGGGCATCTGTTTCAATCTATCCTGCAAATATTTCTCCAAGTTTGTTCTATATTACCTGTATATAATATTCTGTATTGTTGCTTCTCTTCGGTTTTGTACTATTCTTGCTTTTAAAGAGGGTGTTTTTTCATGGTGTGTTTTTTTAACATGTTGCTGGATTTGCTCATGCTTTATCTAGAATGATGCAGCAGTTAGTGGTTATAAGAGAGGTGGTCTATTCTTTTGGTGTTCATAAGGGGGTGCTAAATTTGGGGGCGTGTAACCAATGTTATGTTCTTTAAAAGAATAACTGAAAAGCTTTTATTCCTTTCAAATGATCTATAGGAGATGAAATTGCACTGTAACAATGTTCCCTAAATAACTAGTAGGATTTTTCAACTGGACTTATAGCTTTATGTAAAATGGTGAGAGGGGATAGATTTTAATATTTTTCTTATTTCTATAAAATAAATTATCAATTTTTCACTTTCAGAGTGAATTTTGGAAATTTATATATTTAAGTACATGATTTTACTAATACAGGTTTGTAGGTTCATTTCTATGATGTTGCAAAGTTTGATTTTTATAATTTCTATAGCATTTGTAATTACTGTCCCATTCTCATGTACTTTCAATTTTTTCTTATTTATTAAATCAGTTAATGTATGTTAGCAATTTTAGTTATTCTTTCAAATACATAGTTTTGAAACATTCAAATTATGTGATTTTGATTTCTTTTTTCAGAATTTAAAATTTAAATCTGTGTGTCTGTTTTTCTTTAGCATGTCTTGTCATTTTTTAAGTTCTTGAATTAGATGTTGCATTAATTAAGATTAATTTTGCTGCAGTAACAAATTTTGAAATCTGGTGACCTAACTCAATCAATGGTGCTCAATCATATAAAATTATATAAGGTCAGGTAGCTTTCCTCCACCTTGTACATATGCCCATAGACCCACAGCTTAAAAGGTCACTGTGGCAAGTGAAGAAAAATCAGAAGAATGCTCACTATAGCTTAAATGATTGGCATGGAAGTGACATAATCACTTTTACTCACAGCCCATTGGCTAATACTAGTCACTTGGCTTTCATCTAACTGCAAGAGAGTTGAAAAATATAGTAAAGTATAAGAAAAAAATGATCAATATTATCTTTGTAATATAATGTTAAATAATTGTTTTAAAACAATCTAAAGCTTTCTCTACAATACTCCAACTCTAGTATTTCATCAGACCACAGTTTAGAATGTACTAGGGAGGAAGGTAATTTCCTGGACCTTAAGGAGAGTGGAAGAGCCCTGCTGAGCCATGTCCTAGACTTGTGGGGGTGGTGATTAGGGAAGCTTGTGAAGGACCCCATCCCATTGCAGTTTACTACCCCAAAGCTAAAGGTGTTCAGAAATTTCTTCACACTTCCCTGAACCACAACCAGAACACCACTGTCCTCTTAAAACCCCATACTCTAATGATGTAAATACAAATACCTCAACAATTCTTAGAGCATTTATACTTAACCGTTAGTGACTCTAGAAACATAAATGGTACAAGCATAAAAATCAATTAAAAGATTATTACATTGTTTTAAGTTTTTTATATTAACTATCATTACATGTAATTTTGGAAAAAGTATTTTTAATATTATTATTTTTTATTTTAATGAAAGTGAAAAGAAATGGCAAATTACTAGAACCAAGATAGTGTTTTATTTTATTATTAAATATTTAAGGGACAGGGTAGTTCACTCTGCATAATGTTTAGATTTATTGTACTGTGGTCAAAGAGTATTGTCAGCATTATTTATATGTTTTGGAATTTATTTAATTTATTGTGACTATAAATTCTCATTTAAAAATATTTCATGAGCTTTGTAAAACCAGAATTTTATCTTCTAGAAATAGAGTTGTATCTATATTAGTTTGATTTAAACATTAGTTACTTAGATCTTGTACAGGTTATCTTATTTTTCTTCCACTTTATTTTTCATGGTCAAAATTAAATACATAAAATTTCTCGTTTCTAATAATGCTTTCTCATCATGGTTTCTGTAATTGTCGCAGTGTAAAAGTTGATAGTACATTATTTAATATAAAAAATTTAAGGTTGAAAAACCTTTATTGAAGATTAAATTTTTTTATATATATTTCATTATTATTAATTCTAATGGGGTGACATCAATAAATCAGGGTACATATGTACAATGAAAACATCTCCAGGTTATCTTATCATTCAATTGTGTTGCATACCCGTCACCAAAAGTCAAATCGTCCTCTGTCACCTTCTTTCTGGTTTTCCCTGTGTCCCCCCTCTCCTCCTTATCCCACCCTTCCCTCCCTCCCCCCATCCCGTAACCACCACTCTCTTGTCCATGTATCATATTCTCACTTTTATGTCCCACCTATGTATGAAATCATGCTGTTCTCAGTTTTTCTTTCTTTCTGATTTACTTATTTCACTCCGTATAATGTTATCAAGGTATATCCATTTTGTTATAAATGATCCGATGTCATCATTTCTTATGGCTGAGTAGTATTCCATAGATTATATGTACCAAAGCTTTTTAATCCACTCGTCTTCTGACGAACACTTGGGCTGGTTCCAGATCTTCGCTATTGTGAACAATGCTGCCACGAACATGGAGGCACATTTCTTCTTTTCGAACAGTGCTATGGTGTTCGTAAGGTATATTCCTATACATGGGATAGCTGGGTCAAAAGGCAGTTCGATTTTTAATTTCCTAAGGAATCTCCAAACTGTTTTCCACAGTGGCTGCACCAGTCTGCAATCCCACCAGCAGTGAAGAAGGGTTCCCTTTTCTCCACATCCTCGCCAGCAAATTGTTCTGTGTTGTTTTGCTGATGAGCGCCATTCTGACTGGTGTGAGGTGATATCTCATTGTGGTTTTAATTTGGATTTCTCTAATGATTAGTGATGTTGAGCATTTTTTCATATGCCTTTTGGCCATCTGTATGTCCTCTTTGGAGAAATTTCTATTCATTTCTTTTGCGCATTTTTTGATTGAAATGTCTTCCTGGTGTTGAGTTTTATAAGTTCTTTATAAATTTTAGTTATTAACCCCTTATCAGATGTGCTGTCGAATATGTTCTCCCATTATGTGGTTAGTCTTTTTATTCTGTTCTTATAGTCTTTAGCTGTGCAAAAACGTTTTAGTTTGATATAGTCCCATTTGTTTATCTTGCCTTTTAATTCATTTGCCCGTGGAGATAAATCGGCAAATATATGCTGCTACAGATGTCAGAGAGCTTGCTGCCTATGTCTTCTTTTAAGATGCTTATGGTTTCACGGCTTACATTTAAGTCTTTTATCCATTTTGAGTTTGTTTTTGTGAATGGTGTAAGTTGATGATCTAGTTTCATCTTTTTGCAGGTAGATGTTCAATTTTCAAAACATCATTTGTTAAAGAGGCTGTCTTTACTTCATTGTATGTTCTTTCTTCCTTTGTCAAATATCAGTTGTCCATAAAGCTGTGGGTTTATTTCTGGGTTCTCTGTTATGTTCCATTGATCTATGTGCCTGTTCTTATGCCAGTACCAGGATGTCTTGAGTATAATGGCCTTGTAGTAAAACTAGTTATCCGGAAGAGTGATACCTCCTGCTTTATTTTTTCTTTTTAAGATTGCTAAGGTTATTCATGTTCTTTTTTGGTTCCATATAAATTTTTGAAATATGTGTTCTATAACTTTGAAGTATGTCATAGGTATTTTAATTGGTATTGCATTGAATTTATAAATTGCTTTGGGTAATATAGACATTTTAATGATGTTTTATCTTCCTAGCCATGAGCACGGTATATGCTTCCACTTGTTTGTATCTTCCTTAATTCCTTTTATCAATGTTTTATAATTTTCCGAGTACAAGTCCTTAATCTCCTTGCTAAATTTACTCCTAAATACTTTATTTTTTTAGCTGCATTAGTGAAGGGGATTGTTTCCTTAATTTCTTTTGCTGATATTTCATTGTTGGTATATAGAAATGCCTCTGATTTCTGAGTATTAATTTTATACCCTGCCACCTTGCTGAATTCATTTATAAGGTCCTTAGTTTTTTGACTGAGACTTTAGGGTTTTCTATATACAATATCATATCATCTGCAAATAGTGACAGTTTTATTTCTTCTTTTCCAATTTGGATGCCTTTTATTTCTCTTCTTGTCTGATTGCTGTAGCTAGGACTTCCAGAACTATGTTGAATAAGAGTGGTGAAAGAGGGCATCCCTGCCTAGTTCCTATTCTTAAGGAGATTGCTTTTAATTTTTGTCCATTTAGTATGATGTTTGCTGTGGGATTTTCGTAGATGGCCTTTATCATGTTAAGGAATGTTCCCTGTATTTCCACTTTACTGAGAGTTTTGAGCATGAATGGGTGCTGGGTTTTATCAAATGCCTTTTCTGCATCTATTGATATTATCATGTGATTTTTGTCCTTCCTTTTGTTTATGTGATAAATCACATTGATTGATTTGCAAATATTGACCAGCCTTGCCTCTCCAGAATAAATCCCACTTGATCATGGTGTATGATGTTTTTCATATATTGCTGGATCCGGTTGGCTAATATTTTGTTGAGAATTTTAGCGTCTAAATTCATCAGGGATATTGGCCTATAATTTTCTTTCTTTGTGTTGTCTTTGCCCGGTTTTGGGATCAGAATTATGCTTGCCTCATAAAAGGAGTTTGGATGTCTTCCTTCCTCTTGAATTTTTTGAAATAGCTTGAGGAGGATAGGAGTTAGTTCTTCTTTAAATTTTTGATAGAATTCACTTGTGAAGCCATCAGGCCCAGGACTTTTCTTTTTTGGGAGTTTTTTGATAACTGTTTTGATCTCATTTGTTATAATTGGTCTATTTAAGTGTTCTGATTCTTCCAGATTGATTTTTGGAAGGTTATATGATTCAAGAAATTTATCCATTTCACCAAGATTGTCTAATTTTTTGGCATATAGTTCTTCATAGTATTTTCTTACAATGCTTTTTATTTCTGTTGTGTCAGTTGTTATTTCTCCACTGTCCTTTCTAATTTTATTTATTTGTGTTCTCTCTCTTTTTTTCTTGGCGAGACTAGTTAAAGGTTCATCAATCTTGTTTACCTTTTCAAAGAACCAGCTTCTGGTTTCATTGATCCTCTGTATTGTTTCCTTCGCGTCTATGTCATTTATTTCTGCTCTGATCATTATTATTTCCTTCCTTCTACTTGTCTTGGGTTTTATTTGTTGTTGTTTTTCTAGTTCTTTTAGATGCAGGGTAAGGTTGCTTATTTGAGCTTTTTCTAGCTTCTTATGATATGCCTGTAGTGCAATAAACTTTCCTCTCAGAACTGCTTTTGCTGTGTCCCATAAATTTAGAGTAGATGTATGCTCATTTTCATTTGTGTCTAGAAACACTTTTATTTCTTCTTTGATCTCATTGTTAATCCATTCATTATTTAATAACATGCTATTTAGTTTCCAAGTGTTTGAGTATTTTTCAGTTTTTCTTTTGTGGTTAATTTCTAGTTTCATGGAATTGTGATCAGAGAAACTGCTTGATATGATTTCAATCTTCTTAAATTTATTGAGACCATTTTTGTGTCCTAACATGTGGTCTATCCTAGAAAAAGTACCATGAGCACTTGAGAAGAATGTATATTCTACTGCTTTAGGGTGAAAAGGTCTGAAGATATCTATTAAATCAAATTGATCTTTTTGTCTCCTTTAAGTCTGCTGTTTCTTTATTAATTTTCTTTCTTGAGGATCTATCCAGTGTTGTTAGAGGGGTATTAAAATCCCCTACTATGATAGTATTGCTGTTATTCTCATTGTTTATATCCATCAAAGTCTGCTTTATGTATGTCAGGGCTCCTATATTTGGTGCGCAGATATTTATAATAGTTATATCTTCCTGTTGAATTGTTCCCTTTATCATTATGTAGTGTCCTTCTTTATCTCTTACTACAGCTTTTATTTTAAAGTCCATTTTGTCAGATATAAGTACTGCTACCCCGGCTTTTTTTTCATTTCCATTTGCATGAAATATTTTTTCCATCCTTTTACCTTCAGTCTATGTGCATCTTTTGTTTTAAGGTGTGCCTCTTGTAGACAGCATATGTATGGGTCCTGTTTCTTTATCCATGCAGCTACCCTATGTCTTTTGATTGGATCATTTAATCCATTTATATTTAAGATTATTGATATGTAGTTGTTTATTGCCACTTTATTCTTTAAAGCTGTATTCGTCTTTTGCTATATCCTTTCCTCCCTTTAAACTGTTCACAACAGGCCCCTTAGTTCTGTTGCAGAATTGGTTTGGTTTTTATGAATTCCTTCAGGCTTTCTTTTTCTGGGAAGCTCTTTATTTCTCCTTCAATTTTAAACATTAACCTTGCTGGATAAAGTAGTCTTGGTTGTAGTTTCTTGTTCTGCATTACTTTGATTATATCTTGCCATTCCCTTCTGGCCTGAAGTGTTTCTGTTGAGAAGTCCAATGTCATCCTTATGGGGGCTCCTTTGTAGGTGATAGCCTTTTTTTTTCCCTAGCAGCTTTTAAATTTTTATTTTTAATACATTAGCTTTGGTATTTTAACAATGATTTGTCTTGGTGTAGATCTTTTTGGGTTTCTCTTTAATGAAGTTCTGTGTGCTTCTTGAACCTGTGGAGTGTTTCCCTGCCTTAATTTAGGAAAGTTTTCTACTATGATTTGATTGAACAAAGTTTCCATTTCCTGTCCTCTCTCCTCTTCTTCAGGCACCCCTATGATGCAAATGTTGTTTCTCTTCAGGTTATCACAGAGCTCCCTTAGAGTTTCCTCACATTTTTTGATTTTCTTTCCCTTTTTCTTCTCTGCTTCTGTGCCTTTGTTTATTGTGTTCTCTAACTCACTGATTCGATCCTCAGCATGATTCATCCTGCTTTTCATTCCTTCCATTGTGTTCTTCAGTTCTGATACTGTGTTTGTCATTTCTGTCTGATTCTTTTTTATTATTTCAACTTTGTTTTTTATACTTGTTATCTCTTTATTTAGGTGTTCATAATGACTATCCATTGTTGCTCTAATTTCTTTGAACATCCTATCATTATTCTAAATTCTGCTTCTAGTAATTTGGTTATATCTGGTTCATTCAGGTCCTTCTCTGGGGATTTCTCTTGAATCATTTGGTTTGCATTCCTCTGCCTGCCCATTTTGTCTGTGTATAAGCAAGTTGTGGCCACTGGAGTCCAGTAGGTGTTGCCTTTGTGTTCTCTAGGTGTGGTCTGTCTGCAGGCCCGCCATCCCGTCTGCCTAGGGCAGTTGGGTATGGGCGTTGCCCGCGCTGGCCCACTGTGGCTTTTGCTGTGATTTCTGCCTCTCCTCCGTGAAAGGGGCTGTCACTCAAGCCACAAGCCTCAGCACCAAGGGCAGAGGTGAGCACCTTTGCCCAGCTGCGGACCCAGCCTGTTTCTGGACTTCTGCCCAGCACCCGCAGTCAGAGACTGCTCGCCACAGTTTCGCGGGTTGGGCGGGACTTTTGACGTGCTCTCAGCTGTGAGCCTTTGCCCATCTGGAGCTTTAGCCCCACCCTCGAGGCCAGGGCCCTTCTGCTCAGGGTCGCAAACCAAGGTTCATTGGGCCAGGCCTTGTTTGCTGGCTTCCGCTCAGCTGCGGACTTCCGCTCATCCCAGACTCTACCCCGCCCATGCTTTCGGAGCCTGCTCGTGCACGTAGGATGGCAAACGGCGGTTTCTTCGGCCTAGCAGGGATAGTAGTGTGGGCTCAGCTGCGAGCTTCCACTTGTCTCGAGGTCTACCCCGTCCCCGCGCTCGAAGCCCGCTCGCGCATGTAGAATGGCAAACCGCGGTTTCTCCGGCCGGACAGTGCTGGTAGTATGAGCTCAGCCGCAAGCCCCTGCCCTTCTCTGGTCCTAACCCCGTCCCCACAGTCAGGGCAGGCTGCGCAGAGTCACAGAGCAGATCTCTGCCCGTTCCTGGCCTCCCCCTTTGTTCCCGCAGGTGGGATTACAGGTGGTCTGCAGCTTCCGGAGTGCTTTCGCGTGTCCCCTCCGCCCCTGCTGGGCTAGACCGAGCTCACACCGCCTTGGCCTCTGCCCAACGCCGACAGAACCGCGTTTCAGCATCCTGCCACCACCATATCTTTCAGCAACCCTCAGCAGAGTAGGAAGGGCCCTAATACTCCACACTGTAGGTCTGGGAGCTCCCTCACTTGTTTCACAGCTCAAAAGTGTCCAAACGCCTCTTCTAGGCTCTGGGACTGCAGGCTGGGGCTTGGTTCCTGGGACCCAGTTCCCTCCCTCTCCGCCAAACTCTCCTCCAGCCACGCAGGTCTCTCCGGGCTGCCATTTGCTCCGGGGAGCTGGGCAGCCCTCTTCGCGTTTTCGCTATTCCTACCAGTCTCAATGTGGCTTCTTCTGTGTTCCTTGGTTGAACAGTCCACTTAGTTTAGTTCAAAGTTGGTTTATCCAGATGATGGTTCTTAAAATTGAGTTATAATCCACTTTGGTTCTGGGAGTTGGAATTTGGTATGTCTGCCTACTCCATCGCCATCTTGCTCCTCCAATGATTAAAATTTTAACATAAAAATATTTTTTTTGTCTTGTCAATGATTTGTTCTGGTCCCTAAACATACATATCTCTCTCATGAATTCCTACTTTATTATTGCTCTAATATATATATATATATATATATATATATATATATATATATATATATATATATATGTTATTATATTATATATATATTATTATATATTAGTAGTTGTAGTATTACTGAAGCTTTATGTGAAGAAATGCCTTATACTCTGTATGTCTATATTATCTGGAATCCTATTTTAGCAGGCTGTAGAATACTAGTCTGAAAGTGTTTTTCTCTTAGTTTCTAATGACTTCATTATATTTTGTCATTCCTTAATGCCATCTAATTTTATCTCTGGTGGTTTCAACATCTGATGTTCTGTATTTTCAAAATGACTTATAGAGGTTTAAGTCTAAATGCATATCTTTGTAAAGAATCAAGTTTTTCAATTCAAGAAAATCTTAATCATTTTATTTGTATATGTTTGTTTTTTTCTACTAGTATCTATATTCCCATAAAATTTTTTAAAGTATCTGTTGTAGCCTTCTAACCATGTATTGACTTCTCTTTCTATATTTTACACATCTTTTCTGTTTTTCTGTGATCCTTTTTAGGGGAACAAAATATTATTATTTCATAAATCACTTTCTCTGAGTCCATCCTAGTATTTAAATTTTCATGTTGATATATTTTATTCTCAAATGTAGTATGTCTTCTTCTCCACTCTATTCTGCATGTCATCTATTTCTATCTATAACTATATATCATCTATCTACATATCTATCTTCTTATTTATTTTAGGATTATTATTTTCTATAATTTTCTCTTTGAGGATCCCAAATATACTTATTTTAAACTCTTTTCTAAAGACTTGAATCTAATTTTTATTAAATAGTGAGTAAATTCATTTTATAATTATTGATTTTAATGCCTGATTTTATTAGAGATAGTTTTTCTCATGTATTTTAAAGTTTTGGTTTGCAATCTATCCTTGAATAGGGGCTGTCAATTTTCTCTCTGACATTATGTGTTTACTCACCCCTATTTACAGGTATTGCAGCTTTTAGTTCAGCCCTCAGCATTACTTTTAGCACTCTTAGTTCAAACTGTGTCAAATTTAGTCTCTAAACCAGCCAGAGGTTTGGCCTATGTTTTCCTAACTATCTAGGCACACAACTAGACAGCAACAAAGAGTATTTGTTTATTTTGTTTTGTTTAGTTTTCCTTTTATTTCAAGAGCCAAGGAATCCCATTCTGGTTTCTGATTTTCAGCAATGAGCCTGGCTGCAGTCCTCAATCTTATGTGGGACAGCTTTATTTCCCATTAACCCGCAAATCTGAACACGTGTTCATCTCTAATGGCCTTCATATTCAACCTAAATAAACAGCCATCCAGTTTCAATGTAGCTCATCAGTTTCCATATTATTTTATATCTATTAATCAGAGATATATTTTGTTTGTTTCCTGTTATATTTTATCACTACCTCTATATGTTTTTAGCAGTAGAAGATACAAGGTATGGATTTAAAATTCCATATTCATATGATTTTTTTTACTTATAAATTTAAAAATGATTTCATCTTTATTCATTTTAGAGAGAAGAGAGAGAGAGGAAGGAGTGAGGGAAGTGGAGGAGAGGGAAGCATCAACTTGTCGTAGTTGCTTCTTATAGGTTTCTTGACCAGGTAAACCCGGGGTTTTGAACCAGAAAATTCAGCATTACAGGTGGAAACTTTTATTCATTGCACCACCACAAGTCATGCTCTTAAATATTCTTAATGCCATTAGAGTAATGCATTGTGTGAATGAATGATAACTATCAAGTAGTTCAACTTCTGATAGGTAATACTTTTTTTCTACTTTAATATTGTTAAAATCTGCTATATTAAAACTTATTGTGCATATATTTTTTAACAGTACTCTTTATCTTTAAATGAATTTTTATATGTAGGCAGGTAGAGGGCTTATTTACCCAACAACTTTTCTGTCTCTGTATAATATCTAAGGTTGTTTTTCATTTAGCAATCTGAAGATGACATTTCTTAATTTCTTTCCATGAGTTCTGAACTTAAAATTTCTTACCGAATTGTATCCTATAATATAATTTCTATTTGCTCTGGGTTGTGAAAGACCCAATATAGAAGACTATAATTCTTGACCAAAGATATGTTTTTAGAGAGTAAAAGGTGTTCAATGATAATGGCTGTATCGCACTTTAATTTAGCTCTCATTCTCTTCTTTGTTGCAATAAAGATACATTAGTGAGCATATATTTTAACACTAAGATGGTATGTTATGTATAATAGAAAAGCCATTTTAACTGCCGAATATAAGTTGATTACCTTAAAAACTTTTTAATGCTCAAGCTAGTATTTAGAAATCTTTGAAAATATAACTCTGATTCAACATCTTGGGTAGTTTAGAGATCTTTTAGCTTATAAAAGCTAGAATTTAATTAAAGTAAAATTTTAAATATTAAAAAGATGATAGATGTGCACATATTTCTAATCCAATGCCTATATGTGCAGTTCACTTCAATGTCTGTAGAATTCACAAAAGCCTATCACAAATATGTATACTAATTTAGAATTTATAACTCCTTAAATAGATTGGTACATACTATATCCAATTTATGATTATATTAGTAGCTGATGGTTTATATCATGGTTTATATAACAATGTTTAAAAACATTGGATGTGTTATTAACAACATTATTAATGTATAATCTAAATCCTAAAAGTGACTTTTGAAATCCAATTCTCCAAAGATAGCTAGTATATAGGATCCAAATATACTATCCCCAAAATATGCCACTTCAGCATGAAAATTATGCTAAATTATGCTTTAAGAAAGAAGACTTCCTAAAGCTTCCCATATCTGACTAAAAGTTTAAACTTATTCAAGATGAGGACAGTTATAAATCTCTTTCCCAATGAAGTTTATTGGCCATGAAGAAGATGGAAAGTCAGTTCTGAGATGAACCCACATAAATTTTATTAACCAGTCCTTATCTTTTTTTAATTTTTATTTTATTGATTTTAGAGAAAGGAAGAGAGAGAGCAGAAGAGAACAAAAAACAAGAACATTGATCTGTTCTTGTATGTGTCCTTATCAGGGATCGACTGGCAATCTACTATCTTTGATATGATGCTCTAATTAACAGACCTATCCAGCTAGGGTTAACCTTATCTTGCATCAATTCCCTATATATTTACCTTTCCACAAATTACCATCACTAGAAAATCAAAGTTCTTTTCCTTTGCCTTGTCCTTTTTATAAAAATTTACTCTTCTTTGCTAAGATACTAAATAAGCCCAAGTTTTAACCACCCTTTAGAGTTATTTATCACTGAGTTCTCCCACTTATATGGATGATGCACATGTTAATAAATATCTGTGTTTATTTCATTGCTTACCTGACTTTTATCAGTTTAATTTACAGAGTCCCAGCTAATGAATCTAAGATAGTTAAAGGAAAAGTTTTTTTTTTCCTTCCTACTACATTGACCATCCATATAATATTTCAGATTTATTTTTAAGTTGAGACATATTCAGAGGAAGCTGTTTTATGAGTTCATTGCAAAATATAAATATACATATATAAGATAAATTACAAGCACTTGAAATTTTCTATTAACTGTAATTAACCCTGTTAATAATAAATTTTTCTTCACATATTATCTGTTATAAATTGGTCAAACCAGTTTTTATTAAGATATAGCTTTTAAAACTTACTGTGTTATAAAGTTATTTATAATATTTTCATAAATACCTTTCTGCCTGGTTTTATGCTTCACCACTACAGTTGCTAAATGTTAATAACATACTCAGTTAGTTTAAGCTTAGTATTTTCCATGTCAATTTATATTTTGTTTCAGTATAGTGTTGCAAGTTTCTTATTCATAAACCTGTTAAAAACTGTTGTCTGATATATTGCAACACTAGCACAAACAAATGCCAAAAGCAATATGGAGAAAATGGATGCACTACATATGTTTAGAATATTGTTAACCTGAATCTAATAATTGGCATTAGAATTATCCTATTAAAAATATTTATTCAGATACTAATTTCTTCATTTAATGTTATTTATCTATTAATTCTCAATTAGTATATGTCCCAGAAAGATAATTTCTAAGCTAAAAGTCAAATTCTTCTAAGCTATAACCTCAAAACTAAGACATTTAGATAAGAGTCACATAATTTTGAAAAACACAGTTGGAAAATATCCATTTTGGAAACAAAACTTTCTTTCTAGGATTGGGTCTCAAGAATATTTATCTATGTCCATATTAGCTCGCTGTTTTATGTGAGTGCTTAATTGTAACCAAAACATGTTTAAGAAAATAAATATAATTCATTTCTTTTTCTTCTTTTCCAAATGAGAGGTGAGGAGATAGAGAGACAGACTCCAGTTGTGCCCTGTCTGAGATTCACTTGACAACCCTCATCAGCGGCCAAAGCTCAGCTTGTTTGGGGCCATGCTCACAAACAAGTTATTTTAACATCCAAGGCAGAGGTTCCACAGAGCCATCCTCAGAGCTTGGGACCAGTGTTATTAAACCAAACAAGCCATGGCTGCAGGAGGAGAAGAGAAAGTGAGAGAGAGAATGGGAAGATGGAATAGTGTAGAAGCAGAAGGTCACTTCTTCTATGTGCTCTGAGCAGGAATCAAACCCAGGACATCCACAAGCTGGATCGATGCTCTACTACTCAGCCAACTAGCCAGGACCCAAAAACTATTTTTATAACTTTAAATGACCATGGACTATGTGGTTTTTGGAGAGTCTGCTTAATCACTGTTGTGATAACTTTTGTTTTACCCTTTGCTTCAAATACTTATTAGGCATTAAAATAAATCAAGAGCTCAGATTTATATAGTTAAAAAGCGATTTTATATTTTAAAACTATTTCAGAGCTTGACCAGGTGGTAGGTGATACAGTGAATAGAGTGTTGGACTGGAATGTGGAGGACCCAGGTTTGAAACCCCGAGGTCACCAACTTAAGAGCGGGCTCATCTGGTTTGAGCACAGCTCACTAGCTTGAGCCCAAGGCAGCTGGCTTGACCAACAGGTCATTAGGTCTGCTGTAGCCCCCCAGTCAAGGCACATGTGAGAAAGCAATCAATGAACAACTAAGATGCTGCAGTGAAGAATTGATGCTTCTTATCTCTCTTCCTTCCTGTCTGTCTGTCTCTATCTGTCCCTCTGTCTGTCTCTCTCTGTCTCTATCACAAATAAAGGAAGAAATATATTTCAGAGATGATTCATGAATATATACTGAAATCTATGAAAAATTCTTCCCTGAGTTATTTGAATGATATTAACTATTTCAATACTTATACCACAATAGTTATTGTAATTTATTTTTTTTTAATCTTCATCATCTGGTTTAAAGAGGAAAGTAAGTTGGTTTATAATTTCAAATATAAACTAAAAAGAATTAATAAGTCATAATAATAGAATACATTCGTAAAAGAAAGAAAAGCCTTAGCAACTCTTAAAACAAATCAAAGTTTTGAATGACCTTCATCTTAATGGAATCCATAAACAGCACAATAATATTTAGAAAATTAGTTGAAAAAATATATATATATATATGTATGTGTGTGTGTGTATATATATATATATATATATATATATATATATATATATATATATATAATTTTGCCTTTCTTTTCTCATAATTGTTAAATTTTATGATAAGAATTTATTTACAAAAAGAGGAAGGCTGTCCGTGGGTCTCTTACTGGACTCTAAAATCAAGACTCTGAATCCAGACTGCCTGGTTTAAAGTTCCAATTCAGTCATACTGGTTCTGTGACCAAGCAAGTTTAAATTTCTTTTGACTTTTTCAACTGAAGCAAATTAAAAACTCTGGGTTTCTCATTATAATTTGGCACTGTAAAATAGTTCATGTGAAGAACATTCTTAAACTGATAGACCCATGAAGAGAACATTCTTAGAACTGTGACAGACTCACAAAATACTAGCAATTATTATTGTTACATATAGAATGTGAGCAAACCTATTAGAAGAAATACAAGAATATTTTTGTAAAGATGAGATATGGGTTGAGGATAGGCTGAAAGGATTCTACATTCAAGAAGCCCAGCATAGATGCTGTACCTGATGATCTGCTTACCTGTACTCCAGCAGGAAAACTTGGTTTTTTGATCACACATTCGTAGAGTACCATTGCAGCCTTTTTCATCACTACCATCTTCACAGTCTTTTTCCCCATCACAGCGCCAAATATCAGGAATACAGTTTCCGTCAGGATGACATTGAAATTCATTCCCATTACAACCAGCAGGAGAACGAATCTCTTAAATATAAATGAGAGAGAGAAAAATAGAAGGAAGAAGACAGAAGATAAATCATAATTTTACTTGACCATTTTTTTTTAGGCATTAATATGATGGTAGAGAGAATAGATATTTGCTTTTTATGTTTTGTTTTTATTAAATCATTGTTTAATAGCTTTAATACTCTTTAGTGTTTTCAAATTTATTTCAGAAATATTAATAGAGAAAATGTTTCGTGTCTCCTACACAATTCCTTTAATTGTCACATATGATAGGAATAAGGTTAAGAGCAAGTAAGATAATGAGTGATTTTAACTGGTGTCCTAAGAAAGAGATCTTTGAGGGGCTTTACTCATTGTCACATAAAAGAAGTTTTCCATTGTACTCTAAATATTGACACTGGTCAATCTCTTTTTTTTTTTTATTTAATTTTATTTTATTTTAGAGAGAGAGAGAGAGAGTCAGAGAGAGGGATAGATAGAGACAGACAGACAGGAATGGAGAGAGGTGAGAAGCATCAATCATTAGTTTTTCGTTGCCATTGCTACACCATAGTTGTTCATTGATTACTTTCTCACATGTGCCTTGACCGTGGGCCTTCAGCAGACTTAGCAACCCATTGCTGGAGCCAGCAACCTTGGGTCCAAGTTGGTGAGCTTTTGCTCAAGCCAGATGGGCCCGCGCTCAAGCTGGCAACCTCGGGGTCTTGAACCTGGGTCTTCCACATCCCAGTTCGATGCTCTATCCACTGCACCACCGCCTGATCAGGCTAAACCCAAATTCTTTAGGGTATAAGATTTCCGGTCTAAAATCACAGCGACATATAATAAATTAATGAGTTATTATATATTCAAAGTTAACTTATTAATTAATAATTTATACAGAATCCAGATACTCTATTCCTCAAAACCTGACAAGTAAAACCAGAAGTTACAAATGTTCAGGTGAGTATAAGAAATAAAGAAATAAAAATGTTGTAGATATAGATATTTCATAGTAAAATTGAATAATATTTTTTTAATTTTTATTTTTTATTCAGTGAGAGGAGGGGAGGCAGAGACAGACTCTTGCATGTGTCCTAACCGGAATCCAACCAGCAACCCCACTAGGAGGACATTATCTACCCATGTCAGACATTGCTCTGTTGCTCAGCAACCAATCTCTTATTTGCACCTGAGGCAACGACCTTGGAGTCATCTTCAACGCCCTGGGCCAACTCACTCCAATTGAGCCATGGCTACAGAATGGGGGGGGGGGCGGAGAGAGAGAGAGAGAGAGAGAGAAGCTAGAGGGGGAGGGGTGGAGAAGCAAATGGATGCTTCTCCTGTGTGCCCTGGCCAGGTATCAAACCGAGGACATCCATACACCAGGCCAACGCTTTACTACTAAGCTAACCGGTCAGGACCACAAATAAATTTGATTTTAATCAACAATGTGTTAATTTTTTTAATATATAATATAATGTGATATTGTAAGCAGCATTTCTAGATTCTGTTGCACAATAGAGATTTTAGTGTATATTTTTTATACCAAAGTTTGAATGTAACAAATTTATTGTCTTACAAAGTAATCCACCAATTAATCTGCATGTCCATAATAGCAATTACCTATATCATTACAATATATTTGAAACAGGTCCATGTGAGTTACCCATTAATTAATGTGCTGGTTTGGTAGGGATCATGTGGTTAGGAATTAAGATTAGAATAATTTAGGGCAAAAGCTAATAATAACAATTATATAACCAAGGCAGATGCTTAATCTTTTAAGACTTCTCTTTGGTCACCTGGAAAGTAGAGAGTCTGCAGGGTTGCTTTGAGGAATAAATTGGATATCCATAAATCATTATTATAACTACAAGATTTTATAGTGCTGTTATCTTTTATGATATATAAAGTTTGGTTCATAATTTTTTCTTAAAGATGTTCAAGAACTACAATATTTCAGGAGATTCAATATTATAAAAGTGCACAAGAATGACTTGACTCTTGACTCTCCTTCCCAAGTATTCCGAGTGTAGTAATGATGAAATAACAAATAACTAAAAATAAAAATAGAAAAATATCTTTGCTGAAGGGAGAAGCATAAATAAATCTGTTGAAAGAAAATAGAAATTCAAGTCCTGTCCTGTGGCTCAATAGATAGAGCATAGGCCTGGTTCATGAACATCCCTGGTTCAATTCCCAGTCAAGACACTCAGGAATAATGACCATTTACTTCTCCCCTCCTTTGCTTTCCCCCCTTCTCTCCTTCTTCCCATCCTGCAGCCAGTGGCTCCATTGGTTTGAGTGTGGCAGGGTACTGAGGATAGCTCAGTTGGAGCGTGTCTGCCTCAGGCAGTAAAAATAGCTTGGAACTCAAGCATTGGTTCCAGACAGGGTTGCTGGGCTTCATTCAGGAGTCTGCCTCCCTATCTCCACATTGCTCACCAAAAAAGCCAAACAAACAAATGAACAAACAAAAGCCACAAAATAGGAGTCCAAATTCACAGGCAACCTACAGAACTAATTTCTAAAAGTAACCACTGCCAAGAATGCATAATAATCACACTCAATTTATAGAGAAGGCACTAAGTTTAGGCTGTTTGAAGTTCCTTACAAAACCAAAGACTTTGTTTCTACTTTCCTAGTAATCCAGATCAACCTAACTTTGGATATATTGAGTCTTCTTTTTAAAACAAAATGAGTTCATATACACAATCAATAAAAATGGTAGTCTCTGTAAATTTGTAAGATACATGTGGAATGTGATAAAGGAACTTCCCGCTATATTTAATTTAGTATCTGTATAGTGCCCTATTTAACAGTATAGCCTAACCACTGCAGTGGTAAAGAAAGATGGGACTGGTTTCACATTACAGAAAACTCACAGGGATGTAAATTACAGCATAAGAAATATAGTTAGTTTTATAATAACTATGTATGGTGACAGGTGGATACTGAAAATATTGGGTAGAGACACTTTGTAAAGTATATGATTCTTTAACTACCATGCTGTACACTTGAAAATAATTCAAAATAATATTGAATGTAAACTAAAAATAATTTTTTAATTAAAAATAATATTGTGATGTCTTCAAGCTTAGAATCTTTTAAAGGTAATTTAAACGTCTTAAGTGATTTCAGTGTTCTGAAAAAAAGAAAGAAGAAAATCAAATGGTGTTCCAAGGCCCATACAGATCTCTAAGTGATTCTTTTTTATTAAGATTTTACTTATTTTTTTGTTTTCTTTGTGACAGAGAAATAGAGAGACAGAAAGAGGGACAGATAAGGATAAACAGACAGGAAGGGAAAGAGATGAGAAGCATCAATTCTTTGTTGCAGCACCTTAGTTGTTCATTGATTACTTTCTCATATGTGCCTTGACCAGGGAGTTACAGCAGACTGAGTGACCTGTTGCTAAAGCCAGCAACCTTGGGTTCAAACTGGTGAACTGTGCTCAAACTAGATAGATGATCCACGCTCAAGCTGGCAACCTCGGGGTTTTGAAACTGGGCCTTTGCACCCAATCCAATGCTCTATCCACTGTGCCACCGCCTGGTCAGGCGAGATTTTTATTGATTTTTGAGAGAGAAGAGAAAGAGAGAAAGGCAGGGGGAGGAGCAGGAAGCATCAGCTCATAGTTGCTTTCAGCACGTGCCTTGGCTGGGCAAGTCCAGAATTTCGAACTGGTGATCTCAGCATTCCATGTCAAATGCATTATTCATTGCACCACCGGTCAGGCTCTAAGTAATTCAAGGTGAAGAAGTTTTGCTTCTTTTTTCTACTACTTAACCGTCCTTGAAAACAAAACAAACCTTATCCTAGGTGAGTTTTATAACCTTTAGTACAAACTCAACAAATAACATATAAAAGCAGTATTTCAGGTAATTGTTGCTCAGTGATTTCAAATCATAAATAATGGAAAGTATAGTCTATTGATTTTTATACCTTCTCTAAAATAAGAGTGAAGACTGGCAGCCTATAAATTCATTCTGTCCCTCAGTATATTTAATTTGGCAAATACATTATTTACTTTTTAAGAATCTGAAATTTTTCTTTAAAAAATCTAGATTTTCAAGTTCCTTGAAAAGTAATAAGATTCTTGGGCTCATATCCTTGTAGAATAACACTGCTACCTGCTTTACATGGGACTGGGCTGAATTGTAATAACAGCTTCCTGTTATAAAGAAACGAGAAATATATTCATTTCTATTGTTTTCTTCCTTAGCACATTTTCTCCCTTAGTGGAGGTAGGCAACAGGGCCACTGCTCATTACATTTTCTTTAGTTTTTGAAATACTTCAGGAAAATACTTTTGGAAAGCTCTGTAACATTTTTAATACACCCTTGCTTTCATATTGATACTCATTTAATTTTTTTTTTTTAAACTTAGTCTTCTTCTTTATGAGTCCTTTTTATAGATACTTGTGAATAATTCTTCAACTAATAATTTTTCTCTGTGCAATAGCTTCTTAGAATTTACAGTCAAATTTATGGATTATTTTTCATAATATGTATTTGTTTGGACCAATTTCATCCTCAGATTTATTTATAATACTAAACCATATTCTGCCTTTTTAAAAGTCCTTCTGTTTATAACCTTTAGTATTTCAAGGTTATAGCTTAAATTATTTCTGAAAATGATCAGAAGTTTAAAGAAATGAATAATCAGAATAGTGATATGCAAGGGAATTTTTTAAAAAAACAACATATTATACATTTAAAATAGTTAATTTAGGAAACACTTTATTAGCTTAAATAAAATTATATTCCACATACCAAATTTTACTCTAATGTCTATTCCTTTACCCATCTTTTATTTCTTTAGAAACCATGTTACCTCAAAAATGTCAATAATAATGAAAGAAATTTTGTGTTTAACTAATTATTGTAAGAGTAATGTTTTAACTTATATACGTATTTTAGATTTGGTTTTAAAGATCTACTTTTTTAAAATCATGTTCCTCAACTATTAACTCAATGATATATTGGGAAATTCTCAAGAAGTAGATTATGTAAACTCAGAAATCTAGATAGATTAACCTGACTCAAAGAGAGACCTGCAAAAGATAAATTGTTGCTTTGGGGAAAGTGTTACTTCTCCTGATTCAGCAGTATGGCAACTATATACCTAGAGTACTAGATTTTTAGCTCAACTTTATTTACAGCCAAGAATAATTTGTGGTCGCACAGATCAGAGCAGAATCTGTGAAGGGACAGAACATGCTGCTATTGTCTGAGAAGTTGTAAAACTCCATTCACATTTTATTTGCATTGTCTGCATTGTTTGGTTTATCTGTTTGTGATTTATAGGTGAGTCTAGTCATTTGTTTTCTTATGCTAAATAAATATAGTCTTTTAAATTTAAAATGTGATATCTCCCTCAGGCTATCCTTTTCTTTTTCTTTCTCTTCTTAAACTAGTCATGTCTAAAACTTTGTGGGCTGGTATACTATCTACTCAGGGGCACACAATCTACGAGATTGCAAGTGTTTCAAAATAAGGGTATACTCTGAGGAAGAAAATACAATATACAGTTATATATGTATGTATATACAGTTATATAGTGAAAAAGAATCACCCATCTGCTTCTACTGAGTCTTTTTAACAATAAATAAGTAAAACTGCTTATTGAGACCACTCTGTTTCACAGAAAATAAAATTACAAAATAATTATTGTTTGGTAAATGTCCAAACAGTCTTTTTTATTTTGTTTTTTAATTCTTTTTCTTTTTTATTGAATTTATTGGGGATTACACTGTTTAACTAAGTTATACTGGCTTGAAGTTAACAATTCTATAACAAGGCATCTGTACACTGTATTATGTGCTTACCACCCTAAATCCACCCTCCATGCATTACTTATTTCCTTATACCCTCTCCTTCAGTTTCCCAGACCCTCCTCTTCCCGACTGATTCCCATACTACTATCTGCGGCCATGAGTTTTTTCTTTCAAAAATTTTTTTCAATTATGGTTTATACTCAATATTGTATTTGTTTTAGATGTACAGCATAGTGGTTGGACAATCAAATACTTTATAAATTTTTATCTCTAATATTTCCATCACCTACCTGGCCCCATACATAGTTATTATGTTATTCTTAACTATATTCTCTATGTTGAACTTTATATCCCCGTGACTATTTTGTAAATACCAATCTGCACTTCTCAACTTTTTCACCTTTTTCATCCAGTCCCCTAAACCTTCCTTCTAGCAATCATCAGACTGTTCTCTGTATCTAGTTGTTTGCTTCTGTTTTGTTTGTTTGTTTATATTGTTCATTAGATACCACATAGAAGCAAAATCATATGGTATGTGTCTTTCTCTGCCTGACTTATTTCTCTTAGTATAATACCCTCCAGGTCCATCCATGCCTTTGCAACTGGTAAGATTTTCTTCTACAAAACAATTTTACTGTAGTTATATACATAACAAATAGCAGAGTTGAGACTGGAGCTAATATAATTAAAGTTCAGAGCCTGCTTTCTCTGCTACTGTACCATTATTACCTTCTTAAAAGTCTCAAGAATGAAAAAAATTATTAGCTCACTGTTGGGCAGATAAAATATAATATGCTCACTTTGTTAAAGATGGCGCTGCCCACATGGAAGCCCGTCACCCAGGTGATATTATTTGCCCTTATGCTTGGGATGGGTGAGGGGGAAAGGCGGTAATGTAAGCAGGCCGGGTTGTTATAGCCTAAGGTTTAGATTTAAGAGTAAACTCTTCCCTACACGCTTGACTGATTGGATGATGTAGGGTGGTGCACTCTCCTGAGGAATCCCATTATACAGAGACTTCCTTGTTTGTATAATTGGATTAAAAGTTTTGATTCTACGATATAAAATGGGAGAGACCAGTAGCTTGATTTCGCTCTCTTGGTTCCTGAGTTCCTGAGGTTAGTATTAGAAGAGAGGAGAGCAGATTAAGGCCACGTGAAGGCCAGGAGAAGCAGCCAAGATGGCGGAGTGCTGAGGGAGAAGCCAGTTTGTTAAGAGTTTGTGCTGGAGGAGATGGGGAACAGAGGTGAATAAGTCTGGTGAGCTAGAAATTTTGATTTTAGGAAACTCGGATTAGTCAATAGCTTTGTGAGCACTGAATGTGTGGGTTTTGGAGCCCAGTGTGTGTTTTTGCTTGCCCGCCAGGTGCAAGCTAGAATTAAAGCTGATGGATCACCAGTTCTTGGCTCTGCTGTTTCATTACCGACTGTTCGAATCCAATGCGAACCTGCACGGGTCAGGCGGCTGTGATCCTGGCCGCGACTACTGGCTTTACACTCACATAGTAATCAAAAGTGTCTAAAAACTCATTTATTTTTTATATTTAAAGTACTGCTATTTAGCTTATTTCTTTTCTAATAGTAATTCATATTTATTTTACTCAGTTGTAATGTAAAGGTAAATCTGGTCTTTTTTGAACAGATACCAATAAATTGCAGATTGCATGAGGCAGTCCACCCTTTTGGGCTTGTTTCTTCAGTTGGTTGTCAATCAAGAAAGAAGGCTGATCAAAGGGGTCAGAGAAGTTGAGTAATGTTACCCATGACTATACATCTAGTTAGCAGCAGAGAGATACCAAATTAGTTCAATAATCTTTAAAATGAGAATATTGGCCTCAATAACTCCTTCATTTGCTCTTTAAACTTATTTTATTGCAAAGTGCCAGGCATTTTTCGAAATACTAAGATCAAAGAGTGGGTAGGAGAGAGACTTTACTGTACCCACAGAACTTACAGAGGGGAAAAGGAAGCATGTAGACATTTAAAAGTAATTATAAAAGTACATGAGTTATATTAAAGCAGTTAAGTATTATGAAGAAAATGACTCAGAGGAATGTTACAGAGCAAAAAACACACATCACCTCTGATCAAAATTCACTGGCCCAAGTCAGTCTCACTGAGTGGGGACCCATCATGTTGTCCCCACCCAACCACAAGTTTATAAGAAGTACAATCTTATTGTGTTCCAAGCAAAAGGAAGAAGTGTAAGTATTTTGTGAACATCCTTGATATGCATAGTGGGCATGTTGATGGGGTGATTAGAGAAGTCTCTCTGAGAAGGGGATATTTGAGATGAGCCCAAATTAAGGAAAAGAATCAGCCTTGAAAGTTAAGGTAAATTCCGTATTTCCCCATGCATAAGACACACCTTTTTTTAAAAAAATTGGGGATCTATAAAATGGGTGCATCTTATACAGTGGTTGTAGACATTTTTACTTGCATTTTTCATGCTTCTTTTGTGCTCATTGTTTAAGACAATGATTCGTCATCAGACACAGATGAAGACAAGCTAATGGATGGGAGTTTTAACAGTGACGAGGAGTTGTATAAATATTATGATGAATAAAATGAGTTGAATACATTCATGTAATACATTTTTTTCAACACTTGGGCCCCAAAATTAATGTGCATCTTATACATGGGATCTTCTTATTCATGGTAAAATATGGTACATGGTAGGCAGAAGGAATAACAAATGCAAAGTATCTAAAGCAGCAGTCTTTGTTTTTACAGAAAGAAAAGGAAGTGAATGAGGTTGTGTGAGTGGAAGAGATCTGAGAAGAAGGAGAGGTTAGAACTTGTAGGATTTTATTATAAGATAAGTCCAAAAGGTATCTGTCTATTTTGAAACAGAGGAGTAACAATGATATAATTTAATTTATACTATTAAAGTTCTCAATGGTTGTTATATAAAAAATAAGTATGATAATTCTTCAGTGGAAGTAGGCAACTGCCTTTTCTGGAGTTCAGGTGAAAAATAAAAGGTATAATGTTTACCTTCAGAGCATAAATTAGTGGGTATAAAGGGAAGTGGGTGATGTGCTCCGTTACAAAGCGCTGTCGTAAGTGCTTTGGTAGTAGAGAGCACCACAAAAACAGACACAGGGTAAAACTAACCTAGACATGTGGATTTCAGATCAGGATATCTTATGACAGGGGATAAAATGAGAGAGAGTTCTGAGTGAAGATTAAAAGTCAGAGAGAGGGAAAAATGGTTTGAAACAAAAGATATTCTAAAAAAACGTGAAGAGCATTATTAAATTTTTGTGTAATGTGGGATGAAAAGAGAAGATAAAGAGTAAACTGAAAAGTTTTCTAATAGTTTAAGTGGCCTTGTTTACTTTACTAACTGGTTTGGATTTAACACTAAAGGCACCTGGAAATCAGAAAGGATTTCAGGTAGATTCTGATATGCTTCAGATATGCAGTTTTTATAGATCACTTTGGGAGCATTTAAACCATAAATAGAAAGCAAAAAAATCTCTAAGATTTCTTAGCTTTATAAGGGTTTTTATGTACTATAGGGGAAACTCAAGAGTTACAATCTTAGCTTAAGTAATGGTGGCTTTGGTTACGGTCAGTGGGCTTAATGATTAATGCAAGTAAAGGATTTGTTCCAGGAACTGAATAAGTCTCAGGTCTTAAGATCTGAGATCTGTGCCCAGGGTACTGCAGACAAAGCCTTTGTGCTCCAAGGAGTAAAAGATCCTCTGACTGTGATCCAATTAACGTTGACTATTTTCTGATTAACTCTCCCTTGAAATTCCAAAACCCTTACCTATCCTTTTCTTCCTCTTATAAAAGGGCTGGCTGTGGATACAGCGTTGAGATGAATTTGGAATGTAACCCCCATCTCTCCAGCTTGCCAGCCATCTGAGTAAAACACACATAAGGATTCAATCCCTATCTCTACTTATTTGGCTGAATTGATGACAGGAAGCACAAACTCCGATATTTCCAGATTCATGTGTATGCATTTAGTTAATTCACTTCAACACTCAAAGTTTATATTTCCTATTTTTCTTCTTTTCACCCCACCCCACCACAATACATTAAAAAATATTCTAAACCTACTTCTTAATGTCTGTTAAGTTTGGGTATATATTCATGTTTAGAAATGTTGTCCCACCAGAAGACAGAAAAACATCGTGGAATTTCACTTCCTCTCAGCCTTGCCAAATGAGATCAGCTTCTGCTAGTAGTTGTTCATTTTCCCCTAGATAAAAAGCTGCCCTTCTCCAAGAAGCCTGTGATGACCATTCCAAGTTGAGTTCCATGCCTGTGAGGTCCCCCAGGGTCCCAACTGCTTAGGCTTCAGGCATTGGCACATAATCTGCCTTTGTAACAAGTTTTGTCCTGGTGGAGTGTTAAAAATGATGACTATGTTTATATGTATATGTTCATACTGTTTTACTATTATGTTTTTATGTTGCTGATGCTGGTTATATTTTAAACTAATGCAATTTTCTTGTATTTTTTTCCCCTGAAGCTATTTTAACCAAACATACAATTTGGAGAATCTAATAAATAATAAATGCAGAGTCCTGGAGGAAATGTAGCAACTGATGGTGGAATTTATCTCAATATTTAAATGAATTCACTGTGACTAAATATTTGCAGTTTAAAGACTAGCAATAGTACAGAGATAGAATTTTTTTTCTTGTAAGGTTAAAAATTGGGAAAATCAGGCTTGAAAAAAAAATTGTATTTATACTGTTTTTTGAAATAGTCAGGATTTATTTTGTTTTATAAGAAATGTTAAAGCCCTCCTGAGAAAATATCTAATAATGGTATTGCAAATCTAATGAATTATTTAAATAGTAAAACCAATGTGGGGGGGACTTTTTAAATTGTTTTAATAGAGTTTATATTTTATCATTCACTTTAACATTCTTTGAAAAGTAAAAAGTCCTATGTCTTGCATGTGCCCAAAGCTTCCTGCACTTTTTTTAATCATTTAATCATGTCAGTCCTTGCTCAGTTAGCAGCTTCTCAATGAATCACTACATATTAATAATTTCTGCACCTATGGCAACGGTTTGTTCCAGATCTCCAAATACTCTACTCCTGTCCTGATACTGAGAATTGCTTTGGCTGTATATCAATAATTATTTCATTTACTAATAGGCTATGAATATAACCTTGGCACCTCATCTACGTGAGGTGACATGTAACATTCCCCGAAGGACGTTAAGCTATCCCTGGTTTCTAGACATTCTTAGGAGAGAGGTGCTTGTTGAAACCTACTGTAGCCCTGGAGCTGCCTGGACAGAGTCTGTGTTGGGGTCACTGGAGGTATACTGCCCTACTGTTCAACATGTAATGTGGGATGAATTCTCCATGAGCTTTTGGCTTCTGAATGGTATTAAAATGTCTGCTGTAAATTGACAATTAAGTCAAGCCTGGGTCTTCTTCCTTAAATTAATTTGTCCTCACCCCCCTGAACCTTGAACTGCGCACAAGTCATTTAGATTTTAGATTCTGTATCTCTTGGTTATTATTCTCACTGCCTCTACATTTCTCCTATCCAACACATTTCTAATGGCTTGTTTTTTGTATGTGTTATAACACCTATTCCACCAAATTATTTTTATACCCATATGTTGACCCCACTGGTGAATATCCTTATAAAAAGTTGTATGGGACTATCAAAACTATTTATTAGTACATGGGGTATAATGGCAAATTTAACAATAAGAGATAGACAAGATTGAAAATTTTTAATGTTTATTATCTGGGACAGTTAAAAAAGCTGAAGAAAAGGAAATGGAAAATAATATGTAAATACCTAAGTATGAATTTAATTATAGTAACAAGGAAATATCTTTAGTTTAAAAAACACATAGATGTGTAAATATTCAAAAAATATATTGAAGTTGGCCCTAGGTGTTGAGGATGCTCCATGGCCTTGCCTCAGGAGCTAAAATAGTTCAGTTGCCAAGCAACAGAGCTGCGGCTCAGCCAGGAGGATGATCTCCTGGTAGGGTCTTGCCAGGTGAATCCTGATTGGGGCACATGTAGGAGTCTGTCTCATTTAATATATATATATATATATATATATATATATATATATATATATATATATATATATAGCAACAGAAGTTTTAGTTTATCATACTAATATCCTTTAATAAGGTAAAGTAATGAAGTAAAAACTATGTAACAAATAAGGCATTGTTACTCCACCATGAGCATTTCATTTAGATATTAATGTATAAGGGAAATGATGATATTTTATATTATCTAAATATAAATTAACAGAATGTATTACAGTTGAATTGGCTAAAATTGAGAAAGACATTTTTCTATTCATTGTTCAAATTAAGCAATCTCCTTAACAGATACTTTAGATATCAAATATTAAGTAAAACAGATTTCAATGCTGATATTTTACATTTGAAATTTATTTCTTGGTATAGCAATATGCCTAGTTCACAGTAAGCCTCAAATGTCTATAGGAAAAATATGTTTTAAAAGATGACATTACTTAAATTTATATTTTTAAATAATATAGGACATTATTACATAGAAAGAATTTACATAAATATATATGTGAAATACACTTGAGAAAGGACTGAAGAATAACATTTAACAATTATTACTGTTTTAACTCTTTCATTGGTTTTTCCTTTTTCTCATCGTTTTTTTAATTTTTAAAATTTATTGATTTTAGAGACAGAAGAAGAGGGAAAGAGAAAGAGAGAGAGAGAAACATTGGGTTTTTTTGTTCCAGTTATTTATGCATTCATTGGTTGATCTTGTATATGCCCTGACCCAGTGTGATGTTCTAACCAACTGAATTACCTAGCTAGAGCTCCTCATTGTTTTTTAGTTTTGTTTCATAATAAGTTTGATGGTCTATGAAACAAGGGGATGTAAGATTATTCAAGACTTAAGCTCCTTTAGAACGTGTCCACACTTGTTTCATAAATAAGGAGTCAGGAAGCTAAGACCTGTACACCAATTGTGGTCCACTACCTGTATTTATAAATAAAATTTTATTGGAATGCAATCATAATCGTTTGAAGATATATAGTCTATATTTGTTTGTGCTAATAGTGGAATTGGGTTGACGCATCAGGTAAAGCCTGAAATATTTACTCTTTGACCCACTACAGAAAAGATTTTCCAACCCCTGTGTAAAATTTTCTAATTTCTCTTTACAATTCAGAGAACATCTATGTAACTAAGTGTATACATATCAGCAACAACAACATGCTGTGCTGAAAGATTCTGGTATGAGTGAGTATTCCATGCATATAAGGTCATGGTAGTTAAATGGATTATTTTAGGCAACAAAGTTATTTAGAAAAATCTTTTGGATGAAGATCATGAGAATTTATTTTCTTTGAGAACCATGGTGTACAAATGGCAAGATAAGCTGAAATAAATTTCTAACAAAAAGTGAATGAATTTGGTCAATACACTGCAGGAATATAATATCTAGTGAAAATTCAGCTGATACTTTCTTAAATGAGGAAACAAAGGCTAACAGTTCCAATAGTCTCAGAAAAAGCTAATTACAATTTCTATAGAAAAAAGGTAGAGCTTTATCCTATTGCTTCAAAAAGCATGGGCTCTATTCTATTATTGAAAAGTAAATTAATTATTTTATAGATTACCCATGCCTTTTGTCTCTTTTCTGTTTGTTTATTGACAGTATTTTCTACTAAATGCCTGAAGTCCTACCATTGCACTGATGATTAACTGCAGCTGTAGAATGAAGAAGCAGAATTTAAAGATAATGGGAATTAATTCATTTTTGCCACTATTACTGAGCTTTAGTAAAACAGCAGAAAACATGCTAAGATTCTTCATTAAAATTAGGTATTCTTGTAACTTATTGACTTTATTATCAAGTGTATCTTCATAGAACAAAAGCTGTTACTCCATTTCGGGTCCAGGTGCATAATTATTGTCTTCTGTGAAAAGCTAAGTTTATCTAGGAATAAGTATGGACCTATTATTATTTTTGTGTAGTAAAGATATAAATAACAGATATCTTTTTTTGTTTTAATGAGTCATTTTCTAATATTTTATTTAAAAATATTTATAATTATATTTGTCTGATTCTTTTTGAATTTTCCTAATAATCACATTGTTATAAACATACGTTCTTAGAAAAACCTTTTGTTTCTTAAATTTTTTTGCCTTAATGTAAAATATTTTTTACAGTATTAAGGTTAAAATTACCTTTAAGGATCTATTTTGTCCTGGAAAACAAAAAGAGGCTTCCTATGAATAAACTCCATTAATAATTAATATTGTTTTGAGAACTTAGTGTTAACAGTTCTTAAGGAAAATAAATCATTCAGTGCAAGAATAAACTTAACCTGGACAATTGTATCTCATTGAAAAGAGATATTATACTTTTATAAAACTATATTGAATATATAGATTTGCTTTAAATTTTATTTTATCAGAAAATAATCTATATTTTTATTAAAAGTGCATAGTTTATTTAAAAAAATTAGGACTGATGATTATATGATTTTGCTGAGTCTAATAAAATTTGCTAATATTCCCAAATTCAAATAGCTTATTCCCAATAAAATTGAATGACTGAGAAATACCAGCATTTTTATTGCAATTTAGCAAAGATAAATTGAAAGTGTTCTTAGAAAATTTCAAACAAAATAAACAGATGACTAAATTGGACTGTGCACATATGTATTATTATATGATTAGGATTAAACTATGTGACTAAAAAAATGTAGTGGCTCAGCTGGGATGAGATATGACATAGACTGGAAGTCAAAAGATGTTGGTTTAAATTTTCATTCTATCCATGCTTCAATATGTAACCCAAATCTTCAGCTACAAATAAAATTTTGATACCTACACTTTTCTGAGTGGATTCAACCATCCTAGGTAGGATATTATCTCTTTTTGGGTGGGAGTACTGTCAGATCTGATGAAATTTTCCACAAAGAATTTGGCATACCTATTTGATCACAAAATTCCTCCTGGAGATGTCTTTATGGACCAAAGGTCTCAGTCTCAACATCTCTAACACAAAACATGATGAGCACTTTCTAGGATGCAGCATAATGTTTTGTTACATACGGATAATTTTATTGAGCTGAGCTCATTTACTTGTCTATACAATAAAAGAGCTGAAATAAATGATTTTTCAATTTTCTTCCGGTTACCTAAATTTTCTGAGTCTATGAGGTAATTTTTTTATGCAGACAAATATGTTATTTGAGTGACTGAAAAAAAAGTTCTGTATGGAAATGCCCATCGCTATTCCAATGACAAAGTTTCAGAATCCAATTTGTCAAGGAGAATTGTGGGAAGAAAAATAAAATAGAAATTTAAAAAAGAGAGAGAAACTTACTGTGATTATTTAATGTAATAGCCCAGGTCCCTTCTAGTGCCCTATGGGAAATTTCACTAATGCCTTGTAATAAGTAGAAAAATCCTTCTTTTCTCTTTTTAAAAGAAATTTGAGTATGCATTGAGAAAAATGTAGTAATTATTTTGGAATCATATAAATGTTAATTCATGGAAAATCAGGAAAAAAAAGAGTATACTCAATGACTGCAAAGGCTGACATCTGAATATAGGAATAAAGAGCAGACAACTTTGGTTTGAATCTCCAATTTGTATTCCTAGACATATTTTAACTTAATGCTTACTGTGAGGATTAAATGGCCTAAAATGTAAAGTGCCTGACAATAAATGAATAACCAACATATGTTAGTTCTCCTTCTTTTTCCCCTAACATTATCTCTAATAGAACCTACTCACTAAGGCTTTCTGTTAAATAATAGATATAAAAAAGATTTCAACAACCTAAACAAACAAACAAAATAATAAAATATAAGGCAAACATTTTATTTTGTTGACTCTTAGGCTAAAGTTTCAAATATTTATTGGATAAATGAAAGAAATTACATTGTATCAAGAAAATGTATATGACCAGATCATTAAGCCTAGATCTTGTACGTCTTCATGAAAATATACTCCAAGATTTGGAGGTAAAGTGAGGAAACAGATTAAGTAACAAGATAAATATGACAAAAATCAGAGTTGCATTATGTGAGTAAAATAAAATTATTTTTGGTCAAGATATAGACTCTTTCACTCAATAATTATTTACTGAACATTCATTGTGCATCAAATATTGTCCTTGACTATAAAACTACAAAGATGAAGTATTTCTAGTTTTTTCTTGAATTTGAGAATAAGAAGGTAGTGAAGCAAAAGACTGAATGAATGAGTGATGAATGGATCAGGACAAAGGCTGAAGGAAAGGTGGAAGTTTCTAAAGCAAAGTTAAGTAGCAAAAGCAGACGGGGAGCATGTATGGGTGTGCATATTAATAACGTCCCATGTTTAACTGCTTAATGGATTTGGGAACTTGTTAGAAACTGTTCACAATAAATCCAAATTGAAGGTCAATACATACTTAATTTTAAATATGCGCTTATTTTATATTCACAATATAAGTAAGAGATCACATATTCTGGCATCACCTAGTATAGGAGGCATAAGCCTTCCCTTTTTAGACAGCCAAGCAAAAGGCAGTGAAGAACAATAACCATAAATCTTCACTTTCTTCAAAGTAAAGACAAATCCAATTCTTTAAGGGATATTTTAGTCATATTAAGAATAAATTACCAAATATAGTCTAGAGAAACCCTGCTCCCTTCCCCATCAAGTCCAGGCTGATACTGTTAGGTGTGTGTTTTCACAGAAATTTCAGGAAGATATTTACCAGAGGAAATAGCTGTTAAATGAGACTGGACAATTTTCATATGTTTACTTTATAAATGTTTATTCTTTGGTTGTAATATGGTTGAGACTATTGTCCAAAAGTATAAGAATGAGAGTTTACATAATTCAAACAAATTAAACTGTCAACAATAAGATAAGATTAATTCTAAGTAATTGTATTTTATAAAAGTGACATCTATCCAGTTTTTTTTTTATATATTTTAGCTAGAGAGTTAAAGACTTTTAACAAAAAACAAAACTCTCATTTTAACTTTATTATTTTTGGTGTCCATATAAAAAAAATCATCTTTTTACAAAACTGTTCAATACTTAAATAAATGGTCAGTACTGAGGCTGTAGAGGAATGTTTCTTATATCAAATTTTTGAGGGGCCGCTTCACTTATTTTTTCACTTAGAAAATTTACTTAACCAGTAGATTTATAAGCGAGTCACTATAGATATATGTACCAACAATCAAAGGATTCAGAGTGAAAAATAAACCAGAGCTAAATTAATGATAAACAGGCATTTAATCAAAGAAAAGAATCAATTTCCTGTAGATTGTCTTTTTATTCCACTGTTGCTAGTATTGTACGTGCATACACACAAAAGTAATTTTGAAAATACAGCACTTTCTAAAGATATTGTATCCTTTTTGCCTAGTAAGGGAGTTTGGAAGTGAGAGGAAAGAGCAACACAACATTAAGAAGAAAAAGATGAGTACACATTAATCTAAGAAGAAACTTTTTCATTTATTAACAATACTGATGGTAGAAAAAGTAATGATTGCTACATAAACTCTATTTTTGAAAGTGGCTTCTGATAAAATATGAATTGAACTTAAATTCTGAAATTTTCTGAAATGGAGGTTATATGTAGAATGTTTCATTTCCTGGTTTCTCCTACTCTCTTATTATTAAAAGTTAATTCAAGAATATTTCTACCCTTTTGAAAAGAATTTGAGTCGAGAAAGACTATACCACCTGAAAAGCAAAGTGCTGAGCAGTTATCTGGTGGATTTGATCAATTTTGACAGCCAGTCTTGAAACACAAGCCAGAATGCCCTACTCTTTCTTCCGTGGCAGGTCGGGGACAGAATACAGGACTAATTGCATCAAATTTCTACTTCTTCTTGGCAATGGCCTCACAAACCCCAAATGTACAGTGACTTTTCTGATCAGCTCTAACAATTCTATGTATCATAGTTATTTTTCAGCTCTTATGTCAGAATACATAATCAAAATAATGATGAATAAAAGTATTCAAATGCCTTTTGAAATACTCTGGCTTGTCTTGTACTAGTCATCTCAGATTGTTACTTTTTTTCAATTGTGTGTCTGCATTTTCCAATAACAGTATTTGATTAGGGAATCCTAGTACAATTTATAATATGATAAATATAATTTAGTTCAGAAACTTTTCCTCATCCTTTGTTTGAAACATGTCCAAGAATTGTGTAGATTATCTGGATAATTCTTTTAGTGTATTACCATAATTATATAAAAATGCATGGCATTCACATAGACAGTGTATCATTTACAGTGATATATTAGTGAAATTGAAGTACTCTAAAGATGAAGGCCATTAAAATTAAATAGTCACTGATTCTATAATAATTCAAATCCAACAAACTCTTTACAAAGTCTACAAGGGGTGTGCCACTCACTTTGGATGCTCGTGAGGCTAAAGCAATTTCTGCAAAACTTCCTACTGTGCAATGAGCATTTTAACTTAAAGATAAATAGACATAGAAGAGATAGATGGGATTTCAGTTCTGGGATGAAAGTATATTAACCCTGGCGCTATTTATCTGTTACAGCATATTCTGGGGAGGTGCCAACAGGCCACAGATGTACACCGCATGAGGAGTCTTTAAAAGACATTTGTGCAGTAAGGAAAATGCAGTTTATATCCAAAATGTAATTTAGCGATGAAATGTCAATCACGCCCCAGATGAATGTTTCAAATATACAAAGGAAAAAAAGAAAAAAAAATGAAAACATTTTCTTTATTCCTTCTAGGTTAAAGATAAGCAAAATATGTTAGCTTATATATATATCAGTGAACCAATTAAATTGAGAGAGAAAGGGGTACAAGAATATGATAAAGAGGAGAGAAAAAGAGAAGATGAAATCATGTCAGAGAAAATACTTAAGAAGCTTTTCGTTTTATAGGCTGTCAAATATTTACAAAAGCCAAATATATGTCCTTGGAGAACACTTTGAAAAATGATTCCTTTTTTTTATGATCACAAAGTATATGCTTCCTCTAACACTACTACTTAAATAAATCACTTTATTGTATGGTTTGCATGCTAGATTTTTTAAATTGAACAGGGACCATGTTTTTCATCTGTTATGTATCCCTTTGGTCTAAGCACAGTACTTGCCACATAAGAGGTATTCTATAAATATTTATGAAATAAATGAAGAATGAATAACATTCTACTTACAAATGTTACTGATTGTATAAATGTTTGAAGGGTTAATAATTTTTTATGTTGCTTTTGCAATATGGTTTCTAATTTATTAATTTTTTTCTTATTGTTGATCATATTTTACAAAGTAACTCATTCAAATGACATGGTATAGCTGCCCATGGATATGCTATTTATGGTCATGATATCCTTTCTATCTTCTCTTGCTTTCCAGAAAGTGCATCAGTTGGAATAATTCACCATTTAATAGGGGATTATTTAAAACAGTAAGGAAACACATTTGGTGTGAAATCTTGTTTTTTTTTATTATTCCTTTTGGAATAGATTTTATCTGAGCATTTAGAAGTTGGAAGGGGGATTAAAGTGTTGGAAGTAAAGCATCTAATAAAAGTAAAGAATTTAATAAAAGTAGAAAGCAAAGACCACAGAGGAAGGTCAAAGTATAAGGTGGTATTAAGTTAAGAAATAAGAGAAAGGAAAGAGTGAAAGTAAAGATATCAACAAATTATTTTACACAATTTCATTTATATATATTTTTTTTCTGATAAGCAATGTATGTTTTTAGATAATATTTTCTCTGAAGTACTCCTACTATTATATAACAATTTAAAATGAGTTTTTATAATTCACAAAATTACTAACCTTCTTTGGTACAATTAATTTGTGTTTCATCACTGAAGTCTCCACAGTCATTGTCACCATCACAGGCCCAATGGCCCGGGATACATCTGCCACTGGAACATCTGAACTGCTTATCAAAGCAAGAGTGAACACAGCCAATTTCATCACTCCCATCTCCACAGTCATCGTCTGGTAAGAAACATCAACATAAACACAATGAAAATTTAGCCAGGAAGAAGGTTGTCTTATGAAATAACTAACTGTTTTTGGGGTTTTTTTTTATACAGAGGTTTGGTTATTGTTATTGTTACTAAAATAGGAATGCCAGATCAGCATTTCCCATGAACAGCAGGAGAATAATTTTCTCTTCAATATTGCTTTATTTCTGACCTTATATCAACTACTAAACTAAGAGAAAAAAATTGTTCACTTTGAATATTAAAGCTTAATTTCTATTTCACTCAAAAATGACTAATCACTGACTGAATAAATCTATGCAGCAGGAAGTAGTTATGAAGTGGGAAGGATGGTGACTGTAGGAACTTCATGAAATGAAATAGCTAGTAATCTAATTATTGTGGCAAATCATTATTTTGAATACAATTTTGATGCCCAGAATTTATTAGTATGTCTTCCCTTCAGTACCTCATTCCTCATTCTCCAACATGACAGCCACTGTGCAACCTTCCCCCACTGGCTTCTAAGTGTGTATTTATACTTGGAAATTGTTGTACACTATCATTAGCAATGATTTATATTCTTCATTATAGCAATTGCAGAAAGTAAGGGAGAGGATTATGAAGTAAAAATAGATTATTTTGAAATTAAGGGCTGAGAATGCATCGATTTATATCTAATTTGTTTTATCATTATTTGACACAATTTAGCATAGTGATACAATTGAATATAAGAAAAAAACATCATGTGAATATAAAAGCAAGGTGACAAAATTAAGACCATCTGGATAATTAAATAACAATTGATAAAGACTCTATCCTGGATTATAGTAAATTTTTCATAAATACTTTGGGGAACACAGATTGTTTCCAAGTCATTTCCTCAATTGTTCCCTTGTTACTTCAAGTTTGTAGACTTAGATCATGTCCAGCATAATGTCTGAAAACCAGTCTCTATCACAGTCCCCTGAGACTGATATTGAGCTCCATTATCCTTAATGTTAATCCCTATCCATGTGCCAGCTGCCCTCTCACCACTTGTTCTGCCCATTTGCTTGGCTCTGCAAGATTCTCTTTAAAAGCACCTCTGAAGGAAGCAAAGCGGCACAGACAGACAGACCCCCAGTCACATCAGTGCAGTTCATGGAACATTTGGTACTTGCCAGAATCGCAGTGCCATTTGCTGTTAATGCACCTTCCACTTTTGCATATAAATTGAGTTAGTGGCTCACAAGTTGGGAATTCTGTGAAAAATATAAAAACATCCAATAGGAAAGATGTTATCGACTATGCTTGACTTAATGTGTATTTCATTTGCTAATTTAATTAGAGCTCTGATCCTGTCTTCTACAAAAGGCACAGAGGAAACATTAGATAAACACATATTGTGACAGTAACTTTTTAGGCACATAGGATATACATACATTTCATATAATTTATTTTTATTATTTTTATTAAAGTTATTTGGGTGACATTAGTTAATAAAATTCTATATGTTTCAGGAACAATTCTATAATACCTCATCTCTAGATTGTATCGTGGGTTCACCATAGGAAAAGTCAACCTTTAATATCTTTTAAATGTGTACTTTTCAGTGATTGAAAGCCAAGGCGAATCATTTGATGAAGTACTGTTGGGATTCATTATACTGCAAATTAAAGAAGTAGATGTCTTCTTCCTGCACCAGGGGGCTCAGTTTCCTCTCAAGAATTACAGCTGGATGAAACTCAGTGCTGGTACTACAGCCATGTGTCATGTGCAAATGTTTTAAAAAGAAAAGGCCTTTTCTGAATACGGAGAGCCAAAGTAGGAACGTTAGATCTAATTTAGCCTCTGAGAGATGTCAACATCACAATTTAAAAGTAAAAACAAAAGAAAAGCTACTTAATAAAAGTAGCTTAGTTGCTATTAGATAATTACAAAGATTAAATTTCATGCTTCCTAAAGGCATATCTTGAATATATATTTTAGAATAAACCAAATTTTTGAACACCAAACCTGGGTTAGAGCCTAAGTATGATTTAAAAACAGAAGTGGAAAGGAGGCAGTCACTGAAATGTAGAGATATAAGACAATCTCAAAGGCAATCCATACAGCAACCCAACGAATATTATGTCATATATAAAAGTACTCAAATGAAAGGTGAAAATCCCCATAGCAGGATTTAATCAATATTTCTAAAAGAGTTTTCCTTTGTCACCTGACAAGATAATGAAAACTTATATTTATGTTTCATAAATCAACATGAATGTTGTCAAAATATTTTCTTTCTTTAATAGGTGTATTTAATATTTAGAAGCTGTACAGTAAATATGAGTCAGGAACTTTAAACAAAGTATTAATAAAAGCTATGGCTCATATGAATAAACAACTAAATGCAGACTCTAAGATATAATGAGGTCTATTTATTTCAAAGTAACCTTGCATCTTTTGCACCTATATTAGGTTAATTCACATTTTTAAATTTCTCTTCTTTAAACTCAGAAGCATATTAACCAACATCTCAAGTTTCACAGGAAATAAAGCACTTCAAGCTTTGGAAATTTCTGATATTTGGTGGATATTTCACTGGTTAGGAAACTTCCCATGTAACCTTTAAGAGATTTTTTTTAATATTTTTTAGACTTTAAGTATAAAAAAAGGAGCCAAAAATAAATCTGCCAATTAGTTCCCAAAAGGTAAATTTCTGATTTATTTTTTACATAATATTAAGTTAAGTCATTTTTCTTGGTAACTTTGTTGTCTGAATTAATTTATAAGACCAAAAGCCAAATTATATATGAAAAAAAAAAAAAAACTGGGAGTGCTAAATAGCATAGGGCAAATAGCTGAAAAGAAAATGGCATTAACTGAAGAGGCAAGTATAAGGGAATAAAGTTACTAATGTTTCATCCCTGTTTTGCTATCAAAGCAGTGTGACCTTGGCTGAATAACACAGTTTCTCTGGTCAAAAACTCTTGGTTTGTAACATGATTTCTTTGGTCTTTTAAGTTCAAAACGTCAAGAAGTCAGAAGATCATTGAGAAATGCACAACAATCTGAAAGCCGTTAATGCTGAAAACAAAACAAAACAAAAACAGGATCTACCACCTTAAAAACTCCTGGGATTATCATCAGAGCATCCAAATACAATACAAAAACTTAATTTCAAAAACATAAAAAACTTGTAAATTAAAAAATTTTTTAATTATCTTTGCCTTTTCACTGCTTAAGTGTAATTGACTGTTCTATACATTTTATAAAGAGTACAATCAAAAATTTAAATATAACATCTGGTTCCTTATTTTTCAACAATATTGCAAAATATTGTATCCATAATTCCTCCGTATTCTATCACTAGTATATCATGGTGATAGAGAAATGATGCCTAATGATAATATACTTTTCCCCTAAAAATAACAAAATCAAAGTTATTAAAATAAATTTAACATGTTTCCTGCCCTATATTAGCTTTAAGGTTGAAAGTAGTATTTAAATATTTGAGTTTGTTTCTGGATACTTATTTTAAAAAAGTTCTATTATAAGTTTATATACAGTATTTGATAAAAACTTAAATGTTATATATAAATAATGGGTTTTTTTCTTGAGTTTACATAAATATTCTTATTTTTAGTTTTTCCAGGAACATAATTGCAGGACAATTATAAAAATTACTTGATTAACTATGAAAAATAATTATTTACCGCATTTTGCTTATATTTTATCATGTTACAATTATAGCAAGAAAACTAGGATTTATTTCTATAGTTACTTTAACCTCAAAGAACATTTAATATGGATTAATGGACTGTTAAAAATCTTCTATTGTTGCTGGTAGTATGCTCAATTTGTCTATTATATCCTTCACTTAAAATTTACTGCCAGGTTATATGTATGCTATTATGTAAATTACAACAATTTTCCCCCTCTTTCAAGGGCAGTCATGGTTGGAATAACACTTCTATTTATCCAGTATACAAACCTTAAAGAACTGCTTCCCAGTGAGGCAGTATTTTTATCCAATTTATGTTTCTTTTCTGTCTCAGCTCATTTAAATCATGGAAATTGTCTTACTTCATCTGCCTCCTTGACCACAAAATTGATATAACTTATTACTAAAGTTTCAAAATACAGTGGCCATATGTTTGTTTGAGAGTATTAGTTCACATCATATATATACAGGGGTAGTCAACCTTTTTATACCTACCACCCACTTTTGTATCTCTGTTAGTAGTAAATTTTCTAACCACCCAGTGGTTCCACAGTAATGGTAATTTATAAAGTAGGGAAGTAACTTTACTTTATAAAATTTGTAAAGCAGAGTTAACAGCAAGTTAAAGCATATAATAATAATAATTACTTACCAAGTACTTTATGTCAGATTTTCGCTAAATTTGGCAAAATAAATCTTTATAAAACAATTTGCTATAGTTAAATCTATCTTTTTATTTATACTCTGGTTGCTCCACTACCGCCCACTGTGAAATCTGGAATGCCCACTAGTGGGTGGTAGGGACCAGGTTGACTTCCACTGAATATATATGAACTTGACCTTCATGATTAAGCTGGAAAATGTATAAAAGATTCAAGTTAAAATGAATGTCAGGGTAAGAATATTAGAGGTCCATGGTTAGAAAATTGTTATATGAACCTGAACAAGATTATAATATACAGTAGTAGTCCTTCGTCTATCACTGTGGTTAGGTCCATAACCCCCCACAATAGGCAAAATTCTGTAAAGTAGTGACCTTATATATTTTTTATTATTTATATATATTTTAAGACTTTATAAACCCTTCTCACATTCCTATAAACCTTTTCTACACTGTTATTAACCTTTCGCACACTTATTTTGCTTATTTTACCACAAAAAATAAATAAAATGATAAATATATAAAAATATCAATATGCTGCAAAATCCTGCAATACAGCAAAAAATCCATGATACAAAATTAGATATTTACAATTTAAGAATCTGGGATACAGTGAGACTGGGTAAAGTGAACTGTGTGTGATATGGTGAGGGACAACTATATTACATATTATTTACTGAGTATGAGCCACTAGGCTAGCCGCATATATGCATTACCAAATTCTTCCCAACATCCCTGCTATTGTTATTGCTAACCTAATTTTGCAGGTGTAACTTGCCTGAGAATACATTGCATACCCAATCAGTTTAAGAGTAAAATCTAAGTAGAAATCAAACTGACTCCAAAATACATTATTTTTTTTACTATACCATGTTAATCAGAGCAATGCCTCAAAATAAAAACATAGAAAACTTTTAGGAAATGTAAAAAAATTAATTCTTATTTATATGGCATAAGCCAGGGGTCCCCAAACTTTTTACACAGGGGGCCAGTTCACTGTCCCTCAGACCATTGGAGGGCTGGACTATAAAAAAAAACTTTGAACAAATCCCTATGCACACTGCACATAACTTATTTGAAAGTAAAAAAACAAAATGGGAACAAATACAATATTTAAAATAAAGAACAAGTAAATTTAAATCAACAAACTGACCAGAATTTCAATGGAAACTATGGGTGCTGATGCATCCTGTGCTCCTCTCACTGACCACCAATGAAAGAGGTGCTCCTTCTGGAAGTGCTGTGGAGGCTGGATAAATGGCCTCAGGGGGCCGCATGCGGCCCACAGACCGTAGTTTGGGGATCCCTGGCATAACCTTGCCTTCTATTAAACTATAATTTTGATTTTTAACTATTTAATATATAATTAAATATTGTTACAGAAAATCATGTATTTAAAAATTATACAGATTATAGGAATATATTCTTTGAAAAAATATATATAACATTTCTTGATACTGCTACTAGTTGTGATACTTACACAGGACACAATTCAAAAAATCCAATAGAGTAAATATATTTTGAAGAAAACCCTAACAGAACAGTGTATCACAAATTGTCTTCATTTTTATTCTCTTTTATTGCTGTTTCATAAAACCTTATTTTGTGTATTACATAAAATGCCATGTATAAAGATCACTGGTTTTGTAAATAGGCAAACCTGAGTTTGAATCTTGGCTTTATTATTAATTAATTTGTGACTTAGGGCAGTAAATTAACATTTCTAGCCCCAGATTCCTACTCTGTAAAATAGAATGAAAAACTACTTCCAACTTTCTTTCATTCAAAACATTTTGAGAACTTTACTAGACAGAGTTCTAAGTCTTAAAATATATCACCTAGAATAAATTAAAGAATAGAACAGTATGAAGCAATGGGATTACAGTATTCAAAACTCTTTTCTCAAAGTGTTTACAATCTGGTAGAAAAAGGTATTTGTTTTTCTTATTTTCCCTTACAGGGACAGAGAGAGATAGATAGGGACAGACAGACAGGAATGGAGAGAGATAAGAAGCATCAATCATCAGTGTTTTGTTGCGACAAATTAGTTATTCATTGATTGCTTTCTCATATGTGCCTTGACTGCGGGCCTTCAGCAGACCGAGTAACCCCTTGCTCGAGACAGCGACCTTGGGTCCAAGCTGGTGAGCTTTTTTTTTCCCCTCAAGCCAGATGAGCCCACACTCAAGCTGGCAACCTTGGGGTCTCAAACCTGGGTCCTCCACATCCCAGTCTAACGTTCTATTCACTGTACTACCACCTGGTCAGGCAGAAAAAGGCATTTGTAATGTATTTAAACAAGTGACTTCAATAAATCTCTATAAATTTTATGATCTAAGCAGTATAAGGTATTATTACAAAAGAAAAAGAAAACCCTCATGTTAGATATTGTGCCCCAGAGGAAGTGATATGTAAGTAGATGTGAAGGATACATTCAAGTAAAATCAGAAAAACAGAAAGGGAAAGAGTGTTTTTAGAAAACTCTAGAAAGATGGTTCAGAAGTCAGGTATATAAAATGTTTGAGAAATGACAAAAAATTCATAATGTTTGCAATAGGGTGTAAAACAGAAGTAGCATGATTTTTGGAAATAATCATTATATGTATTTAATATATAACAAAGGCTTGGAATTCAAAAAGATCAAAAAACAAAAAAGTCCATCTGAAAAGTGATATAGAAGGAGACTAATAGAAGGTTAAGAAGAAAATATTGAATATTTCTGGCAATACGAGAAGTTAGAAATGTAACAACTAAATATTTTAATACATATATGAATATTTAAGAAAACAATATAAATTTTTAGTCCAAAATGAAAGAGGTTCTGAAAACTAGAACAGTTATTGAACTATAATTGCTGTGTATATTTGTATGTGTATGGGGAGTGGGGGCAAAATTTTGCTCACAAATGTAATAGGAGGAAACTGGATTTATAATCTGGATGTTTGGGTTTTGATGTCATTATTGGGCAAGTGATACTTCTTTTGTTCTAGAGAAAATGAGGATCCCAGGACCTCAAAGTCAGAAACTCAGTGTAAAGGTGGAGTAGAGTCATTCCCTCCCAACACAAAGAAATGACTCAGTCTGCACTGTCAGCAAAAAATATACATAGCTTCCTGTCCCCTGAATATTTAGACTATAGTTTCCAACTTACAATTTTTTGACTCTATGATGATGTGAAAACAATATGCATTTAGTAGAAACCATAGTTTGAATTTTGATCTTTTCCTGGGCTAGCAATAAGCTCTATGACCCTCTCTCATGATGTAACTCCCAGTGAGCCATGTGATCCTGAGGATAAATAACCATGCTCCACAGTGTATTCATTGTGTTAGAAGATTTTGCACAAATAAAAGCTGATAGAAGTGTCCTAAATAAGTTTAAGGTAGGCTAAACAAAGCTACGATGTTTACTAGGTTAGAGATATTAAATGCATTGTTGACTTATGATATTAGCAACTTATGATGGATTTATAAAGGTGTAAGTAACCCCATTGTATGTTGAGAAGCATATGTAATCTTCAGAATGTAACACAAGCTCTACTTTTTGTAGTCTAGAAAACCTCAGGTAAAAATATCAAGGTGAAAATTAATTCAGGGCATATAATATTTTAAGGATTATGGGGGTGTTCAGAGAAGATGTGACCTCAGAACAGACCTCATAAGACTTATAAAGAGGTGAATGGAAAAAATATACAAGTTGGGCTCAAAATTAAGAAAATATTTTTAAAAGAGTAAAGAAGGTAAAAAATCTGGTGAGTATAATTGAGCAGACCTACCAAATGTCATATTACATCTATAAGATCTTCAGATTTTTAAAAAATATCTGGTAAAGGCTGTAGGTTGAAGTATGGTTGGCACTATAAAATACATTAAGCTAAATTTATTTAAAAGATAGAAGCAAAAATAAAATTCATATAAAATGCAGCCAATAAAATAAAGACAGGTTTGAAAAGGAAGCAAGTAGAACATTTAGAAATAAAACTCAGAGTCTTGGTATTACAAACTACATAAAAAAGTTAAATTACAAATTATTACATTTGAAGAGATAGTTACTAAATTGGAAGATGAATTAAAAGAGCTCTCTGTGATTTCAAATCAAAGATTTAAAATTATGTAAATGATTAAAAATCATGGAGGATAGACTGAAAAGATCAGACATAAGCCTAGTAGTTTCTAAAAACATGGAAAAGAGAAAAGGATAGACAATACTAAAAAAGACAATTTTGTAGAATATTAAAGATTCATCAGAGACTAGGAAGCACAATCTCTCTTGGGATAAGTAAAAATAAACTTACAAAAAGAACCACTGTAGTAAAACATCAGAATGCAAAGATGAAATTTCTAAACCTAAATTAACCTGTACACTTTTTATAATACTGAATCAGGAGCAAAATCTCCACCTTTCTCCCCCTTCAAATAGATAAATAAAGAGAAAGTGAAAACTTTTCTGAAAATAATTAATTTAAGAAGAATAACTAAGAGCCTGACCAGGCAGTGGAGCAGTAGATATGGCATTGACCTAGGACACTGAGGACCAAGGTTTCGAAATCCCAAAGTCACTGGCTTGAGCACAGACTCAACTAGCTTGAGTGTGAGATTATAGCTATGACCCATGGTCGCTGGATTGAGCAAGGGGTCACATGCTCTGCTGAGCCCCCCAGTCAAGGCATATATGAAAGAGCAATCATTTGAAACCCTAGGCTTTCCTGGTCAAGGCACATATGGGAGTTGATGTTTCCTGCTCCTCTCACCCTTCTCTCTCTCTCTCCCCTCTCTAAAATGAATAAATAAAATCTAAATAAAAAAAAAAGAAAGAGCAATCAATGAACAACTAAGGTGCCACAACAAAGAATTGATGCTTCTTATCTCTCCCTTCCTGTCTGTCTATCCGTTTCTCTCTTGCTCTCTCTAACAAAAATAAAATAAAATAAAGCAATTTTTCTTAAATAATATTTGAGGGTTAGACAGAGACAGAGGAGCTTGGAAAATAAAAAAAAAACAAGAAATATCTGGTCACTATAGACAAGAGGAGGAAGGGTTTCCAGGAGGAAGTCAGCAGGGGTGAAGACTGCTTTTGTAACATTAGACACTAACTGAAGTGCACTACCCAGATTAAAAAAAGAAAATCCTTGAAAACTTAATAAAGATAGTTTGGGTTGAATGGTTTGGTGGAGGAAATAAATTTCCATTCTCTAGTGGACTGAGTGGACAATGGATACATAAATTATAAGCAACTTTTCTAAGTATTTTGACTGTGAGAAAAGTAAGAATTAGTGTGCTAGCTGATGAGAGACACAGGAAGAAAAGAGATTTAAGTAGTCATGTTGGTGGGAATCTTCCTCAGCAACTGGGTTTATATCTAACAATAGGAGATATCCCTGGCAATTAACTAATGAGTACTAAAATAAAACCTGTATTCAATTTAATCCTAAGGTTCATATTAAGCAATGAATCTAAATTTTTCATTAAAATAAATGATTAGAAAAAGTAATTACATTAGTTAAGTAGAAATGCCCAATGAAATGTGGCATATAAAATCAACAAAAGAAATTAATACATAGTTTATATAAAAAACACAAATTATATGAGAAGTATCTCAAATAAATCAATTTTTCTATTTAAGACTATATTTTAGAAAATGTTGGTCTTTTTGTGTATGTACATATAATACTACATCCTATAAGACAAAAAGACAAAAACAAATTATTTATACATTGACATGACAACCTTTAAAAATTATATGTTACATGGCATTTTATTGTATTTTTCTCATTGTGATTTATACTTTTGGATTAGTAATTCTAATACCATGTAAGCACAAGGAATACAGTTTATGTTTTATTTTTACCTTTTAAAAATAAGTGCATTATTAATAAGCATAGTTTTTATCATTTTGCTTATGACTGTGGACTTTTAGTGCAAATGTTATGTTTTGGGATTCTTTTTCCCCAGTTCTTTAGTTGACTTCTGTTCACAATTCTGATATAAATATGCTTCATAAACATATCCCATGTGTGACTAGATATATAATATTTATATTTTACACATATGATTTCATCTGATCCTGATTTACATGTATAAACATGTCTATATAATATGCTATATATAGTATAGGTATAAATGTATTTGTGAACATTTATATATACATATCTTTACATAAACAATAAGAAAATCAATGCTATTGAAGTGTCTGAAGAATTCATTTTTACTCTCAAAAAATATCTAAAGTGATATACTTCTGCTAGCACCATAGAGGCAGTTAGAATTATTATTGCCCAGTTGCAGGTTAACCAGCAAATTCTTCCAGTAGTGCAGAGCTCTAGACATGATACAAAAGCATAAGAATCTGAGGGTAGCAGTTATGTGATAGAGAGATTAGGTAAGAGGTCAAATCAAAGGCAGGGAATAAATAATAGGTATTAGGAGATTGTTTCACAAACCTGGATGCATATTAGGATCACCTGAACAGCTATTAAAACTACCTACACCTGAGCCTCCATAATAATTTAATGGTGGTATAAGGCCCAGTAAAGTTACCCTACTAGTGGGGTTGAATTGCATGTATCAAGAAGGTATGTCTAAGTCCTGGTACCTGTGAATGTGACCTTATTTAGGAAAAGGGTTTTTGCAGATGTAATTAAGTTAAGAATCTCGAGAACTCCCAGAATTAAGAGTAGGCCCTACATCTAATGATCCTGTCTTTATAAAATAAAGAAGAGAGGATCTGACAGAGAAACAGTGAAGAAACCATGTGAAGATGAAGACAAGAGTTTGGAGTCACGATGCCACAGGCAGTGAGTGCCGGAAGCCAACAGAAGCTGAAGAGCCATAGGAGGATTCTCCTCTAAACCATCCAGGGGAAGTGCTGCTCACACCTCAGTGTTGGATTTCTGGCCTCCAGACTATGCAAGTAAAATTTTGTCATTTTAAGCCATCACATTTGTGCATTTATGAAATTCTTCAGGTGCATGAGTAAAGAAAACTGACTGCATGTTGCACAATAAGTAGACCCGCCATTTTATTCTGTTTTAGGGAAGAAGAAAGAATTGGAGAGTGATGGTAGGCTGAAGAGGTGGGTCATCAGCCTGATCTCAACATTTTGGACAATAAGGTAGATGCAATAAAAGAAAGCAAAACAGTCTGACTAAAGTGGCACAGTGGATAAAACATCGACCTGGCATGCTGAGGTTGTTGGTTTGAAATCCCAGGCTTTCCTGGTCAAGGCACATATGTGAGTTGATGCTTCCTGCTCCTCCTCCTGTTTTCTCTATCTCTTTCCTCTCTCTCTCTCTCTCTCTCTCTCTCTCTCTCTCTCTCTCTAATAAAAATGAATAAATGAAATCTAAAAAAAAAACCCCTCAAAACAAAAAACAACATGAATGGGAGCAAAACATTTTTGACATATCAGTAATGCAACCAAGAAGGTGGGAAGTTAAGAGATTCTAGTAACTTCTGGCTCTGAGATATACCACCTTTGGTGGGAATGATGAGGGATGGGGAATAAAACAGACTTAGATCTAGATGTAAGGAGACTCTAAGGAAGGGAGAAGAGAGATCAGAGAAGAAAAAGTTGAGGGAACTCAGAGGGGGAATGAAACCTCAGGCCTCTCTAAAGATCTCACACAAGAGCCTCTGAAAAATAGCTGCTTTTCTCATGTGTGAGAGGACTGTGAGACTCAGAGAAGCAGAGAGAATGTTACCACTAGGCCTACTTAAAAAGATGGTACCCATTTCTCCATCTGTCCTCCCTGTCTGATCAGCTAAGGTGAGAGAAGATAAGTAGAGAGTGAAAAAAACCAAATATATCCCCCCTTCCAAGTTTCTAGAACCTCAAGCTTAGCTGGTAACAATGTAGGGGAGAGCTTTGCTTGAGATATAATACTGGATAGGATTGATCAAAGTTGTAGAAACCAGGAGTTACCGGAGTCATTGGATCTGCAGAGATGTTTTTAAGGAATGACAAAGCAGATGAAAGCAGGGCTTGGCAAGAATCAGATTTCATATTAATACTCCACTGGGTTAATGATTCTCATTAAATTTGTTACTTACATATGTCATTTATTTTCTTACAAAATTAAAAATAATAATATTATACTTAATCAGAAACTTGTTTTTCTTATAATCTAGTTAAAATACCTTCTATATAACTGACAATGATCTAAATTCAATTATTTCTGCTTTGAGTTCTTCTGTTTGTGTCTGACACATATCAGTTCTTTTTCTGATATTCTTTGGTCTTTAATAATGTATAGCAAAATTATAATATTAGAAGCCCATAAAACAGAATTCTACTGTCTTCATAGATTTTAAAAAAATAAATATTAATAAAATGAAGTAATATGAACTTAGCAAATTTTATTACATTTTTATTATTGCCATTAAATTGCCATTTAACTTTTAACAAAGTTTAGGTATTTTTCAAAGTTAAAACCTGTGAACAAATTATAGGTTACTAATTTATATTAATGTATGTTTATTTAAAAATAATAAATGAAGCTATGTTGAAAAACTTGGAAGAAAGAACAACCCTAAGATTGTTAAAATAAAGTTTAAAAAATATATACTGGTTTTGTATATAAATTGTTCACAGAGTAAAAATGAAAGTTTGTTTGTAATACTCTTTTTTTAATTTAATTATTGTTTTTACATAGATTCTAGGGTGACCCCAACTGCACTTCCCCTCCCCTATATTTTCCTTAACATCTCTCTTACCCCCCTCCCTACAGTGCCCTCCCCTTCCCTTCATGTTTATTCCATCCTATCATCCCCTTTCCCTCTGTCCTCTTTTCCTCTGGTCCCTTTGATCCCTCCTCTGTCTCAATTCCTCTCCTCAGTTCTCAATGTTCCTTGCATTCCTCAAATGAGTGAGGTCATATGATATTTTTCTTTTTCTGCCTGGCTTATTTCACTCAACATAATAGTTTCCAGGTCCCTCCATATTGTTGCAAAAGGTAATATTTCCTTCTTTTTCATGGCCCCATAGTATTCCATTGTATATATGCACCACTGCTTTTTAATTCACTTGTCCACTGATGGACACTTGGGCTGTTTCCACCTCTTTGCTATTGTGAACAATGCTGTCATAAACATGGGGGTGCATTTCTTTTTTTCAGTCTGTGATATGCTGTCCTTGGGATATATTCCTATAAGTGGGATAGCTGGGTCAAAGATCAGTTCCATTTCTAATTTTTTGAGGAATCTCCATAATGTTTTCCATAGTGGCTGCACCAGTCTGCATTCCCACCAGCAGTGCAGGAGGGTTCCCCTTCCTCCACATCCTCGCCAACACCTATAATGTGTTGTTTTGTTAATGAGCGCCATTCTGACTGGTGTGAGGTGGTATCTCATTGTGGTTTTAATTTGCATTTCTCTAATGATTAGTGATTTGAGCATTTTTTCATATGCCTATTGGCCATCTGTAGGTCCTCTTTGGAGAAGTGTCTATTTATTTCTTCTACCCATTTTTTTGATTGGATTGTTTGTCTTCCGGGTGTTGAATTTTACAAGTTCATTATAAATTTTGGTTATTAACCCTTTATCAGATGTGTTGTCGAATATGTTCTCCCATTGTGTGGTTTGTCTTTTTATTCTGTTCATATTGTCTTTAGCTGTGCAAAAGCTTTTTAGTTTGATATAGTCCCATTTGTTTATACTGTCTTTTATTTCATTAGCCTGTGGAGATAAATCAGCAAATATATTGCTTCAATAAATATCAGAGAGTTTACTGCCTATGTTTTCTTCTAGAATGCTTATGGTTCCATGGCTTACATTTAAGTTTTTTATCCATTTTGAGTTTATTTTAGTGCATGGTGTTAAATACTTGTATTCAGAAAATTATAAAACATTGATAAAAGAAATCAAGGAAGACACAAACAAGTGGAAGCATATACCGTGTTCATGGTTAGGAAGAATAAGCATCATTAAAATGTCGATATTACCCAAAGCAATTTATAAATTCAATGCAATACCAATTAAAATACCAATGACATACTTCAAAAATATAGAACAAATATTCCAAAAAGTCATATGGAACCAAAAAAGAACACGAATAGTCTCAGCAATCTTGAAAAAGAAGAATAAAGTGGGAGGTATCACACTTCCTGATATCAAGTTATACTGCAAGGCCATTGTACTCAAAACAGCTTGGTACTGGCATAAGAACAGGCATATAGATCAATGGAACAGAACAGAGAACCCAGAAATAAACCCACATCTTTATGGACAATTGATATTTGACAAAGGAGGTAAGAACATACAGTGGAGTAAAGACAGTCTCTTTAACAAATTGTGTTGGGAAAATAGGAAAGCCACCTGCAAAAAAATGAAACTAGACCACCAACTTACACCATGTAATATTCTTATATTTAAGCATGAAATGCCCTTATTTTAATTCTGTAATTAGGTGATAAACAGAAAATTTGTTTGGATAATTGCTCCCATCTTGGCTTAGTTTCACATATATAAACATAATTATAGCATTAAGTGTATTTAAGATAAAATGTAACTTTTGGGTCCTAACCCAAAGCCTACTAGATTAGAAACTCTGGGAAAGGGGACCAACAATCCGATTTTTAAAAAACCCTCTAGGAAATTCTGATGCATGCTGCTCAAGTTTGAGAAACACTATTTTAAGTTAATGATTTTTAGACTTGAGTACATATTGATTGATAGATAAAATGACTACTCAGCTGCCATCTGGAGAATAGTGCAGGCCTGAAGGGGGAGGAAGGACTCAAAACAGAACAGTTTCATTCCCCACTGTGAGATTGTAGTTAATTTGCTTGCTATTCTCTCTCTGAATGTCTTCCTGGCCTTTACTTTGAAATGTAGCAAAAAGTTTACCTTTGTAGGAATGCCAGGAAAAGCTTACATTGGGGTGGGACCTGAAAATTAGAGAAGTTTAAATCACAATGGTTGTTTGTAAAAGCCTAGCCATGGGCCCAGGGGTTCAGGACACAGCTATTTCTGTGAGACACCTGATCTCAGTTATCTTGAAAATTTACCAAGGACACTGGATAAAACCATGCTGATTAGGTCTGTGCTACATCTTAACTTGTAGAAGAGGTGTTTCTGCATTTGTATCCCACTCCTCCAGTGATCAAAGCCATAAACCAAGATATGCTAATCCATCACTCACCTCTATATTTACCCTCTCTCCTGCAGCTTGGGGCTCACAACCTTTGATGGTTTTAGCCCTCTTGCAACTAGGTGTTTTTAAAATAAATTTTCCTTTTGGAACACACCAACCTCCTGTTTTCAGGTTGCCCCGTGGTTTCTGCCTTCCATTAATACCACATGGAAAACATTTGTGGTACCACCCCCAGAGATTCTTAGTTAATTAATGAGTTTGGAGTGAAATACAGACAGGTGATTTTAAAGCTCCTAAAGTCATTCTTTTTTTTTGACAAAACAAAGTTGAGAACTAATGCCGTGTCATAGCCTTGAAATAAGAACAATCATTTACTTCCTCCACACACAGTTCACTTCTAACCCAGGCTTCACAATTTTAACATTTCCTCCCATATTTGCAGCATCAATTTACAATTCTCCTTTCTACACATGAAGACTACTGAAAAAGTTAAAAGACTTTGCTTAAAGGTTAAGACAGAATTCTCAAGAACATTCCTAATTATTTGTTTCCCCACATATAATCTCAAGCTAAAATATGCAATTAACTTGTAAAGGAAATGCAAGTAAAATGAATTACATTTGTAAGTAGCTGTTAGTGCATTGCCTGAAATTTTACCCAAGCCACAGTTCCTTCAGATCCTAATTTCTACCAGAAACATTTTCAATCAAAGGATTCTCATGGTTTTAATTCTGAATTTTAATATTACTTTTAGTGTAAAACAGTATTTATTAAATACAAAAGAGGTTCTTCATAGAGTTGAAGTACAAAATAAGTGATCACAGAGTCTTCTAGTAGTATTAAACCTATGGGAATGTGATCAAATCCAATGGAAAAAATAAAACAAAATCTGTCTAAGTTTTATAATGATGCTTAGTAAAACAGCATTGGTTGAAATTATATTCATTTCTAGAATATTGACAAGTGGAATGAGTGCTTTTCTTATAAAGAGAAAGTGAATTAAATAATTTATAGTTTTGTCATTTTGTACAGAATATATTTTGTTATTCAAGAAATCTATAAAATTCTCTTAACAGCTTTAAAATTAAAATTATACCTACCAGAGTTTCACTATAAGCTTCTCTACTGACATGAATTTTTATTTAAAATGACAATATAAAAAATCAATGTATTTTACTCCAGAGAAGACAATGCTTGGAGAGAAACATGTGTCTTACATTGTAAAGGGGAAATGGTACTGAGACTAATCTGCATGGTTTAATGACATCTATAATTTTTGTTTTTTCCTAATGTTGCTATTCTTCCTATGACACAGGTTTGTTTTGTGCTTTCTTCTCCAAATCCTCCCAATATCCAACCTCTTTTCTAGGACCATTATCTACTCCTGATAATGACATTAAAAGGGTTCATCACTATATACTCACAAGCCATTCTAATTCTGAGAGGGGCACTCCTAAAAAACTCAAGTTTATAGCACCAGTGTAATTTTCTGTTAACTCCACTATGGCTCATGTTCTGGGAAGAAAGCCCAGGCAGGGTTGTCCTCTGGCCTAGCCTGGAGTATCCTGCTCTTTCTCAGTCATCCTTTTTCTGGTTCTGCTGCCTCCCCTAGACACCCAGCCACACCTACAGACTGTCTGGCAGGAGTTTTGGGGTACCTTAAAGACAACTATTCCTGCAACAACACATGTAGACCATTATCCAACTGTCCCTCAACCAGTAATTCTCTTATGTACTCATTCACTTATTTAAGAACAATGCTTAAATAACAAAGTCCATCATGTTTAAGTCTGTATTATTGTTTTGCTGTGACAAAGTGTTTGGAACAGAGCAGATATCTCTGTAGCTCTGAGACTTCAATTCCTGGAAATGCAACTGCTAACGGAGGCTTCATTTTTGACACTTGAAGACCACAGGCCTTTCTTTGCCACTGAAGACCAAGGGAAAATAGAGTTGGGTGAAAGACTCTCAGCCTAGATTTCTGAGTTTTTCTACTGCTCCTAGAGGTGCTTGTTGGGAATGATGGAGTTATAAATTCATAGAGAGATTCAGAGTAGCTACTTTTATTACCTTGATTTGTACTAAGGGCCCTGGCTTTGTGTGACTTTGCCTTTCTTCCAGTCCTACACTGAGCTTCTGTAATTTTTCTGTATAGAGAAATATATTTTATAAAATTTGGCTCAATTTTAGACAACTAAATTTTATAATGTGTTTATATCCAGTCGTGCACTAAAAGGGTTTTGTACTAACTTGCAAGGGCTGATGTTTAAATTTTCAAGGATTCTACCAGTTACTGTTAAGCACACAGCCAGTATTAAAGATTAAATTATGCTCAATTGGTTCAAGCAAAGTTGTCCACAGGTGTTGAGGATGGCTCCATGGCCTCGGCCTCTGGCACTAAAATAGCTTGGTTGCTAAGCACCGGAACTGTGGCCCAACCAGGCAATGCATCACTTGGTAGGTGCTTGCTAGGTGGATCCTGGTTGGAGTGCATGTGGGAGTCTGTCTCTGCCTCTCCAGCTCTCACTTAATAAAAAAAATTGAATTATATAATTTCATAATGGAATAAATCATGTTGAAAACAATTGTTATAAATCCCCAAGGTTCATGGTTTCCTAATTATTTAGTTTTTAAAGTTATTTACATGTATTGTATCTGTATTATGGAAATACAGTGTACTGATATCTACAATCTTTCCCAACTCCACAGTCAGAGAGTCATGTTGACAACTTGATATTAGCCATGGTGGGAGTATTTATACCATAAAAATAGTGAAACACTAGATCAGAGCTCCTCTCTACCAGGAGATGTTAAAGATTTAACAACACATCAATAAATGAAACTAATCATAGATATATGTGCATTTAATAATATTCATGGATATATATTCATATAATGGCATAATTTGCTCACAATTAGCATCATATGCATTGCTCCTAAAGTCAACCTGAAAGGCTGAGTTTGTTTTAAGTATACCTGAATTCATAGCTTGATTCTACTATTTATTATCCTTATTATTTCAAGGCAATTTTAAAATGTCTCTATGTTTTGGGGCCTTTATCTATAAAGTTTGGAAGTTATTATGTTTCTTATAGATTTGTTATAAAGATGTAATAAAGAAATGCAAATCATAAAAAAGTAAAATTGTTAGATGACATGACATTGCATATAGAGAACCCTAAATATTTCACCAATACATTATGAGAACTGATCAGTGAATTCAGAAAGTACAGGATACAAAATAACTATTCAGAAATGCATTGCATTTTTATACACCAATAATAAGCTAATAGAAGAAAATTAATATACATAAGAATAAATTTAACCAAAGAGGTAAGATCTGTACTTGGAAAATTATAAGACATAGAAGAAAGAAATTGAAGAAGATACAAATAAATTAAAGCATATACCATACTCATGGATAGGAAGATTTCATATTGTTAAAATGTCCATACTACTGAAAGCAACCTATTGATTCAACAGATTTTTAATCAAAATTCCAATGGTGTATGTCATAGCACTAGAACAATACTCCCAATATTTATTTGGAACTACAAAAGATGCCAAATAGCCTAAGCAATCTTAAGAAAAAAGAACAAAGTTGGAGGTATTTTGCCACCTGATATCAAACTATACTACAAGGCTATAGTGATCAAAACAGCATGGTACTGGCATATAACCAGACCGAATAGAAATCCCAGAAATAAAGTCCTACTTATATGGTCAATTAATATATGACGTAAGAGGCAAAAGTATACAATAAGGTAAAGACAGTCTTTTCAATAAATTTTGCTGGGAAATCTGGACAGATACATGCAAAAAAAAAATAAAAGAAAAAAGAGGAAACCAGATCACTTTCTTAAACCATATACAAGAATAAAGTGAAAATTATTAAAGACTTAGATGTAAGACTTGAAAACATAAAACTCCTAGAAGAAAGTATATGTAGTAAAATCTGACGTTTCTTTTAGCAATGTATTTTTCTGATGTATCTGTTCGAGCAAGGGTAATAAAATTAAAAGGAAATGGAATTACATTTCCTTTTACAGTGTAGAAAGTTTCTGCACAGTGAAGGAAATTATCAACATGAAAAGACAATTTATTGAATGGGAGAACTTATTCACCAATAACATATTTTTAAGGGTTTAATATTCAAAGTTTATAAAAATAATTTTAAAACAACATCAGAAATTACAAATAATCCAATTAAAAAGTAGACAGATGTCCTAAATAGACACTTCTCCATATAAAACATACCGATGGCCAGTAGATCTAGGAAAAGATGCTCAATATCACTAATCAGAGAAATGCAAATAAAAACCACAATAACACCTCACACATGTCTGAATGGCTAACATCAATAAACCAACAAACAACAAGTGTTGGCGAGAATGGAGTATAGAGTACCCTTGTGCATAGTTGGTGGAGATACAAAAAACTAATGTGAAAGAACACATATACCCCTACATTCACTGCATTGTTATTTACAATAGCCAAGATATGAAAGCAAAACAAGTGCACAACAGATGAATGGATAAAAAACTGTGGTACATATTTACAATGAAATATTACTCAGCCATAAAAAACAATTAAAATTGTACCATTTGTAGCAGCATGAATGGATCTAGAGTGTATTATGTTAAATGAAGTAAGTCAGATAGATCAAGGCAAGTATCATATGATTTCACTTATATGCAGAATCTAAGAACAAAATAAGAAAATAAACTTAAAGGGACTCAAAGATACAGAGAACAGACTAATGGTTGCCAGAGAGAAGAGGGTTTAGGGGGCTGGGTGAAAAAGGTGATGGGATTAAGACATACTAATTGGTAGTTATAGAACAGTCATGTTGATAAAAAGTATAGCATAGAAAAGATAGTCAATAATATTTTAATAAGTATGTATGGTGCCAGGTGGGCTCCTGAAATATCAGGAGAACCACAATGTAAAAAATGTGATAGCCTAAGTACTATTTGGTACACCTGGAACTAATATAAAAATAATATGGAATGTAAAAAAATGTATAATTAATTTTTTGTTTGATTCTTTATCACTGTCTTTTTGAACACTGACACTGTACTCTTTAGAACGTCAAATTGTACTATATACTTAATTTATATATTTATTCAGATGTTAAAAACCCAAATATCTACAGGATCTTAATAGTCTAGTATAAGAAAACCTTAAGAGATAATTAAACAAAAAATTTGTTTTCTATAAAATATAATATGAGGTTAAATGACTAAAAATATATAGTAAATTGTGTTATTTAATAAATGTCCTAAGAATGTGTTATATATATTTCATCATAGTTATTTTATATATCCACAGCTATGCCTGAAATAAAGCGCATCTCTAAGAATATCTGGTTCATTCTCTTACTGTATACATTATATTGATAAATGATAATAAAATATGCTGATATTTGGGTACAAATAAGAGTAATTAAAGCAACTCTATGTAACAATAAATTTTTATTGTTTTTAAAAGTAGGAGGATCAAAGGAAAGTGACTAGAAATTTTACCATTAATACACTTTCTTAAACTAATAATGATTTATCTTCAGAATCATATATCTAAAACATGAAAGATATGGTTTATCAACTATATAACTTCAGTCTGTATTTTTATTGCTCTAAAAATATAACACATGCTTGCTGACAAGTAGCATGTCATGATCTTTCCCAAATGTCACTCAGTGAGATACTGTATTTGAAAATTTTAATCATAAGATTAATAAAAATAATTAGACAATGTCATGTTTGCTGTATAATCACGTCTTAATAAAATCTGTTATGTTTAGATCCATTTACTTTAGCCAAGGAAATGTTACTGCCGCATGAATATGGTATATTCTAAAGTTATCATGAAAAGACACACGTAGGCCCCAAGAGATTATCGTGGGTACTGATTACATCTCCACTAACACCACAGTTTACTCGCAACTTACCTCCACTAACACCACAGTTCACTCGCAACTTACCTCCACTAACACCACAGTTCACTCACAACTTACCTCCACTAACACCACAGTTCACTCACAACTTACCTCCACTAACACCACAGTTCACTCACAACTTACCACAAGATGCCATTTCATCTGTCTGGTCACCACAGTCATCCTCCCTGTCGCACAGCCATGCTCTCGGAATGCAGCGCCCATTTCCACAAGAAAACTGGTCCACCTGGCATGTTCTGGCTAGGATAATCAATTAATTTACAAAGAATAAATTTAGAGGCTTTTTAAACAATATCAAATATAAAATAAATCATTCAATATCTCCTTTACATATAAGATATTATATTGCTCTATTAGATAAAATATTTTAAAAGTAAATTTTTATTATATTTATAACAATGCCAGCTTGCTTGTTTTCTCTAAAGTTCACATGTTTTTGCCCTTCAATTCAACTGACTGCTAAATGACAACAGTAATCCTCACACACTTCCATAGATAAAACTATGAATTCATTTTCATGGCACATGTTATGAATAAATGGTTGAATTAAATTTAATTCAACTTTTAATTTAAATAAATAATTTTGTATAGTGTTTGCCAATATACCAAGAAAACTTTTACTGTAACCCAGGAGAAAAGATTTGAAGACTATCTCAAATGTTATTCAGTGAGATAATCTGTTTAAAAATTTTAATCACCTAGATATTAGATTAATAACGATCATTAGACAATGATAGCTTCAAGACAAAACTATCTTCTAATGACATAGTCAGAATTAATCCTTTTCAACATTATCAATGCATTTATTTCTTGATATCTAAATGGTTTAGTGAGTTTTTCTTTTTTTTTTCTTTTTTTTGTATTTTTTTGAAGTGAGAAGCAGGGAGGCAGAGAAACAGACTCCCGCATGTGCCTGACTGAGATCCATCTGTCATGCCCAATAGGGGATGATTTTTTGCCCATCTGGGGCATTGCTCCATTGCAACAGGAGCCATTCTAGTGCCTGAGGCTGAGGTCATGTAGCTATCCTCAGTGCCTGGGCCAACTTTGCTCCAATGGAATCTTGGCTGTGGGAGGGGAAGAGAGAGATAGAGAAAAAAAAGAGGAGAAAGAAGGAGAAGCAGGTGGGCATTTCTCCTGTGTGCCCTGCCTGGCCGGGAATTGAACCCAAGACTTTCACATGCTGGGCTGACACTCTATTGCTGAGCTAGCCAGCCAGGATCCAATGAGTTTCCATAAATTAGGTTTTCAGTGGTCATTTAAAGTAATTTGTTTAAAGTTATGCACTAGTTATTTTAAGAAATACACCTGACATTTAAAGATGTATATACTTTATTAGTAAATACTTAAAAAATTATTCAACAGAATTTAAAAATACTGGCTTGATTTGATATATTTGACTGGAAATATCATTCCTATTCTCAGTGTCTATACTTAGTAATACCAGGAAAATTATTATGCTATATATTTTGCTTTGCTTATGTGAATAAGAATCCTAAATCAAAATATTTTATGTAATATTAGATTTTTCCTTTTTACATACTGCTTAATTTGTATTAATAGATTTTTAGTATCCCAACAAACATGTATGTTCCTAAAGTTTGCAATGTTAAATTTCAAATAGAATTAAATATTTCTGTGTTGTCTTATTTGGCTAATTATACAGATCTTCTGTTAAATTATTCTAAAATTTAATTTAAATCAACAAAGTCCCTAAGTAATTTTAATAAAATTATGTCTACCCCCCAAAAAATGTATATATTTTAATCGACCTACAGAAGAAGGAAGTTGCTGGCATTAGTTTACTTGATGGTAAACAGAGGGCATAGATGGATGAGAAAGATTAATAGAAGTTTTCTTTTTACATGTGTCTGTATTGTTTCACTGATTGAAGTAAATACTTTTTAACTTTTAAGTGTTAAAATAAATATAATGATAGTTTTTCTTTTAATCAATTCTTCTCTTTCCTCTTTTCTTTTGCTTTTCTTTTGATCCCCCTCTTCCCTCCTTTCCTTACTTTCTCTTTTCTTCCTCTCTTCCTACCTCTTTTCTTTTTACTCCTCTTAACATTTTCTTTTCTATAGCTCTCCTTTCTTCCTAAATCCTCTACCTATTCCATCTATTAGGTATTTCTTGTTTTCTTAAAGAAAATTATCATAGCCTGACAAGGAAGTGGTGCAGTGGACAGAGCATAGGACTGAGATGCGGAGGACCCAGGTTCAAAACCCAGAGGTTGCTGGCTTGAGAGTGGGCTCATCTGGCTTAAATGTGGGTTCACCAGCTTGAGCCCAAAGGTTGCTGGCTTGAAGCCCAAGGTAGTTGGCTTGAGCAAGGGGTTACTTACTTTGCTGTAGCCGCCCCCCCTCAGTCAAGGCATATATGAAAAAGCAATCAATGAACAACTAAGATGCTGCAATGAAGAACTGATGCTTCTTATCTCTCTCCCTTCTTGTCTCTCTGTCCCTATTTGTTCCTCTCTGCCTATCTCTCTGTCTGTCACACACACACACACACACACACACACAGAAAATTTTCACAGATTTTTATCTTCATTAAATTCTAATGGACCAATAGTAATAATATATTAAATTTTCTAATAATATATTCTTTTCTTTGGTGTTCTTATTCTACCAAACAGGGGGCCTCACGTTATGACACAGTTCCATTTCTACGACACTGATGTGAATGTGACCTGAATTTTTGTGTAACTCAAAACAGACACGATACAAATAGAACGTTTGCACTTTTAACAGTTGGAAATGGCATAGGTAAGCGTACTGGGGACGCCGACTCCCTCACTCATATTCCACATTACTGTGTATTCTTCCACAGTGCACAACCAAACTAATTCACCCACATAGTCCATAAATGCAACACTAATGGCATAAGCTGTAACATTCACATTTTAATTTTTTTAAGTATTTATGAGAGTGAGTGTTATAAACTTGAACCGTCTTATGTCGAGACTGTTGTAACCCGAGGACCCATGTATCCTTGTCTGTGCCTTCAGATTATTCTAAACTTTTCTCAGACTTTTTCTTTCATTAGGAAAGCTGTGGTGATTAAGAAAGACAATGATAAAGCACACCTGATAAGCCTATCCCACAATGTGATAGTGTTGAAATTTGTGTCACCTCAATAACTCTGAAGCGTGGAAAACTGTTAAGAACTATTACTGCAGAGTGAATTTACCAGCTTATCATTGAGGGATAGTATACCTTGAAAATATATAAATTCATTTTCTGTTTTAATCTTAGAAAAAATGAGCTATTTAGCTTACTGAAAAAAAAATGAACCAGTTTCAGGTGAGAAAGATGTGTCATTGAGTAAATCTACAAGTACTGTCTGCCTATATGATTTAATCACATTGACTAAATTAGCACTTTGTAATCATTTGATTTGTAACAAGAAAACACAACCTTCATGCTTTCAGTTTTGTTCCTATCAGCTCTAAGTCAGTTTGGAAGTGAGATTAGTAGAGCTGTCCCAGAGGACTGGAATTTTGTAACAAACTCTGCTCTAATGAAGAGGAAATTTACACCTCTCAGTGGAATTATTTATCTAGCAGAGAATCAGAAATTCCATGTCACAATGTGAACTCTTTACCCATCACTAATAATGCTTTTTATCCAGCCATGTAACAGTGAGAAATCCCATAATGCACAGGAACAAGGAGGAGGAGAACAGAGGTTGACACATTATTCCTAACCCTTAGCTTATTTTTGCTGTATCTTTATCAAAACCAATGTTATGCCAAAATGCACTCTTTATCTTCTAAAATAACATCCGATATTTTTTAGCATATCAGATTTTCTTATTGCAACTATATCTAACTAGTTTAAATTTAGTCAAAATTTGAGGGTGAAGTGAGAACAGATTTTATGTAATCTAACCAGAGTACTGAGTTATGGGAAAACTTAGGTTTGAAATTGCCTAGGCTTGACTCCAAAGACTGTCATGGTTAGGATAAGAAAAAGAAAAAAAAAATCAAGTAACTACTTCCATCTTTTTTTAATTGAATTTATTGTGGTGATACTAACAAATTATATAGGTTTCAGGTGAACAAGTCTACAACACATCATCTGTACATTTTATTGTATGTTTACCACTAGTCAAGTTTCCTTCCATCATTATTTACCAGCTCTCATTTATTCTCTTCTGGGTCTCCCTCATAAGTAGACAAAACTATGCTTTATGCTGACAAAGAACAATAACTAAGCTCCTGGCTGCTAGATCTTTTGTGATCGCCATGGACATTCTCTTTCCCCTTCTAGACACACTCTCCAACCCTCTGTCCTTGCTCCGCTTCATCCTCTTCAAACTATGCTGATCAGCCTTTTTACTTTCTTGTTAAATATTTCTATCACTTAGAAAAGTATAACTAGTAACATAAATAATACTTGTTTGCCATTATATTGTTATATCAAATCTTAATATATTTTTCTATATTTGCTACAGATTTTTATTTTACTTAAGGAAAAAGAGATATTATAGTTACATCTGAGGTCCCCTATGTAATCTTTTTCAATCACATCCAATTTCTTTCTTTCTTTCTTTCTAGACATAGTGTCAATCCTAATTTTTTTTCATTTCCAAACATACATTTCATCTTATTCTTACTGATTTATAAATCAGTAAGCACATATAAGGTTGCTTTTGAATTTTTATTCTTCATAGAAATGGAATTAACCTTTTTATATTTGGCAAGTTATTTTTGTTGTTTATTTAAAATTGTTCTTGTAATTCATTATTGTTGATAACTGAATTCTAGTTTATTCATCTTAAATATGAATAGCATTTTATTGTGTTAATATAACACAATATATCTATCCATTATTCTGTTATGAGTATTGGGTTGTTTTTATATTTTCAGTATTGTCAACATTAGGGCAATGAAATTCTTCTTCATGTCTCCTTGTGAGCAAGGAGTTAGACTAAAAACCTAAAACTGGAATTGCATATATGAAGGCATGAAAATCTCCACATTTATGTGATTTGGCTAAACTGCTTTCCATGTAGAAAATCACCAAGAGTGTATGAGTTTTTCTCCCACAATACTTGGTTTTATCAAAGAACTTATTTTTTTCAAATTTAATAACTTGAATTGTCATTTAAGCATCATTCTTATGCTTTTCTTTCAGAAGACTTTCTTGGACATCACTTCTTTCAGGATAGCCAAAAACTAAATGTATTGCTCTTCTTATGTGCTCACATGTGGTTCAAATCAGCACTTTGAATATTGCATTAGAGTAACCTGTTCATATATCATTCTCCCCATCTTCACTCTTAGCTTCATAAAGAAAAGTATTGTATATGTATATATTTTTTTCTTATTCTATATCTAATGTCATGATAAATATTATTGAATTAGTAGATTCATGAGGGAGAAATCCCAAAGAAAAACTAATATGAAATTAGCTTCTTAGAAATTTCTTTTAGATATAAAGTTGTCACAGTGCTTAAGGCTAAGAAAAGTGGATTCAATTACAAAACAATCCTCCTATTGGAAACCTTTTATCTAGGATACCAGTCCATGTATATATAACCTATACTGAGAAATGTGTAGAAATGACTCAACCAGGAAAACTAGCTAATGAATTTACCATAGTTTTTCCAAGATAATATGTTATGTGACTTATTTATTTATTTTTTATTTTGGTAAAACAAAATGGAAATATATTGCAACATGATAGCATATTTAGTTTTTAAAGCTAAAAGGCATAGCTATTTTTCTCTTCTTCTTTTCGTTCAGATTTTTGAGATGTACAATGATCAAAATACCGGTCATTAACATACTGACAAGAAGACCTACTCCTAAGGGAAGTCATTAAAGTGCTGCCATTGCTTAATGTCACTTGAGGTGTAAGCAAGTTATGAGTTATTCCTAGTGGACTACAGGCCTGGAGAGTCAGAAAACTTACTAATTAAGATGGATTGCTTTATTTGCTATCATATGTATCATTTTCAATTTTTTCTATTACAAGAAGCTAGTCAATCCAAAATAGTTTAAAAATCATGTAGAATCAAGCAGACTTTAAAAATCTAACAGAAATAAAGAATACATGGTATTATAAATTAAGTCAACAATGCCTTTTATTTTTAGGTGAAAGCAAATCTATCCATTTAGGATGTAATAAAGCATATTTTCTGATTTTAACCTTAGCCTTAAAAGAATAGTAACTGCATTAGCTTAGAAAGATGTTTCATTGTAAACCATAGTCATATTTTCAAGGCAACTTGGCCAAAGTTAAATTGACCACACCTAAGATTCTAGCTAATCCTTAGAATAATATAGTTTGGTAAAAGGAGAAATGGCCTTGGAGAAAGACCTTGTGGATTGATTTTCCCCTACACTCTCCTGTCATGCCTTCATCTATGAAATGAATGGACTTGAAGGCTGAGGCCCAGGACCACATAGGGGTCCTTGTTCTAGCAGACTGTCTTTTCTGTAAGACAATCTTATAAGACACACAAAACATCTTGCAAATTATCAGTTACTCTAATATTAATACTTTAATATTTTAGAGTAACTGATATTTTAATCAAGTTCAAGAAAATAATTAGCTTCAGCAAATATGTCACTATGGAGGTTAGGATTATGGGATGGTCACTGTTTTGTTCTTGTTGTTGTTGTTATTTAGTACATGGTAAAAAGTTTTTTGGAAACAATTTCTTATTAATTCATATTCTTACATAACTGAAAGAAATATATGAGTTAATTACAGTGCAGAGAGGTACTAGTCTTTCTAAGAAAAATAAATAGAAAAACCAAGAGTGCTTCTTGACCTCTGAATCTTTTCTCCATATGTTTCCTGACAAGTTTTCACTACTGTGTTATGGTAATTATTTAGAAATGCTTCTTTTGTCAAACAGAGAAGGTGAGATGATATGTTTTGAAGTTGCTGGGTGTAATAATTGAAAAAATCAGTTTTTACTGGTCACGTCAATACATTGGATATACTACTTCTTTATCGTTTAAAAAGAAGCACAGGGCTCATGCTAGTCAGTATTACTTTTCAATATTTATCTGACTAACATTGACTTTTCCAGAACTCTGTTGTAACCTGTTCCACAAACTGCATATTCCCATTCAACAAGAATTGGGACAGGGGTTCAATGATTTATTACAATGGGATATAGTACAGTATATGGAAATATATATAGGCTTAGTGGTGAAAACTTCATGAGAAAAAAAAATACTGTCTCATTTATATAATATGCCAGGAACAGAACACTATTCACAGAGGAATTCTACAGCAGACTAAATAAAATACATAAATTAATTTTTTCAAGGTAAGAAAAAAGGAAGCCCTCTTCATGAGTGGCCTACATCACAGCATGCTAGCAAACTTCAACCTCCCCTGACAAATAAGAATTAGCAGGGACAAGTTTATCCAAACAGTGTACCACCAGTGAACCCATATGGATAGAAAAAGTGCCAAATTACTTTGGAAAGTAGCATCATACCCACCGATTAAGTAAAAGATAATTTGCATTCTAGCTTTTTGGCTTCAAATGTTGAATTCATTTACTACTCCAATAATCAGATGACCAGTACTAGGAAAAGTCACTTTAGTTCAAAGCACTGGTTTGCATTTTTATGAATATTAACTTTGGGAAAGAATTATATATAAATCTAAGCAAATATTTACCTGCACAGGTTTCATTGGATTCATCTTCATTGCTCCCACAATCATTAGCTCCATCACAAAGCCATCGCTTGGGAATACAGCGATTATTCTTGCATTTAAACTGATCATCAGGACAGCTATGATTGACTGAGGTAGAGTTGAAAGGAGAGGAAAAGAAATTTTATTCACAAAAACCTGGACAAAATTATTATTATTTTAAGTAGAAGTTATGAAAAAAATTACAGTAATTATGATATTAGAGTACAATAAATGGCATAGCTTCATTCATTCAGTGTTATATAGTTGTTAATCTATTTATATTCTAGGGTCTGTTAAAATGTAATAATTTTACAGAAGACATCAAGTAATTAAATCTCATATAATATAAACATACTTATTTTTTATATCTTCACTAAAATCAATTGTATCACTCTTTGTTTTCCAAGACCTTAACACAAAAAGTGACTCAATTTCAGAATATTTGTACCAAAATCATTTAAAATTAACCTCACATTATAATGTAAAATATAATAGAGTTATCAAACAAATCACATAGATCAAAAATATTTCTTTTAAATCACACATTTACTCAATGAGTTCTTGAAATATTTAATAAACCTATTTTTGTTATGCTTTGTTCAATGTTTCTTAGGACTAGAAGTAAAACACAGGGGGAAAATGCATCACTTATGACCTAGAATTGGCTGAATATTAAATCCTGCATAATTTTAATAACAAAAATGATAAATATTTTCCACTTTAGTATAAACAAACATGCAACCACAAAATATACCAAGGACAAGACCAAACCACATAGGGGAAGCTGTTCACAGCTAAGCATTAAACCTCCAACATCTAAGCACAACAGGAAAACAACTTAAAGTTAAGCTTTTGTGATTACTGTTCCTGCATTCTGGAGGCTAAATTTCTAACTGAATTGGTATGCTCTTCTAAATTTGTTTCATGACTTCCACATTCCTTATACATAATTTTTCTAAAGCTCAGTAGTTGCACTTGTGTATAATAAAAATACATTTTGGTATTAATATTACTTAGATTTTTAAAAAGAAATAGCTGTTTTACCATGCTGTTGCATAGTAAATATATGCCTTTTCAGTCAGTTTCTACAAAACACTATTTCTTTAAAGTAGCTTTGATGATAAATTGATTTTTATCACTTTCTAGAACATTTTTATTCATGTGTATATTTTAAAATGTGGAAAAGCTTTATGTCTTCTGGCATTTGAGCATACTAACATTTTCTGCTCACTTCAGAAACTTTAGCAAGAATAGCTACTCATGAGAATAAAAGTCATCCAATATATTAGCAGGTGAACATCTTAAAGTACCAAGATATGAGTAAGCATTTCATTGAAGCTTGATCAAGGGCCTTTGCAACTTTCATCAGTGATGTAAAGCAGAGTTCAAAAAGAAGGAGCAGATATAATCCATAATCTTGTGAACTGGAGTAAAAAAGTTAAAGAAATAGAGTGATAACAGAATTAAGGTCAAAGCTTCTGAGCACTTAAAATCTAAAATAATCTTTTGAAATAAATGATATATTCTTGAATATTAACCATGGGACCCCAGAAATATAATGCTGCTCAGAATTTCTGAAATGCTTTAGAGATGACACCATACTGCTGGAAGCAGTCCAGGGATAATCAGGTTTTTGCTGCCCCGTTTATTTAGTCACTTATTTGTCCATACGCTAGGGGCTTTGCTACATTCAAAAAAGATGCTACAACATAATGTGTCTCCTCACAAACAAATTCACCTATTAGAAGCACCATATAAGTAAGCATATAATTGCAATTTTCTGTGGACACTACCAAATAAAGTTATATATATATATATATAAAGGAGATGTTTAACTCCAACTGAGCTATATTGAGGACACTTTTTTGGTGTTCAAAAGAGACCTATGGAAATAATGGAAAATGATTGAAAATTCTATAGCTAGAAATAGAACGATGTCACAGAGAAGAGAAAATAACATAATTTGGAAATCTACTTGTACTTCAACTTGATAAGAACAGAGAGGTTAAGTGGATGCTAGATAGACATTTAAGGTTAAAAATGTAAAGCTGATACAGAACAGTAAGTGCCTTAATATGTGAGTCAATGAATTTTAGAATTTAACTTCTTGATTATACAGTTATTTAAATATCAAGATTATATTTCAGTATATAAATGTCATTCAGGAACGAGTATGGAAAGTGGACTTTAGTTAAGGGAGAAATTCTGGCAGGAATAATAGCAGTAACTTGTAATCTAAGATATGAGCCTAATTAAGCTAGTAAAAATTGAGAGGAGATAAAGATGAAAAATTAATTATTCAGAAGGTAAAAGAGAGATTTATTGATAGAATTGAATTTGGACCATGAGTCAATTAGAAGACTCCAGAAAAAGCCCATGACATAGCCTTGGGTGATGAAGTAGAACATGATGAAAATAAGAAAAAAAGTACTGACAAGTAATTGTAACACTACAATTCATAGTACAAATATAATGCACTTGTATGTTCATAAAGAAAACAAGTTTTTCTGTTAGTTGATGGAAAGAAGAATTTCACAAACAGCAGCATGGAACTAAAGAATTAAAGCATGTCTGTTCTTATGAAATATTTGAGCTCTGCACTGGCACTGATTACATGAAAAGTTGATATGGTGGGAGCATTCATTAAAACCATTAATACACAGTGAGTCTGAAGAAATGAGGCAATTAATTTAATCAATAAATAATAGATTATTTCTGTATAAACAAGTAGAAAAAAACATCCTTTACTCAGATAAAAATGCTCCTTCCACTCCAAAACTTTTGGCTAATTGTATCAGCTTTTTAATATTATATTTGTAGGTTCATACTTTACAGTATAGCTATTAATAGGTTTGAAAATAAAAATGTATAAAGTTGCATTCAGAGTTCACATTTAAAAAATTAAAAGAAAACAGTGCTATCTTTATGTATTAATGACAATTGAGGTATTATGTATTTATTCAAAGTTCAAAAATATTTTTAAAGTCCGTGTTCTTGGGGTTTTATACCAAAGCATAGATAGTTTCATGATAGATGTACAGACTATATTAAGATGTTAATTCTTAACAATGTATCTTTAAAACTTTATTTCTGTGTTCCTGATTTTAAAAAAAGAAAAAAGAAAAATAGAATCATCAATTAACTCAAAATTAGTTCAGCCACTTAACCCTGGTCATGTCTTTAAGTGAAAGAAACATTTAAATATATTTAAGTCAACTCAAGAAAGGAAAGATACATATATCCAGTACACACCTCTCTTGCCTTATATAAAAATGTGTTTATCACTCAAAACCATTTAGGTAGTGACTATAATCAAATGTATTCTCAAAACATTATTTTATGTGGTTTTCAAAATGTTTTCCTTCTGTGTGTGTGGGCCATTTCCATAGCCCTACAAAAACATAGAGTTATTTCTATTGCAGCAAATGATAAATTACTAAAAAGAAGGCAAACAGGAGAAAAATCAAACCTTTAATTTCTGAGTATCCTATATGTGTTTTCTACCATGAGCTGAGCCAGTCAGCTTAGGCAGTAACATGTTCCAAACCCATGTCTGTCTCCTTGGCTCTTCTTCACGTCTTATTTGCCCAGGAGTAATGGAGTGAATCGAGACTTCTGTACCCGTAATTTTGTCTGAGGGTGCTTAAATTGATTGCACACACATTAAAATTCAGAGATCTGCACACCATGGTGTGGTGGCACTAATTGAACAAATAGGAGATAACTTTTGAAGCAACCAGAATTACAACATTAAAGATGGGGAAAAATGAGACAACCAGTTCTTTAAAACTAAACAAAGGAGGTACTCTAAGGTCTAATCTCTAACTAAATGGATCACAGAAAGCAAAACAAAACAAAAAAACTTCAATCTGCACCGAAGACATTTTTAAATTTTCACAAACTATTTTCGAAGTTTGCAGACTCAAAAAGTCAGGGAGATTTAATATTACTTGAAGGAGAACATACAGCAATTTTCTGCATCTTCATCACTTCCGTCTAGACAATCATCATCACCATCACATTTCCACCGAGCCTGGATACAATGTCTGTTTTTGCAGCGAAATTCCCCAGCTTTACAAATTTGAGGTAACACTTCTGGATTAACTAGGGTTAAAAAAAAGAGGTGTATGAACACTACTTGCTATATTCAGTTCATTGATGTATAAATGTTTTTATCTCTAAATACTGATATATTTCATTTTAAAGAAAATATGAAAACATGTTAGCATTGTAGTGACTCCAATCACTGGCAATAAGAAAATTTTATGTTTTTCTGATAATAATTATTTTATTAAAGTTTTTAAAGCTTTGTTTTAAACATTCTCATTAAAATAATAATAGCAACAATAATAATATACCATATTGTATTTGTATTGGATTTGTAGTTTTACTTCTTTTTTCTTTAGAGAGGAAGGGATGAAAGAGACAAGGGAACATCAGGCTGCTCTTGTATGTGCCCTAACTGGGGAATCACACTGGCAACCTCCATGCTCTGGGATGATACTCCAACCAATCAAACATTCCGGCCAGAGCTTACTTCTTATTGAATTTTAGAAAGAGAGAGCAAGGGAGAGAAAAGAGAGAGGGAAGGCAAGCATTGTTGTTCCACTCAGTCATGCATTTTTGGTTGATCTTTGTGTGCCCTGACTGGGCATTGAACCCACAACCTTGTTATGGGATGATGCTTTTAATGCACTAGCTAAATGGCCAGGGCATAGGTTTACTTTTTTAAGGGCTTTCATTCATAATTTCAATTGATTGTGATATAAGGTAGGCCTAGAAAAGAATTTCACTACGTCCATCTTATAGAGAAGTATGCCAAAAATTAATGACAGTGCAATGTTAAGGAAGTAGCACACAGCAGTGGAAACCATGTTTACTTTGTGGGTCTGTAAGTGGGAGAAAAATTCAGGTCTGTTTGAGTATTCAAGGAATTATTTAGTTAATCAGAACAATCTCATTATATATCCAAGTTCTCCTCATTGTTTTTCTCCATCTATTCCATGTCCTTTAACTAAACGTCAGGAATTCCATTAATTGGAATTTATTCACAAACTGAAAGTGTTAATATTTTCTGTTCTCCTTAAGCGAATTCAGTGGAGTCTAGAAAGAGAAGGGAACACGTGTCAATGGCTAAAGTAAATGATGTGTGTTTCACAGACTAAAAAGGCATTAAATTATTAAAAACTAGTGTACAGGAAAAGAAAAAGCTGATCTTTCCAGTTGAGTTCTAATAGCTTTAAACTTTATTTTGGATAACTGGTTTGGCCTGATGAACTATCACAAATCTTATATACACTTCAGTAATAAAAGATATTGAGGGGGAAAAAAAGTGTGGCATTTCCAGAACACTTTGTGTCAGCATTCTCTTAATCTTTGTATTTTCCTGCTGCAAAGAATGGAAGAGTAATGTGCCTCTTGGACCATAACTGCAGAGAATCTGCTTCAGAGAATTATGCAGTGAGCACAGCATCTGGGCTTGTGGGACCAGCAGAAAAAAAGCTTCCTTATAAATTCAAGTTCTTATTTAAGGCCTCGGGGGTAAAAAATAATTAGAATGGTAAATGAAATACTCAGTTAGAACAAAGGTAGTCCAGAGTTTCTTCTGCCCCCACCTTCATCAGCAGACACTGTGTATAGGAACTATCAGTCATTTTTCCTCCCGTTTAATCATTTTCAAAAACAAATGTTGTAGCAGCAATTTCTCTAATGATGTCATTGCTGTAAGGCCACTTGAAAGAAATGCATATCGTGTTGTGTGTGTCATAGTGCAAAATAGAGAATGGCAACAATATAAAAATGAAAAATGAAGATTACTGGGTCTCCCATTCAACCCTACAGTGACTTTTTATGGTGGCCACTGAGAGTAAGGATGGGAACGACAAGAAAGCAAAAGTGCACCCTGGGATATGTCTATCTCGAGGATCAAGCTTCTCTCTCAAAATCAGTAGCACTGATCACTAATAATATGCACATATTCCTTATTTTGAACTTCAAGTCCACTCAGACTCTAGTACTTCTAAGGGTAATATAGTTTCTTCTTTTGAATCCATATAAGCTCAGTTTTAAACTGGGCACTTAACAAATTGTAGTTGATTAATTTTTTCTCTGTAATTATTAACCCTAACAGTCTCTCAGAGTTTAGTTTTAATGCCAGTAGATAAGAAAAGTAATGTGGAATGTAATCAGCTTACTCTTCCATGTAAGTCCTGCTTTAAGATTTTCTCTACTCTCCCTATAGCTGACTTCAAAAAATGCCAATTCTATTGTTTCATATTATAAGGATTGAAAAATCAAAACAACACTGATTCTTTTCTGATAACAATCCCACCAATTTAGAAAGTTTTGTTTTACTGTTTGTTTGTTGGTTTTGTTGTTAATGGAACAACAACCCACTCCACATCAAAGATATAGAGATGTCTAATTAATATTTGACAATCAATCTTGATATAAGATCTTTAAGTCTATTAAGTGCTCAAATGTTTTTCAAGTGATATTTATATCATTATGGAATGAGTGCAAATAGGCTGATTTTCCGAGCTTATTTTAACCATGGTTTCAAATATACATAGGTAGCTGTTATTTTTAAAGGACATTTTTTAATACAAAGGTAAAAATTTTCAAAAAATGATAATAACAATGTATAAAGTTTCATTTTTATTTTTTATAACAAATTATAAGCAATTGCTTGAAAATGAGTAGAGCTAACATCTTGAGATTATTTTATCCTTTTTATATTTACTGCTTTTGATGGATCTACATCAATGTTATTAATATAGACAAATATCACTGTCATAGCAGTTAGATTTTAACAACAACTATAATGAAACATATAAAAATGTCTTTGATGTTTTTAAAGTTTGGCCGCAATTCTTCTGAGACCTCTAATTTGCTGAATAAGAGACATTTGCCCATGGTGTAAGATTTTATTGTGGATATTTTTTTTCAAGGATGCTTATACAGCATTGGAAGACATAGACAGTACCTCCTTCAAGACCAGAGAGCAGGTTTTTCTTGACCAGGAAAGTAAATATGATTTGGGGTTGGGATGGGACCAAGGGAACCAAAGTGAACTTTAAACTTATGCTGCTTGCTGTGCCATGAGTAATAAAATCCTTGGTATCTGATCCAGAAATTGTGTGTCTCCTCTTAGAATTTATGAAACTCTCTGGCTGACTAAGGTTAGCTTGCAACTAGGGTAATATTTCAGACCTTTCACAATTCTTGACATAAGAGTAAACAATTTTTATTTTAAAATATGGGGAACTTATAACCAAAGTTTCCAGGACATATGGCATCATTAGTTTATTCTAGCCCTAACCCAAGTCTTCCAGATGCAATCAATAGTTATATCAACAAAAAATTGTTATCAGTGCTGAATATCAGATTTTTTCAGATTCATAAATATAGAATATGGGCTATATTTAAACTAACAATGTCCATTATCAAGAAAATATTTAAGCCTGATGGGTGGTGGTGCAGTGGATAGAGCATCGACCTGGGATGTCGAGGAGCCAAGTTTGAAACCCCAAGATCACCAGCTTGAACATGGGATTATAGACATGATCCCATGGTCCTGGCTTGAAGCCCAAAGTCGCTGGTTTGAGCCCAAGGTCACTGGTTTAAGCAAGAGGTCACTAGATTGGCTGGCAGTCTCCAGTCAAAAGCACATATGAGATGTAATCAATGAACTAAAGTGGCACAACTATGAGCTGATGCTTCTCATCTCTCATCCTGTCTCTAACCCCCCCCCTCTCTCTCACACACACAAACACAACTGTAATGTGATAGGTGATAATATGAGTAAAATGGCAGTTTAGACATCAGGACGCTGATGATGTGTTGTTGAGTTGTACACTTGAATCCTGTACAATTTTATTAATCAAGGTAACCTCAACAAATTTAATTAAAAAAGAGATAACACAATAGAGTGTACAGACATATGTTGTAGAATTGGGAACCTGAAACCTGTATAATTATGGGAACTAGTGTCACCCCTATAAAAATATAAAGAAAAAAATCAAAATAACTAAAATAAAAATAAAGGGAGAAAAGCATCCCCATACAAATGTAGTACTATTTAAGATTTGAATGTGAGAAAAACATGATGAAAATAATTTTGTTTTTCATTTGGAACTGAATGGAAGTTCCTCAGACAGTAAGAGGGAGAAAAAGGCATAGTCTTTTTCTGAGCATTGACTTAACTGTGTGGAATTGAGGAGCAATGTCACCTGTCAAAGCATCCTAGGTGATGACCAGGCAATCTACAACAGCTGATGACCAAGTAATCTACTGCCTTTTATAAGAATCAACGAGATTATGAAGTAAGTATATTTGTCATTACATAAGACAGACAATAATACCAATAAAAATAAGAATAGTATCTCAATGCCTTGTAAAAACTTCTATAAAGAAGTTTTCCCTTGAGATTCTTGAATATAGGAAGGACAATGTTACATAGAGAACAAAAGAATGCCTACAATAGAACCAAGTATAGATTACATGTTCCAAAATAGTTGTTGCTTGACTTATCAGAATTAACAGAGATTGATAATTCTACATTGCAGCCATTAGAATAATAAAAAATTCTATCTCTGAGAGCTGTATAAATATGTCAGGGAAGTAGTTCCACTTCAACTAACTCATCAGCTAATGTTATTTTCCCATCACCCAAAAACATGAATGAAATAAGTTTATTTTAGGGGAAAACAAAGATTACTATGGTAAAGTTCCCCTACAAACAAAAATTGAACATAAAGGCAAAGCTCCAAGTTGCCACTTTGTTCTAATATTTAATAACACTAAACCTTAATAACACATGGGTGTTTAGGGACAGCCATAAATTGTTTTCAGTATATCTACAATAGTTAGAATTGCAAATTTGTGCTTTACACTGTGAATTTGAAAACTGATGTAAAACTTGTAATTCTATAGCCAGGGTCATTTCTAGTAAAAATATTAGAACATGATCACACCAGTAAAAAACTGAGAATATACTGCTCACAAAAATTAGGGGATATTTCAAAAATGAATATGAAGCTAGAAAATATCCCCTAATTTTTGTAAGCAGTATAAATAATTCACTAATTTAATCAAAATAAAAAATAAAATTACATGAATCATGACATGCCTACCAAAAAACTGCACATTCTCAAACATCTTATACACGTGCTATTAGAGTATTAAAATCAGGCCCCCATATGACTCTTCAGTATATTACAAAGGGAAGTATGAATTCTAGAATTAAGTTTCTTTGGTAACAACTGGTAGTTTGATTGCTGAAGTTTACATCCAGATGCTAAAGGAGTAAAGACAAAAAAAAAACACCTTAGGAATGACCTTTTATTTTATGTTAGTTTTAAATCATCTCAGATTTATATTTCATCCCAGCAACTGGACTTAACACACATGTTCCTGACATTGTTCTACTAAGCTTTGGTACCCATGAACAAGTGCCTATGTTTCTAACTTTACTTTTCCTACTCTCAATTCATGTTTTGTTGTTGATTATTATCAAAATTATAACTTGGTCTAAAGCATTAGTTCCAGTACATATAATAAAATGAAGACTCTGGCTGGTTGGCTCAGTGGTAGAGCACTTACCTGCCATGTGGAAGTCCTGGGTTCAATTCCTGGTCAGAGCACACCGAAGAAGCTATCATCTGCTTCTCTCCCCTTTACCTCCCCTTTCTCTCTCCCTCCTGCAGCCATGGCTCAATTGATTTGAGCATGTTGGCCCAATGCTGACGATGGCTCCATGGATCCTCTGCCTCAGGTGCTAAAAATAGCTCAGTTATGAGCATGGCCCCAGATGGGAGAGCATCGGCCCAAGATGGGGGTTGGGGGTGGATCCTGGTCAGGGCACATGCAGGAGTCTGTCCCTGTATCTCCCCTCCTCTCAAAAAAAAAGAAAGAGAAGAATGTCCTCCTATGGCCTCTATAAGTCTCACATTAGAACATGTTTATTTGTTTAATTAATTTTTGTTCTTCATTTGGGAAGTACAGATTTTCTAACTGTCCTTTCATTTGAGCAGGAAGAGAGAAGACCCTGAAAGAAAACTTCAAGTTGTAGTTTGTTGGATGCCTTTATATAAGCTTCTTTATACAGGAAAGCAGTATGAAAAATACTGCTATGGTTTTTGAATATTCTCCTTTAGATCATACCAAGATGACCTTTCATAAGAAAGAGTGGTCTTCTGAGCAGCCAACCTAAGTGGTACATAATCTTTTGTGGGTTCCTATGCAGAGAAGGCCATAAATATTCATCTAGATGGGGCTTCTAAACTTTTTATAGCCTTAAACTTTCTACTGCACATTATATTGCATATATCCTAGAACATAAGGTCTGTCACCCCTGAACAGATAAATGGCTCAGCCATAGTGAAGCACTGTTTTTGACAGAGTAATATATCTGGTATTCCAGAAGGTGAGGAAGGTCACAGAGTACCACTGACACATAATTGTGCAATGCTACCCTTGGATGACCAATATTTTGCAATGCTTAAATTGCTCTCTTGGGAGTAAGACATGCTGGAAAGTTCTCTTTTCTTTCAGGCCACTTAAAGAGGCATTTAGAGAATTACTATCTCATTACTTAGGCAAAATTATCCTACTAATTTAAAAAATACAGTAACAATCGTTTTTAGGAACATATTGTACTTTCTTGAATGTGCTCATTTCCTAACATTGTTTGTCGTGATTTAAACCACAAAGGTGTCAAGATAAATAAAATCACTTGACAATTGATCAATACAGTTTTACATATGCTTTTCTGTATGCTACACCTTTCATTTCCTCATTAGCAAACTAAGACTAACATATATCATAGAAAATACTCACAATTAAATGAATAAGAACTGAAATAATTAATATAAAAACCCTCAGTTCTTTGCAAGAAATTATTTACTATGTTTATTTACTATGTTGTTTCTCTTGATTTTTTCCATGACATTTGAAAGAAACCTATAAAAGTTGAATAATATATTAAAGATAGTAAAATTTTTAACAATCAAATGCAACAATTTATTTATTTTTTTCATTTTAGAGAGGAGAGAGAAAGACAGAAAGAAGGGGGAGGAGCAGGAAGCATCAACTCTCATAAGTGCCTTGACCAGGCAAGCCCAGGGTTTTAAACTGGCGACTTCAGCGTTTCCAAGTCGAAGCTTCATCCACTGTGCCAACACAGGTCAGGCAACAATTTCTTAATAATAACTCTCCTGTTTTTGTTAATTTTACATTGTCTAATATAGCAGGAATAGATGAAATAATTTTCTTTCTTAACTCCTTGCATTGAGTTTATTTATAGAAAAATAATCAGTGATCAACATTTTTCTATTTAAAAATTGATATAGGTAGAAGTATGCCAACTCATAAGGAATCCATAACTTTTTAATAGGGCATGAGAATGAAAGAAATATAATATGGAGGCCATTGGTCCAGATAATTATAAATGATAAAAATAAAATAAATGAATTTCAAGCTGAAAAATACACAACTAGATATTAGTAATGGATGTATATCTGCCCCCTCCAACTTCCCAGTATGAAAACAAAATGAAGAGTAAAAACTCACAGGACCCTGAGAATTCAACTTCTTGATCATTCTATGGATGTTATCTTAAGGAATTTTTTCAAAAGCAATAGGACAAGATTTAACTATTTTGTGTGTGTGGAGGAGAGTAGGGCGCAGGAAGAGAGACAGAGAGACAGGAACATCAAGCTATTCCTGTATCTTCTCTTACCAGGGATCAAACTCATTTAAATATTCATTCAGAAAACTCTCTAAGTAATACCACTAGCAATCTAACACATTAAGGATCTTTAGGTAGGAGAAAAGACCCTTTGTTACTACAGTTCTGATAGTAAGGTCTAGGCCTACAGAAGAAAAAAAAAAAAAAGAGCTACTTACAACGCTACCTCCCATCCTTGAGAAGAAGGCTGGGGGTAAAACAAAGACAAAATGAGACCTGATAGGGGTCTATAAATGTTATTCTGAACATGCCTGTGTGTATGTGCAATTCATCAGCTCAAAACATCAGAATGATTCAGCTGTGATAGCAAATAATCTCATTTTATACCAGGAAAATAATTTTATTTGAATCTATAGTAGAAACAAACAAAAGATAACTTAAGAAATATACACATTAATGTATCAGGCAATTGGACAAACTTATATTGTTCAAAGCAAAGCTTAATCCCTCTCTATTGACAAATTATAGATCTTGATAGATCTCTTCTGGTAATGAATAAACAACAAGAAAATAGGAGTTGTAAATAATATCACAGAACAAAGGAAGGGAGAATACCTGGTGACTCAAAGAAAGTATATCTCAGAAAATTATTTTCTACAGAAATTGTCTTATGGGTAATGTTGGACCAATAAATATATTATGCTCACTTTGTTAAATATGGCACTGCCCACGTGGAAGCCCATCGCCCAGGTGATTGCTTGGGGTGGGCGTGATTATGTTAAAATGTATGTGGGGAACAGGCTGTAAGCAGGCCTGGTTGTTATAGCCCAAGGCTTAGTTTCAAGACTAAGCCTTTCCCACCCTTTCTGATGTAGGATGGTACACTCTCATGAGGAATCCCATTATGCCTCAGATAAGTGGCTTTGTATGAGAGACTTTTTTGTTTGTGTATTGGATTAAAGGTTTTGAATCTACATTATAAAGTGGGGCAGACTGGTAGCTTGCTCTCTCTTGGTTCCTGAGATTAGCATTAGAGAGGAGAGCAGAGAAAGGTCATGTGGAGGAGACCAGGAGAAGCAGCCATGATGGTGTAATGCTAAAGGAGAAGCCAGTTTGTGCAGAGAGAAGTAGATGGGGAACAGAGTTGAATTAAGTCTGGTGAGCTAGAAACCCTTGATTCTAGGAAACTCGGATAAGTCAGTGGCTTTGTGAGCACTGAATGAGTGGGTTTTGGAGCCCAGTGTATGTTTTTACTTGCCCGCTGGGTGCAAGCTAGGATTAAAGATTATGACCCACTAGTTCTTGGCTCCGTTGTTTCATTACCGTCAGTCTGAATCTAATGTGAACCTGCATGGGCCAGGTGGATGTGGTTGTGGCCGCAGCTACTGGCTTTACAGGCAATTTTTTAAAAATCCTGATAATGGAATAAAACTTTGCCCAGAGGCAGAATTCATACTTGTGTTCTGAAGTATATTTTCCCAGAGTAGAATTTAAAAATCTGTAATTTTGAAGAAAATTTTTGTTTAGCCAAGATTGATATTCTGAAGAATGGCTATTCATATGTACAGGCTAAGGAGACATATTTGAGACACACAAGAACTCCCCAGTGTACATTCTTTGAATTCTTCTTGAAGAAGTCACTTCAAGATGTACTCCATCTATCTTATACAATAGTGAATCTCTTAACAAATAAACAATAGGGAATGAAAAGTTTGAGTACTGAGCAATACCACTAGTAAAGCACTGACCAGGTCTAAAACAATTTTTTTTGTAAAATTGATCAATAAGATAATGATGGATGTCAAAACATTTTTATAAAGACACTTACAGTTTTATTATTCAAAATAATATTCCTTGTCAAAAATCCTAAGTTATAATAAGACTGAAATTGAGAAAGATAAAGAGAGCTATATAAAGAAGCTAAAGCTTTTATCTTAAATAGTTACATCTAAAATTAATGAAAACAGAATTTAAAATTGGTGGTATTACTTCAAATGCTTACAGAAGATGTAAGAAACTGATTATAGAGTATATGGTAAAATACAGAAAGAATCATAAATAGTAAAGAGATAGTCTATAATGAAGCAGAAGTAATATCCAACATCAAGAAGGAAAAAGGGATTAATGGTGTATACATCATGATAGAGGGTCACGTTTACAAAGACTATTTAGTTACATGATAAGGTGCTTATGCTCATATTAAGTGAAAATAAAAGGGAAAATAAATTACACTGTAGTATAATCCAAAATTTATAAAGTACAAGTAATTGGGGTCAGTCTCCAAAATGAAATAACTTGTGGTCTAAATTCCCAATATTCCACTTACTTATTGGTTAAACTTTGAAAAGTTGTTAACCTTCAGTCTAAATTTTAAATCATAAAACAAAATAGTCATTGCATCTTCCTTACATGATTACTGTAAGAAGTAATGAGAATCATAAAAATTTATTAAAAATGTCACATCCAATATAAGAATTCAATAAATGTTTTCTGTCATTATTATAGTAGTAGAAAAAAATAATAACTTCCAGAAATATATAATTATAAAGAATCACATCAAAATGTCTTACTACTTTATTGCAAATTAGTGGCATTATGGGTGGATTTTTCACTTTCATTTGTTTAATATTTCTCAAATATTATTACTTATTAAATTAGATTTAAAAATCCCTTATCTACATGATTTCTTATTTAGAAGAAATGAGAATTTACAGATAAGCTGAAATCTTTATTATATTTATTATCCTTTTGCCGTCCAGAGACAATCATTATAACTAATAGAATAAATACATGAAATAGTTATTTAATAACTTGTGATGGTTAATTTTATATATCAAGTTGACTAGGCAATAGAATACCTAGATATTTGGTTAAACAAGTATCTGGGAGTGTCCTGAGAACATTTTAGGTGAGGTTAACATTTGAATCAACAGACTAAGTTAAAGTATTATATATCACCCTTCCTAATGTGGAGATGGGTGGCTCCTTGGCTCAGTTGAAAGCCTAGGAGAACAAATAGGTTTACCTTCCTGTAAGAAATTCTTCCTGTATGACTTGAACTGTGACTTTTTTTCTTTTCCTGCCTTCCCTTCATACTGAAATGTTGACTCTTCCTGGGCCTCAAGGCTACCAGAATTCAGCCTGGAGCTACACAACTGGTGCTCCTGAGATTTCAGTTTTCTGACTGCAGCTCTGGGGGACATGTCATTCTCCATAATTGTATAAGCCATTTTTTTTTTAAGTGAGAGGAGAGGAGATAGTGAAACAGACACCTGCATACTGCTCCAACCGGGATTCACCCAGGAAACCCGTCTAGAGCCAATGCTTGGACCAAATGAGCCATCCTCAGTGCCCGGGGAAAATGCTAGAACTAAGTGAGCCACTGGCTGCAAGAGGGAAAGAAGGAGTGAAGGAGGAGAGAGAGGGGGGAGAAAAGTAGATGGTCACCTCTCTTCTGTGTTTTGACCGGGAATCAATGCTAGGACCTCCATATACCAGGCCAACACTCTATCCACTGAGTAAACTGGCCAGGTCCTAAACCAATCCTTAAAAAATATTCTCCTTCTCTCTCTCTCTCTCTCTCTCTCTCTCTCTCTCTCTCTCTCTCTCTTCTATTGGTTCTGTTTCTTTGGGGAATCATAAGTATATACAATTCAAGAAGAAATCATTCCAGAAACATGTATATAGTACTCAAAATATGCAGAACATTGTTGCTGTTATTGTTCTTAAGGGACATGATATTTGTAGAGAGGACAAATAAGTATCACATTGTATTAATAAGAGGAGTAAACTGAAGAAGGTCAGCAAAAGTTAATGAAGTGACGTTAATTCAGGTAAATCAATCTGGTTAATTCACTATTTTGATAAAATCTAGACATTTCCTAGACATCTCTTTTTTACTTCCTTCCTTGCCCTTCACCACCAAGTCTAGATAACTGAGTTTACTAAGCTATTTAAAATAATTTAAAGCCTATAGTGTGCATCAACATATCACAATGTAACCAACAATGACACATTTTTTAGTTAAACTGGTGATGCTGAGGTTCCCTTACAATTTCATAAAATATGTATTTTCTTCTGTGGCGTACACTTATTTCTATTCTTTTCTATAGGCAGCAGTGGCAAGATACTCTGTAAAACTTCATGATTATTATTATCCCTTTGTATGTTAGAAATTATTTAGCAATTTTTAGTCTAATAGGAATTACACCTAAGTATTTACCTAAATTTCTCTGTTAGATTTTAATTCTTTTGGTTTCATCTATTTCTAGTATGCAAAGAAAAACGTATCAACAATGAGTGTAACATGAAAAAACACTTACATGTGCAAGTTGTTCCGTTTTCATCTAAAAGTTGATTATCAGCACAAGCACATACTCGGCCTCCTGGAATGGCCAAGCACAATGTACTACAGCCCCCATTATTTACCCGGCACATGTTGTCACCTGAGAGAGGAGTGAATAGAATGTGTCAAAGAATGCTGATTCCATCCAAAGTTAGCCTGTTATTTTTAGACGCATATAGGCATAAATATGTACATATATACACACATATCAACTATATTACATATTCATTAATATGTAATTAATTAATAAATTAATGTGTTCAAGATTTCAGCTAAATCCATAGTGAAATTCAGAAATGTTTGAAAATGCATGATGGGCCATGACCAGTGTGGCTCAGTGGATAGAGCATTGGCCCGGTGTATGGAATTGAATCCTGGTTTCAATTTCCGGACAGTGCACACAATTTCCAATGGTGCAAAAGTGACCATCTGCTTCTCTCCCCCTCCTTCTCCTCATTCTCTCCCTCTTCCCTTCCTGCAGCCAGTGGCTCCACTGGTTTAAGTGTGGCCCCAGGTACTGAGGATAGCTCGTACTGGAGCATTGGCCCTTGATGGGGTTGCCTGTTGGATTCTGGTGGGATCACTGTGGGAGTCTGCATACAGATCTTTGCCTCCTACAGCCAACATGCAGATTGTTCTCATCTACCAGCACATCTGCATGTTGGCTGTAGGAGGCAGAGATCTGTATGCAGTTGGGTTCTAGGAGAGAGGAAAATAGAAAAGAGAGAATGGCATCTGTCTAGGGTAGTTTCCAAGATTAAGAAGTTTGAGTATTTTGGAAAGTAGACCTCCAGTATTTGGAATGTGACTTTGGGTCCCAAGTGAACAGAAAGTAAACAAGCTTGGGAAAAGGGGTGAGATAGTGCTCCCTTCTGTGCAAGGAATGCACTGGCATGTCTGCATTGAGGACACAGAGGAACACAGGCTCTCTGTAAGCCTTAAAAATGAGTAGCCTTGCTGGTTCTTGGAGACTGTGCAACAAACAAGGGAAAGAGTGCTGTCCCGGTGGACCTGAACAGCAGAGGCAGTGATGGGACTTGCACAGACATCAATTAAAGCAGGCACAAGTGGAAATTCATATGTTCATAATTATGAACATATGAGAGACACCATTGCAGATTCAGATCCAATTGAAGCAAAATTTTGAAGGGGCTGGAGATACTGTTTTTTAAAGATGTAGGAAAGAGTAAATAAAATTTAGGTAATCATCATTTTGATGTAATTATTTCTAGAAGTTGAAAAGGCATGGAGAAAGGCATATTTTCTTAGCTATATATATGCAGAATAGTTACAAAGAACTCTGCAACACTAGCAATCTAATTGGTAGGATAAATGTGAGGGTTATTTTATACTATGTTGCATTTTTCAATTTATCAATAAATAACATTTATTTTTTTGGAGGGAGGCAGAGAGAGAGAGAGACAGGAACATAGAGCTGCTCCTGTATGTGCCCTGACCCGGGAATCGATTCAGCAACATCTGAGCTTGGAGCAATGCTACAACTGAGTTATCTGGCCTGGGCTTCAATAAATAACATTTTGATAGTATCAGAAGATATCACTCCAACATTAATAATCAAGAGCTTTTAATTACTCAGAGACATAAAATAATATAATGATTAAAACCATATTGGCAGTTAAGGTGTAAGTACCAAAACCGACACTTTATTTTTATTATTCTAAGAATTAATTTACATGCTTATGTTTATAAAAATACAAAAAGAATAGATTTTAAATCTATAAGGTAGGAAGATAATCTTAGTACAGGCATTTTTCAATAGCAAATACAAAAAAAAAATTTTTTTAGCAGCTTCCAGATATAGATATATTTATTCCTTGACCGTGGAATAAAAATCTAATACTTTGTTTGATGCCTAGTTCTATCTATGTTATGCACATTACATACAGAATTAAATTATATATTAAATACTTTAGTAACATTCAGATTCTGTAAAGTTAGAAATAATAAAAAATAATTTTAGACATATATGAAAAATTTAAAACAATAAGAAAGCATTAAAATATTTTAGAACCTATTTTTATATTAAAAATATATGCTAAGCCTGACCTGTAGTGGCACAGTGGGTAAAGCGTCAACCTGGGAACACTGAGGTCGCCAGTTCAAAACCTTGCACTGGTCTGGTCAAGGCACATATGGGAGTTGATGCTTCTAGCTCCTCCCCCTTTCTCTCTCTCTCTCTCTCTTTCTCTCCCTCACTCTGTGTCTCCTCTCTAAAATGAATAAATAAAAATAAAAAAATTAAAAAAAATAAAATAAAAATAAAATAAAAATATATGCTAAATAAAAATTATTAAATTTAATAGCATGCCTCATACTTATGAATCTTATTAAATACTATCTATATATAATTTATTAGAAATAAATGATCATTATTTTAACTTTTAAATATTCTTTCTTTGAATACTACATATTAAGTGAGAAGAATTGATATTTATCCTGTCATAATAGAAATCTAAACTAATTTAAATAATTCTATATCTCTCATTACAATTTTTTAGATTTTTAAATTTTATTAATTGAACATATGACCAATAGAATACATGTGAATATTTTTGTTGAGTTTCTAGAAGTTTGAAAACCTTTTTAAAAATGTTTTATTGATTTTATTTCATTTTTTATTTTCTAAGTTGAGAGGAGGGTAGATAGACAGGTCCTGCATGTATCCCAGCCGGAGTTCTCCTGGCAACCCCTGTTGGGGCCAAAGCTCTGCCCATCTGGGTCCATGCTTGCAACTGAGCCATTTTTTTTAGCACCTGAGGTGTAGGCTCCACAGAGCCATCCTCAGCATCCAGGCCAATTCACTCAGACCAATTGAGCAATGGCTGTGGTAGGTGAAAACAGAGAGAGAGAGAGAGAGAGAGATGGGGATGGGAAGGGGTCGCTTTTTCTGTATACCTTGACCAGAAATTGAACCTGGGATGTTCATACACTGGGTCACCACTCTATTCACTGAACCACTGGCCAGAGCCTGCAGTTTGTTTTATATTTACCTATTTTTATCAATGTAGTCAAATATCCTAAAAATTTAGACCCAGAGTAGTTTATATAATTTTAATGTATGTCTATTGACTAATTAAAATGATGTTGATCAAGTGTACTTTCTATATTGTATTGCTTGTTTAAAAGATTCAAGTACACTATAAATCTTTAGCCCCATGTAGGCTAACTAGAAAACTTTAACTGATTAATTCAACTAAATTAATGAAAAATAATCAATTTGGCCATATATATTCTATCAGTAAGAACATAATGGTTTCTACAATAAAGACTGTATAAAGAGTTTAGTAATCTGTGATAAGTTTTCATTTTAATGTCTTTTTACTAAAATTTTAAAAAGCACTTTATAAACAAACACGGTTCATCGAAACATAGTACTAAACAATTATGTGTTAATGACATTGGTTTAAGCACCAAATACATTCTTTATGAATAACAGAAAACAATCTTCATATTCCTATCGGGGGAATGTATATTTTGTATTTTGACACATTACTTTTGAATATTTATTTTAAATGTTTGTATACTAGAAAATTTACAAATATATGCTTCCAGATTGTGAAATAGTAAGGACAAATTAATTAACATAAAACACAGGTACTATTCTAATTCTTAGTCTCATAGAATGAATATTTATTCTTTATAAAAATTTTATGAAGAAAGAATTTATCTTTGTTAAATCTTTGTGATATGTCTGAAGTTTACAAAAGAGAGAGTGTCAGGATCTGGATTTAAGCCCAAGTCCAATTTATAGTTAGCTGAGACATGTCTCATCGCATGTGTTGCATTTAATTGATCAACTTTCTAAGCCAACTGGAAGTTTAAAGGAAATGAAAATGTGAAAATGTCATGGAATTTGACTGCAAGGAGTATAGAAATGACATTTAAAATGAACAATTTCTAAAGAGAATAAAAATAGAAAATGTGATTGTATACTGATTGGTGTAATAAAATCCAACAAACTGATGAATATGGAATTAGAGGTACAACAATCTTGAAAACAAGACACCAAAGGAGATGAGAAGGGTTGGGTTGTTCCTTTTCATATTTTTGCCCCTAGTTTAGTATAGACAAATGACAATGGTGGTGGGGGGGGTTAATATGAATTTTACAGAAAATATTACCATTTGATCTATGTAAGCAATTGCTTTATTCTTTATTTTCTGTCCACACTAAAGCATATATACCATATCAAATAATTTCATAAAGATAATTTGACATTTTATTAGCTATTAAAACTTTATATATTTCTCACTTTATGTACTGCCATTATTTAAAAAAATTGCATTTTTATTCCATTGAGGAAATATTTTGGCTGAAATATCTTCAAAAAATTTTATAGCTAGACAACTTCCTAGGGAAAACACATGCACTGAAAAACTCAGAATATAATTTTTATCCTAAATTTATTGAAATAGATGCTCATTAAATGTCCACAGAAATATTTCCATTTGAAACGGAATGACTTTAGATTCATAAAAAAAACATTATACATAATTTACAAAAGGTTTTCTTTGTTTAATACCCAAGTTCTAAGACATGCTATTTGTGGATAGCCTGATAAATATTAATAAATTATGTAGATAAAATAAATATATTACCTGATTTTAATAACATGAATATCATGGTAGATTATTTTACTTATATATCATATAAATAAATTAAATGCTCCTTAAATACACATGAAACTAATCAGATAAAATATATTAAAATACTGTTAAAAATACAATTTTCTTATATAAGGTATTTTATAATATTATCCCTTAATATTCCTTTCCCAAAGTTTTTCTAACTGCTTACAATAGTCTTTAAAAAAATTAAAAATAATATTTTTTTATATTAACTAGCTGATTTCTTCAGTAAGGATGACATCAAAAAGAAAGTGCTTAAAGAAAACCTTCAACTTTACTCAGAATTCTCAGATTTACTCGCTCAGGTTATTTTGGACAATAAAATAATACATTTTTAAAAAGCCAATTTTTTAAAATTTCTTCTTATTTATTCATTTTAGAGAGGAGACACAGAGTGAGAGAGAGAGGGGGGGGGAGGAGCTAGAAGCATCAACTCCCATATGTGCCTTGACCAGACCAGTGCAGGGTTTTGAACTGGTGACCACAGTGTTCCCAGGTCGAGGCTTTATCCACTGCACCACCACAGGTCAGGCAAATAATACATTTTTTATGGCAACAAAGTCCAAGATTTGATTTACTTTGGAGTAAAAATTTTAGTGACACTGTCAAAATAAAACCTTTCTGTAACTACTGTGAAGTATTATTATATAGAAAACTCAGAAGCAATTTTACTTGGTTTTTAATACCTTGTTGCTTTTGTGGATCATAAATCTGAAGCCCAAACAGTGGTGGTCTTTCACGCCTCAGTAATGTTACCTCATTCATCATCAAATCTAGTTGAAAAATGGAACCATTCATATAATCAGTCCAGAACACATAATTCCCATGATGTGACAGTCCAAAGGGGTGGTTCAACTCTTTCCCACTGTAAACAATCTGCAAAATATAAATACATTGTGAACATTCAAAAGTGACCTTTAGAAAAATTACTAAGTATTTAAAGAAAACAGTATTCAAATAGGTGTAACAAATAGTGATTTACGTAATATCTTAACTCATATTTTCTTCCAGTGTATTTGGTAAATGGATTTCACAATGTAAGCATATTTTTCTGTTACTAGAACATGATATTTGAAGACCATTTACATTTCATTCATTTAAATTGTCTCATATTTGGCTTTACACATATAATTAAGAAATGCAGATGTTAAAATTACTTTGACTAACATTTTTTATTGCGTCTTTTATTTTAACTTCTTAATTTTCTTTTTTATATTTACTCATTTTAGAGAGGAGGAAGGATGGGGAGGAGCAGGAAGCATCAACTCCCATATGTGCCTTGACCAGTCAAGCCCAGGGTTTCGAAATGGCAACCTCAGTGTTCCAGGTTGACACTTTATCCACTGTGCCACCACAGGTCAGGCTTCTTTTTTCTGATATTTTGGAGTCATATCCTGGGACAGAAATTAATCTGAATCATTAGTGTCATTATTTATATTGCAATATTGTCCATCCAATACCCAAGGGTCCCAATATGGCATTGAGACATTGGGAGTGAAAGGGATCTTCCTGTTTAATTGAACACATGCAAATGGAAGAAATTTAGGAGATGACAGAGAAGATAAAGATTTTAATTTTGAACCTGGAAAAACTTACTAATAGTAAAGAGATAAACAAGTTTCACTAGCTAATTTCAATGATGACTATCTTGATATAGTCTTTACATTCTAGTTTTATATTTTTATTGTTTTAATGAAGCAATCATATGGTAAATTCTGTTTCACATGTAGGGTTGTAGAAAAAACATTCACCTTCTGCTGTGTGTAAAATGGATAGTATACAGTATGAAAGAACATTGTGTACTGACATCATTTAACATTAGAGTTAAAGAAGTTGTCTAAATAATGTGAAGTTAGCAAGTCAAATATTTTTTGCTTTATCTGAATTCTACAGAACAAATTTTCATATATTGAATAATTGAGACAAATCTTATTTTTATTTTCTCATTTTAATGGAAGCTAAAATATGCTGGTCATTAAAATATTATATATAATGTATGCATGTTAACATCTTCAAAGGAATCATAAATATTTAGTACCTCTTAAGTATGTAACATTAGGTTAAATGCCAATAAATTTTACTCATTTAGAGAAAAACATTAAAAGCACTGTTAGAGTGAATTACTGAAATAATCTTAACTGATTAGAATACTATTTATTTTTGAGACAGAATTTATAATAAATAGGCTTAGCCAATTGTGTAGTCTTCCTTTCTAAAAAAAAAAAAAAAGAGGAAAGTGTAGTTTCAAAGGAAGCATTTGGTTAGTTTGAATATTCTACTTTTTTATTATTTAACTGAAAGTTGAAGGTAGTTCTTAGTGTTATACATTCTTAAGTAATTATAAGATAAAATATAGAGGAGATGATTTGTCAACACTGCCTCTGCCACAGTCAGCCACATCCTCAATTTACTCCAGAATTTCAGAATCATTGTGCAATGATTCTACCAGCAGAGGCGAGAGGTAGTTGATACCAACTCATACCAACAGGCTTAAAGTTCAGGCTATTCTTGTGTTTTCATTTTAATGTCATGAAGTTCTTTATTCAAATAAATGCATTATCATTAATTTTTTATAATATATAGATCAAATTTCAGCAGCAAATATTAAAGATATTTGAATAGAGATGCGTTGCTTAGTCATAGCAAACTCATCAATAATTTAGAAAAGCTGCATTTTAAAACAGTTCCGATATCCTGAGATCTTTTATAAACCTCACAAATCCTGGCATACCACAGTGAGCTGAGCCTCTTCTAGAGGCGAAAGCCAGCTGCACTATTTAATGCTCAGCCTCCTGTAACCGTCCCATGTAGACTCCTGGCAGCCACCTCAGACAGGTAAAAATAAACTTGAAAGTATTTTTAACACAACACAACAAGGCTCTATGAAAAAAAGAAGCCTGTGGGTTGAAACCAGCAGCATTTGTCTTTTACCTTTCTGTGAGTTCCATTCAAAAATACTTTCTCAATGTGATCATAATAAGCATCACACCAGTATAAGGTGTTGGTATGGAAGTCCAGAGTTAAACCATTTGGCCACAGCATCTTTGAAGTTACAAAAATTTGCCGATTGAAGCCATCCATCCAGGCCTTCTCGATCCTCCCCATGCTGTCATCTATTTCATCTTCCTCCCAGTCTGTCCAGTACATCCAGCTAAGACATTACAAACAAGAACATGCACGTGTTATTGCAAGCCACTCTACAGAGGGACCCGTCCTGAGATTTGGCACCTTCATAAAATTTAATTACATCCTGATTTCTCTCCTATCTATGCTTATCTGGCAAAGGGAGGAGGCAACTGTAAAGTACCAAGCGAAGCAAAGACGTTGAGAGGAGCCAGTCCATTCTGAGACATTACAGAAACCCACTACCACAACTATTGGCTTCAATGATTAATTAAGCTTAGAGTACGTGCCAAATATTGATTTCTTTGATGTTGATAACAAATTTGGGAAATGGTTTTTGAGACATTACTATTTTAAAATGTCATTCATAAAACATATAATCAATGATGTAATTAAAAAGCAGTTTGACTGACACGAGAACTCATGGCTCAGTTAATGATTTACTTCAGACTCTATTTAACCTCAGATTAATTATTATTTTTTTAACACAGGCACATGAATTGTCTTTGATCTGAAAGGTACAATCATACTGCATTTGTTTGGCCTGTTCTAATTTGTCTTCTTGATGCAAATTATCTAACTTTATTGCTGCTCATAATTACCTCCAAAACCCACAGAAGATGATTTAGCTGTACATAAGTTTAATAACAGCAGACTGACTGACCTTAAGATTTTGAGCTTTTAATTTCTATCTCAAACAAAAGCATCTGCCGTTAAGAACAAATCATTTTGTGTAAGCTATAACAGTGAGAGACGGAGCCTTGAGCTAATGCTGCAATTCCTTCATGAATAACATTAAAACCTTCCACCTATATTATTTCAGGGTCATGTAAAACTGCCTGAGTTATTCATTAAAGTGTGGGTTTTGATTCAGCCACCTCATAAAGAACTTTATGAAGTGCCAAAGCTTTTTTAAAGCTGCTTACCCTAGAAATGCCCTTACTAGAGTCTCTGCCTCTCACATTTTGTGGACGCTGAGGAAAATCTGTATCTATGACTAGTAGTCCTACAGTGATCTAAACAGACACAGTTGGAACAATTTAGGCTGCAATACTCCATTTATAAATTCATGCCAAGGAAGCTCTTTTTAAATTTTCTTAATAGTTTACAATTATTTTGATATGCCTTTTTGGATTTGAGAAAGTATAGTGAGATTGGTGAATTAAGTCAAAATGTGTTCTAATCCTAGAAATAAATATGGCAATATGCTTATCTTGTATCCTGTGTTCTTCAAGTGGCATGTTATTGGAACAAATTCGGAATAAATAGAAAAGTCATTCTATTTGCTTTAATCTTGTACTAGTTAGTTATAACTGCTTGATTTCAACTACATAAATCAACTATGTACAAGCCTAAAATCTTAAATATAGTTAATCAATGCACTTTTATTTTTACTGCTAATTTCTAACTTATTAAAAGTGCAGGTATCTTTCCCTCTAACTTTTCTTTTGAACATAGTAACCTTTTTTGTGTGTGTGACTCTCTAACTCAAGTCACACAGGCATGTGCACACATGCATACATACAGATAAATGAAGAATAATTCTGGGTATCCTAAATATGCTTTGTATTGTTTTATGTTTGAAAAAATATTTTTGTGACATTATGTATTACTAAGATTATTATTATTCAAACAAAATAAAAGAAAACATAAATAGGGCTACCAATCTGATAAGAACTATATATGTTATCACTATCTACCTACTTCATTATCTAATTAAAAGTTATATTCTAAAAGTCTTATAATCAATATTGAATGTGAAGATTCTTAAATACAAATAATAGAAAATATAGCTTGTTGAACAATCAGAAACAAATATAAATATTTTTTATAGGTGGAACTTGGAGTAGCCATCAAAACAAAATTGGGTTATACTGGCCTACAGCTAATACAGCAAGAAAAACTGTACCTCTTATTTTAAAGACCTGTTTAAATAAAAATGTTAATAAAGTTTATCTTTAACCTTTCTGTCAAAATAGGCTCTTTCTTTTGTTTCCTAGTGATATTTTTAAGTTACCTTATAGTATTTATTGTACTTATGCCTTGTAGTGAATTTAATGGTGTTGCACAGCTAATAATTTCAATTAAAAATCAAAACAAGAACAGGGATTCTTTGTTATTCATATTTCTGCCCTGTAACACTAAGCAATACTAAACATTGTTGATATAAACCATGTCCCCAAATTAAATTATTTTAACTAGTGGTCAATCTTAAAAATATCTAAATCCTTGCCTGAACAGGCGGTGCCGGCGCAGTGGATAGAGCGTCAGACTGGGATGCGGAGGACCCAGGTTTGAGCAAGACCCAGAGCTCGCCAGCTTGAGCATGGACCCATCTGGCTTGAGCTAAAAAAGCTCGCCATCTTGGACCCAAGGTCACTGGCTCCAGCAAGGGGTTGCTCAGTCTGCTGAAGGCCCGCGGTCAAGGCACATGTGAGAAAGCAATCAATGAACAACTAAGGTGTTGCGACGGCAACTAAAAACCAATGATTGATGCTTCACACCTCTCTTCGTTCCTGTCTGTCTGTCCCTAGCTCTCCCTCTCTCTGACTCTCTCTCTCTGTCCCTGTAAATAAAAAACAACAAAAAAAGACATTTGTCTTTAAATCCTTAAGATCTTCTCTGCCAGGAAAGCAAAATAAATTTTATTTGAAAAGATTGATTTGGCTGATGAAATAAAATCTAGCTGTGATCTAGAGGGTGTTATACTACTAAGATATGGATACAGCTGGACCACACAGTGGCATAATGGATAGAGCATTGACCGGGGATGCTGAGAACCCAGGTTCAAAACCCTGAGACTTCTGACTTGTGCATGGGCTCAACTTGAGCACAGGATCACTGGCTGGAATGTGGGATTATAGACATGACCCCATGGTGACTGGCTTGAGCCCAAAGGTTGCTGGCTTAAAGCCCAAGATGACTGGCTTGGGCAAGAGGTGACTGACTTGAAGCTCTAGGTGACTGGATTGAGCAAGGTGTCACTGACTCAGCTGGAGCCGCCCTGCTTACGGCTCATATGAGAAATTAATCAATGAAGACTAAGGTGCTACAAAAAGTTGATTCTTCTCAACTCTTTCCCTTCCTGCCTGTCCCTGTTTCCCCGCCCCTCTCTCTCTCAGGTCCTGTTTTGGGGGAAATATGCACTCAATTTGGATATAGTTCAGGTAGATAATGTTTTGAGAAGTGAAAACTGAAAATGTAGGTTTCTAAGTAATTGATATAAATTATGAAATGTGAAATTATTAGGAGGAAGGAGTTCATCAGTGGCGATCAGCTTAAGAACAGTGCCATCTTAATTGATTGAGTCCTTCTCCAGCTTTATTCCCATTTCAACAATTGTTGAAGCCTGCAATCTTATTTTTGTCTCTTCTGCCTCAGTCCCCACTTTTCTGTTTCTATGACAAATTCTGTAGTCTGTCTTTCATCCCTTTTCAAAGGGAACTCCAAATAGGTTGTTTCTCACATACCTGTTACAGTGCTCACTTGTCTTCCTAAATCATTAATTGAAGAATGTGACTTTTATCTTCAAAACCTTTCAATTACTCTGCTGTCAGTAAAATAAATCTCAACTTTTAATCGCAACATTGAAGATTTCTGCTTCTTTCTAGTTTCATTTCTTACTTTGTTACTTCACGTATCCTCTGCTCTAGATTTAACGAAGTCATCACACCTCCGAACTGCCCCTAACTTCCCTTCCTCAAATGATGACTTATACTGCCCCTTCAAAACAGTATGCAACGTTATGAATGTACACGCCAAGCCCTGGGACCATCACTATTAATTTGGGAAACACATTCATCTACCAAAGTTTAATTCTGTATTAAAAATCTCAGTAATTTCTGAAGAGAATGTTTAGCATTCTTTTTTATTTTATATGTACATTTTTTGTGTGTGTACACATAGCACACCAGATTGTAAACTCCTGGAGAAAAATTATTGTCTTATTGATTTATTTTGATCTGTATGGTAGTTAATCAAAAATATATTTTAATAAAAAATAAATGAATTCTTTGCTGATTCTGTAATTGGTTATAAAATGTTTGATAAAGCATATATCTGATATGAGATATTTTTGCCAATAGACAACCACAGATTTTCTCCCTCTGTGTGTAGCTGCAAAGAGGTATAATGGTAGATTAATATCCAAAATTTTTTTCTTGAAAAGTTTTGTTTCAAGTTACATTACACTGTTTTAAATGGAGTTTTTCTAATGGAAGTTATTTTCTCTTTCTTAAAAATTGCATTAGGATCAAACAATTATTTGGATAATTAAATTTACATGGTTCCATTTCTATTTCTACTGTCTTCCTATCCATTCTTTACAGAATATTAAGGTTAGGAAAAATACATACACACACACATATATATATGCAAATACGTGTCGGTTGTTTTATAGGTTGGCACATAAGAGCAGTATTCTATTTTAAAATCTAAAGGGTGGAGAAGTTATTAGTCATTCTTTGCAACACTGGAGGCAAATGTAGTGTCAGTTACAGAGAAATAATTACAGGGATGTAGATATTTCTTTAAGAAAAAGAAAGAATGCCATACCAATTAGAATTTTCCTCATAAAATGTAAACTACGTAGATGGTATAGGTTTCAAGTAGAAGTTGAAAGTCTGCCTATTAGGAAAGTATTGAAAGGGATTCCTGAATTTCAAAAGAGAGATAGAACCAGTAGCCTTTAAATGTCCCACCAAATCATGTGATTCCATGACCTCCATGTTTGTGCCATTTTCCTGAGCAACACAAAGATCTTTTAACTCTATTGGAAAATATTTTTCTCTAACAGAAAACTAAGAAACAAGATGCCTTTTTAAAGATATTTTACTCTTAAACTTAATATTGGCTTGCTTAAAGGTTAGATAGATTACTTAATTTAAAAATCCAGGACAGAGCAAAAAAATATAGAATTTACACATAAAATCACTGATATTACTGTGTAATTATGTCTTACAGAAACATACTGTGAGTTCACGTTCACTACTTCAGGATCAGCCTAGGAAGAAGCACCCTGGTTATATTTGCAGCCATCTTCAACACAAATAATTCTAGGAATGGCAATCTGGTGATCCCTATTTATTAGGGAATCACAACTTCCTATTTAATTACTTTTGTAAATATGCAGTAAGCTATGAAGAATACTCATTTTCTAATGCTGTTTTGAAACAGTGAAATATGTAAGCCACAGAGGGGATAGAAACCACAGAGAACAACTGTGCACGTAAAATATGCAATCTATTCAATTAATTCTGAGATAGTATTGGAAATTTTCACATTTTTTCTATATTTCTATATGTACAGTATAGTTTTTGTTCCGGTAATAGTTCTGAATAAAAATCAAGGGAAAATATATTCACAGAAATTGCACAAAACATTCCATCCTAAGACAAGCAGTGCACACTATAAAATAATGTCATATATGAAACTATGGTTATGACTGAAATTATGCGATTACCAACCTAGACTGGTTAAAAATTGCAGAGTAAAGTGGCTATGAGTAAAGTCTTTGAGACAGGTGGCTGCAGTTTAATTATATACCCAATCTTTTAATAATTGAACAGTCCTTTGCAAATCAGTTATACTTTCCTCTTTGTAAAACAGGAATAAGGTTAGCAATTAATTCAAAGGATTGTTGTGAGGATTACAGAATGGGAGCATAGTAACCAATTTTTTAATACATTAAATTCCAATAACATTTAAAAAGTTAAATTAATTGATTATCTGATTTAATTGTTTGTTTGTTTTGGTGTCAGGCTGTCAGAAATGTAGGATTATGGTGCTTGCCTGACTAAATCAAGTAATATATCCTTTATACAAATAATCTATTCCAGTTCTATGTATTTTGACATATTTATTTAGCACATTCTCTAGAACAAATCTTTATATAACTTTTTCTAATCAGACCATTCATGTGGAAATACAATGTGAATTTAAATAAAATTTACTGGTCCTGGCCAGTAGGTTCCATGGTAGACTGCCAACCCAGTGTGTGGAAGTCCTGGGTTTGATTCCTGGTCAGGGCACACAGAAAAAGTGACCATCTGCTTCTCCTCCTCTCTCCTTCTCCTTTCTCTTTATATCTCTCTCTTCTTCTCCCACAGCCATGGCTCTATTGATTCAAGCACATCACTACAGGTGCTGAGAATAGCTCCATGAAGCCCCCACTTCTGGCACTAAAAATAACTTGTTTGCAAACATGGCCTAAGACGAGCAAAGCATTGGCCCCAGATGGGGGTCACTGGGTGAATCCCAGTCATGGGCATGCAGAAGTCTGTGTCTCTATTGCTTCTCCTCACACTTAAATAAAAATAATAAAAAACAAGTAAATAAAAACTTACTACCACAAACTCTGTAAAAACAAATTTATTTAATATAATTTTTATTATATAAAGCTAATAAAAGATTTCATACCCATTAACAGGATCCACCACAATTCCTCTGGGATGGGACATTCCTCCCTCTAAAAGTGTCTTGCGACTCTGAGATGCCTTTTCCAGCCTGGCCACATTAATGGTCTTCCTGTAGCCATCATTTGTCCAGAAAAGGTTATTTCCGATCCAGTCCACAGCAATGCCCTCCACGTTATCCAGATCTGTAGAAAAGCAACACAAAAAGAAACAAATTTTTCAATAATGTCCACAGCTGATGCTCCACTTAAAAAGTAACTAAAAATGAAATGATTTCTATATAATGTGATTTTTCACATATTATCATTCCATAAAATGTTTTAAATTTTATTTTAAAAGTCATTTTATAGGAAAGACAGACCTTCTCTTGAAATATTTTAATTGAAATAGTAATTTGCAAAATAAAAAGACTATAAATGATTAGAGCTAAAAAGTGAATGATAAGTTCTCAGAACAAAATAAGAGTGAGAGACACTTCAGCCAAAAAAATCAAGAAATATGAACAAGAATTATGTTTTAAAAGGAAGCATATGAAAACTTGCAATATATAATTTGAGTAATCAGAATAATATGACTATTCTCTTGTCGAGAAATTACCAAGTTTAGCAGAAACACAGCTTTGAAAGCCCAGAACAGGTTTTCATTATGAACCTGTATGAACAGTGAATTGCAAAGAACACTACAATATGTCTGTGCACTCAAGACTTGTTTGTAGAGGGATAACAATGCAGGCTTCTATATAATATAGCCAGCAATGTTTTTAAGAAATATTATAAATATCTTATGAGTTCACCTTACTCCAACACTTTACAAAAAGGGAAACTCTAACACTTTAAAGTGATGATTTATAGTCTATTGTCACACAAGAGGTGGCAAAGCTGAGATAAGAATCCAAGTCAGATCATCCGCAATGTATAGCTCTTTAAAACTGCAGTTTCTATGGTGCATCCTGTTCTTGCTTTTTGCCATATTGTAAACTACTCTCCAAACTTTCCACAACATGATAATGTAAGTTGATTATAATGAATGAACTACTTTATTGAATGAGAATTTACTCTGAACTCCTCTTCTTTTAAAACTAGGGAAGCTTCTTCCACCTGGGTCAACTAGAACTCACTGGACAAAGCAAGAAAAGTAGTAGCACATTAGAGACAGAGCTATGCGTTCATACACTGCTAGAGGTCTGTGTGACATTTCTCACATGCAGATGAAATTAATACATATTTGCTATTATCAAATTCTTTAATCACAGTCCCTCTGACCTTGGAAAAAAATGAAATTTTCTTTTGTGACCTTTTCTGCTAATCAGTATGTGTCCTGATTCAAAATCACTAATACAACATGTGATTTAATCTAACTGAAAATCCCATTACAGTGAATCAGATATGTTCTCAATTTCGCTAAGCTATCTGCTTCATTACCATCCAATATGACTAATTTTCACAGGTTAATTGTGCCGATGCTTTAAAAAGTTTAACTGTGTCTTTACTTATATTGACACTTAATTTTATGAGCACGTTTCTACTCTGGCAAAAGGGAAAGAGAGTAGTAGTGTGCTCTTTTCTATTTTTTTTATTTAACTATTTGTGTTTACATAGATTCTAGGGTCACCCCAAGGGCATCCCCTACCCCCATATTGCCCTCAACATCTCCATTGCCCCCCTCCCTACAGCACCCTTCCCCCTTCCCTTTAGGTTTATCCCATCCTATCATTTATCATGGTCTGTGGCTGATTTTTATCTTGTAAGTTGGTTGTCAAAAATTGTGTTATATCTAACTTTTACTCCAGCATGGAACTTTCCTTCCTCAGAACCGTCTTATTTTTAAAAATTTTCCTTTTGACATCTAATATGAGACTTTTAAACCTTTTTCATATTAAGCAGTTGCAATATTATCTGAATTGCAATTTTGTTTCTGACATTTGCTAAGCAACTCAGTCACTTTGATTCTCAATTTCACCATTTGTAAAGTGAATATAATAGCACCTACTTTGTAGTTTCACAACAAAAAGGTTAATTAGCTACTGCATATAAAACAATTGGTGCACTACCAGAAAGACTATATATTCTCAATACATATTAGCTTTTTTTAATTTATCAGGTAAAAACTACTTATTATAAGTCCTTGATCTTTTCTTTATGACTGCTGCCTGATAGAAATATGCTGTTTTTCTTTTTAAATGATTATTCAATAATATTTCCTTGCATTTTGACCAGTGACCAACTTTAACTAGAAATTGTATCTGCAGAGTTAGTTGTGATTAAATAGTAAGAGTGGAATGGCATTGAATTTTAAAAAGCAGAACTTGGGTGCATCCTGCTCTAATTGGGTTGTTTGGTGCTTCAAAAACAGACTGTTTGATCAGCTAAAGTAGTAGTTAAGATCCAAGTTTTGAAATCATACTGCACAGGTCTGTCACTCACTACACTGTCTCTTTAACTGAGTGAGTTACTTAGGCTTTATATTCTTCAATTTTCTAATCTTTAAAAGTAGTAAATTTTTTCCTTACTAGCCCAAGGATACACATGACTATTCAAATGCAAGAAAAATGTTTGACAAAAAGAAACTTGCTAGAGTAAATGTCTTTGATATCTTTGGATAGAGTTCAAGTATTCTATATCCCAAACTTCATAGTATTCTTTTGAGAATTAAATAATTTAATATATGTAAAATTCTTAAAATAATAGTTGGCACATAATAAATATATAAATATTGCTATTAATATTATCACTAGAGTATCATTAGAATAATTTTGCTTTTTAAAATTTTACTTCATATTTTATTTAGAAAATTAAATTTAATAGGATGACATTGATCAGTAAGTGTACATAGGTTTCAGGTAGACATTTCTATAGAATTTGAACCATTGATTATGTTGTATACCCATCACCCAAAGTCAAAGCATTTTCCGTCACCGTATATTTGTCCCTTTTTAATCCTTTCTCCTCCCCCACCCCTCCCCCACATATACACAATGGAGTACCACTCAGCCGTAAAAAATGATGACATATTGCCATTTACAACAACATGGATGGATCTTGAGAATAATTTTTCTTTTAGCTATCTATCTAGTCTATTAAGATAGCAATGAAACAACCTAGAGTTGTTGTTTTTTAATGTTGTTATTTCTATGTATATTTTGTTTGTATTTTGTCTGTTCTGGGAAGAATGAACTTGAATACAGATCTCAATGAAACTCCTAAAAGAACCTTTGTGTTAATTAGGCATCTTTTCATGCTACTGTTAACAAGGCAAGAAAGATTTTCTCTTATACTTGTAGAAAAAAGCCTCAATAATCAAGGAATCCTTTCCTCAACATATTGTACCTTGATAAGGAAAGTGATCTGCCTCCACATCATATGGTATCTGCCTTTAATGAATTTGTAGCTTAGATGGAATATTAAGACATATATAGAGCATCATTTTTATGTACATTTTACTTTTTATTCAAGAAGGCTTGGTTGGGGCCTGCCTGAGATGGACTATTATAAACTCTGCAGCCAACATCTTCAACAAGCTAATGGGGGCGCGTGAAGCTTTATGGCATTCTAATTTTATGCAAACATCGGTGACCAACAGAGATACTAATTATCAGCTCAAGCAAAAACATGACTATTCAAACGAACTAAAATGTTTAATAAAGATAAAGGTGCTAGAGTATATTTATTTGATACCTTTGAGTAGATTTCAAGTATTCAAGATTCCAAAATCAACATTCACTACTATGTTGTTGTTGTTATATAACTAATGGCGAATAAAAAGTACAATTTTTTTAATCTTTTCAAAATCTCCCTTACATTTCACAAAATACCCATTTTTATTAATCAATTGGCAAGGACTCATAACCTGTTTGTACTTTTTTTTTAAAAAAAAGGAAAATTCCAATAGATAATGGTTTCTTATAGCATTTTTTTTAGATTATGTGTATAAATACACTCTATAAATACTTAAAATTAGCATATTATTTTGGCTCAAATTATTAAAATTTTTTATTTGTAAACATTGTTTTATAAACAATTAACTTTTATAAGTGGACATAATATAAATATGTTAAACACATACATCCTATTAAAAGCTAGACTTTCTATATAAGCAAAAAATTCTCAAAAGTATCAATATTATTTCCTATAATTGATACTTGCCACTAAGAAAATAAGGATCAATAATACATAATAATAATATTTATGTAATTTGAAAAGAGTAATTATATAATTTATTAAAACAAATAAGGTTTAAAGATCTAAAAAATAAATGATTAATTCACTTAAAGATTTAAAACAAGTAAGTAAGACAAAAGTAATTTAAATTAATTTGCTACCTTGGCTTAGACAAAATAAGCACTCTAAACAGAATGGAGCAAAATCTATATTTAAAACTAAAACATCATTACAGGTCTGATTTTTAGATTCAACACATTTATGAAAACGAAAAGAAAGTTTTATACACTAAAAATAAAATATTCTACTCTTAAAAATGGGTATAAGATTTTTAAGAAATGGTCAAAAAGACTATGAAATTTAACAGTGGTCTTAGTTTTGTTAAATATATAAACTGTATAGAGTAATCCTTAAATCTTTATGCTTTGCAACAGAAGTTGATTAATATAATAAGGAATTGATTGGAAATTTTACCACATAATTGCCATAATAAAAACACAATGCCTGCATTTTTTCTAATGTATCAAAGTCTTTCTATTTTCGTATAAACATTACTTTTATGAATTAGAATAAAGTATTATAAAACCATTTCTATGGGTGCAGGGTATGGGCACACACCTTAAATAACCAGTATACATGCAGTAGGCATGTAGCCATGCCTCGAGTCAGGGATGTGTTACTTTGCCTCAGAGTCAGCACTTGGACTACTCCCCTGCCTCATATTCATATAATTCATATGATACAAATTATCTCTGTACATTTCTATAGGACTGAGGCATCATAGCTTATGAGTATCAGACATGAGAGAATTAAACTGATGTAATTAATAGTGTGGCAGTAAAATTTGCCAACTAAATCTTTGATCTCATGAGGTTACAGAAGTCAGACAAAAGTTTTTTATATCATCTGTCCCTAATGTCCAGCAGAGACTGATGTTGTCATCCTCATTTTCATTTCAGGTTGCAGATCCTTCCTTAGTTGAGTTATTAGGTCAGGGAGGGTGAATACAAAAGCAACTCTCACTTAGAACAAATCATTTTGCTACTGTATTTAAAGAGGCATATAAAGCACACAGAAGAGTCTTATTTTTCAGATGAGCAGAACATATTAAAACATAGTGCTTTTCTTTCATTATCAGAAGCATATTGTCAGTTTCAATTTGGAGGGAAGGTAATATAGATCATCTCTGACATTCAGCTTTTTATCTTTGATGCAGTGATGAACATACATACATAAGAGTAAAGAAAGTATCACAGTATACATATTAGTCACCAATAAAATAATCTACAGTGATGATCAAAATAAAGGGTTTCAAGAACTGTTAAGAACTGATATTTTATCCTACTTTATGTAATATTCTTTTTTGAAATTTTATTTGTTGATTTGAGAGAGAAATAAGGGGAAAGAGAGAGACAGGAACATTGGTCTATTCCTACATATGCTCCGACCGGAGATCAAACCAGCAACCTCTGTGCTTTGGAGCAATGATCTAACCAACCTAACTCTCTGGCCAGGGCTTATCCTACTTTCAGTTCAATAAGTTAGCCCTTATGGTTTCATAGATTAAAGCAGGTTTCAGGCAATCAATGAACAAGAATTGTAGGTCAGATATAAAGAACTTTATTACTCATAGAACAGCAAGCAAAATAGTTTTCAGCAGGTTGCTGTCATTTCCCTTTACTTTAAAATCCAGATGAAGTAATGGCGATGGGTTTTAAGTATCTTCACAAAGTGGGTTGCATTACAGCACAAGAATTTTGAACTAAGGAAACCCAAATCTTTTATAATGGACAATAAGCAGGTATGCCCTTTGCACTAGAGGGATATTCTGTGTCCACTTTCAAAGCTATATCTAAACTAGTATCTTTATAATGATATTTCAGAAAAAAAGTTGTAAGTGCTTCATTCTAAGACATGCAGAAATGCTAGGGATCCATAGAGAACTAAATCCCTAAGAAAGAGCCTAAAAATTCATAATTTGGTAGTCTTTAATAAGGAAAGGTATATGGAACAAAAAAGGCAGTGTGCAAATATGATCTCAAATTATGATCCTTTCTGAGTACCAGGTTATTGCTCCTTTTCACATTCGCTATTGATTTCTACTACTACATCTTAAAGCATATTGTTCAGTGAATCATGTGTAATGACTAATTTTTATGAGTCAATTTGGCTCAACAGAGGCACAGTAACCAAAGATATTTAGTGAAGCATCAGTCTGGATATTGCAGGGAAAGTAGATGATATCAACATTAGATGATGTCAACAGTTAAATCAGTGCTGTTTGAATTAAGCAGATTATTCTTCGTAATCAGTGTTGGTCTCATTTGATAAGTTGAAGTTTTTAGGAGAAAACAAACTGAGGTTCCCTGAGGAAGAGGGAATTTGGCTTCTAGATTGTCCGTAAACTTGAGCTGCAGTATCAGTGTTATCCTGGGTCTACAACCTGCTGACCTACCCTGTAGATTTGGGACTTCATATCCTCCACAATTGTGTGAACCAATTCTTTTCTTTTGTCCTTTTTCTTTTCCAAGTGAGAGGAGGAGAGATAGAGAGACAGACTCCCTCATGTGCCCTAACAGGGATCCACTCGGCAACACCCATCTGGGACTGATGCTCTGCCCATCTGGGCCATTGTCAAAAATGAGCTACTTTTAGTGCCTGAAGTGGAGGCTCCACAGAACCATCCTTAGCACCTGGGTCAATGTACTCCAACCAACTGAGCCATGACTATGGGAGAGGAAGAAAGAGAGAAGCGAGAGGAGGAGCAATGGAGAAGCAGATGGTCACTTCTCCTATATGCAAGACTGGGAATCAAACCCAGGACATTCACACACCAGGCCCATGCTCTACCACTGAGATAACTGGCCAGGGCTGAATAAACTCTTTAAAATATATCTCTGCCTCTCTATGTACACAGCTTATTGGTTCTGTGTTTCTGGATAACTTGAGTAATACACCATTACCATTCTTGTAATCTGAAGATAATTTTGATAGATGCTCTGAGCAGAAGATGTACCTTTCATATTCTCTCTTTTCAGATGAACACTAACTACAAGGTGTGTACTCTGGGGAGCTGAATAGCTTCTCAGTTAAAAAACCTCCTACAGATATGCAATGAGTATATAGCTCATTTTACAATACTCTACCACAAAATTTTGGATACACTCAGAGTTGTATTGTAAATATTTTTAGTGTTTTTATTTTATGAGTTTCATATCTATTTTTTTATTTTTTTACATGGACAGAGAGAGAGTCAGAGAGAGGGATAGATAGGGACAGACAGACAGGAACAGAGAGAGATAAGAAGCATCAATCATCAGTTTTTCATTGCATTTCGATACCATAGTTGTTCATTGATTGCTTTCTCACATGTGCCTTGACCGCAAGGCTTCAGCAGACCGAGCAGCCCCTTGCTGGAGCAGGTGAACTTGGGTTCAAGCTGGCAAGCATTTTGCTCAAGCCAGATGGGCCCACACTCAAGTTGGTGACCTTGGGGTCTCGAACCTGGATCTTGCGCATCCCAGTCCGATGCTCTATCCACTGCGACACCACTTGGTCAGGCTGTGTTTGATATCTTAAAAAAAAATTTCATGGGGGGAAGGAGAGAAATCCCTTCTAGGGATAACCAGTTCTTAAGGATAGCAAATGATTCAGCCAGAAATATGCTTTTGATTTGGAAACTAATCAATCCAAACCCCCACCTCCTCTATCTAGTCCCTGAACCCCAGGAAACAACATTCCTGCATTGATCATTCCAGAGCCAGGTTTCAGGCAATCAATGAACAAACCTATACTTTAAAGCTCAATGGAATTATTCACACTAACCTATTTATCCTGTCATGCCTTGTTTTTCACTTGGAAACTTTAATAAAGACTATAGCCTAATGTCTTCCCTTCACTTTTGTCTCTGCTTCCTAACCAACGTGGCATCTTTTTCTCATGGTCCTACATGATGTGCTATTCCTTTCCTTTCTAAGACCTGTGAATATAAGCTTTGTTTTCCTGAGCCTCCCTCTGGCTCTTCTTGTGGCCAAGTGTGACTAACCATCTCATGAAACATACCAAATATAGGTGGGAAAAATAATTCCCATTAATGCCATTTACCACCCAGGCCTGCCTACTTACTAAGAGAGAACAGAGCAAAAACTGGCTTCAACTTCTGAAGGCAAACTAGCACAGCTATACCTAAATATTTCTTTTAGTCCTATGATGTTGGTTAGGATTTATTAAAATAAAACACTTTGTAAACTGTTGTTTTAATATTAAATTACTCAGTATATTTCATATTAGATGAAAAAGCAACTCTATTACATATCACTTTATTGTTATATTGTCTGATATATTTCATATTTTTGCACTTGATCATTTAAAATTTTAAAAGAGTTGCATCACTTCAAATGATAATTTTAACAGAACTTTTTAAACAAGGTAGCACATATTTTGCTTAAGCATCATGGTTAGTGAAATGTACTGATCTTTACATTTCAAGGTGAACTTAAAAGCCAGAGGCTGTAAATCTTCATTGTTTTATCATTACAAAGAACATGACGAGTGATGTCAGAGAAATGGTGCCATAAGGAGTGCTCCTGATAATTCTCCCCCCAAATCCAACAAGTTCTACAACCAGAGGCAGAAAAATCGATCCCTGGAGCATCTGTGGGTCCCACACACTGAACAAAAAAGGTATGAAGTTTCAAAAAACTGACTCAATTTATAAGCAACCCTGAAAGAAATAAGATGGAGAACGGAACACTGCCTCCCTCACTAACCTGAGCAAGGGCTGCTTTCACTTGGAACTGAGAGAGAGTGAGAGCTTTGGGCGTGAAAGGAGATGGGCTGCAGCACAAACATGTGAGCCGAGGAAAGAGTTGGCCTGCCATGGCTCAGCCTGCGCGAGCTAACACTGGCACCGGTCTTGGCAAAGGTGGGCAAGCGGCAGCCTCCATTACCCCAATATCCTGGTCTGCGAGCGCGGGCAGTGTGCAAAAGGTTCCTCTTAGGGCCCCTGGCATGTGCGCCCGCTTTCCCGGACAGAGAGGCAGGGTCAGAGACTCATGCGTGGGCTGTGAGCAGAGGCACGGTGTAATCCCTGCTCCACCAACAACAGCAGGGAGGGCGCACAAAAACAAACTTTCCTACGCCCGGTTTTCTCTGGGCGAACAGGGTGCCCTCACCCACCATTAGGCTAGCACTGGGGAAGGGGAGCACAGGCAGCTTGCAAACAGTCTCTGTAGCAAATCTGTGCATCCAATTGCTCAAGTTAGCTTAACTCACAGTCGGCTCACCACCCAACTAGCTTACGCAGCTCTGGCTGACAAGGTGTCTCTCAGCTCAGCGATCTAAGACAAGAGACTTGATATTTTTTAGTGGTTCTTACTTTGTACGGAGGGCGGGGTCAACTTCCAGTCAGCTGATACAGGGTGAAAAACCTGCCTATGCTGGTGGCTCTGATTAGCAGAGCTTTCAGACTCAGGGCTATGTGTTAAAAAGAGGGACTTGGTAGCTTTTAAGACCTCCTGCTCTGCAAGCAAGAACTAGGGCATCTTCTTCTTAGCCAAGACAGGATACAAAGTGCAAAAAGCCTGAGGAGAGTGGTCCCACAGAGTGCTGAGACATACGGGACACGCCTGGAGGCTCATAATAAGTCACCTTGAGAGTAATTGGCTCCCAGCCCTGCCTGATTACACTGACAGCTCTGACTGACAGAGCTTTACCCAGAGCTCTGTGCTGAGTGCGGATAGAGTGGGGATTTGCCAGCTCTTTGAGCCATTTATTATCCAGGAAGTGGAAGTGGCAACCTCGTAGCTGGATCACCAGGATGCTAATGCAGGAAGGAGAGAGGCTCCAAGAAAACGGACTATCCCATTGTTGGAGCTTGGAAATGCTAACAACACCCTACTACCAACGAGACTGAGGCCTAGTATATGACATCACCAAAGTGACACATCAACTGCAAATCTCTCCCTAAGTGTACCACAGGGGCAGAGCCTGGGGTACCATGCCACCGACCAAAAAGAGGGGGACAAAGGGAAAAAGAAAAAAGATAACCTCTCAATATCAGAAAAGTCCACAAACTTGATAACTTTTCCACTTTTTTTTTATTTCTTTCATTTTCTTATCTTTATTATTCTTTTTGCTCTTCCACCTTGGTCCTTTTATCCTCTGCTCATCTTATTCTTTCCTCTTCATCTTGAATTACATTACCCATAAGTGTAACATTTCTCATTTTCTTCTCTTTTTTCTTTCTCTCTATGAGGGTTACACCCCAAAACCCTTAACTCTCTTTTTTTCTTTTCTTTTACTCCTTTTACTTTTCTCTCCTTCTCTCTTATTTTCTTCTTTTCTCTTTTACTTTTTCTCTCATTCGATCCTCACTCATGAACAAGCTATTTTATTTTGGATTCAATTTTTTTATCTGGCATTTTGTGTGCTTTTTATTTTGCTTTTTAACTCATTAGCATTCCCTCAACCCTGGCTCTACATTCTATGAAGTTTTTGATCCACTTAATACAATACTGGGTATTTATTGTTTTCTTTTTGCTTTTGTTTTGTTTTCTTTCTCTTGTTTCCTTCTTATCCCTTTCACTATATCTCCCTTTCGACCATCATTTACAAGCAAATTATATTATTCTTGACCCAAATTATTTTCTTTTTTGCATTTTGTGGGATCCTACCTCCTTTTTTGCCCTTTTATCACTTCTACACAACTCAGGCCACCCATTATATTTAGATTTTGTTCCATTTAGCACAATATAATTCTCATTTTTGCACAGCATTTTCTCAAAGAGGGAAGCAGAGGAAAAAAAATTGTTTACTTTGCTTTCTTCTTATTTTTATTGATTATCTTTGTTATTTTCTATTCTTTTTTAAACTCCTTTTATTAATTCACATTATGTTTTAACAAAATCACCCTCAGATGCAATTAAGAAAAATTAAATTGAATATCATGGATACAAAAGACAGAGAGGTAGCACAGATAGATGAGGGAAAATCTATAGAAAAAAATTTTAATAGAATGGAAACCTTAGAGTTAAATGACAGTGAATTTAAAATAGAAATCCTAAAAATACTCATAGATATATAAGAAAACACAGAAAGAAAATTTAGGGAGCTCAGAAAACAACTCAATGAACACAAAGAATATATTACCAAGGAAATTGACTATAAAACAAATCAAACATAGGTGAAAAACTCAATTCATAAACTGAAAAACGAGATAACAAGCTAAGCTAATAGAAAAGGCCAGATAGAAGAGATGATTAGTGACATAGAAGTTAGGCAACTTGAGGCACAACAGAGAGAAGAGAGACACTCAAAAAATAAATAAAGAAGGAAAAGCCCTACAGGAATTGTCTGATTTCACCAAAAAGAATAACATAAGCATAATAGGAAGACAAACAATCCAATCAAAAAATGGGCTAAAGAAATGAATAGAAATTTCTCCAAAGGACATATAGATGGCCAATAGGCATATGAAAAAATGCTCAACATCACTAATCATTAGAGAAATGCATATTAAAACCACAATGAGATATCACCTCACACCAGTCAGAATGGCACTCATCAGCAAAACAACGCAGAATAAGTGCTGGCGAGGATGTGGAGAAAAGGGAACCCTCCTGCACTGCTGGTGGGAATGCAGACTGGTGCAGCCACTGTAGAAAACAGTATGGAGATTCATCAAAAAAATTAAAAATTGAACTGCCTTTTGACCCAGCTATCCCACTTATAGGAATATACCCTAAGAACACCATAGCACTGTTCAAAAAGAAGAAATGTACCCCCATGTTCGTGGCAGCATTGTTCACAATAGAGAAGATCTGGAAAAAGCCTAAGTGTCCGTCAGAGGACAAGTGGATTAAAAAGCTTTGGTACATATATACTATGGAATACTACTCAGCCATAAGAATGATGACATCGGATCATCTACAACAAAATGGATGAACCTTGATAACATTATACGAAGTGAAATAAGTAAATCAGAAAAAGAAAAACTGAGAACAGCATGATTTCATACATAGGTGGGACATAAAAGTGAGACTATGAGACATGGACAAGAGAATGGTGGTTACGGGGTGGGGGGAGGGAGGGGAGGGTGAGATAAGGAGGAGGAGAGGGGCAGAGAAAATCAGAAAGAAGATGACAGAGGACAATTTGACTTTGGGTGACGGGTATACAACATAATTGAATGATAAGATAACCTGGAGATGTTTACATTGTACATATGTACCCTGATTTATTGGTGTCACCCCATTAAAATTAATTAAAAAATAGAATAATAGGTATATCAGAAGAAGAAGAGAGAGAAAATGGAATGGAGAACATATTCAAACAAATAATAGATGAGAACATTCCAAGCCTGTGGAAAGAACAAAAGCCTCAAATTCAAGAAACAGATAGAGCACCAAGTTATCTTAACCCCAACAAACCTATTCCAAGGCACATCATAAGTAAATTGGCACAAATCAACTACAAAGAAAAAATTCTCAAGGCAGTCAGGGAAAAGAGAATACAAAATAGAAAGAAGGCCTATTAGATTATCATTGGATTTCTCAACAGAAACTTTACAAGCTAGAAAAGAGTGGACCCCAATATTTAAAGTTCTGAAAGAGAGGAACTTCCAACCAAGAATACTATACCCATCAAAGCTATCCTTCAAATACGAAGAAGAAATAAAAACATTCACAGATACAGAAAAGATGAGGGAATTTATCATCAGAAAACCCTCACTTCAGGATATACTAAAGGGGGTTTTCCAACTAGATACAAAGAACAAAACAAAACCACAAGTAAAAGCACCACCAGAAACACCAATAAATAAATAAATAAATAAATAAACAAATTTAAACTGTGACAACAAAAACAATAAAGGGGAGAGGACAAAGATTAACAGTAGCAAAGGACGATGAAGTCCAGAAGCACTCATAAGATAGTGTACTACAATGAACATGGTAGGTACCCTTTTCACTACTTAATTGTAACCACCCATGAAAAAACACCATAGAAGCACATGACTTGAAAAAGGAAGTAACAGAGGAAATAAGTATGGATTACAACCAAACAAAATTAAATCACAGAAAAACAAAAGAGAAGAATCAAACAAGATACAAACTAACAAAATGCAATATATAAAATGGCAATAGGAAACCCTCAAGTGTCAATAATTACACTAAATGTAAATGGAATGAACTCACCGATAAAAAGACACAGAGTAGCAGACTGGATTAAAAAAGAAAATCCAACTATAGGCTGCCTACAAGAAACACATCTAAGCAACAAGTATAAAAACAAATTAAAAGTGAACGGCTGGAAAACAATACTCCAAGCAAATAACATCTAAAAAAGAGCAGGTGTAGCAATACTCATATTCAACAATGCTGCCTATAAGACAGCAAAAGTAATCAGAGACAAAAATGGTCATTTCATAATGATCAAGGAGACACTGAATCAAGAAGACGTAACACTTTGTAATATATATGCACCAAACCAAGGAGCACCAAAATATATAAGAAAGCTACTGACTGACCTAAAAACAAAAACTGACAAAAATACAATCACACTTGGAGACCTCAATACACCGCTGATGGCTCTAGATCGTTCATCCAAATAGAAAATCAATAAAGAAATATTGGCCTTAAATGAAACACTAGAGCAATTGGATATGATAGACATCTACAGGACATTTTATCGCAAAGTGACAGGGTACACATTTTTCTCTAGTGTACATGGAAATTCTCAAGAATCAATCATATGTAAGGCCACAAAAATAACATCAGCAAATTCAGAAAAATTAAAATTGTACCAAGCATATTTTCTGATCATAAAACCTTGAAACTAGAATTAAACTGCAAAAAAGAGGTAAACAAACCCACAAAAATGTGGAAACTAAACAACATACTTTTAAAAAATGAGTGGGTCAAAGAAGAAATAAGCGCAGAGATCAAAAGATACATACAGAAAAATGAAAATGACAATACGACATATCAGAATCTCTGGGACACAGCAAAAGCAGTAATAAGAGGGAATTTTATATCACTTCAGGCCTATATGAAGAAACAAGAGAGAGCCCAAGTAAACCACTTAATTTCACACCTTAAGGAACTAGAAAAAGAACAAAGACAACCCAAAACCAGCCGAAGAAAGGAAATAATAAAAATCAGAGGAGAAATAAATAAAATAGAGTAAAGAAAAATTATAGAAAAAATTAATAAAACAAAGAAGCTGGTTCTTTGAAAAGAACAAAATTGACAAACCCTTGGCAAGACTCACCAACAAAAAAATAGAAAGGACTTATATAAACAGAATCCAGAATGTAAGAGGAGAAATCACCACAGATATCATAGATATACAAAGAATTATTGTAGAATACTATGAAAAATTATATGCCACCAAATTCAACAATCTAGAAGAATAAGTTCCTAGAACAATACAACCTTCCTAGACTGAGTCATGAAGAAGCAGAAAGCTGAAACAGATCAATAAGCAGGGAGGAAATAGAAAAAACTATTAAAAACCTCCCCCCAAATAAAAATCCAGGCCCAAACGGCTATACTAGTGAATTCTATCAAACATTCAAAGAAGAGTTGGTTCCTATTCTACTCAAAGTCTTCCAAAAAATTGAAGAAGAAGCAATACTTCCAAACACATTTTATGAGGCCAAAATAACCCTCATACCGAAACCTGGCAAGGACGGCACAAAAAAAGAATACTCCAGACCAATATCTTTAATGAATACAGATGTTAAAATACTAAAAAAAATACTAGCACATCGAATACAACAACATATTAAAAAAATAATACACCATGATCAAATGGGATTCATCCCAGAATCTCAAGGATGGTTCAACATACGTAAAATGGTTAACGTAATACACCATATCAACATAACAAAGAACTAAAACCACATGATCTTATCAATCAATGCAGAAAAGGCATTCAATAAAATACAACATAATTTTATGTTTAAAACACTCAACAAAATGGGTATAGAAGAAAAATTTCTCAACGTAATAAAGGCCATTTATAATAAACCATCAGCTAACATCATATTAAATGGCATAAAACTGAGGACTTTCCACCTTAAATCAAGAACAAGACAGGGATGTCCACTCTCTCCACTCTTATTTAACGTGGTGCTAGAAGTTCTAGCCAGAACAATCAGACAAGACAAAGAAATAAAAGACATCCATATTAGAAAAGAAGAAGTAAAGGTTTCACTTTTTGCAGATGATATGATCCTATACATCGAAAACCCCAAAGTCTCCACAAAAGAATTAATAGAAACAATAAACCAATACAGTAAGGTTGCACAATAAAAAATTAATATACAAAAGTTTATAGCATATCTATATGCCGACAATGAAACATTAGAAAATGAACTCAAAAAATTAATCCCCTTCATGGTTGCAACAAAAAAAAATAAAATACTAGGGAATAAACATAACAAAGAATGTAAAGGACCTATTAAATGAAAACTACAAAGCATTGTTAAGGGAAATAAAAAAGATACAATAAGCCTGACCTGTGGTGGTGCAGTGGATAAAGTGTTGACCTGGGAACACTGAGGTCGCCAGTTCAAAACCCTGCACTGGTCTGGTCAAGGTATATATGGGAGTTGATGCTTCTAGCTCCTCCCCCCGCCTCTGTCTCTCTGTGTCTCCTCTCCAAAATTTAACCCCCCCCAAAAAAAAGATACAATGAAATAAAAAAATATTCCTTGATCTTAGATAGGAAGAATAAATATAATCAAAATGACCATATTACCCAAAGCAATATAGAAGTTTAATGCAATTCCCATCAAAATTCCAATGACATTTTTGAAAATAATGGAACAAAAATATCAGATTTATATGGAAATATAAAAAACCTCGAATAGCCAAAGCAATACTATGGAAAAAGAACAAAGCTGCGGGCATTATAATACCTGACCTCAAATTATATTATAGAGTCACAACAATCAAAACAGTATGGTATTGGCAAAAAAATAGACACTCAGACCAATGGAACAGAATAGAAAGTCCAGAAATAAAACCACTTATATGTGGTCAAATAATATTTGATAAAAGGGCCAACAACACACAATGGAGAAAAGAAAGCCTCTTCAACAAATGGTGCTGGGAAAACTAGAAAGCCACATGCAAAAGAATGAAACTCAAGTACAGTTTGTCCCCTTTTACTAAAATTAATTCAAAATGGATCAAAGACCTAAATATAGTACCTGAAACAATAAAGTATATAGAAGAAAACATAGGAACTAAACTCATGGACCTTGGTTACAAAGAGCAATTATTTGAATTTTACTCCAAAGGTAAGGGAAGTGAAGTTAAAGATAAATGAATGGGACTACATCAGACTAAGAAGTTTTTGCACAGCAAGAGGAATGACAACAAAATAAACAGACAACCAACTAAATGGGAGATGATATTTTCAAACAACAACTCAGATAAGGGGCTAATACCCAAAATATACAAAGAACTCATAAAACTCAACAAAAAAACAAACAATCCAATAAAAAAATGGGAAAAGGACATGAACTGACACTTCTCCAAGGAAGAAATACAAATGGCCAACAGATATATGAAAAGATGCTCAGCTTCAATAGCTATTAGAGAAAAGCAAATCAAAACTACAGTGAGATACCACCTCATGCTTGTTAGATTAGCTATTATCGACAAGACAGGTAATAACAAGTGTTGGAGAGGTTGTGGAGAAAAAGAAACCCTCATTCACTGTTGGTGGGAATATAAAGTAGTACAACCATTATGGAAGAAAGTATGGTGGTTCCTCAAAAAACTAAAAATAGAACTAACATATGACCCAGCAATCCCTCTACTGGGTATATACCCCCAAAATTCAAAAACATTGGTATGTAAAGACATATGCAGCCCCATATTCATAGCAGCGCTGTTCACAGTGGCCAAGACATGGAAACAACCCAAAAGCCCTCCAATAGAGGACTAGATAAAGAAGATGTGGTAAATATATACTATGAAATACTACTCAGCCATAAGAAATGATGACATCGGATCATTTACAACAAAATGGATGGATCTTGATAACATTATACGGGGTGAAATAAGTAAATCAGAAAAAAACTAAGAACTGCATAATTCCATACATAAGTAGGACATAAAAAAGAGACTAAGAGACATGGGCATGAGTGTGGTGGTTACAGGGGGGCGGTGAGGAGAGGGAGGTTGAGGGAGGCAGGTAGGGGCACAAAGTAAACCAGATAGAAGGTGACAGAAGACAATTTGACTTTGGGTGATGGGTATGCAACATAACTGAATGACAAAATAACCTGGAGATGTTTTCTTTGAACATATGTACCCTGACTTATTAATGTCACTCCATTAAAATTAATAAAATAACTTTTTAAAAAATGACAAAGAACAAATGTGTCATCTCATGTGACTATCCTTTTAATGCTTACCTTCTATCTTACATTATATATGTATATATATATACCTGTTTTAGACTTACCTTAATACCCAGAGAGAAAAGGATAGGTAAAATTTACATGGGAGTTCTATATAAATGTAATAAAGCAAGTCAAGTTTTTAATGGTAATTTATTGTGAAAAAATTTTCCACAAAGATCAAAGAAAATGTTGGTCCTTGTTGGTGCACAGGTAGCCTTACAAAACTAAAGCGGTAAGCCAGGGGAAAATATCATAAAACTAGGCAAGAACCTAAATAAATAAATAAGTAAATAAAAACTAGGCAAGAACCTAGGTAGAAAGTCAGTATTTTAAAAATAAAAGAAAGCTAAAGAATTACAGAATTCAATGCCTATATTCTACAAATAATGAAATAAAGTCTCAGAAAAGTAAAGTGATTCACAAGGACCCATATTTAGTTAGTAGTCAGTACAGTAAGACTAATTTGACTCATGCTTCAATGCACCTATCTATTTTATGTTAAAGTTTGATCTCTAGACCTCTAAAAGAAAAATTATAAGTAGTAGCAAGAGTCAAAGAAATTTAATAAAAGCAGCAATTCATTAGAGAAATAAAATGAACACAGAAGAGGGGAAAAGAGAGATAAGATCACTGAAGTTAAGGATGATTGACCAACTTTCTACTCAAAAATTGCTCTTGTCACCCTGGTCATTGGTTCAGTGGGAGAGTGTTGACCCAGTATGTGGAAGTTCCAGGTTTGATTCCTAGTCAGGGCACACAGGAGAAGCAACCATCTACTTCTCTTCCCTTCTCTCTCCCCCTCCTCCTTCTCTCTCTCTATCTCTCTCTTTCTCTTTTTCTCCCACAACCATGGCTTGATTGATTTGAGCAAGTTGGTCCTGTGCTGAGGATGGTTCTATGGAGCCTCTGCCTGAGATGCTAAAAATAGCTCAGTTTCATTTTCTACTCTTGACATCAATGCAGTGGTGGAAGGTTTACTTCCTGCCATCCTTTATAACAGTTCTTTTAACATTGGCACTCTTGGCATTTTGGACCTCATAATTCTTTGTTGTGAAGTACTGTCTTGTGATTGCATAATGTTTAGTGGGACTAGAGTCTATCTCCTAGAGGCCAGTAGCACCTCCCTCGCCATCTGTGACAAGCAAGAATGATTGCAGATATTACCAACTATCCTGTGGGAAACAAAATTAAGCCTGCTCTATGAGGTTGTCGCTCTACCTTGAAAGTGAGTGAATGTTTATCAAACATTTTTTAATTCATTTTGACTTCTCTTAATATGAATTTATTTGCCATCAAATGAGAAGGTGTTTGCCATATTTATTTGGCAGAGTTGAATAAGAATATTAAATTGGTTAACTGTAGCTAGTAGAATAGTAAATACAAACTACTATAGTTTTTAAAATATGCAGCCTTAGGGCTCATCAAGTTTCATTGATATTTCATATGTAAAGTGCTTTAAAAGAGAAATGATAAAAGCTTCAAGGCTTAGAATGATATATTTTTATGCATATCCCTAGATATTTTTAAACTTTAAAAACAGTATTTTTTTACCTGAAATAAGTGAGCTAAACTTTACAATTTAAATTTTCTCAATTTGAAATAAGTTATGAATACCTTAACAGCTAAAATATTAAACTGTCTCTGACTCAAACTGTGCACCTCTTTCTTTGATGTACAATAAAGACTTATAAACTTGTTTTAGTAACAGATATAAATGTTAATTCTAGAGCCAAAGCACAGTGCTATCCTGTGGAGGCAGATGTGTACTAATTAAAGAAGAAAGATATTTTAAAACTAGTTAATATAGTTAATAGACCATCACACACATGAAATATGCTACCATCTTCCACAATATAGTAATTCAGGTTATCTAAATATTCATATTAATACTCTGGTTTCTCTTCAAATTGCATAAATCTTTCACCTTTTAAATATTCATATTACACTAAAAGACAGCTAAGTTGTTTTTATATCTGAAAATTTTAGAGCCCAAATACATATTTTGATGAGAACTTTGATTCCTCTCAATTGCATAGGAAATTTTTTTTATGGATATAGATGTCAACCTCAATTTGAATTGTTTGCTTAGTCTTATATTTAGTCATTTGCCACATTTGTAATATGACATGCAAACTCTTTGAGAAGGACAATATTTTATTTCTAGATGAACACCTTAGCTACTTCCAAAGAGATCTTTGGAAATTAAATGATATTTTATGTAGTAAATGAAAGGAAATCTTAGCAATAAATAAGTGGCAGAATATGAAGTAACCCTTAATCCTGTACCATCTTTTTAATTATAGATATTTTTTCTGATAATGTAATGCATTAACCAACTTATTTTGCAAAGTGAGAACTCCCATTACTATTTTATTTATTTATTTAGTTAGTTATAATATATTACAAAATAAGCTTACTAAAAATAAAAATAGCAGATTACTTTTCATTAAGTGAATTTTTTTTACATTACACTGTGGATGTTTAGTAAATAGCATCATAAGTGATTCATATATAATCATCATAATACTCAGTCATTTTTAAAATTTGACTCTAATGTTAAAGTGAAGGGAGCAAAAACAATTTACAAAAGATTTTAATCTATTTCTTCAAATTTTCATTTGCATTAATGAATTACAGACATGCAGAATTGGGTTTTACTTAGAATGCAGAAAGCCACAAAAGAATATTGAAACACAAAAGAATAAAGAAAGCCCACTGATCTTGAAGTGTTTATCATTGGCAGAACATAAGACAAAGAGGCAAGTGCCATGAAAATATATATTTCTTCAAAAGCTAAAATGATAAAAATTAAGACCAAGCATGGTTTAATGAGAGAGTTCAGAAGTTTTGGGAAAACCTAACACAATGGAACTCTTTCACTTAGTTCATAAGAGAGATATTAGAACCATTGCATGAAGCCTGAGGGAACCCTTTGGGTATCTAAAAGACACAGAATTTAACCTGCTCCCCAGAATCTTCTCTCATACAAAGAAAATTCTTTAAACAACTGGGGAAGTGGAAGGGGGCGAGACCTTCCCACTCCCCAAAATAAGATAAAGATTCATTGTTTTTTGGGGAGGTTTAGAAACAAAAATTATGTCACTAGGCAAGAGGCAGGGAATCTTCTCTTTCTCAAAGGTAAGATGAACTGTCAAGATAAATTGCCATTGAGGGAAGGGTAGAAGCCAAAGTCATGTGACCCTGACAGAGGGCAAGGAAATATCTCTGATCCCGCTACAAGTTTGCTTCTCACAAGCAACAGTAATGCTTGAAGATGGGTACAAAACTCTACTACCACTGCTCCAAAATAGAGGTACTCCAGAGCTGAGGTAAGAGGAGAAGCAGAGTTATTTGTTTCTGAAGCAGGAACAGTAAAGTTGCTTGGACTTGAAACCCTGGATTGATACAAAAATCAACAACAGCATCAAGAGAAAAACACAAAGCTTTGCTACCTGCAGGGTGGGGCCAATGATTATCTTCTGACCAAGACTTCTTACATATAAATGTCAAATGTTGGTTCCATGAGAGCAGAAGCATATAGAAGACCCATGTCCTAAGCTCAGACACACAGAACTGCAGTCAGAGACCAGATCAAGAGACCCTCTTCTACCACCATGAACCCAGTACCAGATCACGATTGTCCAGCACTGTGGGAAGGCAAGAGTGTAGAGAGACCCTCTGGAAGCAGTCGTGCAGGGAACACTGAAAGCTAGAGAACAAGTAGGTACATTCCAGGCTCTACACTCAGCACAAGGAAGTATTCGTTCATCACTGGAAGGAGCTGAGAGCTTTGATTCACCAAAGATAACTATAATAAGAACAAAAGCCAAACCCAGCCCAATTACTGAATAGATTGACCAAACTCTCCACACTAATACACTAACCTGAAAAATAAAAATTTTGTTTATTCTCCAAGAATAAATTTTACTTATTTGAATTCATAAGGTTTTTCTACATGCACTATTTAATATTAGGTAAATATTTATGGTACACACACAAAAATAAATAAATAATAAAAGGAAAATGAACAACTCAATGAGATAAACAGGGCAACACAAAAGGTATTGCTGCCAGTAGAATCAAACTCTAAGATAACCTTGATGTGAAAACCTTCAAATTAAAAGAATGAGGCAGGGAGCTGGAGATTATTATGCTAAGTGAAATAAGTCAGAGAAGAAAAAGGTCCATATTTCACTTATATATGTGGAATCTAATGAACAAAATAAACTAACAAATAAAATAGAAGCAGACTCATAGATACAGAGAACAGACGGACAGCTGTCAGAGGGGAGGGGTTGGGGTCTGTGCGTGAAAGGTAAAGGCATTAAGCAAAGAAAAAACTCATAGACACAGACAACAATATGGTGACTTCCAGAGGGAAAGGGGGTAGAGAGAAGTAGAAGAGCATAAAGCAAGGATAAATGGTGAAGGAAGAGACTTGACTTCAAATGGTGAAGATACAATACAGCATATAAATGATGTATCATAGAATTGTATATCTGAATCCTATATAATTTTATTAACCATTCTTACCCTAATAAATCCAAATAAAAATAAGATAAAATTAATAAAAGAATGAGGTGTGAACATTCATCTATTAGAATGGTTTAAATGAAAAAGACTGATAATACTGTGTGCTGAAGAGTAAACAGAGGAACTGGAACTCTTATATCATGCTGTTGGGAAAAAAAATGACCTGGACACTTTGAAAAACAGATTGAAGTGTATGGCAGTTTCTCATAAAGTTACAAATACACTTACCATATTGCCAGGCAATCTACTTTAAGAAGTGAAAACTCATGCCCAACAAATGTATATATACAAATGTTTATAAAAGCTGTTTTTAGAATTGACCAAACTTAATACAACCAAAATGAATCTCAATAGGTAAATGAATAAAAAATTGTAGCACAGCCATAGAGTATAATACATCCCCCAAAGAAAAACAATCGGATATATTCAACAACATGGAGGATACTCAAAAGTATTATCTAAGTAAATCAAACTAAACTCAAATTCAAAGGCTATGTACTATATGCTCAATTTTTCTGATATTTCAGCAAAAGTAAAACTATAGTAAGAAAACACAGATCAGAGTAGAATTTAGGTCAGTGGTTGTTAGAAATATTAGGAAACTTTCTGGAGAGCTGGAAACATTCTAACTTGACTGGTGGTAGTTATTTGACTAATGCATAGAAGTATTTCCTTAAGAAAATGAATTTTACTGTGTGTAAATTATGCTGCAATAAATCTGATTATTAAAAATACAATTATGAAAGCAGAGTTTATCAAAGAAAAATACAAGTATCCAGAGTAAAATCTGCAGCCACTTTTTAATAAATAGAAGAAAAATCAATTACTTAAAGATTTCTTGTCTACATGATACCAAAAAAACTAATCTGATTGACTTAATTCAAGATTTTAGACTAGAACATAGTCAAACATATTTGGGAAAGGTTGTCATTAAATCAATCTGTGATAGAGTGAGCATAAAATATATATGTTTATGTGTGTGTGTGTATTCACTCCTCATAACCCAATTTGTTCAACTGACATATCATGATAATAGTACCCAAAAGTAACATGATTTTCAATGGTATAAGAAATACGTAGTAATTAATAGGAACAGTTGTATGACTTGTGATGCACATGAAGAAGCAATCTTCATTCATCTTGAGAGCCAGTGTCAGTCTGGGTCTAGAAAAAACCTATTAATTTTTATATACAGTTTTTCTATATTTTTGATTCTGAAAAATTTAGCTGAAAATTAACTCATACAATAATTATTCTCTGACTATTTTAGAAAATATGCCACATCTGGTTTTCCTCATAGTTAAAAACATAAATATTAGGCAAAGGTCATATTTGAGTTGTTACAACCAGAGAAAAGGAAGAGAGTGGAAAGGTGCTTTCACTTCACGACTTGTGATGGAGCTATCAAGAAAACTCAAGAGCTTTTGGTGTTCTTTCAATGTTGTTTTTGTTCGTTTCTTTTTATTTTATATAATTCTTTGTTTTCAAAGATTCTATTCTAAGTCTTCTATAAGTTTTCATTTTAAAATGTTTAGAATAAAAATTAAAGATCTAGTTGATTTTAAAATCAGATAAAAAGAAAAACTAGGAGAATACAGGTGACTGAAAATACTAATTGTTGCCACCTATAGGTGTAAATAAATTTTCAAAATAGTCTTACTGTTGTTTTTCTTATACCTCCTTTCCAAGTAGCATTTGGATGGCAGCTTAATGTCTATTAGAACATCTCCCAATTAGGTAGATCACTCTTCCAGAAACATAAGCAATAGTAATTCAATGTGACATTTGGAATGGGATGTAAAATTAAAGCTTTGGTTAGAAGCCAAAATTAAGGGGGAAATGATATTAAATTAAATGTAAGGGATAAAGTCTTCATTTTACAATCAACTTGATCAGAATTGTTTCCACAACTCATGGATGCTTCAACCAGATCAATAGTGCAGAGGCAACAGGATGCAACGAGGGAAGGATTTTAGATTTCTTTGGAGAGAGATGTTGTCATTCTATAAGTCCTAGCCTGTACCCTTTAAACACCCAAGGTGGTAGGAAAGAGCGAGTAGAGGGGTACTTCTTATTTAAACTCCAATGACAGAGCTTCTATGGGACCTCGAAGAGACCTCTGCATTAAGTTATCTACAGAGAGTTTTTTCCAAATGCATTAAAGCCTGAGAAAGTTTCATGCCTGAAATAGCTAAAGTGGACTCTGGTGGCAGAATAGTGGTGGTTGATTCACACTATTTGTGCATTCCTATAGTTTATTGGGGCAGAAGATATGCAAACAATTTTGTGGACCAAATTTGGACCATACAGGAGAATATATTGGCATAGGGATGCCTTCAGTTCATGCAACAAGATTGCCCAGCTGGGTACAGAAACTCAAACAATAGGAAGATGCATATGAACTGATTATTGAGGGATGCAAAGTCACAGCATAATGTTTCTTGTGCCCTGACTAAAGAAAATGAAATTTGAAAACCTCCGAAAAAGCTTGCAAATGCACACACATAGACACACAGACACACACATCTCCGCAACCCTCAAGAGACTGACAGGTTCAAAAAGAGGCCACTTTAGAATGAAACCAGTTCATTTCAGACTCTTATTATCTCCGTATCACTCTTCAATACTTTTAAGACTCTTACCTCTTTCCACCAAAGCTGAGAAGTAAATGGGAAGTAAAAAATGACTAGCAAGTTGAGATGGGTGGTAAGAAAAATAAATGCATGACAGAGAAAGACAGTGAACCAAATTTTCCTTCCTTTCTTTTCCTGGGCTTCTGGATAGAAGACAACACAAGTGAGGAGTGGGAAGGATTGTAGTGGATATGTATATATAGTGAATTTTGAGCATTCTAGTTACCAAATTAGAGTGTGTTTCTGACTTAAAGTGACTGAGAGAGGTCTGGCAGTAGCCTAACTGTAGGCAAAAGGAATTGGAATTAGAACAGATTTTGCTATGAGATAGAAAAATTTATTCCACTGAATAAACTTTTAAAGTCAATGGGAGGCAGAATAAACTGCATTGGGTAGTTTTCAGTGACATTTTTAAATATAATTGTTAAATAATGACTATTATATCTTCCCTAAAATCCTTTCATAAGGCTAGTTTCGTGAGAACTTGGTCAAATTATATAGTGGATAATATCTGTTCCCAAAATTTGAGATAGAATGTCCTATTTTAGAATAACAACAGGCCTTCGGTGATAAGGGACAATGATGCATGCAACTTCTTGACCGCATACTTGAAAGATTTTCCATTTTGCTGTAACCAAAACACACAGAGTAGGGTTGAGCCAATTTGTTCCTGTACACCCTGGAAACTGTATAGAAACAAGGAAAAGGGAATCTCAGGAGGGAGACTCAACTTGGTGGCTGAGTAAGTGAACATTACAGTCACCAACTCCTAGGTCAGTGATGGGCAAACTTTTTATAAAAAAAAAAAAAACACTTTTGCAGTGCTGGTCAACCTGGTCCCTACTGCCCACTAGTGGGCATTCCAGCTTTCATGGTGGGCCAATCGTGGCGCCATTTGGTTGCTCCACTACTGCCCACCATGAAAGCTGGAATGTCCACTAGGGGGCACTGGGGCCAGGTTGACCAGCACTGCTGAGTGAGCGTTTTTTATAAAAAGGTTGCCCATCACTGTCTAGGTTCAAACTTAAGTTATAACTAAATTATAGAAGAATCATCTTTTTTTTTAAGTGGGAGGAAGGGAGGCAGGGTCTCCCGCATGCACCCCAACCGGGGTCTGCCTGGCAAGCCCACTAGGGGTTGCTCTGCTAATCTGGGATCATTGCTCCACCGCTCAGCAACTAAGGCATTTTTAAGTCACTGAGGCAGATATCATGGAGTCATCCTGAGCACCCAAGGCCAACTTGCTTGAGCCAATTGAGCTATGACTGCAGGAGGGAAGAGACAGAGAGAAAGAGAGAGAGAAAAAAAGAGAGAGAGAGAAGGGGAGGGAGAGAAGCAGAAGGTCCCTTCTCTTGTGTCCCATGAACTGTGATCGAGCACAAGACATCCTAACACTGGGCCAATGCTCTACTACTGAGCCAACTGGCCACGGTGAGGAGAATCATCTAAACTAACCAATTGAAGACTAGCTAAAGTTTCAGAGTAAAGGATTTACAGAAGCCACACTGAGACTGGTAGGAAGGGTAGGGATACAAAAAGAGCTGGCCTCGCTCCCCCTAAGGGGCGTGGGGACTTAACCCCATGCTTAGCTTTCCAGCCCAAAGCACAAGAGCTGGGAATAGGCACCCATATAGCATCTGGCTGTGAAAAACAGTGGGGCTTTTGTTCACCAGGGAGAGACAGAAGTTGGCAGAGAAACAGACACCCTCTTAAAAGGCCAATACACAAAATTTTATTCACAGCCACTTGCCCCAGACTCCTGCAGAGGAAAAGCAAGTGTACTAGGGTTCTATAAAGTAAGTCTGGATTTTTGACTCTGGAGAGATGGCTGAAGGGACAGCTGTGAAGATCCCACTGCTGAGGAATTTTCCCATACCACAGGTGTCATCTTTCTTGGTTAAAGAACTATACTTTCTGGGGAAACACCCTAAGGGAAAGCAATAGCTTTACCACCTAGACTTCTCACCCCACCCTGTGAGTTTAGGCCCTGATGAGGAGTACAAAAAGAGGGTCTTGTAGTGCGTGAGCCTAACAAGAGCCAGCAGGTGAAGGCATGCAGAAGCAGATCTTGGGGTGCCTTGGGACTTCTCCTTACCTACCCCGGAACCTAGTGCTTGTAAAATCCAGCTGTGGTGTGTGCAGCTTTTTCTCCTGGCTGTACCCAGCCCCAGCAGAGAAGCAGGTAAAACTGTGGAATGCTTATAGACCCATACAGGTTGCCAAGGACCATCACAAGCAGTGTCCTATATTGGTCTGTATCAGATTCCCTCCGAATAGATCCAAAACCAACATATCCAGCAGCCAGATTCAGAGAATATCAGAGAAGGAACCAATTAGCTTCACAAACAGTAAAGGGAGATCTTGATAAACACCAAATCCAGCTGAAACAAATTTGGCTTACTTAGCACCTGCACATCAGTTCAGATGCTTTGGTTGAAATAGAGACTCACAGTCATCCAATCTGAGGGTTGATCCCATGCACAATGGGCCAATAACAATCAAGACTCAATCACAGCAGGAGGGCCCACATAACCCACACAAAGGCCATTTCCGGAGCACCCAACTCAGGTGATCAAGAGACTGCACCACTGGAACCTACAGAATACCTACTTCTTAAGGCCATTCTATAAACATTAATAATCATAGTAGATCTATCTAATACATAGAAACAACCACAAAGATGCAGTAAAAATAAGGAAACAAAGAAATAGTCCCCAAATGACAGAATAAAATTAATCTTCATGAAAAGGAGATAAATAAAATGGAATAAGCAATTTTTCAGATATAGAGTTCAAAGTAATTGTTACAAGAATGCTCAACAGCGTGAAAAAGACACAGAAACCATAGAAAAACAGTAAAAAATGGAGAATATAATATCTGACATCAAGAATACACTGAAGGAATAAACAGTAGGTTGGATGAAGCAGAGGATCAAATCAGTGATTTGAAAGACAAGGTAGAAAAAAAAATTCAATCAGAGCAGCAAAAATAAAAATAATAAAAAATAATAAGGATAGTTTAAGGGACTTTTGGGACAACATGAAACATAAAAAAACATCTGGTGTATGGGTACCAGGAGAAGAGAGAGCAAGGGATCAAGAATCTATTTAAAGAAATAATGACTGAACATTTTACTAACTTAAAGAAAGAAAAAGACACACAATTTTAAAAAGCACTGAAAGTCTCAAACAAGACAGATCCAAAAAGGCCCATAACAAAACTCATCATAATTAAAATGCAAAGGTTAAAGACAAAAAGAGAATCTTAAAAGCAGCAAGAGAAAAGCAGCTAGTTAACTACAAGAGAGATCCCATAAGACTGTCAGTTGATATTCTAGCAGAAACATTTCAGGCAAGAAGGGATGGGCATGAATTATTCAAACTGATAAAAAGCAAGAACTTACAACCAAACTGCTATACCGAGTAAGGCTATCATTTAAAATTGAAGGAGAAATAAACAACTTCCAAGACAAGAAAAAGCTACAGAAGGACGTTACCACCAAACCAATATTATAACAAATATGACAGGACCTGCCAGAAGAAGGAGGAGAAGGAGAAGCAGGAAACAGAAAAACATAGTTAAAATAATAAAATTGTAAAAATATGTACCTATTAATAAGCACTTTATGTGTAAATGGCTTAAATACTTTAATCAAAAGACATGGGATAGCTGAGTGGATAAGAAAACAAGACCCACATATAGGTTGTCTACAAGAATCCCACCACAGAACAAAAGATTTACATAGACTAAAAGTAAAGGGAAGGAAAAAAAAATTTCATGAAAATGAAAATAAAAAATGGAGTAGCATACTTGTAGCTGACAAAATGGACTTTAAAACAAAGGTTAAAGTAAGAAACACAGAAGGACATTACATATTTATAAAGGATGCAATACAACAAAAGAATTCTTGTAAACCTTTATGTACACAATATAGAAGCACTTCAATATGTAAAGCAAATCTTGATGTTCATAAAGGGATAAACTGATAGTAGTACAGTCATAGTAAGGGATTTTTAACACCCCATTGACCTCAGTGGATAGATTTTCCAGATGGATAATCAATAAGAAAATGGTGGCCTTAAATGACCCACTGGATCAAATGGATTTAATTGTTATTTTCCAAGCATTTCATTTCAAAGCAGCAGAATATATATTATTTTCAAGAGCACATGAACATTTTCAAGCATAGACTACATGTTAAGATTCAAAACATGTCTCTATAAATCTAAGAAAATTGAAATTATATCAAGCATCTTCCCTGTCCATAGTGATATTAAACAAAAAATCAATCACAAGAATAAAACTAGAAAACACAGAAAGATATGGATACTAAATACCATGTTACTAAACAATGAAGGGGTTAACAATAAGATCAAAAAAGAAATCAAAAGATAGATTGATACAAATGGAAATGAGAACACAACTCAAAAACCTATGGAATTTAGCAAAAGCAGTCTTAGGGAAATTCATAGCATTAAAGGTCTATATCAAGAAACAAACAAACAAACAAAAACTTAAATAAACAATAAAACATAAAGGAACTTGAAAAAGAAAAACAAAGCCAGAAGTGATGATAAATAATAAAATAATAAAGATTATAGCAGAAATAAATGATATTAAATCATTAAAAAATACAGAAGATCAATGAAACCAAGAACTGGTTCTTTAAAAAGATAAACATGATTGTAATATTGTTAACAAAACTCAAAAGAGAGAGAGAGAGAGAAAACTGAAATAAACAAAATCAGAAATGCAACAAAAAAGTAACAACTAACACCAAAGAAATACAAACCATTGTAGAAAAATATTATAAACAATTGTTTGCCAAGAACTTGGACAAACTGGATGAAATATATAAATTCCTAGAAAAAAATAATTTTCCCAAACTAAATCAGAAAGAATCAGAGAATTTGAATAGAGGGGTTACAACTAATGGTATTGAAGCAGTAATAAAAATATTCCAGCAAACAAAAGCCCTAGACTGAATTGGCTTCACAGGCTGATTTTATCCAACATTCAAAGAAGAACTAACACCTATCCTTCTCAAACTATCCCAGAAAATTTAAGAGGAGGGAAAACTCCTAAACTCATTTTACGAGGCCAGCATTATCATAATTCAAATACATGATACAGACACTACGAAGAAAGAAAATTACAGGTCAATATACCTGATGAACATAGATGTGAAAATCCTCAACAAAATATTATCAAATTGAATCCAGAAATACATTAAAATGATTGCACACCATGATCAAGTGGGATTTATTCCAGGTATGCAAAGTTGGAACAACATTTGCAAATCAATAAATGTGACATGCCACATAAACAAAATGAAAGATAAAAACCACATGATCAGGCCCTGGCCAGTTGGCTCAGTGGTAGAGGATTGGCCTGGCATGTGGAAGTCCTGGGTTCAAGTCCCAGCCAGGGTGCACAGGAAAAGCGCAAATCTGGTTCTCCACCCTTCCTCCTCTCCTTTCTCTCTATCTCTGTCTTCCCCTCTCGCAGACAAGGCTTCATTGGAGCAAAGTTGATCCGGGCACTATGGATGACTGCATGGCCTCTGCCTCAGGTGTTAGAATGGCTCCAGTAGCATGGAGCAACACCCCAGATGGGTGTGCATCGCCTCCTAGTGGGCATGCTGGGTGGGTCCCAGTCTGGCAAATGCAGGAATCTGTCTGTCTGCCTCCCGGCCTCTCATTTCAAAAAAATATTTAAAAAACAAAACAAAAACCATATAATCTTACCAATAAATGCTAGAAAAGTATTTGAAACAATCAAGCATTCATTTATGATAAAAAGTCAGCAAAGTGGGAACAGAAGAGATATACCTCAACATATACAGGCCATATATAGCAAACTCACAGCCAACTTCACACTCAATGTAAAAATATAAGCATTTCCTTAAGATCAAGAAACGAGACAGGGATGTGTGCTTTCGCCACTCTTCTTCAACATTGTGCTGAGAATTCTAGCCACAGCAAACAGACAAGAAAAGGAAATAAAAGGCTTCTAAATTGAAAAGGAAGAAGTAATACGGTCATTATTGGCAGATAACATATTATATATAAAGATATACTACATAGAGAAGTCTAAAGATTCCACCAATATCTACCAGAACTGAAAATTAAATTCAGTAAATTGGCAGAATATAAAATAAATATCCAGATATCGGCTGCATTTTTATACACCAAATATGAACTACAGAGCAGAAACTAAGAAAATAATCTCATTCACAATTGGTCCAAAAAGAATAAAATAACTAGCGATGAATTTAAGCAATGTTATAAAAGACCTGTTGGTCAAATAAGTTTGTAAATATGATATATATGTTTTCTCGCTTAGAGTCTGCATTGGGTGTGGAGGACAGGCTGTAAGCAGGCAGGAATTTATAGCCTAAGGCTTAGTTTTAAAACTAAGCTTTAGCCCACACCCTTGAATGATTGCATGATGTGGGGTGGTGCACTTTTATGAGGAATCCCATTATGCCTCAGCTAAGTAACTTTGTATCAGAGACTTCCTTGTTTGTATATTGGATTAAAGGTTTGGATTTCTACACTATAAAAATGGGGCAGACCTGGAGCATGATCTCTCTCAGTTTCTGAGATTAGAATTAGAGAGGAGAGCAGAGAAAGGCCACATTGAGGAGAGAAGCAGCCAAGATGGCGGAGTGCTGAAGGAGAAGCCAACTTTGTGCAGAGAGACGGAGATGGGAAACAGAGGTGAATAAGGCTGGTGAGGTAGAAACTTTGATTCTAGGAAACTTGGTGTTGGGCAGATAAAATATATTATGCTCACTTTGTTAAAGATGGTGCTGCCTACATGGAAGCCAGTCACCCAGGTGATATTATTTGCCCTTATGCTTGTGATGGCTGTGGGGGAAAAGTTGTAATGTAAGCAGGCCGGGGTCATTATAGCTTAAGGCTTTGTTTTAAGAGTAAGCTCTTCTCCACGCCCTTGGCTGATTGGATGATGTAGGGTGGTGATGTAGGGAGGAATCCCATTATGCCTCAGGTGGGTGACTTTGTATCAGAGACTTTCTTGTCTGCAGATTGGATTAAGGGTTTGGATTTTCTATGCTATAAACTGGGGCAGTCCGGGAGCTTGATCTCTCTCTCTCTTGGTTCCTGAAGTATTAGAGAGCAGAGCAGATTAAGGCCATGTGGAGGAGAAGTAGCTGAGATGGCAGAGTGCTGAGGGAGAAGCCAGTTTGTTAAGAGTTTGTGCAGGAGGAGATGGGAAACAGAGGTGAATAAGTCTGGTGAGCTAGAAACCTTTGATTCTAGGAATCTCGGATAAGTCAGTAACTTTGTGAGCACTGAATGTGTGGGTTTTGGAGCCCAGTGTGTGTTTTTGCTTGCCCGCCGGGTGCAAGCTAGAATTAAAGCTGATGGCTCACCAGTTTTTGGCTCCGGTGTTTCATTACCGACTGTTCGAATCTAATGCGAACCTGCACTGGCTGGGCTGCTGTGATAGTGGTCTTGACTACTGGCTTTACACTTGGATAAATAGTGACTTTGGTAACCCTGAATGGAAAGGGAAGTGTTTTCCCACTGTGTATTTCTTGCCAGTCGGGTGCCAGCTAGGATAAAGATGATGGCCCACCAGTTCTTGACTTTGTTGTTTCATTACAGTCTGTCTGAATCAAATGCGAATTGGCATGGGCCAGGCGGCTGTGATGGTGGCCGTGGCTACTGGCTTTATAGACCTCTACTCAGAATATTATAAAACTGAAGGAAGAAGTTGAAGAAGATACAAATAAGTTAAAACAAATATGTTCACAGATAGGAAGAATTAATCAAGATACCAATGACGTATTTAAAAAATATGTTAAATATTTAGAACAAACATTCCAAAAACTTATATAGATTAAGAAAAGACCCTAAATAACAACTGCAACCTTAAAAAGAACAAAGTTGGAAGAATCACAGTACCTGATAACAAACTATCCTGCAAGGCTATAGTAATGAAAACAATATGGTACTAGCATAAAAACAGACATGTAGATAAATGGAACAGAATAAAGAGCCCAGAAATAAACCCCCACCTTTATATTCAATTAATATTTAACAAAGGAGGCAAGAAAATACAATGGGATAAAAATTGTCTATTTTATGAATAGTGTTGGAAAAATTGGACAGATTTATACAAAAAACTCACAAAACTAAACACAAGAATAAACTCAAAATGGGTTAAGAATTAAATATTAGACTTGAAATCATAAAACTCCTAAAAGGAGACATACTCAGTGAAATTGTAGACATTTCTCATAGCAATATTATTCCTAATATATCTCTTTGAGTAAGGGAAACAAAAGATAAAAATCAACAAACGGTACTACCTCAATCCAAAATGTTTTTGTAAACAATCAATGTAAAGCCAGTAGTCGAGGCCGCCATCACAGCAGCCTGACCCGTGCAGGTTCACATTGGATTCAAACAGTCGGTAATGAAACAATGGAGCCAGGAACTGGTGAGCCATCAGCTTTAATTCTAGCTTGCACCCGGCGGGCAAGCAAAAACACACATTGGGCTCCAAAACCCACACATTCAGTGCTCACAAAGCTACTGACTTATCCGAGTTTCCTAGAATCAAAGGTTTCTAACTCACCAGACTTATTCACCTCTGTTTCCCATCTCCTCCTGCACAAACTCTTAACAAACTCGCTTCTTCCTCAGCACTCTGCCATCTTGGCTGCTTCTCCTGGCCTTCACGTGGTCTTACTCTGCTCTCCTCTCTAATACTAATCTCAGGAACTCAGGAACCAAGAGCCAAGAGAGAGAGCTAGCTACCGGTCTGCCCACTTTATAGCATAGATAATCCAAACCTTTAATCCAATTATACACACAAGAAAGTCTCTGATACAAAGCCACCCATCTGAGGCTTAATGGGATTCCTCAGGAGAGTGCACCACCCTACATCATCCAATCAGTCAAGGGTGTGGGGAAGAGCTTACTCTTAAACTAAGCCTTAGGCTATAATGACCCGGCCTGCCCACAGCCTGTTCCAGAACACACATTAATATCAATGAACTTCCATGTGGGCAGCGCCATTTTCAACAAAGTGAGCATAATATATTTTATCTGCCCAACAATCAACAAATCAAAAGATAAGACAACCTATTGAATGGAAGAACATATTCATCAATACATCTGATAATGACTTAATATGAAAAATGTATAAAGAACTTTAAAACTCAACACCAAAATGAAATCTAATTAAAAAGTGAGCAAAGGATCTGAAAAGCCACTTCTCCAAAGAAGACATACAGAATTCCAATAGACATAGGGAAAATGCTAAACATCATTAATATGAGAGAAATGAAAATTAAAACTATAATGAGATCACCTCTCACTTGACGATTAAAGGTTATCATCAATAAACAAGTGTTGGCAAGGGCGTGGAGAAAAGGGAACCCTTGTGTACCATTTGTGAGAATGCAGATTGGTGCAACCACTGTAAAAAGTAGTATGGAGTTACATAAAAAATTCAAAAATGGAAATGCCTTATGACCCAATAATTTCACCAGTGGGAATATACTCAAAGAAACCCAAAACACTAGTTTGAGAGAACATATGCACCCCTAAATTCATTGCAACATCATTTACCATAGCCAGATTTGGAAGCAGCCCAAGTGCCCATCCGTAGATGAGTGGATAAGGAAGCTGTGTTAAAAAAGTTGAAAATTTTATCTTTTGCAAAAGCATGGAAGGACCTGGAGAGTATTATCCTATGTAAAATAAGCCAGTCAGAGAAGGCCAAATACCACCTGATTTTAATCATATGTGAAAGCTAATAAACAAAGTGAACTAACACATAAAGTAGAGGTAGACTTATGGACAGATAGTTGCTAGTTGTTGGAGGGGGGTGAGGTGAGGCGCCTGGAGGCATTGAACAGAAAAACAAACAAAAAGAAAAAACTCAAGGAAACAACAAACAGTCTGTCATTGTGGGGGTGGAGGTGGGGGAAGGTAGAAGCAAAATATAGCCTGATGGACGGAGACTTTACTGAAGGTATGAACACACAATACAGTATACAGAGATGTGTTGTAGTATAGTGCACCTGAAACCTGTATCATTTTGTTAACCAGTGTCACACAAAAAAAATCAATTTAAATAAAGAATACCAACAGCAATGTAAACCAAAAATCATTTTTCAAACTTTTTTAAATCAAAAATTTGTATTAATTTTGAACAGAACTATTATAGTCAATGTTTACAATAGTAATCCTTAGTGAGTAAAGTATTACCAAGTGAATTCTGAAGGAACAAATTAAAAGTCCATAATGCTAAGAAAAATAAGCAACTGAATATTTCCTTTATTTTACTTCATTTTTAAAATTAACAATTTGTATAAAGTGTACAAAAAATTCTACCAATCAGAATATTTATTAATATAGGAATTATATTTGTAATAATGTTTCAGTGGTACTTTGAGGATTCCCAAATATTTTCATATTGTCTCTTTTTACCTTATGAGCAATTTAACATTAACATAATAAACTATTTTATGGAAGTTTCTGGAGTTATCCTGAACTAGTGTGTGAGAATGTCTGTATGTGTGTATGTAATATGCTATGTATGTCAGTACACATACACGTGTGTGTGTATATATATATATCTATGTCAGATGAAAACAAATAGAAAAAAGTCTTTATGTTTATTAAAATCTATCAGCTTCATGGTTAATTTCATTTTTATGATACAATATATTTCAGAACCCAGATTTCAATTTTCTGATATTACTGTAACCATTTCTGACAAAAAGACATACATAAACTTAAAGCTTTTCTTAATATCTCATATTTCTTATGAGAAATACCAAAAATTATATGAAATATCTATTTATAAACTGTCCATAAAATTGAACCCATGTTTTTAAGACTCAAATTTCCAGTATATTCCAGGAAAACACCTCATTGATAGTCAACAAGTCAGCACATGCAAATAAGCTGTATAACCTTGTTACTCAGCAGGACAATATCCATTAGATTTTCAAAAGCTGAAAACACAAATCTGTTCTCAACAGTTTTAATTAGGAAATGTCTCATGAATGACAAATGTATTCATTATTTCCTTTAATGGTTAGTCAGAGTCTACATCTCTGAGTCTTAGAATTTTCTTTATGATAAAGTTCAAGTTAAAGTCAGAAAAACAAGATTGATATTCACCTGTAATCAAACAGCAGAGTAAAACTTGTTCTTAATTTTAAAATGTTTTGCAAGGCATAATCACTAAAGTTCATGGGAACTTTCTAACCTAAGTTATTAGTGATAGCTCATCCTGTTTGTTTTATCACTGTAACACTCTATCTTTGTGAGACACTAGAAATTACAAGTGAATTATACATGGGGAAGTTCATTGAAATACTAGAACAAATAGTTAACGATAGGTTCAAAAAATGATATTACAGTAAGGTTGGTGTCATTCGGGAACAGATTATATCATGTAATCTGTTGTGAGCGGCTGTCCTAAATCTGGTTAGAATAGAGGTCTGGAAATGTTTCTGGAGTTAAAGTTTGTCTTAAATTGGTGTTATATGTGTGGGTAGTAGTAGTACTGGTGCGGGTTCTAAGTATTACAATGATGAATTATCAAATGGCAATTTGTGTTTGGGTATAACAACACACATTTCAACACATGATTGGAGAAACTAATTAGATTTTAAAACCATGAGGAGAATAAGGAAATACTGGGGATGGAATGTAGCAGAAGAACAGGGCTTGACTATTTAGAGCTGGACAAGCAATCATATAAATATGGTACTACCCTTTGTACATCAGTAAACTAACTTCAAACATGCTACTTGGAGAATATGTTTGGCACAGAAAGACTGCTTCCCCTACCTCCTGGTTATACTTCCTAATATGAAAAAAACAACAACATATATTTCATCCTATCCAAAGATACTCAGTTTTCTCCTGTAAAATACCTCCAGTTAAAGGAAGAAAGACTCTTAGGTGTGGAAACATGGACTTACTCCAGATCTCAATCAGGTTGCACCTATCCTAAGGAGTCCATAAAGCCAGTACAGCAACATGGTTAATAGCACAGGTTTTGTGTTAGTTCCTGTGGCTATTATAACAAATCACTACAAACTGGGTGATCTCTTTTCTTTCTTTCTTTCTTTCTTTCTTTCTTTCTTTCTTTCTTTCTTTCTTTCTTTCTTTCTCTCTCTCTCTCTCTCTCTCTCTCTCTCTCTTTCTTTCTTTCTTTTGACAGAGAGAGAGCCAGAGAGAGGGACAGACAGGGACAGACAGACAGGAACGGAGAGAGGTGAGAAGCATCAATCATTAGCTTTTCATTGCCGTTGCGACACCTTAGTTGTTCATTGATTGCTTTGTCACATGTGCCTTGACCGCAGGCCTTCAGCGGACCAAGCAACACCTGCTGGAGGTAGCGATCTTGGTTCCAAGCTGGCGAGTTTCCGCTCAAGCCAGATGGGACCCGAGCTCAAGCTGGCAAGCTTGGGGTCTCGAACCTGGGTCCTCTGCACCCCAGTCCGACACTCTATCCACTGCACCACTGCCTGGTCAGGCCAAACTGGGTGATCTTAAGTCTCCATTTTCATTATGTGTCTATTTAAACTACAGTTTTTCTCTTGCAGCTTCAGGCATTAATAACCGTCTCGACTCAGAAAAAGCTTTGAGTGTACTTTTAAAGATACGAAACAGCCTGACAAGGCGGTGGCGCAGTGGATAGAGTGTCAGACAGGGATACGGAAGACCCAGGTTCGAGACCCCCAGCTTGCCAGCTAGAGCGCGGGCTCATCTGGCTTGAGCAAAAACTTTGCCAGCTTGGACCCAAGGTCGCTGGCTCCAGCAAGGGGTTGCTCAGTCTGCTGAAAGCCCACAGTCAAGGCACATGTGAGAAAGCAATCAATGAACAACTATGATGTCGCAACGGCAACAAAAAACTAATGATTGATGCTTCTCATCTCTCTCCATTCCTGTCTGTCTGTCCTTATCTATCCCTCTTTCTGACTCTCTCTCTATCCCTGTAAAAAATTAAAGTAAAATAAATTAAAGATATGAAACAATATGAAAAGTTATTTTCACTAGCTTTCTTTTTGGATGTATGTATCCCTGAAAAATTAATTTAAACATTTTAAAAACAAGTACTGCACTAATAGAATACATGTGTAAAAAATAAAATTGTGAGTTATTGTTTTTATGTTTTTCCCCTTCTGCTAAAATTTATAATTTATACTACAATAAAAAATGGATCTTGGATAAGACACCCAATGAGATAAAAGTGAACTGAATCTTATAAAGAGAATCTGTCTTTTTCTTTTAGAGAGAATGACAATTGTACTTGGCAAGAATGGCTAATTTAAATTCCCTGATTACTTAGAATAAATTTCCCTTCTGTTGATATATTTTTTTTTTACTTTGTACAATAGTATCCTACAGTGTGTCCGTAAAGTCATGGTGCACTTTGGACCAGTCACAGGAAAGCACCAAAAGATGATAGAAATGTGAAATCTGCACCAAATAATAGGAAACCTCTATCAGTTTCATACCTATTCAGTGCAGTTCAATGTGGGCTCCATTTTTTGCCCTACAGACATCCAAACAATAGTGAAGTTCTTGCCACACAAGAGTAAGGACATCTGGTGTAACAGAGTGAATAACGTCTGTAATTCTGTTTTAAGTTACTAATGTCGTTGATACGTTCAGTGTACACATGTTGCTTCACATAACCCCAAAAGTAAAAGTCTAAGGGCATCAGATCTGGGGATTGTGGTGGCCATGGCTTGACAGAACCCCTGCCTATCCACAGCTGGGAAATGTTCTATCCAGAAACTCATGAACAATGGTGGTGCAGTGTGGAGGAGCATTGTCCTGTTGAAAGATGGCACCTTCTGGAAATTGTGGCACTGCATACAATTCTAACATGTCAAGATAGTTGTTTGATGTCACAGACTGCTCCGCGAAAAGAAAATGGGCCTATCACCTTATCATGCATCAGGCCACACCACACGTTCACTTTAGGGGTGTTACGTTTGTACTCAATGTAGGCATGAGGATGTTTAGCAGCCCATATTTGGACGTTATGGCAATGAACATGTCCACAGATATGGAAGATCGCCTCATTGCTAAACACAATCTTCTGCAAAAATCTTGCATCATTGTCGACCTCATGAAGCATATCTGTAGCAAACACGCGTCGTGTGGGTCTATCCGCCGGTTTGATAGCATGCAACAGTCTCAATTTGTACCCCGTAAAACAGAGACGTTTCTTTAACACCTTATGAACTGTAGTCGGCTTAGGTGTAATTGTCGAGCACACGCATGCACAGATTTTATAGGCTCCTTAAGTAGCTATCCCGTATAGCCTCTACAGACTCGTCACTGATTGATGGCCTACCAGAACGGGTTTCTCCATCAAACTGCCGGTTTCCTTCAACTGCTTATCCCACCAAGTAATGTTATTCCTATGTGGTGGCATTTCATTATAAACGTGCCAATATTCATGTTGGACTTTTGTCACAGATTCAAATTTAGCGAGTCACAGAACACACTGAACTTTCCTCTGTACCATCCACATCCCGACTGGCATGGCCATGGGCTGCTCCACTGTATACACAGTGTTATGTCATTATCTGCACATGTGCACATGCTGCCACATCATCCTATAGAAACTTGGAGGGTTTTCCTTTTATTTGGTGCAGATTTCACATTTCTATAGTCTTTTGTTGCTTTCCTGTGATCGGTCAAAAGTGCACCATGACTTTAAGGACACACTGTATTTTATTTTCTTTATAGCTCTTACCATTATCTTGTTCATTAAATTTATTTATCTGCCTCCCACTATTTGGATAGAAGCAAAATACGAACCTTAACCTTATTTACTTCAGCATTCCTATCACTTAGACAACAGTTAGCCCAGAGGTCGTATTCAATAAATAATTATTAATTGGACAAAGAAATGAATCAAATAATTAATTAAAAAAATAAAGTATAGATTTTACAAAAAGTTGGGCAAAAATTCTAGAAAGTAAAAATATACAGATTAGTAAATGTTTTGTTCTTATGGAAGTGTATTTTTATTAAGTCACTAAATATTTTGATTTCATAAATTATCTCAGTAATTGTTGAGATACATGTAAGAACCTCAAATGGACAATTTTCTTTTCTCATTTACTTAATTACTATTTTAGCTCACAAGATTCCACAAAGATTACAGTATCTCTTTAGGAGATTTTTTAAAAACCTCCGGACAAAACAAAATAAAAATCAAAGCACAAATGGAGATCGGTTTTTTACTGAAATATTGTTATGTTTCTTTCCACTATAAAAAGTCCTGAGCTTACACAGATATCCAGAATACTTATTAACAAACATTATTTATATAGCCTTGTACTTCAAACTATACTAAGACTGAAAATTTCTACTAAACTCAAAGAATCATTTGTCAAATCTAGTACTGCCTCTCAGTCTTCATGTTGGATTGTAGACACTCTAGCTAAATGAGTTAATACATAGAAAAGTTGGTTTTTCTGATTCCAAGAATCACAAATTATCATCTGCCAAATGTAAATTCTGTTTTGATATGTTAATGTTGTATCATAATGTCTATTGTTATTCTCCTTACTGCAGTGGTGGAATTCAAATAATTTAATAACCAGTTCTTTGCCCTAATTACTTTTATAAGTATTAATAAAATGATATAACGAAAGTTAGTTTATTATTTCATGCATTTAATACTTAAATAAGAATAATAAAAGAGGTACACAAAATTAGATTATGTTAATGTCTAGTCTGTGGATCATCTCATAATATCTCAGGGGAATTTGGGGCATAACACAAAGCTAAAACAAATGACAATTTGTCACCACCTGGTTGGCACTTTTTTATGTTTGTTTACTGTAGTAACAAATGCAAGGGAATTAAAATGTAGTATTTCATCAAATGTATAATGAGTTTTATGAAATAAATAAATAAATATTACAAGCATAGTTCCGTCAAATTTTTTACCTTTTCTCACCTATCGACAGAATGAACCTTACTACGGGCACTTAGAACATGCTGTTGCTCAGATGAACGTTACAAAAGAATAAGGAATGTAAATTTATGATTTCCACATTGGGCAGCTGCCCAGTCACCCACCTTAAAGAGAAACCTGATTACAAATAAAATTTTAACAACCAGTTCACCAAACTCAACAAAAAACTAGGTACTGGTTCTGCCAAACTAGTGTGAACTGCCTAAATCCCACCACTGTTTAACCAGTAAAAAAAAAAAAAAAAAACAACTAATAAAAATGCATTAATGTCACTTGCATTGAAATATCAAAATATTAACATCTTTCAGGTGTAAAAATCTACAAAATGTTTTATAACCTTTATATTACTAATTCAAAACTCTACAAATATGCCTTGAAGTCAAGCAGCTATTAGAGGTAATCTTTGTTGCTCTGGCAGAATGCAAAAAAACCACCAATGTCACTGGTAAAATATGGTTGTCAAATTTAGGATTATTAACTAGGCTCAACACTGGAACTGACACTTTTTAAAAAGAAACCAAGAATCCTCTATATTATATTTTAGTGCCTCTTGAACATGTCTAGGTCAAAATTAGAGCAATCTAAATTTATCTCCTACTTAGAAAGAATGTGCAGGTCCATTGCCCTAAAATTGTCAAGTCCCTATCATCTGATATCACATCACAGAGAAAAGTCGCAGACGGCCTGTGCCACGTCCAATTTAAAGTAAAAATCTTAACTCTAATTGGACAAAAAGAGACAAACACAGAATTTTTTTTTTTTATTTTAGCACTTCATTTGTCACTTGTGAAAACTGTTCTTTTTATCATTAAAGGTTTGATTTAAAGTGAACCTTACATAAACAAAAAATCTTTTTATGCCACCTTTATTTCCTCTAAAAGATAGGAGACCACCATTCATTACCAGGCATGCTATAAATAATGCAAATCTGTCTTCCTGCTTTTATTTTCTTTCCTTCTGTCTGATTCATTCAGCATTCCACTACCAGAGTGAGTCTCCTAAAATATCATTGATTCACATTATTCTTTGTCTTAAGACTACTTACTGTCTCTTATTCCTTCAGAATTTTTATCTAAGACCCTTCACTTCACATTTAAGGTCTTTCATTTAACCACCATTCACTTTTTTACATCTACTCTGTCACTATTACCTGTAAACAAACCTCCTGTAGTAATCTACTTAATGTTCCCTTCATCCTCTTCCTGGAGAATGTACTTTTGTTTAGTTTAGTTTTGCTATGTTTTGTTTTCTTGCAATATCCTCCTCTCCTCCTTAACATTCATCTTTCAAAATCTAGTCAAAATATCAGCTACTCTACAAAGGTTCCCTGAGAATACCCACATAACGATGCCTCTTCCCTCCTGTGGGCTCTTCTTACAAGGATGTTCTTCATTAATCATATATTTCCTTGGTCCATCTTTAAAATTATTGATACTTCAAACCCTTTACATTTTTATGTGCTTATATTATCTCAAGAAGTAGATTATGAATTCCTTGAAGGCAGTAGCCATTTCCTAAAATCCTCTTTATCTATTATGATAGCTAGCACAATGTCTTTAATAAAATAGGTTACAATTATTGTTCCTTAAATAAAAGATTTCTAAAATATTTAAGAAGTAAGCAGACTATAAATATGAAAAAACTGAGGTCCAGAATCATTAGTTAGCCATTCTAATGTGACTAGCAGCCAGTCAAAGGCTCGTTTTGCTTGATTATTAAAGATCTTTTCTACTTATACCAAGGTTATATTATTTTATTAATTGATTGGTTTTTCCAAGCCAATTAATTAGTGAAATCTACTGATAATAATAAAGTATATTCATATATGATTGCATGCATATGATTACTTATAAATACATGTTTATAAATAATTATAGGCATAAACAACTACAATTTCTCTGCAGATAATGATATTCAAGGGCAACTTTAGTTAAGTAAATTTTAATGATTTATAAAGTAAGATACAATATGCAGAAATTATGATGACAATGAGGTATTAACATTTTAAATACACTTTGAGTAACAGAACAATATTCTAGTGAGAAGCAAATACTACAAAATCTCTAATGTCCTGTTAAAATCTTATGCTTTGCTGTATAGAACTGTAAACATATCATTGTAAATCTGTGTTTTCCCATGAAAGTGAATAAATAGCTCAGTTTAATTCTCGTGTTATTTAAAATGTAGTGGACAATTGCAAGTTCAATTTTATACTGGTATGAATATGCTAGTAGGTGAAAATATGTAGGAAAGATATTACTGAAGAAAATTAAATTAACAAATACTTTTAAATCAACAGCAACTTAGGTTCTGGTGAAAGTTTGACATACACTAGATTCATCCATTTAAAGTGCTTTATCTCTAGGCAGTTTAACATTAATACTACACAGTGTCACTTACCATCTTTCAAGATGGTTTCTCGCTCTGTGCCATCAAGCTTCTGCCGGCCAATTAGGAAACTGGTGGTGTCAGCAAAGTAGATATAATTGGTTTCTGCATGAAAATCTAAAGCACGCGGGTTTACCAGATTTTCTATGGGGATCATGTATTCATCCGCTATCTTGGTATTCAAGTCCATTCCTCTAACAATTCCTGGGCGTCCTTTCCCATAAAAAAGAAACAACTCATTTTTGGGTCCTGCAGAAGAAAGATTACAAACATAAACAACTGATGCTGCCTAATCTTCTTTACACTGCATAATGCCACTGTTTAATTAACTGGCACAATTAGCGTTTTTAAATTTCAATACCAAAAATTAAACTCTAAAATATGCCAAATGTATCTTGATGCAGGAAGGCCAGCTAATTGCATTACTTTAATTAAAACAGAAATCACTTTTGTGAATAGTTTCTATTTAATTATTCTTTTGTCTGTAACTGTCAGTATAAAAAAAATATGAAAGATCATTGGTAAACTTGTAACTGTAAAGTGGACATTTATCAAAACATCCAGCATATTTAATTTTACAACTCATTACAACTTATCTAACATGTTTTATAGATACCAACTGTAGAATTCTTTATGTTTGACAACGCTAAACCTTTAGAATATATAAACACTCTCTCTTTCAGAGTTTGTATCTACTGATTGTCAGAGACAAACAAAAGAATCACACACTATGACGTACTTTCATGTGTACATATAACAGTTATCTAATGATGTGATTTATTATTTTTAATAAATTAAATCAAATGTCAGTTATAGCCTCACTTTTTTCTTTACATCTTAATTAGAATGTTAGAAGTTAATGCCAGTAACTCTGCGGTGCAACACCATTATAAAAGAACAACAACAACAATAACAACAAAACAAAAGCCCAAAGCAAAACTGTCATTTGGGTTAAAAAGCCAAAATCAAGTTATCTTTTTCTACAGAGTGAACGTCCTCCTCAGACTTTTATAAATATACATGCAAGTTCTCCAATTGCTAGGTCACACTATACTTAATTTAGTCTACATAATTTTGAAGGCATTACTTCATATGAAAGAAAACATACATTGTTTTGTTTTTTAAAAGTGAAGATACAAATGACTCAATTATATTTGAATAATGATACCATATGACTTTTAGTAAAACATCTTCATCACAGAAAATTTGAAGAAGAACTAATAACTCAAACACAGCAATTAAATACAAATTATATTATCATTCTATTTTCTTTCTATTTTTAAATTAGTATTATTGAATATTAACTGTATGTAAACAATTTTTTTAACTTCTTAATGTATATATAATAAAAATAAAACAAGTTTCATATACTTAGCACAGACTCTAAAAATACTTCCAGAACATAGGAAGGCAAGCACATGCCCCTATTCCATTCTGGAGACATTGATACCCTGATTATTCAGTTTATCATGTATTATTTTAAAGTTTTAGAAATATGTGGAATGTATTTCCCTAAAGTAGTGGTTTAACTCTACATGTTTAAACTCTACATGTAAATTCACCTGTGAATTAATATTATTCTTATTGCAGTCTTGATATTGTTGTTGTCGTCATTGTTCATTTTCACTGTTATATTGCATTCTTTTTGTTTGACTATTTCAAATTTAATTTACCTAATTGATTTTTGAATGGACAATTACTTATATATAAAAGGGCACTCTTTTTTAATATTTTACTTTTATTATTATATCTTGGTATCAAAATTACGTTTTATGTGATTCTTTATTTTAAGCCTTACATTCCTTCAAAGTGATCAATGTGATACACAATAATTTGCCAAATTATTCCCCAGTTGGTTTTATTCTTTTATCATTATAATAATACTGAGATAAGAATTTCTTCAACCTACTATTTAATACATTTTTAGATGATCTCTTACATTTCCAGAAATAAAATTACTGGATAAAAATATATTTACATTCCTTACTGTCCTCATAACCTCTCGTCTGAATATTTTTTAAATACTGTATAATATTATTTAAAATAGTGCATATTAATTTAAAAATTAACATTCTTGAGTATTTTCTACCAATTTTATATGCATACTTTCTTTCTTTTTCTTTTCTTTTCTCTTTTTTTTTTTAATGTTATTTTCCTGAAGTGAGAAGTATGGAGGCTGCTGAGAGACAGAATCCCATATGTGTCCATATGGGATGGGATCCATCCAGCAAGTCCTCTGCCTCAGGCACTAGAGCCATTCTAGTGCCTGAGGCAGAGGCCATGGAGACATTCTCAGTGTCCAGGCCACCTTTGCTCCAATGTAGACTTGGAAAGAGGGGGAGAGAGAGATAGAGAGAACAGAGAGGGGGAAGGGTGGAGAAGCAGATGGGTGCTTCTCCTGTATGCCCTGGCCAGGAATCAAACCCAGGACTTCTACATGCCAGTCCAATGCTGTACCACTGAGCCAGCCTGACAGGGTTGCATACCTTTCCTTATAAAATACAGATATAGCACATATGCATTTTAGAACCTAATTGTACTTTATTTTATTCTAATTTTTATTTTTTTTATATATTTTGAGAGAGAGAGAGAGATAAGAAGGGAAAGAGAGGGTGTGTTCACCCTAGTTGTACATTGAGATTCCTGCCAGTGCTTTGACTGTGTCTGTACCAGTGTACCTTTGCTTAAGCCAGTGACCTTGGACCTTCATGCCAGTGAGCTTTGTCTTGGGGACTACTTCCCCACTAAAGCCAGTGACCCTGCACTGATGAGCCCACGTGCAGAACCAGCAACCTCAGGAGTTCAAAACAGTGACCTCAGGATTCTGGGTCAACACTTTATTCACTGTGACACCAAAGCTCAGGCTTTTAGTACCTAATTTTTAAAAAAATGTAATGATATTTTTTGTTTTATTAAAAAGTCTTCAAAATATTCTTTTCAATGGTAGCATCATGTTCTCTCTGAAAGAGGCAATATAATATACAGTGGTCCCTTGTCTATTGCAAGAGTTAGGTTCCAGAACCCTCAACAATCGGCAAAAATTAGCAAAGTAGTGACCTTATATTTATTTTATTATTTATATATATATTGTTATGGCTTTATAAACCTTCCCCACACTCTTATAAATCTTTCCCACATTGTTACTAACCTTTCTCATACTTATTTTGCTTATTTTACTGCAAAAATAATTTAATAATAAATATATTAAAATATCTATATACTGCAAAATCTCACAATATAGTGAAATTTTTGTATCTGTGATACAAAATTAGATATATACAATTTAAAAATCCGTAATACAGTAATACTGTGAAAAATGAACCGCGATATGGTGAGGGACCATAGCTTTGACCATGTCCGTACCACTGTCCCGTTGCTTAAGCCAGTGACCTTGGGCTTTCATGCCAGCGAGCTTTGGGGTCATGTGGACTACTTGCCCACTAAAGCCAGTGACCCTGCACTGATGAGCCCAAATGCAGAACCAGCAACCTCAGTGGTGAGGGATGACGGTAGTTAGCTATTTACCTATTGTTAGACATTTAGATTGTTTCTGAGTTTTTATTATTATTAAAAATATAATAACAATGAATTTCTTCAATCAAAAGTGGGATAACTAGGTTAAAGATAGTATCAGCTTTTTGTCTTTTGTATATATTTCTGGCTTTATAATTGTTATATATAACTTTACAAAAGTTATAACAATATTTAATTCTATTACCAATACATAAGAACTAGTCTAACCATACCCATTCTTGTTAACATTTATTTTTGCATTTATCTTTAACCAGGTACTTTAACTGGTAATTTGAAAACCTGGTATTTAATTTATTTAATGTATGTGTGTATGTCTACTTTAAATAAGTTCCTTATTGTTTTCTTTAATCACTTTTTTTAGTCATTCATTTAGTCATTCAATACATATTTTAAAGTATTTATTAATATGTTTTCTTGAATTATAGACAACTTAAAACTAAAAATTATGTATCTTAGAAATTAATATATACATGGTTATGGTTTTGATTTAAGTACCTAAAATCGGACATAGTAACTCAAGTTTGGAATATGGAGATAAGATCACTTTTTTTCTGCTTCTGTTGGTGTGCATATAATGGGGAAATGGAGTTTCTCTACAATGATATTATTCCTTTGTGTATATCAAGAGGCAAGGACAAGGGTGTCTTGTTTTGTTTGTATTGTTACATTTTATTTACTTGTAGGGTACTATCAGTTGCTACATGTTTCTGGAGCTACTAGTGGTGTTGCAAGGTGCAAGCTTCCTAATTCCTGTATCTCAGATACAAACTATGTTTTTTGAAGTAGTTAACATTGCCATCAGTGGCTTCCTGATTTCTTACCTTCTGATTTGGCAGATGTCTCAGCTTTAAACTGGGTTAGTTTGATGAAAGTTTTGAGGAATGTTCTGAAGACACATTCTAAAAGCTGCTGCTACAAGCTTTTCAATCAGTAATTTTGTGAGCACTCTTTTGCATTTGATTTTTTCTGTTTAAAACACGTAGAATTGTTTCTGTTTTCATAAATGTACTTGATTGACACTACATAAGGGCTGACTAAAGCTTATGCAACTCAGAGCTTATGCTTTGTTTTGACATGTGTGAATATTTGTACATATATGTGTATATATAAATGTATATGTTTATATTTCTACATGACATACCATCACTTCCCAAGTGGTAACCAGGACAGTTTAAAGGCTGGCTATGCAAACATTACCAACATACACAAACAAACATGCTTACAAAACTTCTATCTTAAGAATTTTTGACCCAGTATTTTCACTTATCCAGAGGTTCTCATGAACATGAGCTCTGCTATCTGTATGTTCCTAGCATTTAATATAGTTAGAAATAAAAACAAAATACTAAAATGCATATAATTTATTGCAGTTGAGCCTCTTGGTTCTTGATTTAAAATATTTATATCATTAATTCTAACTGCTTACACTAAAAATTATAACAACTTTAGTGGTCTCATTTCATATTCCTCAACAAGCACATTACCAGAAAAGGGATAGCAAGACAGTGACCAAAAGAAGAGAACTGACAGAAATAAGAAACCACTGCTGTGACAAAACAAAGACAAAATGGACATTGTAAAAAGCAGTCATCATAGCTTTAAAAATTATAGTATTTGGGGACATTTATAGAGCAACCATGTCCATGAATTCTATTTTTAAAAAGGCCATTCTACCATATGGCATTGCCAAGATCTCCCAAGTAAAAACCTTAACTAATTTTTGTGCAAAAATTTAGACTTATAAAAGTTATTTATAAAAAATGCATTAGCTATTTCAATAAATAACAATTAAATTACTCTAGCATATTTAAGAATAAAACAAAAATATATCTATTTGAAGTTTTTGAATAAAATTGTTTAAAACATTAATTAGAAAAGCTCCATTTACCTGAAACATTAAATAATAAAGTAAATTTCACTCCCCAATGATACTGGATAAAGTATAAAAAATAACTTTATGTAAATTTGTGTGGGACTAAACAACACTTATTACTAGGAGAAGAATCTTGCTTTAGATAAGAGAAAATCTGGTCAACCAATGATATAAGTTCATTAGAACAAAAACATTCTTTAATAAAGGAATAAAGGAAATTTCTTCCTAAAAATCTTTTATAAAGTATATTTACTGAAGATCCATAAATTTAGTCACTCTAGAGCCCGATTAGTTTTCTCATTCACATTGTCACATATACACAGCACACCACACAGTCACTAAATACTGATCTTGAGAAAAGTGACAGTTACATATTGCAGGCAGATTTCACCTGCTGAAATATCTTGTTATTGCTGATGTTGATGCTGCTAATTAATACTAAACACCTTTTTCCGAAACAGTACCTGCTGGCAAAATGTTTGATTTTGACAACATACTTTTGCATGACCTGCCATCACTTCCCAAGTTGAAGCCAGTCCTGCAGCGACAGGTCCGTGTTTTGTAACTGCTGCTGAGCAGACAGATGTGTGAACATCCCCCTGGCATTCCATATGAATCCATTTCACATGCATGGCTTCTGACTACAACAAATAAGAAACATCACACTTGAAATTCTCAAAAGACAAGATGATTATGTACTTCAGTATGTTGAACTTTTTTTTACAGTACTGGAAGAAGAATCCTAGCAAAATAAAACTTAACCAACCAATACAACAAATGCATGCTTTTTGTACACTTTTAAAACATACATTTCTTTCAAACATAAAAGGTACTGTAAAAATATCTTAGTTTTGGTAGTTAAGCAGAAAGAAATGTTTTTATAATAGTTCATTATATGGGTGTCTAACGTAGATTAAAGGTAACTCAGTCATTATCTTTACTGAAAAATGCTAAGACTTCTTTTTTTTAATTTTGAATCTGATGTCATTTTGAGTACCCTATAAAATTAATTGTAGTGCATGTGTGTGTGTGTGTGTGTGTGTGTGTGTGTGTGTGAGTGTGTGACTGAAAGTGTCACAAAGAGGGTCTACAAGGCCCTAATTATTATGGTTCTCCTTCATTTCTCCTATTTCATTTCCTTTTGTTTATCCTGCTCCAGACATATGGGACTTCTTGCTGCTGCTTGAACAATAAAAACAGGCTCTTCCGCATGGTCTTTGCACTTCCTCATCTCTACCTGCCTTTCTCCTTCAATTATTTCAAGTTTTCATTCAATTTCATCTTCTTAATGGGACTTCCTCTGACCATTCAATAATACATTGTAAACTACCCCCATACCTGACACTTCTTATCTTCTTTATCTTTCTCTAAAGATATGTTAATGTTTAGGTAAGTCTAAATTAGGGTTAATTTGAAGCCCAAAAAGATAAAAATTTTGACAGTGGCTTTTTAATTTTATTGTTTATATCATTGAGCCTAAATTGTATTCATAAATGAACATCACTAATATGCTACACAAAATAATTACTTTGTGTTTTTAAGAAATACCGAGAAACATTGTAGTCTTGTCATTAGAAATTATTTTTAATAACCATGTGTTAAAAACAATTAAGATGTTAAATCAAAACGCCCCGATGATTGCAATAAAACTGAACTGATATTGCATGAAAGTCAACTAATTTGAAATGTCTCCAAAACAATACCCAAAAATTTCTTAGCATCTTAGCATCTGGGTTTCTAGTCTACCTGCATAATGATTGAAACTTCCTTCCTCCACCTAAATCTAGCTATCATTTCAATTATATGGTTGTAGAAGTAATTAGCCAGCAACTGAACAATCTGTCATTTAGACTTGTGAAGGGAGCGCTGTTCCAATTTGTCAAGTAGACTTGTACACTTTTTGTTAATCAGACACAGAATTTATGGCTCACCCATTTTACCACCATACAAAGACACAGGACCATATTCCCATTTGATTCACCATTATGAAGGCTACGACGAGGTCAGGCATCTTACCTATTGGTTGAGTTCTTTTGTGATAGATTCGGATTCCTTGAGCATTTTCCATTTTAATTAATGAACGAATATCAGTGGCATTAAAACGGTTTATCCTTATGATATTGAAGTTGTCAGAAATGGTTGCATATAAATAGTCTTCAAACACAGTTATACCATAAAGTTGTCTAACCTAGAAAGAGGAGCAAAAAGTAACTATAATTTTTAATTATGTTGCTTTCAACTTGAAAAAAAAGTGATTTACTACTATGAACAATTCTATAGTAAAAGTGTCACAGTGTATTGTTGTTTACTTCAAAGAATTCAACATTTTACCAATTTAAAAGTTTACTCTGAGAATAAAACATTATGCAGTAGGGGACAAAGCAGTTGCAAATGCATGGAAGAAACTTGTTTTCATGTTTTAAGAAAACATATTCAATAGCTACTTTTCAAAAGCCAGCAAAAACCAAACATTAATATGCTTATGGCATTGTTATACAAAATTCGAGATATTTTTATAAGCTGCTGATTCATATAGTTATAGATAAGCAGAATCTGCAGAAGTATACTTCTGCTTTTCAAAGAACTGGTGCTAAATGAAAACTTGTTTTATAAGTTAAAAGTCCCACCTTTTTATAAATCCCAAGTTAAATTTAGATTAATACTTGCCTAGCATGAAAAATAATATAATTTGGAATAATTGTAAATAAAATGTCAGCATTTTACTCGAAAATTGCACTCTTTCTCAAGCTTATTCATAATGGAAATGGAACTGTTTGCTTGTGAGTACCAATGTTTATTGCTATCTATGACATTTTAATAGTGCATATCTCCTTGGCAGAGGTCATGGGAATTAGGAGGAAGAGTAGACAATTTTTAACTTGAATTTTATGGGGTGACACTGGTTAACACAATTATACAGGTTTCAGATGCTCAATTTTACAACACATCTTTGTACACAGTATTGTGTGTTCACCCCCCCCCCCAAAGTCAAGTCTTCATCCATCACCTTTTAGCCCCCACATCGTCCTCCTATATCCCCTACTCCCTGCAATCAGCACACTGTTGTCCGGGCCTATGAGTATTTTTTTGTGTGTGCGCTTTTATTGCTTTATCCCTCTACCTCCCTCTTGAAATCATGGAAAGTTTCTAGTACAGCAGAGAAGGAATGAGTATACTGACTTTTTGCAATAAAGGCACATGCCAGACACATTGCCTTTAGCTAGTCCTTGTGCTATACTTCACTTAAAATGATTCTGGTCCACAGTATGGTAGAGTTTCAATAAATTTGTTGTAGAAATTTTGATAAAAAAACATTTGTCACTATATTTTGGCATTATATTGTACTTTTAGAACAATTTTAGTATAGATTTGTAGTTAACAAAATTTGAAAAGCTTGCACCGTTTGACTATAAAAATTTCTATAGAACAAAATTACAGAATTTTCTGTTTTCATCAGAAAATCTTGTTAATTCTGTAATTTAAGCAAAAGATTTGATTTTTTATCTCTCAAGCATATATGACTCATCACTATTATTTATAATCATCTCATAAGAGATAATTAGAAGACTGGCTTTTTCATATTGTTTTTGTATCACATCTCATTTCTTCATGTATATGCTAGAAATGAAAGAGTAAAATTAATAGGGACAATCATTAGATGTTAAAGCCCAAATAATCTTTTTTTATGTTTTATTCCCCAGTAACTTATGTGTGTATGTGTGTGTAAGCACACAGTTAAGTACTGGTATCATTTACAACATAGTTGACATCATATTAATTGAATATATCTATGGCTCAATTTTGACTAGGGAAATCTTTTCTTTTTCCTGTGTAATAACAAACAAGCTGAACTCTTTCATTACCAATAATTTCATGCATGTTTTTCTCAAAATTTGGGACCATCTGTCTAGGAAGGTATGTTTGAGATATACCCACATGACATTCTACATTACTGACAACCCACATCCCAAGAGAGAGGGTATGAGTACAGAGGTAGCAGTTGGTCAGGGTAGAAAAGATGTTCACACTAAAGATCAAATTTACTCCCTGCCTCCCTGCCTGCCTTCAGGGTCTGTTCCTCCTAAAGAGAGCTCACTGCTGCCTGCTCTGCTAACTACCTCGATAAAGGTGGGATGAGTTTGGAGTGGTATATAGACCAGTCTGTCTACAGTCTAAATACTTCAACCTATTTATCTGTTGGATTACTTAGTGGCAGACCAGCAAAATGCAGGCAATATAATGGACATATAAAAGAAAAAATTAAAAACTTTAGATGTTAAAAACTGGTTAGTTGTGAGGAAAATCATTTAAATTCTTTATCCTTGTTTAAAATTTTAACTATGACAGGTTAAAGAGATGACCCATCATACTCATTTTAGAGATTAGATCCCAAGGCCTGTTAAAGAAATCAAGAATGCCTGATCTGATGAAGGTGAGAAATATCTGGCCTTACTTTTAATGTTAGACATTTTCTTTCTTTTTTAATCATCCAGATTAGTGTATTTGTTTATTTTCTAAGGAAGGAAAGACATTTCATTGTCAAAAGCTGATTAGAAAGGAAAAGTAACTTTAATGGATAATTACAGAATATTTTTGCTTTACATTGCAAAATAAAGCAAATGATTCACATATTCCATTTCCACAGAATAGAATCTCACATGAAATTAGCACAATCATTGAGGTAAAATTGAAGCTCAAAAGGCACACTATTGAATAAGCCTCATTTCCACTTAGCAATTTCTTTTGAGGTATTTACTGAGTGTTATTTGAAAAAAAAAAGTTATTCAGCAAGAAAAAAACTATACAGATTGAAAAATAACTGACCATGTCTATAGTTGTTTTAATTCTGTGCAAATTTTGAATTTAGTGAAAATTTAATTTTAATTTTTTTTTCCAAAATTTGCACTGAAGTATTGTTTTAGGTACTACTTGAATAACATTAGAAGGCAAAATCTGATCCAACCTAATACTTTTGTAAGCAGGCATTTGCTTTTGTTAGGAAAATATCTCCAATGCTATGTGGGATAAATAATACTTCAGTTACTTATAAATTAAATACTTAAATTAGTTTTTCCTAAATAGGTTATAAGACTTGTCCTATTCTAATGTTTTTGTTTCTTACTAGTATAGCATTTTTTTCTTTGTTTTGTGCCCTTGTTTTATTTATACATTTACTTTTATTGATTAATTTTAGAGAGAAAGGAAAGAGAGAGATAGAGAGATCAATTTCTTGGTCCACTTATTTGTGCACTCATTGGTTGGCTCTTACATGTGCCCTGACTGGTGACTGATCCTGTATCTTGGTGTATCAGGATGAATGACCCTCTGACCACCTGAGCTACTTAGCCAGGACTGTTGTTTGTGTGTGTTTGTGCTTTGTTTTTAATACAAGGAAGGAAGAAATAAGAAGCATCTTCAATATATAGAATGCACTGAGAAAAGAACATTCTCTCATATAGAAAATATATCACAATTTTTGGGATACATTGAAGCTTGACTTCATAAGAAATTTTCAACATTGAGATTTTGGGCCTTCTTTTTATTGTAATACCAGACATTTTATTACCTTAGTTGCATTTTTCAACCAAACTATACTTACTTGTCTGCCTTGAATAATAGTGTGCCTGTTTTTTCCTTGATAGTCCACGACTTCCACATAATCCAAGTAAAGATCTACCCAGTAAACCAATTTGTTGACGAGGTCCAGTGCCAGTGCAGCGGGCTGCTCCGTCTTTGAATCAACTATCCTTGTTCTGTTTATCCCGTCCATGTCACATCGCTCCACTCTGGCCACATTCCCGTAGTCAGTAAAGAAAAGTTTTCTGTTGAAAGAAAACTAAGTGTTAAAGTCAAGGAGGGAGAAAAGCATAGTTAATAGAACCATCTGTAAAAAGCTGAAATCTTCTCTCTAATTTATTTCAGTGGTTACATCTGTTTCCCATAACTATTTCCATATAATATCACTCATAAACAGAGAAATCTGTTAATGAATATTGCAGGGCATAAGGGAGCAGGTTAACCAACAACTGTAAAATTTCCCCAGAACGAATGATTATGGTAGGTTTATTTTTGTATTTAGGAGAAATGTTTTTTTAAGCCTCATAGAGCCACACACATACAGCATAGAAGATGCATACAGCCTGTTTGGCATAAGCTTCCGAAGTGAGCCTCATCACCAGGCCAGGGCACGTGAGCCATCAGGCTTTATCTTCAACCTGCTTTTCAAATTGGCTGGTAATATCTGTCTCCTATAAAAGCTATTATGTGGAGCTAACTGATGCTCTGAGTGGTAATGAATCACAAACCTGTGATGGAATTAAACAGATGAAAAAGCAAATGTGTTGTTTGTAGCAATGGCAATAAAACATAAATACCCAACAGAAGCAATCCCAAATTTTTGCAAATTGTCCCCAAATACAAAAATTCATGGAACCAAAGTAAGCCATTTCTCCTCATTTGCTCCTTATATATCCAGAAAAAAAGGCTGAGAAGCAATGCTGACCTCTGAGACAAAAAAAAAAAAAAATCTTCCAGGAAGCACTAATGGTGTCTGTCAAAGGTTTAAGTACTTTAAGCACTTCAGTGTCTAATATTTGATTAGTATTTACTATGTTTAGTAAACACAAATCAATTTCAATTAACCTGACAATATTTTAACAAGATTACCTACTCATGAGACTAAATTACATTTGTAAATAGAAGACCATTTGCCTTGACAAAATACAATCTCAAGGATAATCTGATTTACAGTGCCTGAGCAATATTAAGATTACCTAGAGTATACAATATTTGATTTTACCAACTTTGTCAATTAGTTTTTGGTTACTTTTCTCAATATCCTTGCATTATCTAACAGTAGGGGATATCTTTCAAGCTAAAAAGTATTAATTAACTTTAATGTAGCTCTTTCTGCTGTGGGAGGCTTTGACTAATTTTTAAACATTAATGCATACAGGTCTGTGATATTGGGAGCTAGACTTTAATATGAGTATATATTTCACCTAATGTTCTTGAAAGATCAATTTATCACAATAAGTTAACAGTTATTTTTCAAGTGGCATTCCATTCAGGTGAAGAGCTTTCTATTCTACTGAGGAGTAAATAAAAGGACATATGGTTTTATGTTGTATTGTCATGTTAAATGCTCTAATCTTTGCTCGTGGGCTGCTCTCTCTCTCTTTCTGCTTCCATCTGGCCTCTCTTCTTTCTCCACTTGTAAATTAAATTGCTCATAGCTACCTCAAGTCAAGTTCCTAAGGCGTTCCCAATTTCTCTCTCCCCTTCTGAAGAAGACTGCCTTCTCTTCCTGTCACATGAAGCTCTCTTCTTACCCAATACCAAAATACCTTTCTTCTTAAAGTTTGCTCTTTTGACTTGTCCATTTCACACAACTGAAAAATGGACAGTGCAGGTAGCCTGGCCTTGGACATAGAAAGTTGGAAGCTCTGGCACACTATGTATATATACTGTGATGACCATAGATGCACAGAGATAGTGATATGAAGCAAGTGAGTGCAACTATTCACATGGTGTTGAAGAGAAAACGGTGACTGTGGTGCAATAGAGACTACTCTGAAATAATTTTGAGATGACTTAATTAGATGTGACCTCAAAGTAGAAAAGACAAGAATGCCAAGACAAAAACCACTGAGGCATACTTTTAAAGGAAAAAAAGGAAATAAGTAAAGATCAAAGGTTATGATCAAAGGAATAACACAGAATATCATAGAAGTCTCAGAGTGGAAAGTTCCAGAATAAAGGATTGCAGTAGCTGGCTGGGAAAGCCACTGTGCGCACACACGCGCGCGCACACACACACACACACACACACACACAATAAATAGAGAGAGAGAGAGAGAGAGAGAGAGAGAGAAGAGAAATTATAGATTAAGAAGATGAATTTTGATATTTGTTAAAATACTAAAAATTTTGGTAATTCTATTGAGAATTTGAATTATAGAAAAAATGTTGATCAGATGATAATAAGGAGTTCAGGAAAATGTAAATTTTTTTCCCAAGATTTTCAGTGATGCTAACCTACTATTGCAAGAATGACAATGCAAGTGATTCTTCCATTTATCCAAGGTCATAATAAAACTGGTTGAATAAGTTTGAACCAATGTATGGGAAAAAAGCATAAATATACAATTATTCAAACTTTTACTGTTTTTTTTGTTTGTTTTGTAACAGAGACAGAGAGACAGATAGAGACAGACAGGCAGGCAGGGAGAGACATGAGAAGCATCAGTTCTTCTTTGTGTCACTTTAGTTGTTTACAGGCTGCTTTCTCATATGTGCCTTGACTGAGGGGCTACAGCAGAGTGATCCCTTGCTCAAGCCAGCGACCTTGGGCTCAAGCTGGTGAGCCTTGTTCAAACCAGATGAGCCCATGCTCAAGCTAGTGACTCAGGATTTTGAAATTGCATCTTCTGTGTCCCATTTTGACACTCTATTCACTGTGCTGCCACCTGATAAGGCAAACTTTTACTGTTTTAATGAAAATGTAAAATCAAAAGAACAAGAGGATGTTGGATATTTGAAATGGCACTGAACTGCAAGAAACAATAAAGAATCCCTCAGCAGACAGCTGATTAACTAGTGCCCTCTGGAGATGTAAAAGACTTTTACATTGAAGTTGAAGCTTTACACCAAATTGAACCTTCCCAGACTTCAAAATACTATGATGAGTTGTGTTCACTTATAATTGAAATGCAAGAAATGGAAGAGTTCTCTCTGAGAAGAGCTAAACACTGCAAGCAATAAATTCCCTTAGTCAAATGATTTGTAGATATGTCTTTGCTTGCTTTATAACTGTTTAATTTTATTTTAAAATGTCCTACTATTGTTACAGAGAAATGCTTCATACCTAAGGCATTTTCTAATTGTGATATTATAATGAATGGCTGTATTATAATAAATAAACAAAAGCTAAAGTTTTAAATCACCTAAACTCTGTATTTCATTTGTGATGAAAGTGTAGCTTGGTTGAAAATTACTCTTTCTTTTCGTATTAAATATTTTCTTAAATTAAAAAAAAAAGCAAATAAGCTTCTGTGAATCCCATTATCTCATTAACCTTTATAATTACCTGTGAAATAGAAGGTGCAGGTTATTTTTACTTCACTGATGAAAAAGGCTGAAAATCCACATGGTAAGTAAGCAAGCCATTGTCAGAGCCATCATACAAATGTTTATTGTCATACCTTTCATGTTTATCTTACTGTTTTTAATAATTTCAAACTTAGAGAAAAGTTGTAAGAATAGAATGAATGCCTATACCTTTCACCTAGATTGACTAGTTGTTTACCTTTTGCCCCGCTGGCTATTTCTAGTATTGTCTGAACCTCTTGACAATAAATTACACATGACACATGACCCTTTACACCTGAATACTTCAGGCTGTATTTTCTAAGTATAAGAACATTCTCTTGTATAACCACAGTACACATATCAAAATCAACAATTTTAATACTGATATAATACACAGTTTTTATTCAAATTTAATGTGTTGACTAATTATGTCCTATATAGTAAAATTTCCTGGTTTAATTTTCTGATTTAGAATCCAATCTGGCATCACATATTGCATTTAATTGTCTTTTCTCTCTACCCTCTATTAATCTTACACAGAAAGCTGTACTGTTTTTCATGATGTTACCATTTCTAAATGGTAAATATGAATTGTTTTGAAGAATATTCCTATTTTGAATTTTCATGATACTTCTTTCCATAATCAGATTGTTATCTTTTTAACTCGAATACAATAGTTTTATATTTTATCGTTACTGCTCCTGGGGTTAAAAATCATGAGTAAACCTATGTTCTTTTTTTTTTAAAAATGTCTTTTTATTTTATTCATTTTAGAGAGGAGATACAGAGTAAGAGAGAGAGAGAGAGAGAGAGAGAGAGAGAGAGAGAGAGAAAGAGAGAAAGGGGGGAGGAGCTGGAAGCATCAACTCCTATATGTGCCTTGACCAGATCAGTGCAGGGATTTGAACTGGCGACCTCAGTGTTCCCAGGTCGACGCTTTATCCACTGTGCCACCACAGGTCAGGCTAAACCTATGTTCTACCTCAGAAATTCCATAAAATAGAACACAGAGGGTAGCTTGGAATCTTATTTATTCAGTGTTTTTGGGACATTTAACTCTGTTAACTTCTGGTATTCTCAGTCACCTGTTCAGCATGTCTTATCTCCAGGAAACAAGTTTATGCTGATTCTAGAAGAGAAGGGCCCCCGTGTAGCACTCTCCCTCTGGATGGTAGAACATGCCCTAATCCACCTTATGCCACTTTCCCTCGGGATTGAAATATTGACATTACTTTACTCCCTGTTATTTTCTGTGGTATCAATTATCTTTTACTCTATAGCATCAGGGAGAAATTTAATTAAATTTTATATTCTCTTGTTCTTATTCACTTATATTTTCAATGTCATTCTATTATTGAATTTCAATTAATAAAAAAATAAATAAAAATTAAATTAAACTATTTTCTAACTATTGTTTTTACTTCTAAGATATGTTGAACATTTAGGTCATAAAGATGAAAAACATTTCTTTAAAACTTATAATTATCCCTGGCCTCGAGGGCGGGGCTAAAGCTCCGGATGGGCAAAGGCTCACAGCTGAGAGCATGTCAAAAGCACCGCCCAACCCTTGAAACTGTGGCGAACAGGCTCTGACTGCTGGTTCTGGGCGGAAGTCCAAAAACAGGCTGGGTCCGCAGCTGAGCAAAGGTGCTCACCTCTACCCTTGGTGCTGAGGCTTGTGGGTTGAGTGACAGCCCCTCCCATGAAGGAAAGGCAGAAATCAGAGCAAAAGCCACAGTGGGCCAGCGCTGGCAACACCCATACCCAATCACCATAGGCAGCGGCAGAGTGGTTGGGAAGGCTGCCGACAGACCACACCTAGAGAACACAAAGGCAACACCTACTGGAATCCAGTGGTCACAACTTGCTTACACACAGACAAAATGGGCAGGCAGAGGAATTCAAACCAAATGAATCAAAAGAAATGCCTAGAGAAGAACCTGAATGAACCAGATATAACCAAATTACCAGAAGCAGAATTTAGAATAATGATAGTTAGGATGTTCAAAGAAAAAAGAACAACAATGGATAGTTATTATGAACACCTAAACAAAGAGATAACAAGTATAAAAAACAAAGTTGAAATAATAAAAAAGAATCAGACAGATATGACAAATACAGTATCAGAATTGAAGACCACAATGGAAGGAATTAAAAACAGGATGAATCATGCTGAGGATCGAATAAGCGAGTTAGAGGACACAATAAACAAAGGCACAGAAGCAGAGAAGAAAAAGGAAAAGAGACTCAAAAAATGTGAGGAAACTCTAAAGGAGCTCTGTGACAACATGAAGAGAAACAACATTCAAATAATAGGAGTGCCTGAAGAAGAGGAGAGAGGACAGGAAATGGAAACTTTGTTCAATCAAATCATAGCAGAAAACTTCCCTAAATTAAGGCTGGGAAACACTCCACACATTCAAGAAGCACACAGAACTCCATTAAAGAGAAACCCAAAAAGATCTACACCAAGACACAACATAGTTAAAATACCAAAGCTAATGGATAAAGAAAAAATTTTAAAAGCTGCTAGGGAAAAAAAGGCTATCACCTACAAAGGAGCCCACATAAGGATGACATCGGACTTCTCAACAGAAACACTTGAAGCCAGAAGGGAATGGCAAGATATAGTCAAAGTAATGCAGAACAAGAACCTACAACCAAGACTACTTTATCCAGCAAGGCTAAATTTTAAAATTAAAGGAGAAATAAAAATCTTCCCAGAAAAATAAAGCCTGAAGGAATTCATAAAAACCAAACCAATTCTGCAAGAGATACTAAGGGGCATATTGTGAACAGTTTAAAGGGAGGAAAGAATAGAGCAAAAGAAGAATACAGCTTTAAAGAATACAATGGCAATAAACAACTACATATCAATACTAACCTTAAATGTAAATGGATTAAATGATCCAATCAGAAGACATAGGGTAGCTGCATGGATAAAGAAACAGGACCCATACATATGCTGTCTACAAGAGACACACCTTAAAACAAAAGATGCACATAGACTGAAGGTAAAAGGATGGAAAAAAAGATTTCATGCAAATGGAAATGAAAAAGAAGCGGGGGTAGCAATACTTATATCTGACAAAATGGACTTTAAAACAAAGCCTGTAGTAAGATATAAAGAAGGACACTACATAATAATAAAGGGAACAATTCAACAGGAAGATATAACTATTATAAATATCAATGCACTAAATATAGGAGCCCCGACATACATAAAGCAGACTTTGCTGGATATAAAGGAAGGACGAGATTTACAGCAATACTATCATAGTAGGGAATTTCAATACCCCTCTTACAACACTGGATAGATCCTCAAGAAAGAAAATTAATAAAGAAACAGCAGACTTAAAGGAGACACTAGATCAACTTGATTTAACAGATATCTTCAGAACTTTTCACCCTAAAGCGGTAGAATATACATTTTTCTCAAGCGCTCATGGTACATTTTCTAGGATAGACCACATGTTAGGACACAAAAATGGTCTTAATAAATTTAAGAATATTGAAATCATATCAAGCATTTTCTCTGATCACAATGCCATGAAACTAGAAATTAACCACAAAAGAAAAACTGAAAAATACTCAAACACTTAGAAACTATATAGCATGTTATTAAATAATGAATGGATTAAAATGAGATCAAAGAAGAAATTAAAAAGTTTCTAGAAACAAATGATAATGAGCATACATCAACTCAAAATTTATGGGACACAGCAAAAGCAGTTCTGAGAGGGAAGTTCATTGCACTACAGGCATATCATAAGAAGCTAGAAAAAGCTCAAATAAGCAACCTTACCCTGCAGCTAGAAGAACTAGAAAAACAACAACAAAAAAACCCAAGACAAGTAGAAGGAAAGAAATAATAAATATCAGAGCAGAAATAAATGACATAGAGGATAAGGAAACAGTACAGAGGATCAATGAAACCAGAAGCTGGTTCTTTGAAAAGGTAAACAAGATTGATGAACCTTTAACTAGACTCACACAGAAAAAGAGAGAGGACTCAAATAAATAAAATTAGAAAGGACAATGGTGAAATAACAACTGACACAACAGAAATACAAAACATTGTAAGAAAATACTATGAAGAACTATATGCCAAAAAATTAGACAATTTTGGTGAAATGGACAAATTTCTTGAATCATATAACCTTCCAAAAATCAATCTGGAAGAATCAGAACACCTAAACAGACCAATTACAACAAATGAGATAGAAACAGTTATCAAAAAACTCCCAAAAAAGAAAAATCTTGGGCCTTGTGGCTTCACAAGTGAGTTCTATCAAAAATTCAAAGAAAAACTAACTCCTATCCTCCTCAAGCTATTTCAAGAAACTCAAGAGAAAAGAAGACTTCCAAACTCCTTTTATGAGGCGAGCATAATTCTGATCCCAAAACCGGGCAAAGACAACACAAAGAAAGAAAATTATAGGCCTATATCCCTGATGAATTTAGATGCTAAAATTCTCAACAAAATATTAGCCAACCGAATCCAGCAATATATGAAAAAAATCATACACCATGATCAAGTGGGATTTGGAGAGGCAAAGCTGGTTCAATATTCGCAAATTAATCAATGTGATTCATCACATAAACAAAAGGAAGGACAAAAATCACATGATAATTTCAATAGATGCTGAAAAGGCATTTGATAAAATCCAGCACACATTCATGCTGAAAACTCTTAGTAAAGTGGGAATACAGGGATCATTCCTTAACATGATGAAGGCCATCTACGATAAACCGACAGCAAACATCATACTAAATGGACAAAAATTAAAAGCAATCCTCTTAACATCAGGAAACAGGGATGCCCCCTTTCACCACTCTTATTCAACATAGTTCTGGAAGTCCTAGCTATAGCAATCAGACAAGAAGAAGAAATAAAAGGCATCCAAATTGGAAAAGAAGAAGTAAAACTGTCACTATTTGCAGATGATATGATATTGTATATTGAAAACCTTAAAGTCTCAGTCAAAAAACTACTGGACCTTATAAATGAATTCAGCAAGGTGGCAGGATATAAATTTAATACTCAGAAATCAGAAGCATTTCCATATACCAACAATGAACTGTCAGCTAAAAAAATTAAGGAAACAATCCCCTTCACTATTGCAGCCAAATTAATAAAGTACCTAGGAGTAAATTTAACCAAGGAGGTTAAGGACTTTTACTCGAAAAATTATAAAACATTGATAAAAGAAATCAAGGAAGATAAAAACAAGTGGAAGCATATATCGTGCTCATGGCTAGGAAGAATAAACATCATTAAAATGTCTATATTACCCAAAGCAATTGATAAATTCAATGCTATACCAATTAAAATACCAATGACATACTTCAAAGATATAGAACACATATTTCAAAAATTTATATGGAACCAAGAAAGAACACGAATAGCCTCAGCAATCTTAAAAAGAAAAAATAAAGCAGGAGGTATCACTCTTCCTGATATCAAGGTTTACTAAAAAAGCCATTATACTCAAGACAGCCTGATACTGGCATAAGAACAGGCACATAGATCAATGGAACAGAACAGAGGATCCAGAAATAAACCCACATCTTTATGGACAACTGATATTTGACAGAGGAGGAAAGAACATACAATGGATTAAAGACAGCCTCTTTAACAAATAGTGTTGGGAAAATTGGACATCTACCTGCAAAACAATGAAACTAGACCATCAACTTACCATTCACAAAAACAAACTCAAAATGGATAAAAGACTTAAATGTTAACCGTGAAACCATAAACATCTTAGAAGAAAACATAGGCAGCAAGCTGTCTGACATCTGTAGCAGCAGTATATTTGCCGATTTATCTCACGGGCAAATGAAATAAAAGGCAAGATAAACAAATGGGACTATATCAAACTAAAATGTTTTTGCACAGCTAAAGACAGTAAGAACAGAATAAAAAGACAAACTAAACAATGGAAGAACATTTTCGACAGCACATCTGTTAAGGGGTTAATAACTAAAATTTATAAAGAACTTCTAAAACTCAACACCAGGAAGACAAACAATCCAATCAAAAAATGGGCAAAAGAAATGAATAGAAATTTCTCCAAAGAGGACATACAGATGTCCAATAGGCATATGAAAAAATGTTCAACATCACTAATCATTAGAGAAATGCAAATTAAAACCACAATGAGATATCACCTCACACCAGTCAGAATGGCACTCATCAGCAAAACAACACAGAATAAGTGCTGGCGAGGATGTGGAGAAAAGGGAACCTTTCTGCAATGCTGGTGGGAATGCAGACTGGTGCAGCCACTGTGGAAAACAGTTTGGAGATTCCTCAGAATATTAAAAATCGAACTGCATTTTGACCCAGCTATTCCACTTATAGGAATATACCCTAAGAACACCATAGCACTGTTCGAAAAGAAGAAATGTGCCCGCATGTTCGTGGCAGCATTGTTCACAATAGCTAAGATCTGGATCCAGCCCTAGTGTCTATCAGAAGACGAGTGGAAAAAAAAGCTATGGTACATATATACTATGGAATACTACTCAGCCATAAGAAATGATGACATCGGATCATTTATAACAATATGGATGTACCTTGATAACATTATACGGAGTGAAATAAGTAAATCAGAAAAAAAGAAAAACAGAACAGCATGATTTCATACATAGGTGGGACATAAAAGTGAGAATATGAGACATGGACAAGAGAGTGGTTGTTAGTGGATGGGGGGAGGAAAGGAACAGTGGCATAGGGAGGAGGCGAGGGGCATAGGGAAAACCAGATAGAAGGTGACAGAGGACAATTTGACTTTTGGTGACGGGTATGCAACACAACTGAATGATAAGATAACCTGGAGATGTTTTCATTGTACATATGTACCCTGATTTATTGGTGTCACCCCATTAGAATTAATAATAATAAAAAATATATATTAAAAAATTTAAAAAATTAAAAAAAACTTATAATTATGCATTCAGTTCATTAGTCTTACAATTCAGCATTTGTAGTAAATAGGATTTTATCATTTTGGCTTCCTTATTTCATCTGATTTGAGAAATTGATTTTTATCTGACACTTTTGTTGATTATGTAAGTAGCCTTCTTTTACTATAGATATGTCAGATCTATAAAGTTGAAGATAGTTAGAAACTTTGGGTATTGTAGGTAAAGTTGCCTGACATCAATCAAAGTTGCTATGGGAGCATTCCCAGACAGCGATAGAGAACTGTGCTTACAGAGTTATGCCTCCAATCATCCCCACCCTTTAAAGCAAACCAACTGTTACATATACTGACATCTTAAAATGGGTATCTTTTTGTACCTGGTAAAATAAAATTTACTTTTGCTAGAGATATTTGTTGTAAATGATGTACTTTTGGTACTTCTATACATTGCTAAAGAAAAGGACAAAGAAAAATTTAAGCACATCAGAGTCCAGTCAATATCCGTGTGTGTGTGTGTGTGTGTGTGTGTGTGTGTGTGTGTGTGTGTGTGACAGAAACAGAGAGATAGAGAGAGGGATAGACAGACAGGAAGGGAGAGAGATGAGAAGCATTAATTCTTCATTGTGACTCCTTAGTTGTTCATTAATTGCTTTCTCATATGTGCCTCGACAAAAGAGTTACAGCAGAGTAAGTGACCTGTTGTTCAAGCCAGAAACCTTGGGCTCAAGCCAGTGACCTTTGGGCTTAAGCCAGTCACCATGTGGTCATGTCTATGATCCCACACTTAAGCCAGCAAGCTCACGTTCAAGTTGTTGAGCCCATGGTCAGGTCTGCGACCTCGGGGTTTCAAACCTGGGTTCTCTGGGTCCCATTCCAATGCTCTATCCACTGTGCCACTGCCTGATCATGCCAATCCACATTCTTTAACTCCACAGTTAACCCTGGTTTTGTCTCCCCATTCTTAGCCCTAATATTTTGGTTATAATTTAATGATAAAATTTAGAAATTTTGAGAGTTCTCACAATGAAATCACCTACCACTCACTTTTACTGTTTAAAAATTAGGTTACATAACAAGATTTTGGTGAGGAAGTAGATGAGAGAAGAGTGAGACATATCACTAGGGGGTCATAGGCCCTGGCCAGTTGGCTTAGTTGTAGAGTGTTGCCCCAGCATGTGGAAGTCTTGGGTTTGATTCCTGGCCAGGGCACAGAGGAGAGGCACCCATCTGCTTCTCCCTTTCCTTTCTCTATCTCTCTCTTCCCCTACCGCAGACAAGGCTCCATTGGAGCAAAGTTGGCCTGGGTGCTTAGGATGGCTCCACGGCCTCTGCCTCAGTCGCTAGAATGGCTCTGGTTGCAGTGGAGCAATGCCCTAGATGGGCAGAGCATCACCCCCTAGTGGGCATGCGGGGAGAATCCCGGTTGGGTGCATGCAGGAGTCTGTCTGTCTGCCTCCCCACTTCTCACGTCAGAAAAATACAAACAAACAAACAAAAACACTAGGGGTTCATATATTGTCATATTTTTTATTTTTTGAGTGAGAGAGTGACAGAAAGACAGGAAAGAAGAGAGAGAAGTATCAGTATTTTGCTGTAGCACCTTAGTTGTTCATTGATTGTTTTCTCATATGTGACCTGATAAGAGGGCTCCAGCTGAGCCGGTGACCCCTTGCTGAAGTCAGTGACCTTGGGCTTCAAGCCAGCAACCTCTGGGCTCAAGATAATGACCAAAGGGTCATATCTATAGTCGTACTCTCAAGCCAACCACCCTGTACTCAAGCTAGTGAGCCTGAGCTCAAGCTATTGACTTCAGGGTTTCAAACCTTTGTGCTCTGCATTCCAGGCCAACACTTTATCTACTGCACAACCATCCTGTCAGGAATTGTCAGATTTTTTTTTATTACTGTTTTGATTAAGGCTTAGCAAATCCTCTGCTTATTAATCATATGATGACATAGATAACTGTATATTTTTACATTTCAGGAAAATGATGTTTTTTTATCAGCAAGGATTATGTTAGAAGTTCACTTTTTAGATTTATTTATAAAATAAATGTGTTACCCAAATAACATTAATAGTAATATAACCAATTTATTCTTCCATTATATATTCAAGAATTAAACAAGAAAGCAACTTCTCAAATTATATACATTAAGTATATTACAATAAAGTAAAAATATTAAATATTTAACATTGCAACTCTAAAATGCAAATGCAAATCTGAAAGAGTAATGAATCTTTGGAGTAAGAGGTTTAAATTCAAATTCTATTAGCCCCTGCTACTTAAGGGATGTGAATAACAAGTAACCAAATTATTTTCTCTGTCTAGTCAAGAATATTCAAGACAGTTAATTATCAATTTTTAATTATTTGGGTTTTTTGTTTTAATTATTTGAAAAACCTTTCTTGAACTTAGTTTTCAGTTCGTATATAAACACACAGAAAGTAAACTTGACATACAGACTCCAAATCTCAGCCAGATACTTTATATTCTGGGCTCATTCTCACTAATGATTCCTCCCAAAGTGTACATGTATTAGATATGTCAGCCAATGTGGCTGACTCAGTCAACATCCATAGTTATCTAGGCCCATTTCACTAGTTACTGTCCCTGAGAGGAGCAGCCTTATGTGTGAGCATCATCCCTCTCCTTCCTGTTTAGAGATAATTAGATCAAGGGGCCTGACCAGGCGGTGGCACAGTGGATAGAGCAACAGACTGGGATGCGGAAGACCCAGGTTCAAGACCCTGAGCTCGCCAGCTTGAGTGTGGGCCCATCTGGCTTGAGCAAAAGCTCGCCAGCTTGGACCCAAAGTCGCTGGCTCCAGCAAGGGGTGGCTCGGTCTGCTGAAGGCCCATGTTCAAGGCACATGTGAGAAAGCAATCAGTGAACAAATATGGTGTCACAATGGAAACAAAAGACTAATGATTGATGCTTCTCATTTCTCTCTGTTTCTGTCTGTCTGTCCCTATCTATCCCTCTCTCTGACTCTCTCTCTCTCTGTCCCTGTAGAAAAGAAATAAAACATTTAAAATCTCTAGATCAAGGGGAATGTGTGATACAAATGAAACCAAATCATAGGCTGAACTGAATCACTAGTATACTGTCTCTAAAAAATCAAACTCAAACAGTGTGGAGCTCATGCAGTGGGCAGTTGTGCTAACATGGTGAACATGAGCAGGTGAATGGGAGTGGTGCAGCTCAGCGAGAAGGAATGCGGGAGCACAGTGCAGGGCTTGGCTCAGAAACCAGAAGACAGGAAAATTGGAAGAAAAGTAACATGGAGTCCTTGAGTGAGAAATTCCCCAGGCCCCGGGGAATCTATCTTTAATTCCTGTCCTTAGTTATATGAACACATGAGATCTTCCATATCCTCTTGGGATATCTCTTTCCATGTGAGTAGTGTCAGTGGTTTTGCAATACTAGAGAGCTAAGGGGTCCTGAGTGAACCATCACATTGTGGAATGTTCCATTTTAAGATTCAGAAAATTCTTGTTTTGAGAATTTTCAACAATCAAAAATTATACCATACTGCTCATAAAAATTAGGGAATATTTCAAAAATAAATATGAAACAAAATATCCCTTAATTTTTGTGAGCAATATACTTAAAATATTTTATATAGAAATGTTCATTCTAAATAAAGCAATCCTTTAAAAATTTTCACATGTAACCATCTTGGTACTGGGTCACATTATGAATAATAATCATCTGAAACTTTTTGATAGTCTCTCACAAAAACACAAAGAAAAAGGGTATTAATAATGAACATAAATTTTAAAAAAATCACCTCTCTTTATTCCTTCTAAATTCAATATATTATTCAAGCTCCAGATTTCAAAATTCCTTCCTCAATCCAAGGTGGGTAAGCTCTCTCACAATCTCAAATACTGTTTCTTTCAATCCCCACCTCACTTGAACAAGGACTTTAACTCATTCTTAATTTTTTTTCCCATTGATTTGAGAGAGAGAGAAAGACAGAGAGAGAGCCATCAATTTATTGTTTCACTTAGTTTTGCATTCATTGGTTGCTTCTCATGTGTCCTGACCTGAGAAGGGATCAAACCCAAAACCTCAGCTCACCAGGATGAAGCTCTATCCACTGAACCATCAGGTCAGTACCTCATTTTATTCTATTCAAGTTAATCTCTTAGGCTTTTCTTTTTCTATGTTTTTAATTTTTTATATTCTGATGACCTAAAGTTAACTAAAAAAGTAATAAACCTTCCATTGTAAAAGAGGAGTGATAAAATCAAAGAGAAATAGAAAGATTTGCACAATATTATATTTTTTACTTTTTATCTTTATCAAATATTTCACCAATGTTTAACAGAAATTAAACACACAGTGCAAATCAATACAAAATTATCTTTTCGTAGATCAGTGTTGTCTAAGGGTGGAGCATTGTTACTTTTAGCAAGGAAAAGGCTGGTTCACCTTGCCTTACTTATGATCCATCACCACTACCCATAATCTCCAAGGAAAGAACCACTTGATTTGCATTCACTAGCTTATTCCTACCACCAATGGCTACACTTAACTGCAACTGCCAAATCTAACCACCTGAAAGGAAAAGACACACTTAACCTATCATTCCAACTACCTGACAGCCCTTATTCAAGCTGTAATTGAAATCTTACAAACACATCTTTATTTAAGACAAAATCTTTGAACATTCTCGCCTTCTTTAATATAGTTTTCTGCTCAAAGTGCAGTGCAACCTAACATTCTGTCCACTCATACACCACCTCCCTCTTGACCCAAACTATTCTGAATGGCCCTCTGAAAATCTTACTCCATGATCACAACCTTTCCAATATCCTAAGGCTATACTTTGAATATTTCTTCCAACTTCTTGCCTTTACTGATACTTGGCAAATTCTGAGGTCATCCTTTCTCAGTGGTCACTGAAAATGTGGCCTCCTGAATAGGACCCCAGGGGTAGATGTAAATCAGTGGCCTCCCTGATACTAATTTCAGAATATTATTCTCCTCTTACCTTTTAACATCTTCAACTTTTTGAGGGTCTCATCAACAGGCTGTGTACCACTAACAGCACTCATCCTCAAAGAATTATCTAATAATATTTTGACCTTAGTTCTTATTACTTTATTTAAGATTCAGCATTTAGCTTTTTGTCTTGCTAACCACTCCAAACCAGGAAAGTCAGTAATTCCAATATATACAGAATAATGGATCCACAACTATTTCCCTTGTTTTTTTTTGTTTTGTTTTTTTTTTTTTTTTATTTCCCTTTTTTTTGACCTCCTTACTGCCAATGGTCTTTTATTTCCAGTATACTTTAACCACAAATTTCTATGTTTGGAAATTATGCAGTAGTATAATCTCCTAGTTTGATAGAGAACCCAGTTTGATAGTTATGCATTAGTACATATGTAGAGAACAGAGACTCAAAAAATATTTTGGGGTGTAAATCAACAGGCTTTGCTAGTTAATTAAGTGGGAACAAGGATGAGGGGAGAGCAGTATTGTATTATAACTTTCATAAAATATATTTCCTGAATATATTGTGCCTTCAGGTTATTCTCAGGAAGGCTACCTGTCTTTTATATCTCAAGCTGTCACTCTATTTAGTACAAAAAAATAGATTTTACAGCATGGCATATTGCTTTTTATAACCAAGGGCAATGCTATCTTAGAACTATATCAAGGGTCAGCTTGCAGGGGTCAATACTCAAAAACTCATGCTCAATACCCTTGATTCATGTGAAACAGTAGAATATTTGCAGTAATATACACTATTAGGTGTCAAAAAGTTGCTTATTGAGATATGCAGAGATATATAACCTAATTTATACACTTAAGCAAGTTCTATTAGTTTTTAAAGACTTATTATTATTATTATACTGAGCTGAAATAAAACAAATAGCAGTCTCAGAAGCAACTAAGGTAAGTACCCACAAATTCGTAGACAGCTGAATAAATCTGGTTCACTGATATGCTAATTACTAGTTAGCTGAAATATCAATATCTCTTCTAAATTCTTACTAAGTGGAGGGGAAGTAAAACAGTGGACAGAAAAATGAAACTAATTACAGCATAGTTTTCTCTTATATTATTATGCATTGTTTATACTTGTGTGCACATCTCAGTTTGCTGTTGGAATAGAATGTGCAATAATAGTGTCATGATGATAAAATAATATGGTTACATAAATAAATCACACTATAAAAAATTTCTTTTTTTGTGGTAGAGACAGAGAGAGTCATAGGGACAGAAAGGGACAGACAGATAGAAATGAAGATAAATGAGAAACATCAATTCTTTGTTATGGTTTCTTAGTTGTTTATTGATTGATTTCTCATATGTGTCTTGTCCAGGGGGCTACAGTAGACCGAGTGATCCCTTGCTTGAGCCAGCGACCTTGGGCTCGAGCTGGTTGGTGATCCTTGCTCAAACCAGATGAGCCCGCAGTCAAGCTGGGGACCTCGGGGTCTTGAACCTGGGTCCTCAGCATCTCAGTCTGATGCTCTATCTAATGCGCCACCACTTGGTCAGGCAAAATATTTCTTTGTTTGATGTTTACTTTCCTAGCTGTGAAAGGCAGATCCACTTAGAAAAAAAATAAATCAAAAGTCCTATAAAGTAAAAAAAAAAAAAAGTTCTATAAAGCAATAAAAGGCACCCAAATTAGAAAAGAAGAAGTAAAAATATTATTATTTGCTGATGACCTGATACTGTACATAGAAAACCATAAAGTCTCAGTCAAAAAATTACTGGATCTGATATATCAATTCAGCAAAGCGGCAGATATAAAATTAATATTCAGACATCAGAGGCATATTTATACACCAACAATGAATTGTCTGAAAGAGAAATGAAGGAAACAATCCCCTTCACCATTGCAACAATAAAAAATAGTACCTACGAGTAAATTTAATCAAGGAGGTTAAAAATTTGTAGTCATAAAATTATAAAACATTGATAAAAGAAATCAAGGAAGATACAAACAAGTGGAAGCATATACTGTGTTCATAGATAGAAATAATAAACATCATTAAAATGTCTATATTACCCAAAACAATTTATAAATACAATGCAATTCCTATTAAAAAATCAACAACATACTTCAAAGATATAGAACAAATATTCCAAAAATTTATACGGAACCAAAAAGAAAACGAATAGCCTCAGCAATGTTGAAAAATAAAAATAAAATGGGTAGTATCACACTTTCTGATATCAAGTTACACTACAAGGTCATTGTACTCAAAACAGCTTGGTACTGGCATAAGAACAGGCATATAGATCAATGGAACAGAACAGAGAACCCAGAAATAAACCCACACCTTTATGGACAATTGATATTTGACAAAGGAGGTAAGAGCATACAATGGAGTAAAGACAGTCTTTTTAACAAATGGTGCTGGGAAAATTGAACAGCTACCTGCAAAAAAATGAAACCAGACCACCAACTTACATCATTCACAAAAATAAACTCAAAATGGATAAAAGACTTAAATGTAAGTTGTGAAACCATAATCATCTTGAAAGAAAACACAAGTAGTAAGCTCTCTGACATCTCTCACAGCAATATATTTGCTGATTTATCTCCATGGGCAAGTGAGATAAAGGACAGGATGAACAAATGAGACTATATCAAACTAAAAAGCTTTTGCACAGCTAAAGACAATATGAACAACAACAAAAAAGACAAACCACACAATGGGAGAACATATTCACCAATATGTCTGATAAGGGGTTAATAACTAAAGTTTATAAAGAACTTGTAAAACTCAACACCAGGAAGGTAAACAATTCAATCAAAAATGGGCATAAGAAATAAATAGACACTCTCCAAAGAGGACTGTATGATGGCCAATACACAGATAAAAAAATGTTTAACATCACTAAACATTAGAGAAATGCAAATTAAACCCACAAGGAGATAGCACCTCACATCTGTCAGAATGACAGTCATCAACAATACAACATATAATACGTGCTGGTGAGGATGTGGAGAAAAGGAAACCCTCTTGCACAGCTGGTGGGAATGCAGAGTGGTGCAGCCGCTGTGGAAAACATTCATTTATCTCCACAGAAAAGCATTTATTTGTTGTTTAATTCAAAAAATTAAAAATGAAATTGCCTTTTGACCCAGTCATCCCACTTTTAGGAATATATCCTAAGAATATCATATCGTTGATTCAAAGAATTAATGTACCCCCATGTTTATTGCAGCATTGTTCATAATAGCCAAGATCTGGAAACAGCGCAAGTTTCAGTCAGTGGAAGAGTGGAGTAAAAAACTGTAGTACATATATACAATGGAATACTATGGGGCCGTGAAAAAGAAGGAAATCTTACCTTTTGCGACAACATGGATGGACCTGGAAACTATTATGTTAAGTGAAATAAGTCAGAAAGAGAAAAAAAATATCATGTGATCTCAGTCATTGAGGAATCCAATGAACAATGTGAACTGAGGAACAGAATAGAGAGAGAGGCAGGATCAAAGGTACCAGAGGGAAAGTGGGCAGAGGGAAAGGGGATGAGAGGATGTGATCAGAGAAGAGTAAGAAATTGGTGAAATTATATACACATAACAGAGCATTATGGAGAGCAGGAGAGCAAATCCTGGAGGGAAGGGGAAGGCGTCAGAGGGAGTGGGCAAGGAGGATGTCAAAGAGAACACAGGGATGGGGGAGAGATATATTCAGAGGGGCACTTGAATCTATGTAAACACAAAAAATTAAAATCAATAAAAATTATAAAAAAACCCAACCATACATCTAATTATGCTCTAAGAACCTGTAATCTGATTTTGTTCTTCCCTATTTTCTTCCTTCTTAATCACGTTATGAGTTTTTTAATGACAGATTTCTTCATTTCAGTGAGAAACCATACTCATTTAAGTATAATCATTAAAATTAACTGATTAAAGTTACAGCACTGATATCAGATAATTTATGAAGTATCTGCAAAACTCTTTGTGAAAGATAATATGACTTATTTAACGTATTCTACTTATACTGTTTGGAATTCAGCATGAAATTCTAAGCAATTTGAAAGCAATGGTTGTGATCTTTATGGGATATTCATACAGTTAGTTATATATAAATCAATTTCAATTTTTAAGTACCTGCTCAATATCATTATGTCCAAAATTTCGGCCTAAAATATCTAATATTTATCTAGTGCAGAAGTAAAAGCACGACAGACATAGATTATATTAATATACCCAATGTGCTAATCAAAGCTCACCCTTTTGGAAACATGGTCAGCTCACATTTAGGTTATAAAACTCTACTGAAAATCAAATGGAGTGGGCAGACAGAAATTGATCAAGAAGCCAAAAATAGATGAAATGAGAACAGAAATTTGGAAATTCCAGTATCTCCCTCCCTGCCAGACATTTGTGTTTCGTACCTTTCTCTGCTGAGCATTGCTTTAGTGCTTGCTTGGAAATTTCAAACTCTGCTATCTGTTATTTCTAGCTTTGGGTAGTTAAGATCTTCTTACTTTTCTTTCTTCTTGCTTTTAATCCTTCCTTCCTTCCTTTCTTCCTTCCTTCCTTCCTTCCTTCCTTCCTTCCTTCCTTCCTTCCTTCCACCTTCCTTCCTCTTTTTCTTTCTTTCTTTCTTTCTTTCTTCCTTTCTTTATTTCTTTCTCTCTCTTTTTCTTTCTTTCTTTTTTAAGAGAGAGGCAGGGGGACAGGAACATCTATCTGCTTCTGGTACATGCCCTAACCCTAGATCAAACTGGGAACCTCTGCACTTCGTGATGATACTACAAATAATTGAGCTATCCAGTCAGGGCTTAATTTTTAATGTATTGACTGATTCTTAGAGAGACAAAGAGAGGAAGGGAGAGAGAAGGGAGGAGAAAGGGAAGCATTCATTTGTTCTTTCATTCAGTTGTGAATTCATTAGTTGCTTCCTATGTGTGTCCTCACCAGGAATCGAACTCACAACCTTGTCATTTTGGGACATGCTCTAACTGACTGAGCTTACGAGTCAGGGCCTTGATTTTGTTTCTTAATGGCTGCTCTGTTTTCTCCAGATGTTTTATTTCGTTGTTGAGATTACAGCCTTGTGACCTGCCTCTAGCTCTTTAATATTATTTTGGTTTAATAACATAAATGTCCTGTCTTAAAATTAATGATATGCTGGATCTGATTAGCTTTGATGTTGCAATTCAGAACCACTTTATGATCAAAACTGGTAGCATATGCAAAAGTAATATGAACTTTAGAGATAATTATTCATTTATCCTTTAATTTAACAAATACTACTAAGCATCCATTTTACCAAACACTGTATAAGCCAGGCTTGCATTATTGAAAAGCTTGATATAAGATGATACATACAAAACACAGATTTACCTGAATTTTTAATTTTAATTCTGATTTCAAGTATATCTGATTCCAAAGAAGTTACTTAACTTCTAAGCTCAGCTTTTTCTGTAGCACAGTTAGAAAACTAATGACCAAGTAAGAATGCATTTTACAGCCCCAGCCAGTTGGCTCAACACTAGAACATAGTCCACATGTGGAAGTTCCGGGTTTAATTCACAGTCAGGGCACACAGGAGAAGCTCACATCTGCTTCTAGACCCCTCCCATCACCTTTTCTCTTTCCCTATCTCCCCTCTCCCACAGTCATGGCTCATTAGAGCAAAGTGGCCCCAGGAGCTGAGGATGGCACCATGGTCTTGCCTCAGGTGCTGAAACAGCTTGGTTGCTAAGCAACAGAACAATGGGCTCAAATGGGCAGAGCATCGCCCAATAAGGGTCTTGCCAAGTGGATCCCAGTCAGGGTGCATGTGGGAGTCAGTCTCTCTGCCTATCAATCACTCACTTAATAAAAAAATAAAAATAATTAAATAAAAGAATGTATTTTACTGAACTGAGCTATAGAGTTTAATATGTAGAAGACATTTAACATTGACTTGTTTCACTCTTTCCTCTTTCCCACACTTTTCTATTTCATATAATGCTCTGGTTCCTTTTAGTAGCGATGTTTTCTTGTTTCATTTTGTATTGGGGTTGATGATAGGCAATGTAAGCCATTTTATATAAATGAGATTAAAGTTAAAAGGTCAGTTTGCTAGAAGAATATATGCTTGCTAAAAGAATTCTGACTTCAGGGGCTGGGGAGTAGATATACCTGGTAAGCCACACTTTCAAATTAAATAAACTGATAAATTTTATAATAATTAAAAAATTTAAGCACAGCAGAAAAAGTGAGATGCTGCTAAGAAGCAGAGCATAGCTTCACTGAAGAAATGCTTGCTGAGTTCCAGCAACAAGCAAGCACTTTCAAGGTTAGAAAAGTAGAAGAGCCATCATCTTGCCATTGAGGTCTTCATAATCTCTCATAGCTTTGCTAGAAGCTAGTGATGAATTAAATATGTAGTGATCTCTTTAGAAAAAACATGTATTTTTCAAATATAAAGCCATCATTAGATAAAATGTAAGTAAGATTTTCATAGACTTTTTGTAAAATCCTGCATTTAAAACTATTTAGTACTTTTGTCAGAATAAAGATCTGGTTTAGCATTGACAAAAGATAAATGTAAAAAATTAGATCACTATAGATACATTCCAGGACAATTCTTATGTTAACATTTGGCACAAAAAAATTGTAGAGAAAAAAAACCATACTAACAGCTCCAAAATAGTAAATCATACTAAGCTTTTACTAAGAGTAGTGAAATGCCAAGTCAATGTAAATAAACTGTAGAAAATCTCAAAAGGTTATGCATAGCTTGGCAGAAAAATGGCACATGAGGTTCAAATGAGCAAGCTTAAGGTAATGCACTTAGGGGAAAGTATTCAAAATTATTTGGATAGGAAGCTGGGTCCGGCTCTTATGACTTATTCAATTGGTTCACACAGGTAATCTCATTTTACTGTCTTTATTCCAAATGGCTTGTTGAGACTGCACAGAGTAGATTATTCTCTGAGGCCATCAACCCAATGTGCTGCAATGGCCAAAACAGGCAAGGCATAATCAAGAGGAGAATTAGAAACAAAATGGAAAATATTATCTTACCCACATTACTCTTTTTATGGAGAATTTAAAATGGAATTCTGCCTGACCTGTGGTGACGCAGTGGATAAAGCGTCGACCTGGGAACACTGAGGTCGCCAGTTCAAAACCCTGCACTGGTCTGGTCAAGGTACATATGGGAGTTGATGCTTGTAGCTCTTCCCCCCTTTCTCTCTCTCTCTCTCACTCTGTGTCTCCTCTCTAAAATGAATAAATAAAAAGAAATAAAATGGAATTCTGTGGGTATTTTAGGTGCAGTGCTTCCAAAAAGCTTAAAGCAAACCTCAGTGAAGCCTTTAGCATAATCAATGATCAGATGTGTCAATAGGAATACAGTAAGAGTAATACTGGGTTAGGCACATGAGCCTTCCTCAAAGAAATAGAATGAAATGATTGTATTTATGATAGTGAAGACAAAGGTTGAAACAGCTCTGCAAAAAACCTGTCAAATCATTGTGTTTTAATATGCTCTCCCAGTGACTGTTCATTGTGACCCTCTTCCCATACTCTTGCTAGAGGGGGTGGGACAAAATGCCCATATTTTATTTTGTATGTCCCATACTAATTCTCCCCAACCACCACCCTTGATCACAGGTCTCCAATTTGGGACAGGTATCAGAATTAATCAAATTATTTCTCTTTAGACTTTGAAACAGGGTGTCTACAGTTGTTAGCTACTCATGGTAGAAAAGGGGGAAGTAGATTCTGAGAAGACTATTATAACAAAAACCATTGCAGCTTTCATCTCAGTGGATCTACAGCCTAGTTTAACTGCTCTCTGGTTTGCTTTGTTTTGTTTTGTATGCCCTTGTGAATTTGTATATCTAATCATTTCATAATATCTTTGTTTACCACCATTTGAGGGGTCTATGAGCTAGGACTTAAATAATCCGGACTAAAACAGAGAAAAGGCATAAACATGCTAACATATTCATTATTAAAATTGTGGTAAAATAAATGTGGTGAAGAGTAAGAAAAATAAAACAAAATAAAAAAATACAACTTTGCCCACTAAATAATACAGTATTGACTAATACAAAACTCCTACTTTACCCTAGGAGGTATAATATTACATGGTAATTAAGATTATGGCCTTAGGTTAAAGATTACATTAGTTAAAATTCTATTTCTAATATTTATTAGCTATGAACGAGTTACCTAACCTTACTGTGACTCCATTGCCTCATTTTCAAAATGGGAAAAAAATTTTAGATGGATGATTTGATTATTAAACAAATAAATAAATGAGAAGTACTTAGTAGAGTACCTGGCATTATAAAATAGTCTTAACATTCAATAAAGTATTATTTATTATTATTAAAAGCTAGATTCAAAAATGAGGTAGAGAATAGGGAAAAAGAAAAACATAGAGAAATAAAAGAGGGGCAGAGAGAAAGAGACACACTATTTTTTCTGCTACATTTGAAATAAATCACAGATATGTTATTCCTATAAAGTGGTACATTCCCTGTATATCCTGTTATGGGCTAAAATATGCCTTCTAAAATATATATGTGTAAATTCTAATTCCCAGTACCTCAGAATGTGACTATATTTGGAAATAGGGTCTTAAAAGACATAGTTAAGTAAAAAGAAGGTTTTTAGGGCAGTGTTAGTCCAAACTGATTGATATCCTTACAAGAAAAGGAAATTTGAACACTATTCTCAGTGGCATAGAAAGGACCCAATAATAAGCCATTCCTTTTCATTTGATTAATCTCTTTGTGCACAGACACCCTCAGCAGCCAGTCACTGTAAGCTCCTTTAATAACAGCAGTGTGGTATCCAAAGTATCAATCATTAAAAGATTGCTCATTGTCTGGAATGGTCTGTTGCTGCCAATGATACATAATGGGTGTGTAAATGAGAAGAGACACATTGGTCACTATTAAAATGGTCAGAAAAATTAGTGTTTGCATAATTTAAGCACCCACTTATGTACCACTGATGTTGAATGTAGGCTTTGGGTGACAGAAATGCAGTCTTCAATATGAATGTCAAAGAACTAGAATTTAAAACAGAGTCTAAATAACCAGATGATTCCCTCCAGACTTTCAGCTCTCATAAATAAAGCAGAATGAAGTCTATTCATTAAAAAAAAAAAAATCATTTAACACTTATTTGGTATCACACATCATGCTGCTAAACAGTATATACAGAGAATACAATGATGTTCACTGCTTCTGATTTGTGATCATTCTGATGCTCCCTTTGTACTCATTCCTCATTCAGCATAATTAGACACCAATGAAGGAACAAATTGTCCATTTTACCAAGACTTTCTACACAGAAGAAAAATCTCTCCATTCCAGTGAGAATTTCTAAAATGGATGTATCCCATACATATAATGCTAAATTTTGATATTTTATGTAATAATTAGAATATTTTCGTCCATATTGAGGTATATTCACCTGACTGATCATAACTCAATTACCAGAGATATTTATAGTGTATACTAAGAACAGCAGTACAGAAAATGAGACCTAGACAGTTGAAAAGACATAGTTTCTGCCATCAGGGAGATCAGAGAGTAGTAGAAAATCACCCATGTAAACTAACAATTAGCACTCAAGATGAACATGGCTCTAAAGGGGAGGAGATGCCTCCATTTGCCAGGGTTAGAATTAAGGAAAACTTCAAGTGGGAAGCATTTTCTTATCAGATGCTTAATCTACATAAAGAGGAATTTTGCTTTGGGTAGACTGTTAGAATTTTATTAGGTATGTGCAAATAGAAATCCTTATATAACCCTGTAGGAAGTACTGAAAACTCTCTTCTTATTTGAACAAATAATTTTTTAACCCTTTCAAATCCTATAGAGTAAAATAAAATTTAAGGTAAATATTGTATATTGTTCTCAAGCTACCTTTTTAAAAACGTCTACTTGAAGATGAGAGCTTGAGACCTGGGGATTACTAGAGACACTCACCTGAAATATAAATGCAAAACACCATTTATCCTTTAAGTAGCCATAGGTAGCTTTTTATTATGTGGGCTAAAAGGGATTAATATTTTCTTCAGAGGGTCATGAACTATAAGATGACTAAAGTCATTTAGCATTTGTTAGTTGCTAGCATTTATTAATTATCGACTCTTTGGAAGGCACTATGATAGGTACTAGTAGGGATCCAAGGTAACTAAAAGACATGGATTATACCCTTGTTTCAGATATTGTCAGAAAGAGTAAACAGCCTGAGGAGGCCCTATTGGGAAAATAAACTCCTAGGTCCTTTAAAATGAATGATAAAATGGCTTGGGATATCACGCTTTGCCTTTGTAAATTATGCTATTACACAACACCCAAGGACCATAGTCAGCTTGATGCATAGTCCCCTGAGACAACATAAAAAGAATGTTTCTAGACCTTGAAAAAATTAAAAGTCAGACATGTTATATCTTTATCATTCTTAGAGATCATTTTTATAAGTTTTATGTAGAGTTTCAGAGAAATGGAGTAACATAAAAGACTTCTAATACTTTAAGTGACTACCTGGCAATATTCTACCAACATCTGGATATCCTTAGAATGTTATGCAGACATGTATGGTCTGCGATCCATTACAGTTTGAATGGAAGGCTAATAACAGCAACAGTATTCATAGCAACACTTCAGGCACAGTGGGCTGTTATTTCTGGAGGCTAAATGCTTAGTATTGTTTTCTGTGACTTGAATCCCTCTGAATGTTTTTCTCTGTGATTTTCCTGCATTTCACTACAAATTCCATTCCTTTTCTACCTGGCTAACATTAGTGTTATTGTGAGGACCAGTTCTAAAGATTTCAATCCCAATACTTAAAAATATATATTCTTTTGTAATCTAGTTCACTATCTGAAAATAATTAAACACTTAACGAAAACCCAATATGCTATTTTGCATAGTGTTTGAAAAAAAAAAGTATCACAAAACTGTCCATGTAAATCATTCTTAATTCAGAAAACAGAAGTATGGGATTATATTTGACAGTCCTCCAAGTATTATAACAGTCCCATACTCTGAGTTTTATACAGAGTTAACATCTTTTTAAAATATCCTAGTATGTATATCTTAGTTTGGGTTTCCCCAGAATTAATCCTTGACACAGGATTGAAGACTAAGTTAGGAGTTCAGTGAAACATATGTAGGAAAGTAAAGAAGTTAAACAAGGAAAGTAATACAGCCTTTGAAGTATGTGCTATAAAGTCAGCTTCCAGTATGGGTGACTGGAATTGATCCCCATGGAGAAACTTTGGGAACTGGGATAAAAACAGATCTCATAATTCTCTCAGCAAAAATGGCAAGGGAGCTGAAATTTTAATATAATACCTTCCATCCATCATGGTGGAGGAAAACTGTTAGGGTTAATTCTCTGCTATATCTGACCTACCATGGAAAAGCAGAAGAATCACCAAAGAAGAGCAGGTACTGGCAATTGTAAATTGGGCCATTGACCACCGAAGCAATAATAGCAAAGGAACATGCAAAGGACCCCTACAGTGTCTGCAAAAATATAACAGTAAAAAGAGGTTAAATTCTCATAATTAGATTAAAATTTCATATCCTAAGGAATAATTCAGGGCAAGGATATAAATTAAGTGCCAACTCAAACTGCTGAAGCCCTTCATAGTGTGCAAGTTCCATGTTAAAAAGACTCCCGAGGAACGAAGATGGCGATGAAGTAGGCGGACGTACCAACTTCCAACTCCCAGAACCAAAGTGGATTATAACTCAATTTTAAGAACCATCATCTGAATAAACCAACTTTGAACTAAACTAAGTGGATTCTTCATTCAAGGAACATGGCAAAAGCCACATTGAGACTGGTAGGAATAGCAAAAATGCGAAGAGGGCTGCCCAACTCCCCGGAGCAAATGGCAGCCCGGAGAGACCCGCGTGGCAGGAGGAGAGTTTGGCGGAGAGGGAGGGACCTGGGCCCCAGGAACCAAGCCCCAGCCTGCAGTCCCAGAGCCTAGAAGAGGCGTTTGGACAGTATTGAGCTGTGAAACAAGTGAGGATACTGTTTGTGAGAGAGAGAGATTCTCAGACCCAAGATTCTTTTTAAAGGGACAGCACAGAAAACCTCTCTCACAACCACGCATCTGGGGCTCCGGGGAACAAGGACAGAGGAGAGGAACAGAGCAGTGGGAACAAAGTGTGGACTGAAGGCACAGGGACACTCTGAGAGACAGCCACCCTAACCCCTGGGCTAAGTCATTTCCCTAATCGAAAATGAATATTTCCCCTGGAACTAGCAATACCAGCAAAGGGAGACAGGACACTAGCTAAACAAGCTCTCCCGCGGCAATTAGAGCAGAGCTGCTTAGAGGGAGGGAGCTCCCAGGCCTACAGTATGAAGTGTTAGGGCACTTCCATCTCTACTGAAGTTTGCTGAAGGGATGGTGGCGACAGGACGCTGAAACGCGGTCCTGTTGGCTTAGGCGGAGGCACAACCGAAGTGAGCTCGGTCTAGCCCAGCAGGGGTGGAGGGGACGCGTGAAAGCGGTCTGGCAGCTGCGGCCCGCCTGTAATCCCACATGCGGGAAAAAAACGGGAGGCAAGGAACTGGCAGAGATCTGCTCTGCGACCCTGCGCAAGCCGGACCTGACCATGGGGACGGGGCTAGGACCAGGGACGAGCGGGGGCTTGAGGCTGAGCTCACGCTACTAGTGCCGCCCAGCAGGAGAAACCACGGATTGCCATCCTACATGCGTGAGCGGATTCTGAACGTGGGGCGGGGTAGACCCCGAGATGAGAGGAAGCTTGCAGCTGAGTTCACGCAAGCAAACACGACAGGCCCAATAAACCACAGTTTGCGACGATGCGCAGTAGGGCCCTGACATCAAGGGCGGGGCTAAATTCTGGACGGGCAAAGGCTCACAGGTGAGAGCACGTCAAAAGCCCCGCCCAACCCGTGAAACTGTGGCAAGCAGGCTCTGACTGCGGGTGCTGGGCGTAAGCCAGGAAATAGGCTGGGTCTGCAGCTGAGCAAAGGTGCTCACCTCTGCCCTTGGTGCTGAGGCTTGTGGCTTCAGTGACAGCTCATCCCGCAGAGGAGAGGTGAAAATCACAGCAACAGCTGCAGTAAGGTGATGCTGGCAACACCCATAACAAACCACCCTCGGCAGCAGCAGAGGGGGTGGCAGGCCTACAGACAGACCACACCAGGAGAACACAAAGGCAACACCTACTGGACTTCAGTGGCCACAACTTGCTTAACACAGACAAAATGGGCAGGCAAAGGAATGCAAACCAAATGAATCAAGAGAAATCCCCAGTAAAGGACCTGAATAAACCAGATATAACAAAACTACCAGAAGCAGAACTTAGAAAAATGATAGGTAGGATGTTCAAAGTAATTAGAGCAACAATGGATAGTCATTATGAACACCTAAATAGATAACAAGTATAAAAAACAAAGTTGAAATAACAAAAAAGAATCAGACAGAAATGACAAATACAGTATCAGAACTGAAGACCACAATGGAAGAAATTAAAAGCAGGATGAATCATGCTGAGGATCGAATCAGCGAATTAGAGGACACAATAAAGAAAGGTACAGAAGCACAGAAGAAAAAGGAAAAGAAAGTCATAAAATGTGAGGAAACTCTAAGGGAGCTATGTGACAACATGAAGAGAAACAACATTCGCATCATAGGGGTGTCTGAAGAAGAGGAAAGAGGACAGGAAATGGAAACTTTGTTCAATAAAATCATAGCAGAAAACTTCCCTAAATTAAGGCTAGGAAAAATTTCACACATGCAAGAAGCACAAAGAACTCCATTAAAGAGAAACCCAAAAAGATCTAGACCAAGACCCATCATAATTAAAATACCAAAGCTAATGAATAAAGAAAAATTTTTAAAAGCCGCTAGAAAAAAAAAGGCTATCACCTACAGAGGAGCCCCCATAAGGATGACATCGGACTTCTCAACAGAAATACTTGAGGCCAGAAGGGAATGGCAAGATATAATCAAAGTAATGCAGAACCTACAACCAAGACTACTCTATCCAGCAAGTCTAATGTTTAAAATTGAAGGAGAAATAAAGAGCTTTCTAGACAAAGAAAGCCTCAAGGAATTCATTAAACTCAAACCAATTCTGCAAGACATACTAAGGGGCCTGTTGTGAACAGTTCAAAGGGAGGAAAGAATATAGCAAAAATTAAAAAATACAGCTTTAAAGAATAAAATGGCAATAAACAACTACATATCAATAATAACCTTAAATGTAAATGGATTAAATGATCCAATCAAAAAAAAAGGGTAGCTGCCTGGATAAAGAAACAGGACCCATACATATGCTATCTACAAGAGACACACCTTAACACAAAAGATGCACATAGACTGAAAGTAAAAGGATAGAAAAAAATATTTCATGCAAATGGAAATAAAGAAAAAGCAGGAGTAGCAATACTTATATCTGACAAAATGGACTTTAAAACAAAGGCTGTAGTAAGAGATAAAGAAGGACACTACATAATGATAAAGGGAACAATTCAACAGGAAGATGTAACTATTATAAATAGCTATGCACCAAATATAGGAGCCCCGACATACATAAAGCAGACTTTGAGGGATATAAACGGAGAGATTAACATCAATACTATCATAGTAGGGGATTTCAATACCCCACTAACAACACTGGATAGATCCACAAAAAGATAATTAATAAAAAAATAGCAGACTTAAAGGATACACTAGATCAACTTGATTTAATAGATATCTTCAGAACTTTTCAACCTAAAGAAGTAGAATATACATTCTTCACAGCACTCATAGTACGTTTTCTAGGATAGACAACATGTTAGGACACAAAAATGGTCTCAATAAATTTAAGAAGATTGAAATCATATCAAGCATTTTCTCTGATCACAATGCCATGAAACTAGAAATTAACCACAAAAGAAAAACTGAAAAATATTCAAACACTTGGAAACTAAATAGCATGATATTAAATAATGAATGGATTAACAATGAGATCAAAGAAGAAATAAAAAGTTTCTAGAAACAAATGATAATGAGAATACATCAACTCAAAATTTATGGAACACAGCAAAAACAGTACTGAGTGGAAAGTTCATTGCACTACAAGCATATCATAAGAAGCTAGAAAAAGCTCAAAGGAGCAACCTTACCCTGCAGCTAAAAGAACTAGAAAAACAACAAAAAATAAAACTAAGGACAAGTAGAAGAAAGGAAATAATAAAGATCAGAGCAGAAATAAATGACATAGAGGCTAAGGAAACTATACAGAGGAACAATGAAACCAGAAGCTGGTTCTTTGAAAAGGTAAACAAGATTGATGAACCTTTAACTAGACTCACAAAGAAAAAAAGAGAGAGGACGCAAATAAATAAAATTAGAAAGGACAGTGGAGAAATAACAACTGAGACAGCAGAAATACAAAGCACTGTAAGAAAATACTATGAAGAACTATATGTCAAAAAAATTAGACAATCTAGGAGAAATGGACAAATTTCTTGCATCATATAAACTTCCAAAATCAATCTGGAAGAAGCAGAACACCTAAACAGACCAATTACAACAAATGAGATAGAAACAGTTATCAAAAAACTCCTGAAAAAGAAAAGTCCTGGACCTGATGGCTTCACAAGTGAATTCTACCAAAAATTCAAAGAAGAACTAACTCCTATCCTGCTCAAGCTATTTCAAAAAATTCAAGAGGAAGGAAGACTTCCAAACTCCTTTTATGAGGCGAGCATAATTCTGATCCCAAAACCGGGCAAAGACAACACAAAGAAAAAAAATTATAGGCCTATATCCCTGATGAATTTAGACGCTAAAATTCTCAACAAAATATTAGCCAACCGGATCCAGCAATATATGAAAAAAATCATACACCACGATCAAGTGGGATTTATTCTGCAGAGGCAAGGCTGGTTCAATATTCGCAAATCAATCAATGTGATTCATCACATAAACAAAAGGAAGGACAAAAATCACATGATAATTTCAATAGATGCAGAAAGGGCATTTGATAAAATCCAGCACCCATTCATGCTAAAAACTCTCAGTTAAGTGGGAATACAGGGAACATTCTTTAACATGATAAAGGCCATCTACGACAAACCCACAGCAAACATCATACTAAATGGACAAAAATTAAAAGCAATCCTCTTAAGATCAGGAACCAGGCAGGGTTGCCCACTTTCACCATTCTTATTCAACATAGTTCTGGAAGTCCTAGCTATAGCAATCAGACAAGAAGAAGAAATAAAAGGCATCCAAATTAGAAAAGAAGAAGTAAAACTGTCACTATTTGCAGATGATATGATATTGTATATAGAAAACCCTAAAGTCTCAGTCAAAAAACTACTGGACCTGATAAATGAATTCAGCAAGGTGGCAGGATATAAAATTAATACTCAGAAATCAGAGGCATTTTTATATACCAACAATGAACTGTCAGCAAAAGAAATTAAGGAAACAATCCCCTTCACTATTGCAGCCAAAAAAATAAAATACCTAGGAGTAAATTTAACCAAGGAGGTTAAGGACTTGTACTTGGAAAATTATAACACATTGAAAAAAAAAATTAAGGAAGATACAAACAAGTGGAAGCATATACCGTGCTCATGGCTAGGAAGAATAAACATCATTAAAATGTCTATATTACCCAAAGCAATTGATAAATTCAATGCTATACCAATTAAAATACCAATGACATACTTCAAAGATATAGAACACATATTCCAAAAATTTATATGGAACCAAAAAAGAACACGAATAGCCTCAGCAATCTTAAAAAGAAAAAATAAAGCAGGAGGTATCACTCTTCTGGATAACAAGTTTTACTACAAGGACATTATACACAAGAGAGCCTGGTACTGGCATAAGAACAGGCACATAGATCAATGGAACAGAACAGAGAACCCAGAAATAAACCCACAGCTTTATGGACAACTGATATTTGACAAAGGGGGAAAGAACATACAATGGAGTAAAGACAGCCTCTTTAACAATTGGTGATGGGAAAATTGGACATCTACCTGCAAAAAAATGAAACTAGACCATCAACTTACACCATTAACAAAAACAAATTCAAAATGGATAAAAGACTTAAATGTAAGCCGTGAAACTATAAGCATTTTAGAAGAAAACATAGGCAGCCAGCTTTCTGACATCTGTAGCAGCAATATATTTGCGGATTTATCTCCACGGGCAAATGAAATAAAAGGCAAGATAAACAAATGGGACTATATCAAACTAAAATGTTTTTGCACAGTTAAAGGCAATAAGAACAGAATAAAAAGACAAACCACACAATTGGGGAAGGTATTCGAAAGCATGTCTGATAAAGGGTTAATAAACAAAATTTATAAAGAACTTATAAAACTCAATACCAGGAAGACAAACAATCCAATCAAATTGGGCAAAAGAAATGAACAGAAATTTCTCCAAAGAGGACATACAGATAGCCAAAAGGCATATGAAAAATGCTCAACATCACTAATCATTAGAGAAATGCAAATTAAAACCTCAATGAGATACCACTTCACACCAGTCAGAATGGCGCTCATCAGCACAACAACACAGAATAAGTGCTGGCGAGGATGTGGAGAAAAGGGAACCCTTCTGCACTGCTGGTGGGAATGCAGACTGGTGCAGCCACTGTGGAAAACAGTTTGAAGATTCTTCAAAAAGTTAAAAATCGAACTGCCTTTTGACCCGGCTATTCCACTTATAGGAATATACCCTAAGAACACCATAGCACTGTTCAAAAAGAAGAAATGCGCCCCCATGTTCATGGCAGCATTGTTCACAATAGCGAAGATCTGGAAACAGCCCAGTGTCTGTCAGAAGAGGAGTGGATTAAAAAGCGATGGTACATATACACTATGGAATACTACTCAGCCATAAGAAATGATGACATCGGATCATTTAAAACAAAATGGATGTACCTTGATAACATTATACGGAGTGAAATAAGTAAATCAGAAAAAAAAAAACTGAGAACAGCATGATTTCATACATATGTGGGACATAAAAGTGAGACTATGAGACAGGGACAAGAGTGTGGTGGTTATGGGGTGTGGGGAATGATGGGAGGGTGGGATAGTGAGAAGGGGAGGGGCACTGGGAAAACCAGATAGAAGGTGACAGAGGACAATTTGACTTTGGATGATGGGTATGCAACACAATTGAATGATAAGATAATCTGGAGATGTTTTCATTGTACATATGTACCCTGATTTATTGGTGTTATCTCATTAAAGTTAAAAAACAAAACAAAACAAAAAAAACCTCCCGAGTCCTGGGTTCAATTCCTGGTCAGGCCACACAGGAGAAGTACCCATCTACTTCTCTACTCTTCCCCCTCTAGCTTCTCTCTCTTTTCCCCTCCTCTCCTGCATCCATGGCTTAACTGAAGCAAGTTGACCCTGGGTGCTGAGGATGGCTTCATGGCCTCTGCCTCAGGAACTAAGATAATCTTGGCTGCTGAGCAACTGATCAATGCCCCAGATGGGCAAAGCATCACCCTTTAGTGATCTTACCAGGTGGGTTCCAGTTGGGGTGCATGCGGGAGTCTGTCTTTGCCTCCCCTCCTCTCACTAAAATTAAAAAAAAAAAAGGAAAAAAGAAAAAAGAAGGCTCCTGAACCTAAATACCAGGTCAGCAGGACATACTTAATTAGAAATTTTGGCCATGAGCCTAGCAGGAATTAGTGTCAATTCCTTTGCTATAAATGTTCTATTCCTTTTTTAGAAAATCTCACAAATGCTTATGTGTGATTAGGTTATCAAGAACAAGGATCCATTAGCTTAGCATTGATAGGAAGTAGTAAAAACAAATGCAAGAAGATTGCTACAACTAGCCAAAACAGCTATAAACACTGGCTAATTTTTTGAACAAACTCAGAAATTCTTACACTTTCTTGTGTTGAGAAACTTAATCTATAAACAAATTAAAGGTTTCCTGAAGGTATAATGATGACTACAATCAAAGTGTTATACATAGTTATGCTAGTTAAAAAATTTAATATTCTAAAATCATAACTGTCATAATTTGCTGATTTATCAGATGTAAGGTGTGAGAGAAAAAGCGGAAATCAAAGATTTTGACTCAAACATAATAACACGGGAGTTTAAATGTAGACTAAATAAAGTAGCTATACCTGTAAGATATCCAAGAGGACATGTCCAGGCTTCACAATTTTTGAAATGAAACAGTACACAAATGAATATAATTAGAGCTACACACAGGTAGAGCAGAGACAAGACCAGACAAATGAATTGTTCACCTGTATTTATAACAACTAAATAAGTAATAAAAACCATTAAGCCCTTTAATCAGACCTTGCTGGGTTAAAGGGTATATTCCCTTAATGTATGAAATTGTTAGATTATACATCATAAACATGTCCCTGTTGTTTTAGTCTATGTTTGAATGACATTCATTGTATTAGGACCACTGTCTTAGCTCATAGAGCAGCTAAGAACTGAAGCAACAACCCTAAATTGGAAAGGATAGAGACACACTCTATGGATAAAGGTAAGCTAAGCTTCAAGTAAATCAATGAAATTGTAGACAATTGGAAAATAGCTATATTAGAGAATCACTGACAACCACTATAAGGAAAGAGGCTGACTTTTTTAAGGAAAAGCTTTTGAGCAGATTGTGGGATGCTATCTATAAGAGCTGAAATATGTTAGGATATCATCCTAAAAGAAAGGGTATAACTGTTTACTAGAGAAAAAATGCTGGTTACCAAAGCATGTGGCATTAACTAAAGCAAAGTTTATAAGTAAGATAGTGTTATATTTGAAAATGATAGATAAAATACATAACATAAAAAAAGTTCTCCTAGGATAAAAAAAATGTTATTTTGTTATTTTTTTTTCTAATAAGAGCTTGAGGAATTCTGCCTGAGGTGTACTTTCTTAGGGTTTTTTATTTCTATATTATTATTTTCTGATTGTACGGCCAGTAGTTGCGGCCACTGCTGCCATGCGTGTGCAGGTTCCCATTAGATTCGGGCAGATGGTAAAGAAACTGCAGAGCCAAAAACTGGTGGGCCATTCCTTTATTCTAGCTTCACACCAGCGGCAGGCGAGTAAAAACACACAGGACTCCTAAACCCTCTCATTCAGAGCTCACAAAGCTACTGACACATCCAGGTTTTTCTAGAATCAAAGGCCCCCACCAGTTCAGTCATCTCTGGGTCCCGATCTGCCAACATTCTCCCTTTTCATCTCTGCACAAACTGGCATCTCCTTCAGCATCCTGCCATCTTGGCTTTCTTCTTTTTCCTTCTTAGAACTTTTTGGCATAAAAACCCTTCCTCCAGCACAAATTAGCATAACAATGGCCCTTCCCAAGCAGGGAGGTAATTAGCAGTTTCACCTGAGCAGTGCCATTCACATGAGCAGCAGTCATTTTTAACAATAAAAGTGAGTAAACCCTGAAAATACAGATTTTACAAACTCATTTGCCCAACACTGATCTTAATCAAGTTAAGTTCTATTTCAATTCTTTACCAAAACCATATTGTTTTCATTATACTCTAATTGTATTATGATGTAATTAAGAAGTGTTATTGACAGACTTTCAAATAGAAACAAGAGCATCTGCCACCCAGCTGCCCTTTGACCAGTGTTTCAGTAGGTGTTGCTGGCTAAGCAGGTCTCCCCTTGCTGGTTTCCTCCCCAAGCTCATGCTCTATTTCCACAGGTCATAAAACAATCTGAAAGTTCATGAGTACAATATTCCCAGACTAAGGAGGACTATTTGGTCTTAGAGAGATATGAAGCAATTCTACTCAGCTATAGTCCTCAAACACCTCTACTACTGTCTTCTCATTTCTTCATAGTTTACTTAAAGGTGTCAGTAACAGCTAGAAATTTATTTACTGAGTATCTCCTGTTCTATTGAAAGCCAAAGGGTTAATTTAAACTTGGACCTTGAAGAATAAACATATCTTTCCTATTATAACTATCCATATCAAATACATTCAATCAAATTAAGTTTGGATCATAGTTATTAATCTTTTTAGAAGGATAAAGGCATTTCAACCAGAAAATTATTTCTAGAGAGACTACCCAAAAAAACCAGAGTGTGCTACTTTTTCTTTCTTTTTCCAAAAACCCTCTTTTATTGAAAGTAAGCCCTCAGGAGTAATATTACCTGTAAAACCAAGCAACACTTTTAATGTAGAAATAGACTTGTTTCAGATACACACCCTGAGGTCAATACGTCAATGTTTATGTCCATTATGAATTAAGTGATTCTGGTTTAAACGTTGTCTGTAAAATAAGGCTTGTAGAAAGAAATGCATTTCTAAAGGTCTCTGGATAGTTAGTAGTCAATGTTAGGTCATCTGAAGTAAGAAATTAAAGTTGGCCCTTCATTGAGAACAGTCCAGCAGAAGATCTCCTTAAATATATATATTCGTGAGGGGACAAACCATTTCTTATTAGTCAGTTCTTGATGACAGGTACTTTGGTACATTATTAAAACTCAGAATTTCCTAGCATAGTCGCTGATACACAGTGGGTTCTCAATCAGTATTTATAAAATAATTAAAAGACGTCAGTTCTTTATATAATTCATATTTTTTAAACTTCTAATCTTATATGATTATTTCAAAGATAATCTTTCAATAGAAAATGAAAGATCTGTTTATAGTGATTTATTAGTAATAAGGATACTGTGTACTTTCATAAAATTTTTAAAAGAAACAAAAACTCGATGTATTGACAAAGTGATAATTTTAAAATGCAGGAATTTTTTAAATTTCTCTAGCAGTTGTCATTTTCTTTATCAATTTCAAAATCTCTATTAAGCAAATATCTGTCAAAAAAGAAAGAAGAGAAGGAGGAGACAGAAGAAGAACAGCAAAGAAAATAAAGAAAAAGGAGAGAAAAGAACCCATTAATTTAAGTGAATTGGCAGCTGGCATATAGTTCATTTTAAAATGTCATGCAGCAATGTTAATTCATCTTGCCCACCATTTATAAACTTAAATTTAAAATGATAAAAATAATTTTTTATAATAAAATTTCAAAATTATATAAGATATAATTAATTGTTCTATTACATGACAGCCTAAATTGCCAAACATATTTTCCTGAGAAATACTGAAGACAAAATGAATATTTTAAATGTTATCTAATTATAAATATGTTGATTCATATAAAAATTTTATTGCAACTTTCAAACATTTTTTTAATTTATAATATGAAAATGATAAAATCTAGTTCATAAGATATGTGATTATTAATGAAGTCAACAAGTTAATTGAGCCTAGAACTATGTTTATGAAGTAACAAATTCTCAATGAATGATAATTGCTTTCTGCCAAACAAATATTTTAAGTTGAAAATCCATGGGGAATGATGTTGATAATTATTTGATTGCCTTGTATAAATAAATACAGATTTTTTGAGCCTTTCTTTCTCCATCCTTTTATTATGGTATAATAAAAATATGCTTTATACTTCATATGGTTCTTGTGAAGATCACTTAAGATAAACAAGAAAGCCTTTGAAATTTATAAACCCATATTAAAATGAAACAAAAGATCAGAAACTAAAATGTGTCTCTACTGCTCAGATTTCTAATTCATACAATTTTATATTTCTAAAACTGATTTAAAAAGTTTTGGTAAGACAGGAAAATAGCTTTTTTGCACTGGGTTTGCCACCAGAACTCAGATGTCATGAAAATCACCTCTAAATCAAAGTAAAAATGCAAAGGGAAAAGGTTCAGATCAACATTGTCATCATTGGACATGTAGATTCCAACAAATCTACTACTACCGGCCATCTGATCTATAAACATGCTGAAATCAACAACAACAACAACAAACACCAAAAAAATTGATAAGGAGGCTGTTGAGATTGGGAAGGGCTCCCTCAAGCATGCCTCGGTTTTGGATAACCTGAAAGCTGAATGGGAGCGTGGTTTCACCATTGATATTTCCCTGTAAAAACTTGAGATCAGCAAACATTATGTGATTATCATGGATGTCCCAGGACACAGATTATTTATCAAAAACATGATTACAGGCACATCTGAGGCTAACTGTGCTGTCCAGACTGTTGCTGCTGGCGTTGGTGAATTTGAAGAAGGGTGCTGTGACAATGCCCTTCTGGCTTACACACAGGGTATGAAACAACTGATTGTTGATGTTAACAAAATGATTCCACTAGCTGCCCTAAAGCAAGAAGAGAGATGAGGAAATTGTTAAAGAAGTCAGCACCTACATTAAGAAAATTGACCACAACCCTGATACAGTAGCAAGTGTGCCAATTTTTAGTTGGAATGGTGACAACATGCTGGAGCCAAGTGCTAACATGCCTTCATTCAAGGGATGAAAAGTCACCCATAATGACGGCAGTGCCACTGGAACCACAATGCTTGAAGCTCTGTATTACAAACTGTAACCAAGTCCTCCCTAACAAGTCCCTGTGTCTTCCCCTCTAGGATGTCTGCATAATTGGTGGTATTGATACAGTCCCTGTGGGAATGAATGGAGACTGGTGTTACTGAATTTGGAATGATGGTCACCTTTGCTCTAGTCAATGTTACAACTGAAGTAAAATATGCTGAAATGCTCCACGAAGCTTTGAATGAAGCCTTCTCTGGGGACCATCTGGGCTGCAATGTCAAGATCATGTCTCTCAAATATGTTCATCGTGGCAATGTGGCTAGTGACAGCAAAAATGACCTACCCATAAAAGCAGCTGGCTTCACAGCTCAGGTGATTATCCTGAACTATCCAGGCCAAATCAGTGCCAGAGAGGCACCTGTGCTAGACTGTCACAGTGCTTGCATATTTGCTGATCGGAAGAAGATTGATCATCATTCCAGAAAAAAAGCTGGAAGATGGACCCAAATTATTGAAATCTGATGATGCTGCCATTGTCAAAATGGTTCCTGACAAGCCCGTGTGTGCTGAGAGCTTTTCTGACTCTCCTCCTGCAGACTGTTTTGCTTTTCATGACATAAGACAGTTGCTGTGAGTGTCATCAAAGCAGTGGACAAGAAGGCAGTGGGAGCTGGCAAAGTCACTGAGTCTGCCCAGAAAGCTCAGACAGCTCAATGAATATTATCCCCAATACCTGCCACTCCAGTCTTAATTAGTAGTAGAAGAAAAGTTTGACAACTGTCTCAACCGGCCATTTAAGTTTAATAGTAAAAGCTGGTTAGTGATCACAATGAATCATAAAACCTTAGGAAGGAAAACAGACTGTTTTCTGTGTGTGTGTGTGTGTGACAGTTTTTAAGTTATTAGTTTTTAAAAATCAGTCATTTTTAATGGAAACAACTTGACCAAAAATCTGTCACATAACTTTGATACCTATTTTTAAAAAGGACAGAAAAATAAAATAACATGTAGGAGTTCAAACAAGAAAATGTGACTTATCATTATTTGCATATATCTCTGGAATAATCAATTATAACATGCATTTATCCTTGTAAATGCTAAAGTGCTTCTTTGAAATCAGTTATTGTAAATGTCTATTTATATAATTATGTGCAGTGTCAAGTGGTACTATTTTATTTTTATTTCAGACATTATTAATAATAACATGTAGTAACAGAAACATTAAATATAGCCTAAAGTCCTTAAGAACAACTGTTCACCTATAACTGATGCTCTGACTCTGAACTGTTTTTCTTCAGGCTATTAACTCCAACTCTATATCTAACATGCGAACCTCAGATGTAAACATTCCATAGTAATTAAGGAGAAAAAACTCCAATGTGGTTAATATAAAATTCTCTAAACAAGACTAGTAGTTAATATTTTCAATAGCTATTAAAAATTTATTTAGCTGCTCAGTTTCTAAGTGTTCAAAGGCCATTTTAAAAATTAAAAATCATTTGAATACAGGTAAAAATATTAAGTCCAAGGGACACTGAACTTTTTCAAGTGCTGTATTTAGGTAAGTGCTTTGACAATAAAATATTTTAAGTGGATTTTAGAATAGTAATATTTTTGCCATTGTGGAATATTTAAAGTGTCTCACCCATATTCAGCTCTCAGTAGATTTTATAATTTATTTTTTGAATGAAAATGCTCTTAATATATTCTTGTTTTCTTTATAGGAGCAGCTCTTTAAAATGCAAGTAAAGCATGAGTAGATAAAGCAATTTACACCAGCACATTAATTTCTTTCTAGTTAAATCTTCTTTAATCTTTTGTTAAGAAATAATAAATGAGATTTTAATTGCAATGGAGAAATCTGTTTAATACAGATACAGACAGAAGAGGACAGGACTTCCTTTAATAATTAAAGTCCAAGTGTACAGAGAGACTGGACATTTCTTTTGGCTCTTATAAAGCAATGCAGAGAAATTTTATAGCTTTGTGCTGGATGCCTGCTCATGAGTGCATGTACACATATATGAATTTTGACATGTACATATGTATACATGTGATGTCAAATATACATGTGCACTCACTTAACACCTTTGCTGGGGAAGAGATTACCTTGCCTCTGCTACTAAGACTCCAACAACAAATGAAAACTGAGATTTTTACAGCCAAGTAAAACCCTGGAGACTATTCCACAGGGACAGTTGTAGAGGGACCAGTGAACTAAATGTAAACAATCTGGTACATTGGTAATGCCATTAAAACTCTATCATAAGTTCATATTTTCTAAAAATATAGACATACTATAGAGGTAGAAGAAAGAAAATAAACTGAGAAGTGGCTAAATGAACTGGTTTACAGGTTCAAAATACAAGAAAAAGAACAAAACCGGTGGTAGCATTTATACACTGAGAACCATATTCCCAGTCTTTTGTGAATGTTTCAATAGGACAAATGCTCGTTGAGTGAGTGATTGTACATCTGTATGGGCATTTGATCTCCTAACAAATGAGCATGGGTAGACTACATTTTACAAGTAAGACGAGCTTTTACAAGATCTGTTAACTTGCCTGATATCACATTACTAATAAATCAAGAAGCAGGACTTTATACTGATGTTCATCTGAAGTTTAAATTCTGAGCTCGGATCCTCTTCCAAATATACCATGTTTTTAAAAACTGTTTTGTTTTTTTTTTTTTGTCTCCTTACTGCTCACCCCACAACAAGGGGAAAAAAAAGCTTGGAGGAAAGATCCCAGAACAAAATCATTCATTACCTCCTTTACAAAGTACTAATGTTGGAGAGAAGATGAATTCATAGACTATACAAATTTTATTTTTGGCTGTGTAAAGCCATATTCCTGGAGGAAGTTGGGAGAAGGAAAAAAGAAGAAGAGGTTTAAATATGACATAAAGTGGTAGTTCTGGATAAGGCTAAACTTTTAACAATGCAAGGTAACTGGAAAAAGCATGAGATCTTCTTAAGATATTAATAAGAGAATGGGGAGGTGCATTTGACAGAACGTAGTTGAATTAAGTGTCAAGAAAATAAAAAAATAAAAACAAAATGGCCTGACCTGTGGTGGCGCAGTGGATAAAGCGTCGACCTGGGAACACTGAGGTCGCCAGTTCAAAACCCTGCACTGATCTGGTCAAGGCACATATGGGAGTTGATGCTTCCAGCTCCTCCCCCCTTTCTCTCTCTCTCTCTCTCTCTCTCTTTCTCTCTTTCTCTCTCACTCTGTGTCTCCTCTCTAAAATGAATTAAAAAAAAAAAAAAGCAATGAATTTATATTTATATCTCACTGGGGTGAGACTGCTCAGTAAATTAAATATTTAAGTGAATGAATGAAATATAAATGCACAAATTCATGAATAAGTGAATGGCAACATGGTGAGCAGCATACTTTTCTTACATTAATCATTTTTAGGAATTTATTATTGTTCTGGGAGACCACTGCATTAAGAAATTCTCTTCTATTCACTAACACACACTATATTTATTTAATTTATCCAAAATCCCCCAAAGGCTTGTGATTTCCAAAGTGTGGTCCTGTCATCAATGATGTATGAAAATAATTCTTTGCTTTAGCATCTCTACAATAAAGAGAATAATGCTTCCACATTGTCGTTGTAATAGAGCATATAACAACTGTTTAAAAAGGCTAAAAGATTATCTAGTTCTGATTTAAATGCATTTCACTGAATTACAGTTTGTCCGTAAAGTCATGGTGCACTTTTGACCTTTCACAGGAAAGCAACAAAAGACGATAGAAATGTGAAATCTGCACCAAATAAAAGGAAAACCCTCCCAGTTTCTGTAGGATGATGTGGCAGCATGTGCACATGTGCAGATGATGATGTAACACCGTGTATACAGCGGAGCAGCCTACAGCCATGCCAGTAGGGATGTGGATGGTACAGAGGAAAGTTCAATGTGTTCTGTGGCTCACTAAATTTGAATCCGTGACCAAAGTGCAACGTGAATATTGGTGTGTTTATAATGAAGTGCCACTACATAGGAATAACATTACTCGGTGGGATAAGCAGTTGAAGGAAACCGGCAGTTTGGTGGAGAAACCTTGTTCTGGTAGGTCATCAGTAAGTGACGAGTCTGTAGAGGCTATATGGGATAGCTACCTAAGGAGCCCTAAAAAATCTGTGCGTGCGTGTGCTCGACAATTACACCTAAGCAAGACTACAGTTCATAAGGTGTTAAAGAAACGTCTCTGTTTAATGGGGTACAAATTGCGGCTGTTGCACTCTATCAAACTGGCGGATAGACCCACATGATGTGCGTTTGCTACAGATATGCTTCATGAGATCGACAATGCTGCAAGATTTTTGCAGAAGATTGTGTTTAGTTATGAGGTGACCTTCCATATCTGTGGACATGTTCATCACCACAATGTCGGAATAAGAGCTGCTGAACATCCTCATGCCTACATTGAGTATGAACGTAACACCACTAAAGTGAACGTGTGGTGTGGCCTGATGCACGATAAGGTGATAGACCCATTTTTTTTCTTTTGCGGAGCAGTCTGTGACATCAAACACCAATCTTGACATGTTGGAATTGTATGCAGTGCCACAATTTCCAGAAGGTGTCATCTTTCAACAGGACGGCGCTCCTCCACACTACGCCACCAATGTTCATGAGTTTCTGGATAGAACATTCCCCCAGTGGTGGATAGGCAGGGGTTTTGTCAAACCATGGCCACCACGATCCTCGGATCTCACGTCCTTAGACTTTTACTTTTGGGGTTATGTGAAGCAACATGTGTACATTGAATGTATCAATGACATTAATCACTTAAAACTGAGAATCACAGATGTTATTCACTCTGTTACACCAGACGTCCTTCCCCGTGTGTGGCAAGAACTTCACTATCATTTGGTTGTGTGTAGGGCAACAAATGGAGCCCACATCGAACTGCAGTGAATAGGTATAAAACTGGGAGAGGTTTCCTTTCATTTGGTGCAGACTTCACATTGCTATCGTCTGTTGTTGCATTCCTGTGACCGGTCAAAAGTGCACCATGACTTTACGAACATACTGTATATGTGATGACACACACAATAGCTATAACCAAGAATAAATTAAAAAATCACAGCCTGACCAGTCAGTGGCACAGTGGATAGGGCATCAGACTGGGACTCAGAGGATCCAAGTTTAAAAGCCCAAGGTAGCCAGCTTGAGCACGGGCTCATCTGGTATGAGCAATGCTCACCAACTTGAGCCCAAGGTCACTGGCTTGAGCAAGGGGGGCTGCAGTCAAGGCACATATGAGAAAGCAATCAATGAACAACTAAGGTGCAGCAACAAATAATTGATGCTTCTCATCTCTCTCCCTTCCTATCTTTCTAACCCTACCTGTCCCTCTCTCTTTCTCTCTGTCTCTGTCACCAAAAAAATCATCATCATCATCATATTAATAATAATCACAAAGCAATGCAACTTATTTATTTATTTATTTATATTTTATTAATTTTAATGGGGTGACATTGATAAATCAGGGCACATATGTTCAGAGAAAATATTTACAGGTTATTTTGACATTTGATTATATTGTGTACCCATTACCCAAAGTAAAATTGTCCTCTGTCACCTTCTATCAGGTTTTATTTTTGCCCCTGCCCTCTCCCTACCTACTCCCTCAAATCCCCATCCCCTCCCTCGCATAGCCAGTACACTTTTGTCCATATCTCTGAGTCTCCTTTTTATGTCCCATCTATGTATGTACTCATATAGTCCTTATTTTTTTCTGATTTACAGACTTCACTCAGTATAATGTTATCAAGGTCCATCCATGTTGTTACAAATGATCCTATGTCATCATTTCTTAATGTTGAGTAGTACCCATTACCCAAAGTCAAATTGTCCTCTGTCACCTTCTATCTGGTTTTCTTTGTGCCCCTCCCCTCCCCCTCCCTCCTCCTCCCACCTCCACCCCATAACCACCAAACTCTTGTCCATGTCTCATAGTCTCGTTTTTATGTCCCACCAATGTATGACATCATGCAGTTCTCAGTTTTTTTCTGTTTTACTTATTTCACTCCATATAATGTTATCAAGGTCCATCGATTTTGTTGTAAATGATCCGATGTCATCATTTCTTATGGCTGAGTAGTATTCCATAGTACATATGTACCAAAGCTTTTTAATCCACTCGTCCTCTGACAGACACTTGGGCTGTTTCCAGATCTTCGCTCTTGTGAACAATGCTGCCACAAACATGGAGGCGCATTTCTTCTTATCGAACAGTGTTATGGTGTTCTTAGGGTATATTCCTAAAAGTGGGATAGCTGGGTCAAAAGGCAGTTTGATTTTTAATTTTTTGAGAAATCTCCATACTGTATTCCACAGTGCCTGCACCAGTCTGCATTCCGACCAGCGGTGCAGGAGGGTTCCCTTTTCTCCACATCCTCGCCAGCACTTGTTCTGTGTTGTTTTGCTGATGAGCGCTGTTCTGACTGGTGTGAGGTGATATCTCATTGTGGTTTTAATTTGCATTTCTCTAATGATTAGTGATGTTGAGCATTTTCTCATATGCTTATTGGCCATCTGTATGTCCTCTTTGGAGAAATTTCTATTCATTTCTTTTGCCCATTTTCTGATTGGATTGTTTGTCTTCCTGATGTTGAGTTTTAGAAGTTTTTTATAAATTTTGGTTATTAACTACCCTTACCAGACGTATTGTCAAATGTGTTCTCCCATTGTGTGGTTTGTCTTTTTATTCTGTTCTTACTGTCTTTATCTGTGCAAAAACTTTTTAGTTTGATATAGTCCCATTTGTTTATTATGACTTTTATTTCATTTGCCCATGGAGATAAATTGGCAAATATATTGCTGCAACAGATGTCGGAGAGCTTACTGTCTATGTTTTCTTTTAAGATGCTTATGGTTTCACGGCTTACATTTAAGTCTTTTATCCATTTTGAGTTTGTTTTTGTAATTGTGTAAGTTGATGGTCTAGTTTCATTTTTTTTCAGATAGATGACCAATATTCCCAGCACCATTTGTAAAAGAGGCTGTCTTTACTTCATTGTATGTTCCTTCCTCCTTTGTCAAATATCAGTTGTCCATAAAGCTGTGGATTCATTTCTGGGTCCTCTGTTCTGTTCCATTGATCTATGTGCCTGTTCTTATGCCAGTACCAGACTGTCTTAAGTATAATGGCCTTATAGTAAACCTTGATATCTGGAAGAGTGATACCTCCTGCTTTATTTTTTCTTTTTAAGATTGCTGAGGCTATTTGTGTTCTTTTTTGGTTTCATAAAAGTTTTTGGACTATGTGTTCTATATCTTTGAAGTATGTCATTGGTATTTAATTAGTATCACATTGAATTTATAAATTGCTTTGGGTAATATAGACATTTTAATGATGTTTATTCTTCCTAACCATGAGCACGGTATATTCTTCCACTTGTTTGTATCTTCCTTGGTTTCTTTTATCAATGTTTTATAATTTTCTGAGTATAAGTCCTTAACCTCCTTGGTTAAATTTACTCCTAGTTACTTTATATTTTTGGTTGCAATAGTGAAGGGGATTGTTTCCTTAATTTATTTTGGTGACAATTCATTGCTGGTATATTAAAATGCCTCTGATTTCTGAGTATTAATTTTATATCCTGCCACCTTGCTGAATTGATATATCATGTCTAGTAGTGTTTTGACTGAGACAAACACTACTGAGTATTTTTCAGTTTTTCTTTCGTGGTTAATTTCTAGTTTCATGGCATTGTGATCAGATAAAATTCTTGATATGATTTCAGTCTTCTTAAATTTGTTGAGACCACTTTTGTGTCCTAACATGTGGTTGATCCAGAGAATGTACCATGAGTGCTTGAAAAGAATGTATATTCTTCTGCTTTAGGGTAAAAATTTCTGTTAGGGTTTTCTATATATAATATCATATCATCTGCAAATAATGACAGTTTTACTTTTTCCTTTCCAATTAAGATGCCTTTTATTTCTTCTTCTTGTCTGATTGCTGTAGCTAAGACTTCCAGAACTATGTTGAATAAGAGTGGTGAAAGGGGGCATCCCTGCCTGGTTCCTGATAATAAGGGGATTGCTTTTAAATTTTGCCTATTTAGTATGATGTTTGCTGTGGGTTTGTCATAGATGGCCTTTTTCGTGTTGAGGTATGTTCCCAGTATTCCCACTTTACTAAGAGTTTTTTTTGATCATGAATGGGTGCTGGGTTTTATCAAATACATTTTCTGCATCTATTGAAATTATCATGTAACTTTTTTCCTTCCTTTTGTTTATGTGATGAATCACATTGATTGATTTGTGAATATTGAACCAGCCTTGCCTCTCCAGAATAAATCCCACTTGATCATGGTGTATGACTTTTTTTCTATATTTCTGGATCCGGTTGGCTAATATGTTATTGAATATTTTAGCATCTAAATTCATCATGAATATTGGCCCATAATTTTCTATCTTTGTGTTGTCTTTACCTGGTTTTGGGATCAGAATTATGCTCACCTCATAAAAGGAATTTGAAAGTCTATCTTCTTCTTGAATTTTTTGAAATAGCTTGAGGAGGATAGGAGTTAGTTCTTCTTTGAATTTTTGGTAGAATTCACTTGTGAAGCCATCAGGTCCAGGACTTTTCTTTGTTGGGAGTATATTGATAACTGTTTCAATATCATTTGTTGTAATTGGTCTGTCTACGTGTTCTAATTCTTTCAGATTGATTTTTGGAAGATTATATGATTCAAGAAATTTGTCCATTTTACCTAGGTTGTCTAATTTTTTGGCATGGAGTTCTTCATAGTATTTTCTTATAATCCTTTGTATTTCTGTTGTGTCAGTTGTTATTTCTCCGCTCTCATTTCTAATTTTATTTATTTGAGTCCTCTCTTTTTTTATCTTGGTTTGTTTAGTTAAAGGTTCATAGATCTTGTTTACCTTTCCAAAGAACCAGCTCCTGGTTTCATTGATCCTCTGTATTGTTTCCTTTCCTCTATGTCATTGATTTCTGTTCTGATCTTTATTATTTCCTTCCTTCTACTAGTCCTGGGTTTTATTTGCTGTTGTTTTTCTAGTTCTTTTAGATGCAGGGTCAATTTGCTTTTTGAGCTTTTGCTAGCTTCTTCTGGTATGCCTGAATTGCTTTGAACTTCCCTCTCAGTATTGCTTTTGCTGTGTTCCATAAATTTTGAGTTGATGGATGCTCATTATCATTCATTTCTAGAAACTTTTTTATTTCTCCTTTGATCTCATTGTTAATCCATTCATTATTTAATAACATGCTATTTAGTTTCCAAGTGTTTGAGTATTTTTCAGTTTTTCTTTTGTGGTTAATTTCTAGTTTCATGGCATTGTGATCAGATAAAATTCTTGATATGATTTCAATCTTCTTAAATTTGTTGAGACCACTTTTGTGTCCTAACATGTGGTCGATCCAGAGAATGTACCATGAGTGCTTGAAAAGAATGTATATTCTTCTGCTTTAGGGTAAAAATTTCTGAAGATATCTATTAAAGTGAGTTGATCTAGTGTATTCTTTCAGTCTGTTGTTTCTTTGTTAATTTTTTTTTGAGGATCTATCCAGTGATGTTAATGGGGTATTGAAATCCCCTACTATTATAGTATTGCTATTAATCTTGCCCTTTATATCCATCAAAGTCTGCTTTAGCAATGCAATCCAAAGTAACTCAAGTTATTTGAAAATCAGTCAAGGAGTGGAGTTGCAATCTAACAAATAATCTTGCTTACAACAAATACTAAAGTAAAGATAATATATATATATATATATAGAGTGTTGTCAATGAGAGAGAAATTATTTTAAAGACTTTTTGATGCTAATTTCACTTTTTGGCTGCTTACTCACATTATATGGTTCATCACATTGGCTTTCTCACTTGTGGCAGCAACTAAATTCAATCTGGCTTCACTTACAGATCAACTTACTAAATTGGAATAGCAGTGTGCTCATGGAATCTTGGCCATCACACACATGTACTCTCTCAAAGAGTTCAGCAACTGATTAAAAGGACAAGGTAAAATTTTTACTTAAATGTGCATTTCTTCACCAATAGTTATGTTCTCTTTGTTAATAGACAATATTTTTTAAAGCAGTAAGTTTGTCCAATTCTTTACAATACAGTTGTGAAAGAAAGAGAATTGTGTGAAACTTTTCTTTAGGATAAAACCCTTTAATTTTGCAATAAATACTTACAAATAGAAATGGTCTAAAGTATTATACAATGTGTTGTAAAACAACATTTCTAAACTGCACAAAATTGTTATTGGTTTCTCTTTTCAGTTGTAGTTAATTTTTTCAAAGGGGTTCAGATAAATAATTTTATACTAACTACATTCAGCACTAACATAGAGGCTGTCAATTCTACTGAGAAGCATTCCTTTATGTTTTTGTTGCCAGCATAATACTTATTTTCCCCTTAGTTTCTTACATATTTTTAAAAATTATTATGCTTAACATATTGCTTGAGCTGATATGAAAACATGCTTTCATCCTGGAACGCTAGAAGTGCTAACTTCTAAACTGGTACTTAACTGCTTACCTGGTGCTCCTTAGTCATGACCATATTTTTCAATAAAACAACACAGCAAAAAGTTCAGTAAATGAATTATTAAAACCTTGACATTGTTAGAATCTGTTAGGCTGACAACCAAACAATGCCAGTTTTTAAAAGGGGCTTATTGTAGTAAATGGTCTCTTAATTTGCTATGGTCTTTGACAAAAGTTGTGTGTGTGTGTGTGTGTGTGTGTGTGTGTGTGAGAGAGAGAGAGAGAGAGAGAGAGAGAGAGAGGCAGAGAGTGGAGAAGAGAGATTTGTTTGAAGAGGAAACATTTAAAGTATATTTATTATTATTTATTGATTGTTCTTTAGAGAGAAAGAGGAAGGGAGAGAGAAAGAGAGAGAAGTGGAGATATTTAAAACCAAGATATATTCAAGATGTATGTGAAGATGTATGATCTTAGGAAAACTCTGGAATATGTCAATAAGACATACAAGACTGGTGAGCTGTGAAACTGTAAATAGAGGAATGAAAGGAGATCTAATGTAGTTATTGTACTTCTAAAACAGTGATACTTTTCAAAATAACTTCATTTGAAAGAAGTCATTCAAAATTTTAAGAAATGCTAAAGTCTCATTTATTAGGTATCTTCCTACATGCTGACAGCTTACAGATAAGGTTTTATTTGGTCAGAGGTAATTTTTAAATTATTTTAAATGTTTTTTTGTTTGTTTTATTTTTAAGTGAGAGGCAAAGAGGCAGCAAGGCAAAGAAACAGACTCCTGCATGTGCCCCAACAGGATACACCCAGCAAGCCTCCTACAGGGTGATGTTCTGCCCATCTAGAGCCACTGCTCCATTGCTCAGCAACCAAGCCACTTCAGCGCCTGAGGTAGGGCCATGGAGCCATCCTCAGTGCCTGGGGCCAACTTGCTTTAGCCATTCGAGCCATAGCTGTGGGAGAGAGAGACAGAGAGAGACAAAGAGAGAGAGAGAAGATGGAGGGGCAGGAGTGGAGAAGCAGATGGCTGCTTCTCCTGTGTGCCCTGACCAGAAATCGAACTTGGGACCTCCCCATGCCAGGGCCAATACTCCACCATTGTCATTTAGTTGTTAAAATTATTTAAATTGAGCAAGAATATAAAAATCCAGATTTATTTTTGTCTTTAAAATTTCATGAAACCAAAGACTGGGATTATTTCAAAATAATCAGCTAAAATTGAGTTGCTGCCTCCCCATTTGGATGAGAATGTCACCATCCAGTTTTAACACAATCCTCCCATTTTAGATTATTCTATAGTTAATTTATTTTACTCCTTAACAATATTTGCTTGTTCTTTGTAGAATATTGAATTTATAATTTATCTATTAGCACACAAAGGTATTATTTAAAGATAAATTTATAGACTGACAGGCGGTGGCACAGTGGATAGAGAGTAGGACTGGGATGCAGAAGACCCAGGTTCGAGACCTGAGGTCGCCAGCTTGAGCACAGGCTCATCAGGCTTGAGCAAAAAGCTCACCAGCTTGGACCCAAGGTTGCTGGCTCCAGCAAGGGGTGGCTCAGTCTGCTGAAGACCTGCGGTCAAGGAACATGTCAGAAAGCAATCAATGAACAACTATGGTGTCGCAACGATAATGAAAAACTAATGATTGATGCTTCTCACCTCTCTCCATTTCTGTCTATCTGTCCCTATCTATCCCTCTCTCTGACTCTCTCTCTGTCCCTGTAAAAAATAAAATAAAATAAAACAAATAAATAAATAAGATAAATTTATAAAATAAACTATGAATGTGAACCTCTCTAAGGCTATTTCCTTACTGAAAGTGGAGGTATACTAACAGCACTACCACACAAAGATATGCTGAAGAAATTAGCAAATAAATAAGAAATAAATAAAATGGCTTGGCATGGTACCTGACTAACATTCAATAAGTAAATGTAGCATTATTGTGAATAATTACAGCAGAATGCTTACTATGTTAAAATTGTTAACATAACTGAGATGAGGAAAATCATTAGTTTTTGTATATAACTCATATCCCTGTGGCTCTTATAATAAACAAAATCTGACAGACCTTTTCAATTAGCTGTATTTCATATATCCAGGTAGTGTTAGATTCAAATATTAGATATGAGTTTTGATGCTTTGGAGAAAACATGCATTACAATTTTTTTTTAATTTCCAAAATGTTTTCTAAAAATCTTACCACTTTTCAATTTTTGTGCAATATTTACTTTTATTTATGTTTTGCAGCTCATGTTTGACTATTTTAAAATTATTTTCAGAAAAATAATTATTTTCTGGGATCTGTAGCTCAAAGTAATGTAGTAGTTTCAGATTTTGTCTATAAACCCTTAGCTGTGTTACTGTTATAAAACAAAAAAGAAAAAAAAAATAATGTTTACCCTGAGTTCTGTCTACACTGCTGAAAAATAAAAGAAAGAAACTGAAAAATATTTTGCTCTGGTTTCAATAGTTATAAACAGACTTTTATTGAATACATGTCAAAAAAAGACTTTGGAACATCACTAGACCTTTATTTTCTGAAAAAATATTGTTTAGATAATGCCATTAGAAGACAAATAAAGTAATGGGCATTGGCTCTTTTAGGAATACACAAACATTTTAAATTTTAAGACTTGTATATGGCCCTGACCGGTTGGCTCTGTGGAAGAGTGTCCACCTGGCATGTGGATGTCAGGGAAGTGAAACATGGTCAGAGCACATAGGAGAAACAACCATCTGCATCTCTTCCCCTCCCATTCGCTCTCCTCTTTCTCCCCTCTCTTTCTCTCTCCTTCCCCTCCTGCAGCAACAGCTTTATTGGTTCAAGCACATCGGCCCCCAAATGCTTGAGGATAGCTTGGTTGTGAGCATGGCCCCAGATGGGCAGAGCATCAGCCCCAGATGGGGGTTGTGGGTGGATCCTGGTCCAGGCACATGTGGGAGTCTGTCTCACTATCTCCCCTCCACTCCCCCCAGCCCAATAAAAAGACTTGTATAAAACTTGCACTGGAATTGAAGTGGTTTCAAAATCCATTTTTTAGTCACACAATAGCATTTGTTTCACTACATAACATGTTTCACATGTGTAACTTTTCAGAAATATAAAGGTTAACAAGGAAATCTCAAGAGGGACCACACTCATCCCTCTAAAAGAAAGCTAGTGACCTGGAAAGCCACACACGTGCAAAGTTGGAAGTATAAGGGAATCTACAGGGAGCCAAATACTGACAATTTCTCCCTTACTGTTGTAAGGGAGCAGGATTTTGCCACACCAAATATGCCTCTTTGGCATGAGGAGTATTTTAGGCTGATTATTTTGAAGAAAAGAAAAAAGGCTCATGAAGAATTTTGTATTTCCTCCTTAAGACCCTAAAAGATTTAGACAAAAGGCTTGTTTCAGGAAGGGAGCTATTACTAGAGTTGTAACTATGGTACAAAGAATATGAGCCAGGGATGGTACTCTGGGGGAATAAGCAAGGCCAGCTTGTTCCAAGTCCTCTCTGTGCCTCAGTGTCTCTGCATGGCAGAGCAAACATTGGTTCATCAAACATGGGTTCTTCCAGTTCCATGTGAATTGCCTTCCTTCCCTGTGAAGTTCCAGACCAACGTCTTCTTCTGTGTAGCTCTGGATGGCATAGGAGCCACCATTGCCTGCTTGTCTTTGGCCCTTACATACAAAATTAAATGTGTGTCCTTTTCTTTTTAATGCCTTATGTTAACTTATTAGATCATCCAAAGAATATAGAAGTGTAGAAAAAATATTTTTCCTCACCTTTACTTTCCAAAATTAAAACTTGCCTGAAAACATAGTTGATTTTGAAGATGATATTTCACTACTTTATTTTCTTTTTAATAAAGCTTATGGTTTGGAACTTCATCTTGCTATCTTTAAAAACAAGATATTTTAAAGGCTCGCTCTCGTATTTGTAAAGCTTACAAAATTCCAAGGCCTTATTATCTTCCAACCAAATTTTCTGAAAATTAAATATTTATTTTACTGATGTACCTTATGCTATCTTAAATGATTAGTTAATAGAAGATAAGCAATAACAGAATATTTCACTTTAGTTTCTGTATTTTAAGATGCCCACAGGAACCAGAAAGCTGAGAATAATACCTGGGTTCTTAAGACAAGAGATTTTTAAATATCATTATAATTTTTTTTTACTTATACAAGAATTAATATACATATTTAAAAATAAAATAAAATGTAAAATATCTTTACTCTAAAAAATAATATGTAAAACTATTTTTATCATTTTTAAAAACAAGAATTATTTTGTAACTTGTAAAATTAGTAAGAAACCATTGTTTTTTTCTTACTTGCTTTAACACTATCTGTTGAACCAATAGATACTTTTATTGATTATTTTTTAATTGTGTTCAATCATTTTTATAAGATTTTTTGGGAAAAATTACATTTCCTAATATTCTTCCTTATGATATCTATAACAAAAGTTAAGCAGAGTAGCAAAGATTTCTATTCATATGTGGGAAAAACTTAGTAGATACTAAGATATCACTGAAAGTTTTTTGTGCAATATTTCAAATTATGGAGATAAAAGTAAATTCCATAGTTAGAGTACTAGTGTGATTTTATGCTTTATATAATTTCTATAATAATAATTTTGCCACTCATCTTTGAAAGATAATGAAAACAATTACACCTTTAAAAGGTTACATTTAAGTTTTATTTGATTAAACAGCATTAGTGCTGCATGACTTTTTATATAAAATGATTTGTTTTATGATTTTGTTGAAATAATTGATTTATTTAAATACAATATTGGTAGAAATTGTAAAACCTTTGCTTATGTTTTCATTTGGTTATACTGTGATCCCAATTCAATTAAAAAATTCTTATTATTAAAACAAAGCATTATTGTTTTCTCTACATATACATAACTAAGTGAAGTTTGCTTTTTAGAATTGGTAAATGACACACTTTCAATACACAACTGGAAGAAAAGTATAGTGCTGCTGAGTACTCATTATATTGGTTTGAAAAACGATAAATGTTCATTTTTATTTTATTTAAAAAAGTAATCTATTAAAATATTATTGAAAAATATATATATTATCGAAGGGTACTGAATTTTCTAACTATCCCTCAGAAAGTGAGTGTTAATATTTAAGTAAACACTGAAAATGAAACTGCAATTTATATTTATCCTGCTATCCATTTCAGCCAATGTCCTACCTCTAGAACTGCTTATACGGGGTGCGGTGGGGAGAACCTTCAATAACTAGGAATTGTCACTAAGTAAGTTACAGATTGATATACATTGCACAAGTCTAATATCAATGATATTTAAATCATCCTGATAAAAAGATATTTATAAATGATAAACCTTGGTCAGATTTTTGCATGATAAATGCTAGAATGCGATCAGTTTTAAAGACAGATATCTTGTGACTCAAGAATTCTATAATGTGAAAAGATACATTTTACATGTAAATGTATCAGGAGTAATTATCACAAACAAAGATATTTTAAAAACATACCACCAGAAACAATTATTGAAAATAAATCCTTGAATAGAAATGCCATTATTACAAGAGAAGAATTAAAATTCAGTGGTCTGGAATGAAAAAGCTGTTAAATAAAAAACCCTAGGAAATTGTTAGAGAGATAAATTTAAACAGTAGTAATAAATCTGAAATCTAAACAATACATTTTTCATATTACATTTTTTATTTTAATAACTAGAAATTTAAAATTTCATAATTAAAAATGTAAACCAGCCTGACCAGGTAGTGGCGCAGTGGATGGAGTGTCAGACTGAAATGTGGAGGACCCAGGTTCGGGACCCGAGGTTGGGGCTCATCTGGTTTGAGCAGAGCTCACCAGCTTGGACCCAGGGTTGCTGGCTTGAACAAAGGGTTACTTGGTCTGCTGTTGCCCCATGGTCAAGGCACATGTTAGAGAGCAATCAATGAACAACTAAGGTATCACAATGAAAAACTAATGATTGATGCTTCTCATCTCTCCATTCCTGTCTGTCTGTCCTTATCTGTCCCTCTCGCTGATTCTCTCTGTCTCTGTGAAAAAAGAAATGTAAACCATCAAATAAAACAGAAAAATACATTTGTAAACACTGAAAATATAAATAAAACAGCATTCATAATAACAGATAAAACACAATAGTTTCAAATAAGCACATAATCAAAAACGTAAAAGCATAAAAGATGACAGAAGTAAAATTATATAGGAAAAGCTTCTAAAGGAAAGCAAAATTTCATAGATAATTTTATATCTTTACAAGTGCTAAACCCAAAATATAAAGACACAATGAAGTTTAAAACACGAAAATGGCCTGACCAGGTGGTAGCGCAGTGGATAGAGCATCAGCTTGGGATGATGAGGACCCAGGTTCAAAACCTCGAGGTCATTTGCTGTAGGACAGCTTGGGTGTAGGATCACAGACATCTCCCCATGGTCACTGGCTTGAGCCCAAGGTCATTGGCTTGAGGCCAAAGGTCACTGGCCGGAATCCCAACATAGCTGGCTTGAAGCCCAAGGTCACTGACTTGAGCATGGGGTCACTGGCTCAGCTGCAGCTCCACCCGCAACGCCCCGGCCACCCCCTTCTCCCGTCAAAGCACATATGAGAAAGGAATCAATAAACAACCAAGGTGCTACAACTGATTTGATGCTTCTCATCTCTCTCTCTTCCTGTCCGTCTGCTTCTCACTCTCACTCTCTCACTAAAAAATAAATAAAATTAATAAAATAAAAATTAATATAAAATGAATATAAAAAAATTTAAAAATATAAAAATTAATATAAAAATGAACAAAAATTTACAAAGTAAAATAAAAGTAAGTATAGTTGTGTTATTTTTTAGGTAAGTAAAAATTAAATATCAAAAATATTTAAGAAGGTGAAGGAGATTCCTTTTTCTAAAAATATGAATACAGAAAGTTAAAATTATGGAATAATAATCTCTATGTGTTTTCCTTCATTTCTGCATTTCTACACCATTTCGAAATTTCTCAAAGACTCTCTGAGGAAAAATCCGATTGTTATAGCAGAAATAATTTTCCCAGTGGTTAGAGCATTGGCTTGGCATGTGGGCATCCTGGGTTCAATCCCTGGTCAGGTCACAAATGAGAAGCAACTATCTGAGTCTCTTCCCCTCCCACAGCCAGAGGCTTGATTGGTTTGAGCACTGGCTCAGGGTGATGGATAGCTTGGTTGTTTTGAGTGTCAGCCCCAGATGAGGTTTTGCCAGGTGATTCTCGGTCGGCACACATGTAGGAGTCTGTCTCTCCATCTCCCCTCCTCTCACTTAAAAAAATAAAAAAAAAAAGCAAAAGCAAAAAGTATGAAAAGGTTCATCTTCAGTTATTTGACTTTCACATGACAATTAATTTTAAATTCCTGCCAATGACTCTAAAAGAATGCTCAAACATGTCAGAACAATGCATTTAAAGATTTGAAGGAGGAAGACCCTGCAACCCTGCATCTGGAAAAAGAAATGAGAGTTTCTTGCATTAGAAGCAGGGCAGAGAAAGGTACTGCATAATTTTGCATAATGGGTCTGGTGAATAAGATAAAAAATTAGAAATGAGAAAGAACTGAGGCATCAGAAAGAGGGGAAAAAAAGAAGTCTTGGTCTAAAGAAAGCTTAACAGGTAGTCAAAACAAAGACTTAAACTCAAGATAATAAATATACAAATAATAAATAAACAAAGAGCTATAAGAAGGCTAACCTATCTTTCTGTTGCCTTTATCGGGAGCATTTTACATTAAAAATGAAAAACACCTTGTCAGATTTGGTCATGCCTGAGGGTTTTCCATCAATAATTGATAGCATGTTGCTCAAGATTAATCCAACTGGGCTTGTCCAGTCAAGGCACATACACAAAGCAAACTATCTACAAGTTGAGGCTTCCTGCTCCTCCCTGTCTTTCTCTCTGTTTTTCTTTCCTCTTTCTAAAATCAATAAAAAAAATCTTAAAAAACAAAAGAATTATTCAGCAGGATGATTAAAGGTTCTCTGAGTGGATATCTCAATAACACCCAGAAACCAAAGCAAAGAAGGGCTGTGGTGGTGATATGGAAGGTGATGCTCCAGAAAGGAACTGGAGAGTGTTGAAAACTACCTATGGGGAAATATAACAATCTTGAAACTTTTTGGACAAAATAGCATACTCATTTAAAGCATCAAAGGTATAAAACCGGAGTAGACAGACCAAGTGAAATTATAGAAATCTCTCTGTCCTTTAACAGAACACATATACAAATAAACAAGAGTATAGAAAGACAGCGATTTAGTCTTTTTGTGTCTATATATAATTTATAGAATAGAAATCAATTTTTTTTGAGAAAGAGAGAGAGATAGAGAGGGAGAGAGAGGGAAAAAAAGAAGCATCAACTCATTGCTCCATTTAATTATACATTGATTGCTTCTTGTACATGCCTTGACCAGAGATCTGACTGGCAATCTTGTGCTCAAGCAGGCAAGCTTGGGATGATGTTGATTACCTGTGCTTAATTAAGCTGGTGACACTGAGCTCAACCTGGTGAGCCTGGCATTCAGTTTCAATGCTTTATCCACTACACCACCACTGGTCACGCAGGATAAAAATTAATTTTTTAATCTTTCTAATTAATTTTAGGTAACCACTGATTATTTGAAAAAAACAATATTACATTATACCACAAATAATATGTAACACATTCTTATAAAGCTAATGTTGCAAAGGAAAAACTGATAAAAGATAGATGAACAGGAGAAAATAAAAGTTTATTCATATGCATATGGTAGCTTATAAAAGAAGTGGCCTATAAAATGGCTAAAGTTATGGACCTGTATGTCCAATTTAATAGGCAAAAAGAATAAGATAAAGAGGCTTTTATGAAAAGAAAAGATGCCTTTCTTTAGTGAAATAAAATGGGTTTCTCGGAGAATAAAAAGGAGATAAGAAAGTTTGAGATAATGTTTGTTTATGCAGGTGCAAGTGGACTTTTCTGGGGGTGAAATTATGGTAGTGTCATTCTCCATCTCCTTCCTGGGAGTGAACCACCCCAAAGAAGGGATTTTATGGCAGCCTCATTTCCCAGAAGTGTCTGCATTTAGTCAATGAGGGAAGTTCTAAAAGACTTCTCTCTACATCTGTTGACTCTTAAATATTTTCAGCTTAAAAGATTCTCCATATCAACTTTGGATATCCAAGTTGAACCAAGACATTACATATATAGCTACATTTAGTGCTGGGATTCAGCTGGTTTGCACCAGTTCAGCAGAACTGATATCTAATTTTTTGTTGAGTTCAGTGAACCAGTTGTTAAAATGGCAATTGTAATCAGTGTTCTCTATAAGGTGGGCGCCTGGGTAGCAGCCCAATGTAGGAATCACAAATTTACTTTCCTTACTCTTTATAACATTCATCTACACAACAACGTTTGTGTACCTCTTTTATTCTTATTTAAGTATTAAATGCATGAAATAATAAACAACCTTTTGGTATATCATTTTTTTTATACTTAAAACAGTCATTAAGGCAGAGAACCAATTGTTAAATTATTCAAATCCCACCATTAGCTACATTTAGAGATCTTCCATAATGAAAGTAGTCTGTTGAGTCAAAGCTAGGTATCTTTACTCAACAGAAAGGAATAGTCCGTTGGAATGACCAGCCAGTCATTTAGTGAAAAAGCTGGATCTAACTTAGTAATCCCTGGTAAATGATAGAACAGCCAAAAATCTTCATATTCAAGAGAATTCATTGTCTGATCATAATGCAATAAAATTAAACCAGAGCAAGATACAGTGGTGGGAAAAGTAGGTCTACAGTTGTTCATATGGGAAAGAACACAATAATTAATGATATAATAGAATAAACTCTGGGTTTCATGTACTCACAACTGTAAAACTATATTTGCCAACCCCTGCATTTATTTATTTATTTAAACATTTGCAATTATTAATTGAATTTATTAAATTACAGGTTTTAAGTGTATAATGTAATACAATATCATCTACATACTGCATTGACTCACCCTGTCCCAAAGTCTTTTCCTGTCTCCATTTCTCCCTCTTTGCCCACCTACACCCACTCCAAATATAAAAAATATCAAAAAATTAAAAGGCAAGAAAATTGGAATAAAAGAATGTAACTAAGATGACAGAGTTAACATATTTAATGTATACTGAACTTGTAGAAATTAATAACGATTTTAAAACCCCAATAGAAAACCAAAGGCAAAGAAAAGCAAATGCAAAAAACAAACAATTACAGTTTTCTTTCTTATTTCCATATTTTATATTTGTGAATTTATCTATTTGCTAAAATTATTTTGTAACCCAAAATCAATACTCAGAGGTTTTTTTTTTTTCCTTTTTTCTTTTATTTTCTTTCTTTCTTTTCTGTTATGGTTCTTCATAAACCTGCTGAGAGCAGCAAACACTTGAGATAACAAATAAGCACCTTCCCACCCGAGGTTAAACGAAGCAACGCTACCTTCTATTTACACTATACTATTTAAAAAAATTCTTTACATAGGCGTTTTAGTACTATATTTTTCTCATTCTTGTGCTTTTGTTGGTAATTTATTTCACTGTGTAAAATGGCCCCTGAGTGTAGAAGTGCTGTTTAGAATCCTTTAACTCAAGAATACTGAGCTATGCCTTAGTAAAAACCTGTGTTAAATACGTTTTGATCAGGCATAAATCATACCATTGTTGGCCAGGAGTTCAATGTTAATGAATCATCAATTTATATTTAATAAGGTGTATGTAAGCTGAAGAACATATAAAATAAGGTTATGTATTGATTGGTTGATAAACGTGTTGTCACCAGAGGCTCTCAATAATATAACCCTTTACTTCCCTTAGAAGCAATGGTTTAGAATTGGCTAATTCAGTGTTTACTGCAACTTTTCAGAATATAACTACCATGAATAATGAAAATCAACCATATTTAAAAAATAAAAACTCTGATTAACAATTAGGGAAAGGCAAATTAATATAAAGCAGCATTTTTTTAACCTCAAAAGTGGAAAGATTTTGCCTGACCTGTGGTGGCGCAGTGGATAAAGCATCGACCTGGGAACACTGAGGTCGCCAGTTCAAAAACCTGTACTGTTCTGGTTAAGGCACATACTGGAGTTGATGCTTCTAGCTCCTCCCCCGTTTCTCTCTCTCTCTCTCTCTCTCACTTTGTGTCTCCTCTCTAAAATGAATAAATAAATAAAAAAAGTGGAAAGATTTTAATAAAAAATACATTATTATTTTTTAAAATATATTTTATTATTATTAATTCTAATGGGGTGACACCAATAAATCAGGGTACATATGTACAATGAAAACATCTCCAGATTATCTTATCATTCAATTGTGTTGCATACCCGTCACCAAAAGTCAAATTGTCCTCTGTCATCTTCTATCTGGTTTTCCCTGTGTCCCTCCCCTCCTCCCTATCCCACCTTTCCCTCCCTCCCCCCATCCCATAACAACCACTCTCTTGTCCATGTCTCATATTCTCACTTTTATGTCCCACCTATGTATGAAATCATGCTGTTCTCAGTTTTTCTTTTTTTCTGATTTACTTATTTCACTCAGTATAATGTTATCAAGGTACATCCATTTTGTTATAAATGAACCGATGTCATCATTTCTTATGGCTGAGTAGTATTCCAAAGTATATATGCACCAAAGCTTTTTAATCCACTCGTCTTCTGACGGACACTTGGGCTGGTTCCAGATCTTCGCTATTGTGAACAATGCTGCCACAAACATGGGGGTGCATTTCTTCTTTTCAAACAGTGCTATGGTGTTCTTAGGGTATATTCCTATAAGTGGGGTAGCTGGGTCAAAAGGCAGTTCGATTTTTAATTTTCTGAGGAATCTCCAAACTGTTTTCCACAGTTGGCTGCATCAGTCTGCAATCCCACCAGCAGTGTAGAAGGGTTCCCTTTTCTCCACATCCTCGCCAGCATTTGTTCTGTGTTGTTTTGTTGATGAGTGCCATTCTGACTGGTGTGAGGTGATATCTCATTGTGGTTTTAATTTGCATTTCTCTAATGATTAGTGATGTTGAGCATTTTTTCATATGCCTATTGGCCATCTGTATGTCCTCTTTGGAGAAATTTCTATTCATTTCTTTTGCCCATTTTTTGATTGGATTGTTTGTCTTCCTGGTATTGAGTTTTATAAGCTCTTTAAAAATTTTAGTTATTAACCTCTTAGCAGACATGCGGTCGAATATGTTCTCCCATTGTGTGGTTTGTCTTTTTATTCTGTTCTTATTGTCTTTAGCTGTGCAAAAACTTTTTAGTTTGATATAGTCCCATTTGTTTATCTTGCCTTTTATTTCATTTGCCCATGGAGATAAATTGGCAAATATATTGCTGCTACAGATGTCAGACAGCTTGCTGCCTATGATTTCTTCTAAGATGCTTATGGTTTCACAGCTTACATTTAAGTCTTTTATCCATTGTGAGTTTGTTTTTGTGAATGGTGTAAGTTGATGGTCTAGTTTCATTTTTTTGCAGGTGGATGTCCAATTTTCCCAACACTATTTGTTAAAGAGGCTGTCTTTACTCCATTGTATGTTCTTTCCTCCTCTGTCAAACATCAGTTGTCCATAAAGATGTGGGTTTACTTCTGGGTCCTCTGTTCTGTTCCATTGAACTATGTGCCTGTTCTTATACCAGTACAAGGTTGTCTTGAGTATAATGGAATTATAGTAAACCTTGATATCTGGAAGAGTGATACCTCCTGCTTTATTTTTTCTTTTTAAGATTGCTGAGGCTATTCGTGTTTTTTTTCAGTTCCATATAAAATTTTGGAATATGTGTTCTATATCTTTGAGTATGTCATTGGTATTTTAATTGGTATTGCATTGAATTTATAAATTGCTTTGGGTAATATAGACATTTTAATGATGTTTATTCTTCCTAGCCATGAGCACGGTATATGTTTCCACTTGTTTGTATCTTCCTTGATTTTTTTTATGAATGTTTTATAATTTTCCGAGTACAAGTCCTTAAATTCCTTGGTTAAATTTACTGCTAGGTACATTATTTTTTTGGCTGCAATAGTGAAGGGGATTGTTTCCTTAATTTCTTTTGCTGACAGTTCATTGTTGGTATATAGAAATGCCTCTGATTTCTGAGTATTAATTTTATACCCTGCCACCTTGCTGAATTCATTTATAAGGTCCAGTAGTTTTTTGACTGAGACTTTAGGGTTTTCAATATACAATATCATATCATCTGCAAATAGTAACAGTTTTACTTCTTCTTTTCCAACTTGGATGCCTTTTATTTCTTCTTCTTGTCTGATTGCTGTAGCTAGGACTTCCAGAACTATGTTGAATAAGAGTGGTGAAAGGGGGCAACCCTGCCTGGTTCCTGATCTTAAGGGGATTGCTTTTAATTTTTGTCCATTTAGTATAATGTTTGCTGTGGTTTTGTCTTAGATGGCCTTTATCATGTTAAGGAATGATCCCGGTATTCCCACTTTACTGAAAGTTTTGAGCATGTATGAGTGCTGGATTTTATCAAATGCCTTTTCTGCATCTATTGAAATTATCATGTGATTTTTGTCCTTCCTTTTGTTTATGTGATGAATCACATTGATTGATTTGCGAATATTGAACCAGCCTTGCCTCTCCAGAATAAATCCCACTTGATCGTGGTGTATGATTTTTTTCATATATTGCTGGATCCAGTTGGCTAATATTTTGTTGAGAATTTTAGCGTCTAAATTGATCAGGGATATAGGCCTATAATTTTCTTTCTTTGTGTTGTCTTTGCCCGGTTTGGGGATCAGAATTATGCTCGCCTCATAAAAGGAGTTTGGAAGTCTTCCTTCCTCTTGAATTTTTTGAAATAGTTTGAGGAGGATAGGAGTTAGGTTTTCTTTGAATTTTTGATAGAATTCACTTGTGAAGCCATCAGGCCCAGGATTTTTCTTTGTTGGGAGGTTTTTGATAACTGTTTTGATCTCATCTGTTGTAATTGGTCTGTTTAGGTGTTCTGATTCTTCCAGATTGATTTTTGGAAGGTTATATGATTCAAGAAATTTGTCCATTTCACCAAGATTGTCTAATTTTTTGGCATATAGTTCTTCATAGTATTTTCTTACAATGTTTTGTATTTCTGTGTGTCAGTTTTTATTTCTCCACTGTCCTTTCTAATTTTATTTATTTGAGTCCTCTCTCTTTTTATCTTGGTTAGTCTAGTTAAAGGTTCTTCAATCTTGTTTACCTTTTTAAAGAACCAGCTTCTGGTTTCATTGATCCTCTGTATCATTTCCTCAGCCTCTCTGTCATTTATTTCTGCTCTGATCTTTATTATTTCCTTCCTTCTACTTGTCTTGGGTTTTATTTGTTGTTGTTTTTCGAGTTATTTCAGTTGCAGGGTCAGGTTGCTTATTTGAGCTTTCTGTAGTTTCTTATGTATTGCCTGTAGTGTAATAAACTTCCCTCTCAGAACTGCTTTTGCTGTGTCCCATAAATTTTGAGTTGATGTATGCTCATTATCATTTGTTTCTAGAAACTTTTTTATTTCTTCTTTGATCTCATTGTTAATCCATTCATTATTTAATAACATGCTATTTAATTTCCAAGTGTTTGAGTATTTTTCAGTTTACTTTTGTGGTTAATTTCTAGTTTCATGGCATTGTAATCAGAGAAAATGCTTGATATAATTTTAATCTTCTTAAATTTATTGAGACCATTTTTGTGTGCTAACATTTGGTCTATCCTTGAAAACGTACCATGAGCGCTTTAGAAGAATGTATATTCTACTGCTTTAGGGTGAAAATTTCTGAAGATATCTATTAAATCAAGTTGATCTAGTGTCTCTTTTAAGTCTGCTGTTTCTTTATTAATTTTCTTTCTTGAGAATCTATCCAGCGTTGTTAGAGGGGTATTGAAATCCCCTACTATGATAGTATTGCTGTTAATCTCGCCCTTTATATCCATCAAAGTCTGCTTTATGTATGTCGGGGCTCCTATATTTGGTGCATTGATATTTATAATAGTTATATCTTCCTGTTGAATTGTTCCTTTATCATTATGTAGTGTCCTTTTTTATCTCTTTTTACAGCCTTTGTTTTAAAGTCTATTTTGTCAAATATCAGTACTGCTACCCCGGCTTTTTTTTCATTTCTATTTGCATGAAATATTTTTTTCCATTCTTTTACCTTCAGTTTATATGCATCTTTTGTTTTAAGGTGTGTCTCTTGTAGAGAGCATATATATGGGTCCTGTTTCTTTATCCATGCAGCTACCCTACGTCTTTTGATTGGATCATTTAATCCATTTGCATTTAAGGTTATTATTGATATGTAGTTGTTTATTGCCATTTTATTCTTTAAAGCTGTATTCTTCTTTTGCTATATTCTTTCCTCCCTTTAAACTGTTTACAACAGGCCCCTTAGTATCTCTTGCAGAATTGGTTTGGTTTTTATTAATTTCTTGAGGCTTTCTTTTTCTGGGAATCTCTTTATTTCTCCTTCAATTTTAAACGTTAGCTTTGCTGGATAAAGTAGTCTTGGTTGTAGGTTCTTGTCCTGCATACTTTGATTATATCTTGCCATTCCCTTCTGGCCTCAAGTGTTTCTGTTGAGAAGTCAGATGTCATCCTTATGGGGGTTCCTTTATAGGTGATAGCCTTTTTTTCTCTAGCAGCTTTTAAAATTTTTTCTTTATCCATTAGCTTTGGTATTTTAACTATGTTGTGTCTTGGTGTAGATCTTTTTGGGTTTCTCTTTAATGGAGTTCTGTGTGCTTCTTGAACGTGTGGAGTGTTTTCCAGCCTTAATTTAGGAAAGTTTTCTGCTATGATTTGATTGAACAAAGTTTCCATTTCCTGTCCTCTCTCCTCTTTTTCAGGCACCCCTATGATGCGAATGTTGTTTCTCTTCAGGTTGTCACAGAGCTCCTTTAGAGTTTCCTCACATTTTTTGAGTCTCTTTTCCTTTTTCTTTTCTGCTTCTGTGCCTTTGTTTATTGTGTTCTCTAACTTGTTGATTCAATCCTCAGTGTGATTCATCCTGCTTTTAATTTCTTCCATTGTGGTCTTCAGTTCTGATACTGTATTTGTCATTTTGTCTGGTTCTTTTTTATTATTTCAATTTCGTTTTTTATACTTGTTATCTCTTTATTTAGGTGCTCATAGTGACTATCCATTGATGCTCTAATTTCTTTGAACATCCTAACTATCATTATTCTAAATTCTGCTTCTGGTAATTTGGTTATATCTGGTTCATTCAGGTCCTTCTCTGGGGATTTCTTTTGATTCATTTGGTTTGCATTCCTCTGCCTGCCCATTTTGTCTGTGTATAAGCAAGTTGTGGTCACTGGAGTCCAGTAGGTGTTGCCTTTGTGTTCTCTAGGTGTGGTCTGTCTGCAGACCCCTCACCCCCTCTGCCACTGCCTAGGGCGGTTGAGTATTAGGGTTGCCAGCACCGGTCCACTGTGGCTTTTGCTGTGATTTCTGCCTCTCCTCCGTGGGAAGGGCTGTCACTCAAGCCACAAGCCTCAGCACCAAGGGTAGAGGTGAGCACCTTTGCTCAGCTGCGGACCCAGCCTGTTTCTGGACTTCCGCCCAGAACCCGCAGTCAGAGCCTGCTCACCACAATTTTGTGGGTTGGGCAGGTCTTTTAACGTGCTCTCAGCTTTGAGCCTTTGCCCGTCCGGAGCTTTAGCCCGCCCTCAAGGCCAGGGCCCTTCTGCGCAGGGTTGCAAACCAAGGCTTATTGGGTCGGGCGTGTTTGCTGGCTTCCTCTCAGGTGCAGACTTCCGCTTGTCCCAGACTCTACCCCACCCCCGCGTTCGGAGCCCGCTCCTGCACGTAGGATGGCAAACTGCAGTTTCTCCGGCCGGGTGGGCGGAGCTGGTAGCGTGGGCTCAGCTGCGAGCTTCAAGTTGTCTCGTGGTCTACCCAGTCCCCGCGTTTGGAGCCCGCTTCTGCACGTAGAATGGCAAACCACAGTTTCTCCAGCCGGGCGGGGCTGGTAGCGTGAGCTCAGCCGCAAGCCCCTGCCCGTCCCTGGTCCTAGCCCCGTCCCACGATCATAGCTGCTTTGCTTAGGGTCGCAGAGCAGATCTCTGTCCATTCCTGGCCTCCTGCTTTGTCCCCGCAAGTGGGGTCACTTGCGGTCCGCAGCTTCCAGTCCGCTTTCACGCGCCCCCTCCGCCCCTGCTTGGCTAGATTGAGCTCACACCAGCTTGGCCTCCGCCCACGCTGACAGGACCACGTTTCAGCGTCCTGCCGCCACCTTATCCTTCAGCAACCCTCAGCAAAGTAGGAAGGGACCTAATACTCCACACTGTAGGCCTGGGAGCTCCCTCACTTGTTTCACAGCTCTAAATTGTCCAAACGCCTCTTCTAGGCTCTGGGACTGAAGGCTGGGGCTTGGTTCCTGGGACGCAAGTCCCTCCCTCTCCGCCAACCTCTCCTCCCGCCACGCGGGTCTCTCCGGGCTGCCGTTTGCTCCGGGAAGCTGGGCAGCCCTCTTCGCGTTTTCACTATTCCTATCAGTCTCAATGTGGCTTCTTCTGTGTTCCTTGGTTGAAGAGTCCACTTAGTTTAGTTCAAAGTTGGTTTATTCAGATGATGGTTCTTAAAATTGAGTTGTAATCCACTTTGGTTCTGGGAGTTGGAAGTTGGTACGTCTGCCTACTTCATCGCCATCTTGCTCCTCCCCCCAAAATGTATTATTTTTAAAAAGAGTTTTGTTAAATCAAATCTTTGTTAAATCAAATCTGTAATGAAAATATAGACTGGTATTGTTGGGCAAATGAGTTTGTAGAATTTGTATTTTTTGAATTTGCTCATTTTTTTTGTTACAAAATGGCACTGGGCAGTGCCAGATATATATGGTCTGTGAAATTGCAAACTACCTTTCTGCTTGGGAAGGGCCATTTTCTTGCTAATATTTGCTGGAGGAGAGGCTTTCAGGCCAAAATGTTTTGAAAAGAGAGAGAAGAGTGGAGAGAATGTGAAAGAGAAGGAGAAAGAAGCCATGTTGGCAGGGAAAGAGAAGGTGTGTAGATGGGGGACCAGAGCTGAGGGTCTTTGGGAGTCCTACCGAGGCTTGTGGGGGTCCTTGATTCCAGGAGAAACGAGAGAAGATTCTCTTGGTTGTGGATCTAGAGAATGCAAAAAGCTTTGGCTTTCATTCTCTCTGAATGAGAGAAAAGTATTTTTCCTGCCTATTTACTCATCAGCTGGTGTGAGACTTTAATAAAGGAATGGCCCATTATTTTTTGACTCTACTGTTTATTTACCTTCTGCCTGAATTCAATGAGAACCTGCATGTGAATGGCCACAACTGTGGTGGCCACTGACCATACAGGTTTCATCTTTTGAAAAAGTCAATTGACAATATGCATAAATAATCTTAACTCATTCAGACCTTTTGACTCTTTAATTCTCTATTAATTAGAACTAGTACTATGGAAATTACTAGCTCTGTAGACAAACCTTCTCTTTATAATGTTGTTAATTACATAATATTCCTAAAAATGACAGGCATATAAAATTAAATTTCTAATTTTCTCCATCCCACATTTAAGTGGAAGCACAAAACTGGTCTTTTCAGAAGCAGTAAAAAAGAATTGCTGGCAAGGAAATAATCTCTATTAATGCGAGTAGTAAACTAAAGAGATTTGCCGTCTTCAAAGCAACTACAAACTCAGTTTAAAAAAAATAAAGAGAAAGGAAACCATGAATGTTTTTCAAATAAAGGTATACTGAAAGGTTTCTGGAACTAAAAATGGACAAAAATAAAGGTGACTTGTCTTAAAACAAGAACTCTCATGAAGTGTTTATCTAACACAATGCTGAATAAAGATTCTTGTACATAACAATTGATTAGTTTGGTCCTTGTAAGGACAATTTCAGTTCCCTTTCTTAAAGTTTCAATGGGAACTCAAGACTTAACTATTCACCATTTAATTCTATATAAGGTTTGCAGTTGAAAGTTCTCTCTTTCTTTTTAAATTTTTGTTTATTGATTAGAGAGAGAGAGAAAGAGAAATAATTTGATTTGTTGTTTCACCTATTTCTGCACTCCCTGGTTGACTTTGTGTGTGTGTGTGTGTGTGTGTGTGTGACAGAGACAGAGAAGGGACAAATAGGGATAGACAGACAAGAAGGGAGAGAGATGAGAAGCATCAATTCTTTGTCTCAGCACCTTAGTTGTTCATTGATTGCTTTCTTATATGTGCCTTGACTGTGGGAAGGGGGATTCATTGTTCAAGCCAGTGACCTTGGGCTCAAGCTGGTGAGCCTTGCTCAAACCAGATGAGCCCATGCTCAAGCTGGCAACCTCTGGGTTTTGAACCTGGGTCCTCCAAGTCCCAGTCGAATGTGCAATCCACTGTGCCACCACCTGGTCAGGCAACTCCCTGGTTGACTCTTGTTGTGTGCCTTGATGGGGGATCAAACCTACAGGACTATGCTCTAAACCAGCTGAGTTAATGGGCCAGTTCATTTAACTCTTTGGAAGAGTTCCTTTCTACCAAGTGATACCAACACTGCTACCTCACATCTGTGAATACATACTAAAATGCTAAGAAAGAAATTTAAAATGCACATATTTTATCCTTAAATTCATGGCAAACAAAATTATATTATGTTTTTAATGTTCATTTGTACTAATTTAAGATGAAAGAAGTTACTAGATTTTCCCCATTAGAAAGCATACAGGCTACAATGTTGTCATATGTCTTTTCACAGTCATAGTGGTCATTATTGTGATATTCACATGCAGAGACACAGTAATATAAATGCCTCTAGTACAACTTTAGCTGTAAGAAAATACATGCAATTTACAGTAATATCATATTCCCTGAAATACTAAAAAGTAGTTATTAACAAGTGATTCTTTCTACGGCGCTCTCATAAAATATTAAAGAAAAATTATTTTTAAAAAGGTACTCAAATTAAGGTAAACAATTGTCCTTTAGGGAGGAGAGTCCTTCTTTTGTAAGTTCTGTCCTCCCTCAAAAAGTATCCTCCAACATATCCTCCTTTTTGATATTGGAAGACTAATCTGTAAATGTCTGTATTTGATCAATGCAGAGTCAATCCATTGCATGTGATGTGACATATTTGTATTTGACATGACAATTTGTCAAGGATCAGTATAGTGCAGTGAGACACAATTAGGAGACACACGCATTCCACACGGGAGACCTTAAGAGAGTACGCGATATACCAAGCGCACAAATGGCTTTGTGTACTTCTTATTGAAACACAACATGGCACATATGACACTGTAGACATATGATTATTTCTTTCTCAGTGAATATTCAATCATAGACAGGTAAGCACAATTCACATTTTATTAATTCATTATTTGTTTAATAATTTCCAAATATGTATAATTTTATTTACAAGTATTTTCCCAAAACTTGAGTTTTAAAGTGAAAATTTAACCTCAAACCATATCTATTAATAATGCATTTTGATTAAATAGTTGCATAAAGACATTTTTAAATTAGAAAATAATAAATACACCCAAATGTTACTCCAAATTATTAGTTTTGTTTGATATTTAGTTTTGTTAATTAGCTTCCAGAAAATTTACCTACCATGATGTAACGTTTTCAGTTCCTAATATGCTTGCATCGTTCGTGTAGCTCTATATTTTATTTTACTATTATTTTTTATTTTTATTTTTACAGGGACAGAGAGTGAGTCAGAGTCAGAGAGAGGGATAAATAGGGATAGACAGACAGGAATGAAACGGAGAGAGGTGAGAAACATCAATCATTAGTTTTTCATTGCTGTTTCGACACCTTAGTTGTTCATTGATTGCTTTCTCACATGTGCCTTGACCACGGGCCCTTAGCAGACTGAGCAACACCTTGCTGGAGCCAGCGACCTTGGGTCCAAGTGGTGAGCGTTTTTCTCAAGCCGGATGAGCCCGCGCTCAAGCTGGCGACCTTGGAGTCTCAACCTGGGTCTTCCGCGTCCCAGTCCAATGCTCTATCAACTGCGCCACTGACTGGTCAGGCTCTATATTTTATTTTTAATTTTAAATTTCATTTAAGGGATGAAAAAATTTAAAAAGAGAAAATGCCATTTCAATGATAAATTTAAAAAGGAGTTTCCATTCCTCATATCAAAAAAAGATATCATTGTTTTCTGCAATATTTGCAGTGAAGAATTTTGTATTGCAGTTTGGAGGCAGAGCAGGGATAATGAAACACTTGACTGCCAACAAACATAAGCAATCATTAGATGCATCAGCTTCCAGTTATAAAGTAACAAGTCTTTTTAAAACTTCAAATTATTCTGAAGAGGAAAACAGTTGGTTGCAATGGAGGGAACACTTGCATTTTATATCATAATTCACAGTTTTCGTAGTATGGATTGTACAACTAAATTATTGAAAAAATTTCACAATGCAAAATTTTCATGTGCCAGGACAAAATGCAAGGCTATTTTAAAAGCAGTATTTAAATATGACTGTGACAAAATACTTACAGAGGACTTGGAAACTGCAGCATTTGTAATGATTTCATCTGATGCATCAAATCATAATGAAATTAAATTGTATCCAAGAATACTAAGATATTTTAATGTTACCAAGGACATTCAAGTAAAAATTTTAAATTTAGAATTCATTGATGGGGAAAACTCTGAAATTTTGCCAAACCATCTACACAGAGTAATAAATGAAAAACAATTTGAAATCCAAAATAGTTGCACTAACGACCTATAATACAAATACAAATTTTGATGGGCAAAGATGCAAAGGGGTGAACACTGTGTATGTAAAATTACAAGTTACTCCAAAAGAAAATACTAGAAATAGGTTGTATTGTACATATTTTGTCAAATGCAATCAACACAGCATCATGTGCCATGCCAATTGATGTAGAAGTAATAATAATTATAATTTATTTGAATTTTAGTCGTTTTACCATTCTTGTTGCTACTTTAAAATAATTTTGAGAAGCACATGTTAAATACAAAGAACTTTTAGTATATTCAAAAGTTAGATGGCTTGCTCTAACACCTACTATAGAGTGTGTTCTACAATTATTTGAGCCTCTCCATTCATATTTTTTTAAGTTTTGACAAATATCCTAAATCCCAGAAATGATTTTTCAGTAATAAAATATCTGGGATATTAATGTATTTTGTACATAATCAGCATCTATTTTTCACAAAACGATTCAAAAGATTGAAGGTGAACACATTTCAGCTATGGAAGTTCATCTTATTTTGAATGACTTTATCCTTCAATATAAATCTTGTTTTGAAGAAAAATTTCTTCCCTTAATTATGAAAAAAAAATTGTCAAACTTAGAGGAATCAAATTTAGGCATAACAGAAACATTTAGCAAAGAAGTGCAGAATTTTTACCAGACATGTTTTCAGTATATCGAAGAATGGTCTGAAAAAAAATCACAGAAATAACAGTTTTCTATGGTGTTCTTTTATTTCATCACAAGTATATTGGACAGATATAGAATCTTGTTTTGAGTTTTTATCTGAAGAAATGGCAAACATCAAATAGACGACAATTGTATCTTTGAAAAAATTAGAAGACTGAATGTTTATTTAAATTCTGAAAAATTAATACAATAGGAAAATGATGAACACCTTGAAATTGATAAAAAGATGGATAGAAATATTCAGCCATTTCAAAAATGAACATATTCCATGTGAAAATTTACTTATCCTTGTTCAATTTACATTGTGCTTCCCTGGAACTAATGCAGCAGTTGAAAGAGTTTTTTCAATTGCTAATGAATTTTGAACAAGTGAGAAATAGAGACTGAATGCTTATACTCTAGCTGCAGCACTTGCCGTAAAATTCAATATGAAGGTTATTTCTTTTTCAGTTGTTCAGATATTTTCAATATATTGTTACAAGATGATGCATTGTCAAAAAATATTCATTCAATGAAAAAGTACTCATTTAGATAATATTATAATAATATTTAATTAGATAATAATTAGATAATATTATCTAAATGAGCACTTTTTCTGAAAATTATTATTAAAAATAGGCATGTAAGCATAATTACAATATAAAATATTACAAATGTTTTATTATGCATTTATCATATTATAGTGTATTATTGTTGCAATGAATAAAATGTTTCTTTTATTTACAATATTGTTTTCTTTAATTTATTTTTGTCCTTGTTTTCACTGTAAAATAGTTTGTCACCTTACTAAAATTATTGTCAAGGAAACTGAAATTTAAGTAAATATATATGTGTACATATGCACACATATTTCAAAAAGACAGGCATACTAATACCAATAAAATGTTCTAACTCTAAATGAGGGGTTTTTCAAATCTAGGCTATATTCTATTAAAATGACCCATTAGAAGGTAATTGTCTCTTTAATATATTTGTTGTATTGCATGTTCCTTCTTGAACTTACAAACATTATGGAAATAAAATCAATAAGTAAAAATACAAATTTTATAGAATTCTCACATATTTTGAAATAAAATTATGGTATATTAATAATAACAATATTGTTTGATTTTCTTATTAGTTTTATCTTACAAAAGTCTGTGAACTTTCAAGGATTACATTTATTTAGAGCCAAAATTTAAACATTTGCCTTTTGATTTTGGTTCATGTATGCAGGTACCTAGATATTGATGGGAAAAGAGAGCAACGGGAGTGGGACATTAACTTTTATTAAAATTGAGAATGCCTGTTTCAGCAGGAGGCTACAGTATTTCAATTAGCTTAATTTGCTAGAAGGCTGAGGCACTCATAGGCTAAATAATCTATCAGGCCCTCAGAGTTTATTGTGCCCTTTGTTCTTGGGACTCAATTCCTAGCCATTTGGGAGGCAAGTCCTCAATGTGCTAGGGGTAGCAAGGGAGAAATTCTTCTACTTTAAGACATGCTCAGTGAAAGCCAGAATTGCTGCTATCGAAGTTTGTCAGTCTAACCTATAATAAGGATCAGACTGGTAAGTGGGAGGAACCAAGGTAGCTTGCGAAATGTTAAATAAACTGATTGATTCGCTTAAAGGAAAGTTAGTTCTTCCCAGCCCAAAAATATAAATAAGCATAGGCTGAGCAAAGCTCTCTCCCTCTTCCTGCTTGGAAACAAGGTTGCCCTGCTCTTCACTCCAAAATCAACAAGCAGCAGCCATGCCACAGGGTCTGGTAGCTGGACAATCTCTCAAGTACAAGCTGGACTGAACTAAACTTTGATATGGGTTAAAGTAGCACAGAATATCTAGACTTTGGTATTTATATCAGGCTTAATGAAGACAAGACTGGACTTTTTCCTTCACAGGACAGACAGACATAACACATTGGGAACCTGTGAGCAGCCTTCTATTTCCACCCTGAATAAACCTTACTGCAAAAGCCTAAGTTTCTCCAAGTGTGGGCCCAGTAAAATGTTTTTTATGAGCCACTGTACCAGAACCACATCAGCACTAGCATCAAAATCAATATTAATTTGTGCTCATTTTCTCCCCAATATCCCAGATTGTTCTTACCGAATAGGTTAAAGATAAGCATTCTCATTCGTGTGTACCAAGAATGGACCAGAATTCAAGAGACCCAGATCATACTCTTGGCTCTGTCACTATTAATTTTCTGAGGTTGTGAGCTGGTTACTTAATCTCTCTTGACCAAATGACTGGGTTATCTGTTAATCCCAAATACTCTGATTCTATGGCTCAAATAACAGGATTCAGGATTGGCAGTCTGATGAAGGTAGTTACTCAACAATAAGCATGATAAATACTCATTACCATAAGAAATACTATGTCTGAAATACATAAATCATCGGTAAGGCCAGTGGAGGGGGCCACACAGATTCACATTGAATCCGGGCAGACAGTAAAGAAACTGTGGAGCCAGAAAATGGTGGTCCATTCTGTTTATTAGAGTCTCACAATGGCAGACAATCAAGCAGGCAGGAAAAACTGCTTTCCTCTCTCAAGGTGAAGGAGCAAACAGACCAGACCAGGCAGGGTGGGGGGACCCCTTCTCTGGCAAACAATAGCAAAAAATGGCCCCTTCCTATGGGTTCAGAAAATCTGCAGTCTACAATCTGCTGCCCTGAGGGCACACACCTGCAGCCTCACATAGAGCACACACGTCACATGGTGCTGCCCCAGCTCATGCACCAATCAGGCAAAGTACAAGCGAGCAAGCCTAACACACATGTTTGCTCAACACCATCTTAGAACACATGTTCACAAAACACAGACTATGACTTTCTCGGCTTTTAGTTTTCTTTCCCAGATATCACCAGTTATTTTCTCATGTAATATTTTAGAGATTTTCTGTGTATAAAAACTGTTTCCTTTCTGTAATGTAATTTATAAAATGTACTCAAGACCAAGCCAGATTTACAGTTTAGTATATGTAAAAGAAAAAAGAAAAATAAACAAATAAATAATATAGATGGATTCAGGATACACTACTCCAAAATATGGCACTCTGGTTTATTGAATGTCTTAAACTGAAGTAACTTGAGAAAAATAGCAGAAGAAGAAAGATTATTCTGACCTTTGACTCTCACATTCCTTCCCTGAAACGGGATGTAGAACACTATGGGAAAAGGTACCCTCCATGTACTAGGAAAAAGAAAGACATTTTAACCACCACAGATGGATAAATTAGGGCTGAGAAAACTGTATTAACATACCTTGTTAAACTCAACTTTATCTTTCTAATTCTTCATCATTTACTGTAATAAGCCTAAATCCCTCTGTTTTTTAATTTCTCACAAATTTATTGTTTTGCAAAAGGTATAAGAACTTTCTGTTCTGGTCACTTCTTTGGATCTTCAATCCCTTGTGTAGGTTTCCTTGTACATGTTAAAAAATAATAAAATCTGTGTGTTTTCTCCTGTTAATCTTTGTCAGTTTCATTTCCAACCCCTAAGAAAATTAAGAAAAGCATTTTCCCCCTAAATATATCTTTCTACTAAGACACATGTGCTCAAAATTTATTAATTTATTGTTGTAACATAACCTTACCTTATGATCTGTCTAAAGTTTTACTCTATTGTTTATCCTATATCCAAGATGATAATCACACAAAACTCCTTCAGTTCCTTGACCGATTTTTCTATCTTTTCTAAAAAATTCATACTGGTCCCTTTTCTAAAATATCCCCTCCTACTTTTGTCTTTCTTTCTAATCCCTACTCATTTTTAAAGACTAGGCTCAGATTATTTCTTCTGGGAAGTTTGATGGTCATAGAAGAAACTCTATGGTTCTTCTATAGGAGAGAGGTCACAGAGAAAACTCTCTCCTAACTCTCTTGCTTACTGCTATTGTTTTAGGTCTGTCTCTTCCACTAGACAGTGACTGTCAATAACAGGCAACAGGATGTGGATACTATGCATCTTTGCATCCCTAATTACAAGATTCGGGACATCATATGAAGGACTTCAATTTTTTTCTTTCTTTAATAAAAAAGCCATTTACAGCACCCTTAATATTATGTTCCATTTTATTCAATCTTTTCCCTTTGTTTTGTTTTGTTTTTCATTTCAGCTAGCATGCTGTACATGCTAGATATTATCTTTAAGAAAGGCATGTCTATGTCTATACTGTATGGTTAAGTGTATAAACATGAGTAGCCTTTGCAAGAAAGTTAGTATTTTCAACAAAAATAGCCCATCTAATTTAATGAATTATTTCAATCTTTTTTTAAAATAGATTTCATTTTATTATTATTTTTTTAATTTTATTGATTTTATAGTGATAGGGAAGAAGGGAAGGAGGAAAGGAGAGAGGAAGTGAGTGAGAGAGAGACAGAGAGAGAGAGAGAAAGACAGGAACATTGATCTACTCCTGTATGTGACCTGACCCGGGACTGAAACAGCAACCTCTGCACTTCTGAACAATGCTCTAACCACTGGACTTCTGGGCAGGGCTCCAATCTTCTTAATGACACTGAACTTCTGTCTCTTGCTATCTAAAGTATTTCAGTTTCTTTTCACATTTATTTTCACCATATATTTTCAGCTACTAAATTAATAAAATCTATAAATTAAACTAACAATTATAATTAGAAATATTCATGTTTTCACTAAAGGCATTTTTTTAATAGCTGCATCTTGAACCAGGTACTAGATATATAGCAGCGAGCACAACATACCAAAAAAAACCCCTATACTTTTAGAGTTTAAATGTTACTGAAGTGAGTGGAGTCACAAAACAAACAGTAAAACATTCAGAATCTTATATAATGATAATACTATGGGGAAACATAGCAGACAAAGGGGTGGGGAACACTGGGAGGAAGATACTATTTTGACTCAGGTAGTCCAAAATACCGTACTAAGACCAATTACTAAGTATGGCACTGTGTAATAAATGAGGAAGAAGTATTTCAAGTAAAAAGAATAGCAAGGTGCTGGCTAAGTGGATAGAGCATTGGCCTGGTATGCAGATGTCTCAGGTTTGATCCCCGGTCAGGGGGCACGTGAGATGTGACTCAGGGTACACATGAGAAGTCACCAGCTGCCTCTCTCTCTCTCCATCTCCACCTTCTCTCTCAATTGCAGCCAGTGGCTGGATTGGTCCGATCATTGGCCTCAAGCACTGAGCATAACTTGGTTGATTTGAGCATTGGTCTCAAATGGGGGTGGCCAGGTAGACAGTAGTCAGGGTGCATGTGGGAGTCTGTCTCTCTATCTTCCCTTATCTCATTTAAATTAAAGAGAGAGAGAGAGAGAGAGAGAGAGAGAGAGAGAGAGAGAATAGAAAGGCTCTTAGGCAAATGATGCACTTCATATTCAAGGGCAGAAACATGGTCAAGCAAGCTGTAGAGTGGAGTGAAGATGGGAAGAGTTGTGGTCATGAGGCCAGAGAGATAAAGAAGGGTGACAGAGTAACATATTAGACTAACACACTGCTTTTTCTGACAAATTATTATTATTTTTAACTTAGAGGTTAGTATTAAAGATAGAGTTGGGGGAAATAATATACATTTAGAATATTGGAGTATTAGGGAAAAAATTATTCCAAAATCATAAAATAGAAGAACAGTGCTATATTATGATTCTAAACAAGTATAAAATGGATTTATTACTTTGAAACAATAAACGCAACAGATTTTTTGTAGATATCAGTTTTAGAAATTCAATTGGTTTAAGGATGAATTAAACTGAATTTATTTTGTTATGTAATCTCAACAAATCAACAGACAAAAATACAAATAGCAAAAACAAATGAACCACTAGTTTCCTAAATATACTAATCTAAGAAGAAGTGTCTATGTTCTTATTCAACATATAAATTCCTCAGTTAGCTCTGGAAATAATAAGCTAATAGTCTGAGCAGTGAAAAAGTAGTATCACTTTTAATCAAGTCCTGCAAATCAGAAAAATATCAGAAGCACTAAGCCAATGGGTCAATTACTGGGGCATGGTTCTTAAGGTACATAATTTGTTTCTAAATCTGAATTTGACTGTCACTATGTTTTAAAGTAAAAATAATAATTGGGTTTAAACTGCAAAAATAATTTCAGAGTTTTTCTGAATGTGTCTCATTCATAAAATTAATCTTTTTGTGTGTCTTCCTGTTTGCATTTGGTTACTTGAGTGCAGAAACTGGTGATTGTGTGTTCTTAACTAACCTTTAAAGTACTAGTGTAGGCCTTTTAAAAAGTGAAATGTTAAGTATGCATGCATAATTGATAGTTTCCTTATTTTCAAATGCTTTATAATCTTTATATCTAGTTTCTAATTGGATTATTAATAAATATTCTAAATTTTCTCTTTAATATATATCCTTTAAAAAGCCTATGTCCTATAAAAATTTTAACTATTACTCTCTCTAAATAAACTCTCTGAGGTATAGAATTACAACATATAATGTTTACACTTTCAATCGTGATTTTTTTTGTGACATATTAAATTTGTGTAATTATGTCTAAATGCTATAATTGGCCCTCATATTCTTGTGAATGAAAAAGGGACCATATCCTAAACCAGATAAGTTAAGGGAATTGGGGGGAAGGCTTTACTAACTTGGTGACTAAAGTGACCACCCAGTATGGTCTGAATATAAAACCTCCTAACTAAGCAGGTATTGGTGAGTAGTCATATCTTAGGTCTGTAGCTTCCTTGGCAAATGTTAGGTTTTACTTTAAAAACCCTTTCTACTTTCTTTCTCATTTAAGAAAACATACCTTTGAAATGTCATTGTAATTTCTTTTCCAGACCCCTTGAAGTCACAACCATTGGCACCAGAGCGTGGGCTTCAAGAGCATGAGATCACAGAAACCCCCACGTTATCTTGTTTTCTGCAGACCATGTCTCTGTACTCCAAAGGTTAAATGTTCATTGTCCTGCACACCAATGAAAAGGAGTGTTGGGAAAACCAATGTGTTTCAAATGTGAAACAAGAGTTTTTAGGTTTGCTTGCTTGTATTGGGGCAGCGCCATGTATGTATAGTCTGTGGAAGGCTGCTGCTTGCACTCAGGACGGCAGATTACAAATTGTGGATTGCCTTCCTGCTTGGGAGGAGGCATTGTTTGCTGGAGAAGGGGCTTTTCCCCCAGCCTATTTTGCTGGAGAGTCTAGAGAGAAAGAGGGAGTGCTGAGGACCTTGAGAACCCTGATTTTGGCTCGGCCTATTTGGTTGGATAGTGCTGTTTTGTTTGTGGGTGTCTATGAGTCTGGGTGAGTCCAAAGGGAGACAGGGAAGCGGTCTTCCTTGCCTGTTTGCTCATCTACCATTATGAGGCTTCAATAAACAGAATGGTCCAGCATTTTCTAGCTCTACAGTTCTTTTACCATGTGGCCAAATCCAATGAGAACCTGCATCTGCATGGTCATGGCAGTGGCCCCAGGCCCTACAAGGAGTATGTGTTTCTCTACTTTGCTTTTTATTTAATCTTAGGGATTTTCTTCTTTAGCTTTCTCTTAATCTACCACTGCTGGATTCATGTAACCCTCCTTACTTCTTCTCCTTTGATTTTGGCCTAGATCAGGACAATGTTTATTTCTTTCCCATATACATGAAACTACTAAGTTCCCAACCAACCATTCTGGGTTTGCATGGCCATCCACACTCTCGAGACCCACACTGCTTTCTGTTACTCCAACAGAACCTGATTCAATTTTCGGTACGTAATAGATTAACATTTGTTGACTGACTGAATATAGCATTATTTCCAGAAGAACCTTTAAAATCTTTTTAAATATTAAAAATTTCTTAAGGGGAGGATGTATTCTCGGTGTCTCCAATAGTATCTGAAGATATCAGTTTCACAACATCAGTCATGGCTATTGTGACTTTTTCCTCCATCTCATTGAATCAGCAAAAATGGGTGCCTTATTAAACTTTCATTTGTGTTTTTAATCACCAGAGTAGAGGGAACATTTGTTTATTTTTCTTGTTGTATTTATTATCTCTTTTACAAATTGTTTTTTTTCCTCCCCAATCCTTCTTAAATGTTTTTTTTAATTTGAAATACTGAAGAAGAAAAGGTTTGAATAGAAAATTACATGTCCTAGAGATTTGGCTAGCTTGATGTGGCATCAGTTGGGATTAGTTCTAAAAGTGATACTGTTAATTCTTAGCTCTTTATAGAAAGAAAAAAGACAAATATGACTGATTATTTTTACAATAGAAAGTAACTAAAAGAGTGAAAATGAGAGGAGAAACAGAGAAAAATAAGGGGGAAAAGAGAGGAGAGAGGAAAGGAGGAGGAGGGAGGGAGAAAAAGAGAAGGAGAGAGAAAGCAATAAAGCACAGTTTTTTATTTGTTTTTCTATTTAAAGTCTGATATTTTAGAAATAAAATATAAAATGAAAGCATAACTAAAAATGGTGGCAAAGAAGGGGTCAAAATTGGTAATAAAATAAAATAGAGCTTGGTGATCTAACCAAATTTTAAATATGAATGCATTGTTTATGGAAATTTGATTCCAAAGACCATTGGTATTGCTGACAAATATCTTTATTTCCTTTGCTTATTTCTTTTTTTCTTTTTTCCATTTCTTCTCTCTCTATCTTTACTAGGAATAATTATGATAGCTGGATACCTTTTTGTCTCTCTTCAGGTGTATGGCATCTGAGGACAATTTTACAAAGTCTGACAGTTGACTGAGAAGCACCATATTATCCCATTCAGCTTCTACTAAAATGATGTATTACATACAAAAGCTTCAATAGAATGCTTTTAAGAAACTCAAACAGATATAAGATAGAATATATTCCTTGTCTACCATTTTAGGTATACAGCCATGTCAATTTCTCTTTGTGGAGCTGTTCTGTGATATTCCACTTTTATTTCTATATTCAGTTTTATAGTTCTAAGATATTCCTTTTCTTCATGTTAAAACCGTACTTTATGAACCGATTCACCTATTTCTGCCTCTTTTTAACTTATTTAAACTTCCTAGTCCACCTAACCTTTACATTATTTAGAGTGGGCTAAGAATTCAAATATACATCATTTAACAGGGTGAAGTGGTAGATAAAAAAAAGACTGGTTCTTCCCTAGCCAGCCCCTCCCTGTATAAGTGTCTCCCTCTCCCTTTTGCTCCCTCACCCTTTCTCTCTCTCTTTTGTGAGTTATAGCAACCATTGCCTTGTGAATCAAGTGCCATAATCACCATAGTCCTGACAACTGTAACCCATCAATAACTACGCCTCTCTTTCTCCTTCTCTTCTTCCTCCTCCTCCTACCCCCCACCACAATCTGCATCACCCACTAACAAAACCAGAATAATCCACAGCCAAGGGTGTGGCAAGATGGAGATGGAGTAGGTGGACATATCAACTTCCACCTGCCATAACCAAAGTAGATTACAACTTAATTTTAAGACCATCATCTGGAAAACCAACTTCAGATTAAACTAAGAGGACTCTTTAACCAAGGATCAGTGTGGCTTCAGTAAGAAGCCATACTGAGACTGGTAGGAAAAGTGGAAACGCAAAGAGGGCTTCCCAGTTCTTGGGAGCAAACGGTGGCCCAGAGGGACTCACACGGTGGGAAGTGAGTTTAGCACTGAGGGGAGGGTCCTGAGCCCCAGAAATGAAGCCCCAGAGCCTAGAAGAGGCGTGCAGACAGTATTTAGCTGTGAAACAAGCCAGGACACTGTGAGAAAGAGACAGATTTCTCAGACCCAGGATTTTTCTTAAAGGGATCGCGCAGAAAACCTCTTTCACAGCCTCGCACCCAGGACTCCAGAGGACAGGGATAGATGAGAGGACCAAAGTAGCAGGAAGACAGTGTAATCTAGGAGGCACATTTTGAGGGACAGCTATCCTAACCCCCCTGGGCTGAGTCATTCCCCAACTCTAAAGTGAATATTTCTCCTGGAAACAGCAATACCAACAAAGAGAAGCAGGTCACCAGCCAAACAGAAGCTTTCCTGCTGGACTCAGAGCAGAGTTGCTTAAAAGCAGGGAACCATCAGGAATACACTATTGAGTGCTAAGGTCTGAGCTGCATCACCCCCATTGCTGAGTGCTCACTGGAGGGTGGGTGGCAGCAGGAGGCAGAAGTGCAGTCCTTAGGCAGGAGTAGACGCCCGGGCTAGCCAGACTGAGGTCCAGTGTAAGCCCAGTCCCGCCAGGCGGGGGAAGAGGCTGAGGGCAGCCGAGGCGGCAAAAGGGGCCAATAAAAGCAGTCTGACCTGCGGCTGCAGGCCAGGTGAGCCAAAGTAGCCCCAACTGCAGTTTCACCCACAGGGGCAACACAAAAGCCATGGAACTGGCTGAGGCCTGCAGCAGAGAGCAGGTGCGTGACCCCATCTGCAAAAGTGAGGTGAAGGCTGAGTCTTGTAGCCTGGGAACGTGAAGACAGTCCCACCTACAGAAGTGAGGTGGAAATCACAGTAACTGCCACAGCAGGCCAGCACCTGCAAAGTCCGTACTTGAATGCCCAAGGAGGTGGCAGAGAGAATGGTGGGTCTGCAGAAAGACCACACCTAGGAAACACTGAGGCTACACCATTGGATTCCTGTGGCTACATCCTTATGAACAAACAAAATGAAAAGGCAAAGAAATGCAACCCAAATGAATCAAGAGAAATCCCCAATAAAGGACTTGAATGAGTTGAAAATAATCAAATAACCAAATGCAGAGTTTAAAGTAATGATTGTTAGGGTAATCAAAGATCTTAGAGCAACAATGGATGGACATAATGAGCACCTAAATAAAGAGATAGGAGGTATATAAAGGGACATTAAAATAATAAAATGAATCAGTCAGAAATGGCAAATAAAATATCAGAAATGAAGACCACACTGGAAGGAATTAAAAGCAGGATAGATGAACCTGAGGATTGCATCAGTGAGTTAGAGGACAAGATAAATGAAGGCATGGAAGCAGAGCAGCAAAAAGAAAAGATGCTCAAGCTGGACCAGGCAGTGGCGCAGTGAATAGAGCGTCGGACTGGGATGTGGAAGACCCAGATTCGAGACCCTGAGGTCGCCAGCTTGAGCGCGGGCCCATCTGGCTTGAGCAAAAAGCTTGCCAGCTTGGACCAAAGGTCGCTGGCTCCAGCAAGGGGTTGCTCGGTCTGCTTAAGGCCAGTGGTTAAGGCACGTGTGAGAAAGCAATCAATAAAAAACTATGGTGTCGCGATGGCAATGAAAAACTAATGATTGATGCTTCTCATTTCTCTCTGTTCCTGTTCGTCTATCCCTATCTATCCCTCTCTCTGACTCTGGCAAGGCTGTCATTTAAAATTAAAGGAGAAATATAAAGCTTCCCAGACAAAAAAAATAAAATAAAAAAGTCAAGGAATTCATGACAACCAAACCAATACTGTAAGAAATGTTAAGGGGCCTATAGTAAACAGAACAAAAGGGGAAAATAATATAGTAAAAGCAGAATGTAGCTTCAAAGAATAAAATGTCAACAAACAACTACATATAAATAATAACCTTAAATGTAAATGAATTGAATGATCCAATTAAAAGATATAGGGTAGCTGCATGGATAAGAAAATAGGACACATACATATGCTGCCTACAAGAGACCCACCTCAGAACAAAAGATACACATAGACTAAAAGTAAAAGGTTGGAAAAAATATTTTATGCAAATAGAAATAAAAAAAAAGCTAGAGTAGCTATACTTATCTCTGACAAAATAGACTTTAAATCAAAGGCTATAGTAAGAGATAAAGATGGTAACTACATAATGGTAAAGGGAGCAATCCAACAGAAAGATATAACCATTATAAATATCCATGCACCTTATATAGAAGCACCTAAATATATAAAGCAGACTTTGATGGATACAAAGGGCAAGATCAACAACAATACTATAATAGTAGGGGATTTCAATACCCCAGTAACATCACTAGATAAATGCTCAAGAAAGAAAATTAACAAAAAAACAGCAGAACTAAAGGACACACTAGATCTGTGATGGCGAACCTATGACATATGTGTCAGCACTGACACATGTAGCCATTTTTTATGACATGCGGCCACATGCAGTCGCATACCAGAGAAGTATGGGGCCACATGCCAAGAAGGACGTTTTTATCCTCGGCTCCTATACGGCAAGGTGCAGTGGCAAGGATAAAACATTTGCTATAGTATAGACACTCTGTGCCATAGTTCTGTAGGCCAAAATACTTTTGTTATTTAAACTATAAATATCACAAAATTATGGTTTTTTCTCGAAATGACACACTACCCGAGTTATGCTCAGTTTTTTGGCGAATTTTGACACAGCAAGCTCAAAAGATTGCTCATCACTGCACTAGATCAACTGGATTTAATACATATCTTCAGAACTTTTCACCTTAAAGTAGCAGAATATACATTCTTTTCAAGTGCTCATGGTACATTCTCTAGGGTAGACCACAAAAGGGGTCTAAACAATTTTGAGAAGATTGAAATCATATCAAGCAACTTTTCTGATTACTATGGCATGAAACTAAAAATCAACCACAACAGAAAAATTGAAAAATACTCAAACACTTGGAAACTAAATAGCATGTTATTAAATAAAGAATGAGTTAACAATGAGATGAAATAGAAAATAAAATAATTCTAAATTCTAAGAAATAAATGATAATGAGCTTACAACAACCCAAAATTTATGGGACACAACAAAAGCAGTCAGTACTGAGAAGGAAGTTCATAGCATTATAAGCATACCATAGGAAGCTAGAAAAAGTTTAAATAAACAATTTAACCCTGCATCTAAAAAACCTAGATAAAGAACAGCAAGTAAAGCCCAGAGGAGATAGAAGAGAGGAAATAATAAAGATTGGAGCCAAAATAAATGACATAGAGGCTAAAAAAACAATACAAAGAATCAATAAAACCAAGAGCTCGTTCTTTCTTTCTTTCTTTCTTTGTTTTCAAGAGCTGGTTCTTTGAAAAGATAAACAAGATTGATGAACCTTTAAACAGACTCACTAAGAATTAAAGACAGAGGACTCAAATAAATTAAATTAGAAATGAGAGTGGAGAAATAACAACTGACAAAACAGAAATACAAAGGATTGTAGGAAAATACTATGAAGAATTGTATGTCAAAAAATTAGACAACCTAGGTGAAATGGAAAATTCATTGAAACATATACTATTTCAAAAATCAATCTGGAAGAATCAGAAAACTTAAACAGACCAAGTACAACAAATGAGATCAAAACAGTTATCAAAAAAATTCCAACAAACAAAAGCTCTGGGCTAGATGGCTTCACAGGTTAATTCTACAAAATATTCAAAAAAACCCCAAAAACTAACTCCTGTTCTTCTCAAGCTATTTCAAAAAATTCAAAAGGAAGAAAGACTTCTAGTTCCTTTTATGAGGTGAGCATAATACTGATTCCAATACCAGGCAAATACATCACAAAGAAAAAAAAAATCATAACCCAATATCCCTGATGAATTTAGATGCTAAAATCCTCAACAAAATATTAGCAAACTGAATATAGCAATATATGAAAAAATCATACAATATGATCAAGTGGGACTTATTCTGGAGAGACAAGGCTGGCACAACATTTGCAAATCAATCAATGTGATTTATCACATAAGCAAAAGAAAGGAGAAAAACGACTTGATAATTTCAATAGATGCAGAAAAAGCATTAAATAAAATACAGCACCCATTTATGATCAAAACTCTTAGAAAAGTGGGAATACAGTGTATATATCTCAACATGATAAAGGCCATCTATGACAAACCCACAGCCAATATACTCAATGGGCAAAAGTTAAAAGAAATCGTCTAAAGATCAGGAACAAGAAATGGGTGCCCCCTTTCACCACTCTTATTCAACATAATTCTGGAAGTCCTAGCCACAGCAATCAGACAACAAGAAGAAATAAAATGCATCCAACTTGGAAAAGAAGAAGTAAAACTGTCATTATTTGCCGATGATATGATACTATATATAGAAACCCCTAAAGTCTCAGTCAAATAACTACTGGACTGGAAAAATCAATTCAGCAAAGTGGCAAGATAAAAAATTAATAGTCAGAAACCAGAGGCAATTTTATACACCAACAGTGAAGTGACACAAAGAGAAATTAAGGAAACAATCTCCTTCACTATTGCAACAACAATAAAAGTACTTAGGAGTAAATTTAACCAAGGAGATTAAAGACTTGTACTCAGAAAATTATAAAACATTGATAAAAGAAGTCAAGGAATATACAAACATGTGGAAGCATATACCATATTCATGGATAGGAAGAATAAACATCATTAAAATGTTTATATTACTCAAAGCAAATTATAAATCCAATGCAGTACCAATTAAAATACCAATTACATACTTCAAAGATAAAAAACACATATTCCAAAAATTTATATGGAACCAAAAAAGAACACAAATAGCCTCAGCAATCTTGAAAAGGAAGAATAAAGTGGGAGGTATCACACTTCCTGATATCAAGTTATACTACAAGGCCATTGTACTCAAAACAACTTGATATTGGCATAAAAAAAGGTATATAGATCAGTGGAACAGAACAGAGAACCCAGAAATAAACCCACACCTTTATGAACAATTGTTATTTGACAAATGAGGTAAGAGCATACAATGGAGTAAAGACAGCCTCTTTAACAAATGGTGTTAAAAAAATTGGACAGCTACCTGCAACAAAAGAAAACTAGACCACCAACTTACATCATTCACAAAAAGAAACTCAAAATGGATAAAAGACTTAAATGAAAGTCTTGAAACCATATCATCTTGGGAGAAAACATAAGTAGTAAGCTCTCCGACATCTCTCACAGCAATATATTTGCTGAATTAGCTCCACAAGCAAGTAAAATAAAGGACAGAATAAACAAATGGATGATATTAAAATAAAAAGCTTTTGCACAGATAAAGACAATAAGAACAAAATAACAAACTACACAATGGGAGGACATATTTGATAATGTTTGATAAGGGGTTAATAACCAAAATTTATAAAGAACTTGTAAAACTCAACACCAGGAAGATAAACAATCCAATCAAAACATGGGCAAAAGCAATGAATAAACATTTCTCCTAAGAGGACGAACAGATGGTCAATAGACAGATAAAAAAATGCTCAACATCACTAATCATTAGAGAAATTCAAATTAAAACCACACTGAGATATCACCTCACACCAGTCAGAATGGCGCTCATCAGCAAAACAACACAGAATAAGTGCTGGCATGGATGTGGAGAAAAGGGAACCCTCCTGCGCTGCTGGTGGGAATGCAGACTGGTGCAGCCACTGTGGAAAACAGTATGAAAATTCCTCAAAAAACTAAAAATCGAACTGCCTTTTGACCCAGCTATCCCAGTTTTAGGAATATACTCCAAGAACACCGTAGCACTGTTTCAAAAGAAGAAATGCACCCCCATGTTTATGGCAGCATTGTTCACAATAGCCAAGATCTGGAAACAGCCCAAGTGTCCGTCAGTGGACAAGTAGATTAAAAAGCCATGGTACATATATACAATGGAATACTATGGGGCCATGAAAAAGAAGGAAATCTTACCTTTTGCAACAACATGGATGAACCTGGAAACTACTATATTAAGTGAGATAAGCCAGGCAGAGAAAGAAAAATATCATATGACCTCATTCATTTGAGGAATCAAACAATGTGACCTGAGGAATAGAACTGAGACAGAGGAGGGATCAAGGGGACCAGAAGAAAAGAGGACAGAGGGAAAGAGGACAATAAGATGGGATAAACTTGAAGGGAAGGGGGGAGGGGAGGGCGCTATGCGGAGAGGGGTAAGGAAGATGTTGAGAGGAATACAGGGAAGGGGAGGATGCACTGAGGGTGAATCTATGTAAACACAATAAATTAAAATCAATTAAAAAAAGAAATTAAAGAAAAACTGGAATACTTAAAAGAACCAATTAAAAGACACAAAATAATTCCATTCAACTTCATATTAAACTGGATTCTTCCATATTTGCAGGAAATTTAAAACAGCTTTGATAATTTAAGATCAAATAGTGAAAGGTGCCAGGCTGTCTCTATTTTTGTTGCTATCTATATCTTGAGAAGGGTGGGGGAGATGGACTGTATACATAAATACGGTAAAATTACAAAATCCACAGTATCTGTTTTCTGGACCACTAATCTTTCATTTGTCCCTTACCAGGTTGTCTGACTAGTGATCCAAAAATGAAATTATATTTCACCATCAACCCCTAGGTGTGTTTAAAACAACAAAATTAAGAATATAGAAGGGAAAAGGAGAAATACTTTTTTTTTAAATAATGAAATAGAAGTGAAAGAATAAATTTTAAAACAAAATTTAGAGAATGAGGAACTATTTAAAATATTTTTAATCCCCTGGACAACTCTATTCTTTGGATAAATGACTAGAATTATTTTAAATTTAGGAAAACAAGTAAACAAACTTCAATTGAGTTATAAACAAATTTACTATTCTGACCTCTCCAAACCAGCAGGATGCTATCATTTGTCCAGAGGTTAAGAGTCATCGCTCATTCTTCCTTTCCCTTCCTTGAGAATGTCATGTAGAAGGAACAGGACACGGGGACAGTTGTAGCACTGTGTAAATAGTTAAAGAGAATAAATCTATGCATGAGTAAATTTTCTGAGAGTATTGTATATTTCTGAGATCGAAAGACACAGAAGGAGAAGAAAGAAGTGCACTTCAAAATTCATGGTTTATGTTACTTGTTTGTGTCATGTGTAACATGGCTTATGTTACTCTTATTCTTCTTTATGTCTTCTGTTTTATAGACATGCTTTTATTCTGAGTCAGAGTGACCCTTTAACACAACTATTTACTCTTTCCATTGAATTTACCTTACATATTTGAGGTCCACACTACCTTGCAGGATATGTACAGCCATGACCTGGTTGTAGTGCAACAATCCCGTGATATACTGTGCCTCATTCTGTGACAAACTGTGTTCCTGGGACAGAAGGTATTCCTAACAAATGAGAGAATCCCATTCCATATGTGCAGAGAAAAAGTAGGAAAGGGGATCTAGTATAGTACTGAAATATATATAGATATGCTCTCTATGTACTTTATTCCTCTTAGGTTAGACACCTACAAGAAGTTCAACCTTCTAAGCCCATTAGGTTCTGTCCTTCCTATTTTTCTGACCCTATCTGTAACTCCTTGAAAACTCAGGAAAACTCTCCACTGAGCTTCTGAAAATGTAATGTCTATTATCAATAAAAATCCTTTGTATTCTTGACCTACTAAAATTCTTCCAGTTTTATTCTGTTCTGCCTGAAACTGTACTCTCCCTTGAGAACATTGATTCTCCTGGGTTTTCTCCATTGATAGCTGTTTCCTACCCACATCCCTTCATCTCTATTTCTATTTAAATCTGGAGATTTTGAAGTTCACTGAGAGTTCTAGACTATTTTCTTTCTTCCATTCCTAAAAGTCTCTACCCTTTAATCTCTTGTCTTATGATGACATTCATTATTATTCTTACAGTCCTCACCCTGACTCTCAGGTCAGAAACTTCCTTGAATTTTTTATTCCCTCCTTACCAATTCTCCAAAACAACTCCTTCTTAATTCTTCATGATTTTAATACATATAAAGATAATTTTTAAAATATATTAGCCTTTTGAAACTTTGACTTTTCTCCTCAAATGATCACGTTCTCCATTGTTCAATCGACACTCTTATGATTATTATCTAGATCTTGTGATCTCTCAATATTTTTAATTTCCAGTATCTCATTCTATAAGCACAACCTCCATTCTTCCCAGTTCACTTTCTCTACTGCCCCACCCCAACAAGCCTTCAATATGTTAGAGCATTGATCTACTTTCAATGGTCCTGCCCACCTTCTCTATGCCATTACTTTCCTTCATAACCAGTTTAAATTCTATGTCCATTTATTATTTACTCCTTGAATGTGTTCTCAACTTTTGTATCTCCCTATCTTTGTACTTTAATTATCGTATTTTATACCTGTACCCACAAGGTGAAAACACACACACACACACTCACACACACACACACACACACACACACACAATCATGCTAATTAGTACAGACTAGCAAAATATGCCACTACAAAATATAGATTATTTTGAGCTGAAGGTTACTAAGAACAAGTGTTGGAGAGGCTGTGGAGAAAAAGGAACTCTCATTCACTGCTGTTGGAAATGTAAAGTAGCACAACCATTATGGAAGAAAGTATGGTGGTTCCTCAAAAAATTAAAAACAGAACTACCATATGATCCAGCTATCCCTCTACTGGGTGTATACCCCCCAAACTCAAAAACATTGCTATGTAAAGACACATGCAGCCCCATGTTCATTATAGCAATGTTCACAGTGGACAAGACATGGAAACAACCAAAAAGGCCTTCAATAGATAATTAGATAAAGAAAATGTAGTACAGCCTGACCAGGTGGTGGCACAGTGGACAGAGTGTCGGACTGGGGTGCAGAAGACCCAGGTTTGAGACCCCGAGCTTTCCAGCTTGAGGGCGGGCCCATCTGGCTTGAGCAAAGTCTCGCTAGCTTGGACCCAAGTTTGCTGGCTCCACTAAGGGGTTGCTTAGTCTGCTGAAGGTCCATGGTCAAGGCACATGTGAGAAAGCAATTAATGAACATCTATGGTGTCACGACGGCAACGAAAAACTGATGATTGATGCTTTTCATTTCTCTCTGTTCCTGTCTGTCTGTCCCTATCTATCCATCTCTCTGACTCTCTCTCTGTCCGTGTAAAAAAAAAAAAAAAGATGTAGCACATATATTCTATGGAATACTATTCAGTCATAAGAAATGATGACATCGGATCATTTACAACAACATTGATAACATTATACTGAGTGAAATAAGTAAATTAGAAAAAACTAAGAACTATATGATTCCATACATAGGTGGGACATAAAAATGAGACTCAGGGACATAGACAAGAGTGTTGTGGTTACCGGTGGGGAGGAGAGGAAAGAGAGGCAGGGTGTGGGGGGGAGGGGCACATAGAAAACCAGATAGAAGGTGACAGAAGACAATTTGACTTTGGGTGATGGGTATGCAACATAATCAAATGTCAAAATAACCTGGAGATGTTTACTCTGAACCTATGTACCCTGATTAATCTATGTCACTCCATTAAAATTAATAAAAATTAAAAAAAGAATACAGATGCAAGAAAAGCTATCTGTCTTTTCCCTATATTCCTAAAACTAGGACAAAAAGTTGCAAATGTGTCTTCTTTCAGCTCTCTATATCAAAGGACAAAAGTAAATTATGAGATATTTTAGACCCTTATCAGAAAGAACACAATACCAGAAGAATCTACAAAATAAACTTAATAACAAGTCCCTGTCTTCCATTAGTTTCCCATTCTTTTGCCTCTCCACAATTTGTCACCTTTGAGACTCAAGGTCCTTTTGCTGTGTCTTATCACTGCTCTAAAAAATTATTATTCCTTTGCTATGATGCTATATAAGCTGAGTTCTAACCAACCACTGAGTTACTCATACTTGAGTTTCTCCCATATATATGAGATACACATGTTAATAAACTTGTTTATTTTTCTCTTGTTAATCTGTCTTTTGTCACAGAGAATCAAGCAAAAAATAAAAGGGTGAAAGGAAAACAGTTTTATTTTTCTGGTTTACTTACTCTGTCTCCTGCTATCTTAAATCAGTCCTATTCATGTCCCTGGCCTACAGTTAGTCTGTGAAATGCTTGCTACCAGTCTATAGGAAGAGAGACAGTAGACAAAAGAGAACATTTAAAAAATGTCACAACAGGGACCTGGCCAGTTGGCTCAGCTGTAGAATGTCAGCCTGGTGTGTGGAAGTCCCGGGTTTGATTTCCGATCAGGGCACACAGGAGAAGTGGCTATCTGCTTTTCCACCCCTTTCTCTCCTTTTCCTCTTCTCTCTCCTCCCCACCCACAGCCAAGGCTCCACTGGAGCAAAGTTGGCCCCGGGTGCTTAGGGTGGCTCCATGACCTCCGCCTCAGGTGGTAGAATGATTCTGACCACAATGGAGTGATGCCCTAGATGGGCAGACCATCGTCCCCTGGTGGGCATGCCGGGTAGATCTTGGTCGGGCACATGCAGGAGTCTGTTTGCCTCCCCGCTTCTAACTTCAAAAAATACTAAATAAATAAACAAACAAACAAACAAATAAATAAATAATGTTGCAACAATTTGACAGAGTAATGTACTTGGTGAATATATATTTTTGTAAAATTGGATTTGTACTTGATGTCATTTTAGATAATTTTTAAACTTGTGCAGTCACTGTGTAGAACTTTATGGGGTTTCCTCAGAAAATTAAAAATGAAACTGCCTTTTGACCCAGCTATCCGACTTTTGAGAATATATTCTAAAAATACCAAATCACTAATCCAAAAGGAGATATGCACTCCCATGTTTATTGCAGCCAAGATCTGGAAATAGCCCAAGTGCCTGTCTATGGATGAGTGGATTAAAAGCTGTGGTACATATACACAATAGAATACTATGTGGTTGTAAAAAAGAAGGAAATCTTACCTTTTCTGATGGCTTGGATGGACCTCAAAATTATTTTGCTAAGCGAAATAAGCCAGGCAGAGAAAGAAAAATATTGTATGATCTCACTTATATGTGGAATCTAATGAAGAAAGTGAACTGAGTAACGGAATAGAGGCAGAGGTAGATAGATTCACAAGGATGAGAGGGACAGCAGTCAGAGGGAAGGGGGATGAGGGGATAGGATCAGAGAAGGTAGAGGGATTAGTAAATTACATATACATAACACAGAGATACAGATAACAGGAAAGCAAATCTTAGAGGGAAGGAGGGAGAGTACTAGGGGGAGGGGGTCAAAGAGGGTATAAAAAGGGACACATGGGTGAGGCATGAGGGAGGATTCAGTGGGACATTTGAATCCATGTAAACACAATAAGTTAAAATTAATAAAAATTTTAAATAATGCAAAAAATAATTATAATGTACAAAGTATCACTCTACTACCTAATGGAAATCAAAATAAACAAAATTATCTGTTTGTTCACCACAGATATTTTGAAAAAAACTATCTTAGCTTTCTCTTTGATACCTTCTCTATCTCAAACCTCTAATACTTGATTTTCTATACTTGATCCCAGATTTTTATTTTATAGAGAAAATAGATGCAATTACAAAAAATTTCCACCACCACCATCACATCTACCCAAATACCTGTGTCTGTACTTACATAATTTATCTGTTATTGTGCTTAAACTTCCTTTTAGTGGTAGGGCCCAACTCTATTATGCACTAGGCCTCCTATCTTCTGGTGTGTCCTTGGACACTGCTCTAGCAGTACTCTCAATTTTTGTCTGTATTATCAATTTATTACTCTTCACAGAATCTTTCTTATTAGCATGTACATACACCACTATTTCTGCACCTTAAGATATTTTTTAAACTTCACTTAACTTTAATTATTTCTAGCTACCACTTTATTTCTCTCATTTTTTCCCAGTTCATATGATGGCAAAACTCTATAACACATAAACTAATTACTAAATTCTGCAGCACATCAAAACTATATGTGTTCTGCCGATCTGACAAAAAAAATGTGTATGATTTTTGATTCATTCACATCAAACAGTTATTGTTGTGCTGGCGGTTGTCATTTTTTTATTTGACAATCTGAGGTAAAAAAATGTCAACACCCCTGACTAAATACTCAGTATTGAATATTTTAAAGATTCTTATGTACTAATGCGGCACACCAGTTCAAAATTGCTGGTGTAGACAAGCAAGCATTTCCATGGTATGTGTATAGAGTGTAATTGTTCCAACCTTTATATAAGAATTTTTGGAAATATACATAATATTAGTGTGTAAATTTTAGTTCACTGTTACCACTTCTAAAAATTTATCAATTAGAGTTAATTGTGTGAAATTATATATATATATATGGTATTGAAAAAGAAATTATTGAACTAATAAGGTAACTGAAATTCAGTGCTGGAAAACTGACAGCTCTATTTTAATGATTGATAATATATATTTTTAAATATACAAATATAAAAAAATAGCCTTTGTATTTTAAAAATTTCTGGAAAAACAAAAGATAGAACTTTCAAATTTTAAATGTACTATTAAAATATAAGGCATTATGCCTGACCTGTGGTGGTGCAGTGGATAAAGCTTCGTCCTGGGAACACTGAGGTCGCCAGTTCAAAACCCTGCACTGGTCTGGTCAAGGCACATATGGGAGTTGATGCTTCTAGCTCCTCCCCCCTTTCTCTCTCTCTCTTTCTCTCTCTCTATCTCCTCTCTAAAATAAATAAATAAAAAGAAATAATAAAAATATAAAATCTAAAAAAAATATATAGCTTTATGTGATTTTAAGACACTAACATTTTTCAACAGTATGCATTTGTGACTTAAAGTACTTTTTTGCTACTGTTGTTTTTTGTAACATCAACTTTGAACCTTACTGAGATGTCTAGCCAGAATGAAGTGATGCCTGAAGGTCAGTGGCACTGGCACAGAAAAGATGAGAAAAACTCTTTAGATAGGCATCCATATTTCAAATTATTGTCTTCAGAATCTCTTGCATGTTGTTTTCAAATTAAATGTATTTAATAATAGCAGTGTTTTGCCTGACCAGGTGGTGGAGCAGTGGACAGAGTGTTGGCCTGGGACACAGACAACCCACGTTCAAACCCCCAAGGTCACTAACTTGATCACAGACTCCTCTGGCTTGAGTGTGGGCTCAGCGGCTTGAGGGTAGGTTCATAGACTTGACCTGATGGTTGCTGGTTTGAGCCCAAAGGTCGCTGGCTTAAGCTTAAGGTTTCTGGCTTGAGTGTGTGTGTGTGTGTGTGTGGGGGGGGGTGTCAGTGACTCAGCTGGAGCCCCATTCCCAGGGCAAGGCATATATGAGAAAACTTCAATGAACAACTAAGGTGCCTCAACGAAGAATTGATGCTTCTCATCTTTCTCCCTTCCAGTCTGTCTGTCCCTCTCTCTCTCTCTCTCAATAAAAAGAAATAAAAAGTTTTTATGGCTACATGTAATATCTCTTTTCTCACAGCAGGCCTTTTGATATATTGGCATTGAAATTTTAGTTTCTCCTCCTATATAGAAACTCTGTTAATGATATATTCTAATAAGAAGATTCCAATAGCACACAAAAGATGTTCAGATCTGAGACTTGTGAGATATGAAATTTTTATATCTCAACTTGTCTCTTCCCTACTTTCTTTTTATGTAAAATGAGCATGATCCCTACTTCATAAAATTATTGCAAATATTAAATAATAGCAGTAAAGCTCTATCTGGTTCATAGTAAATACCTGACAAATGCGTATCCTTTTTCTTTCTCTATAAATGCTCACACAAAACCCATTGATGGCTTCTTATACACTGCAATTAGCACTATGGCAAGTATGTAGTCTGTCCTTTCATGTGTATTGGTTTAGTGGTTAATGAATAGATAGATGAATAAATTCTCAAATTCCCATGACTTCAACTACTGATAATTCCCCATTTTCTTGTATTAAAACCTTCAGCTCAGCTGTTTCTTCTAGGAGCCAGACTCATTTCCTAATTGCCTACTAAGCAACTCCACCTAGATGCCTCTAGTATCTCACACTCAATCATTTATGATGGCATGTATAATGTCTTCCCCAAATGTACATAAATCTTAGGCCAGACAGAGAGATATATCAAATCTTCTCCTACTTTGTTTTGTCCATCTCAGTGACTGGCACCACAATCTATTGAATCATCCAAACAAGAAACAAAGATCCCTTTGATTCCTTCCCATAGACACCCAACACATATCTAGCTATCTTACCTGCTAATTCTACTTCCTTAATACATTTATAATTATCTTCCTCTCCTCCTTCACTCTGACCTCCCTCATCTAGCTCAGTTGGCATAGAGTCACAGATTGCAGCCTGGTCTCCCTACTTCAGAATTGTACTATTAGGCCATTCTCCACATTCTATCAAAATCATCTTTTAAAATAAAATCTCATTATGTAATTTTCCATCTAAAAGTCTTTGCAGGCATCTTCCACAAGATAAAACCTAATCTTATCTGCCAGAAAAGACCCTCCATTCGTTGTCCCCTAATTTCCTGTCTAATAGGTTTTTCTTGCTAATTTTCCTTTTGAGGGCTATACTAGGGACATTTTAAATATTTTTAATTCTTTCTCTCCTTCACTCCCTTCTCCTCCCCTTATATGTGTCACCAGCCCCTACCACACTGTTCTTTTTATGCCGTTCCATTTAACATTCTCCATCAGGAACATCCTTTTCCCAACTGACCTATTCCTGTTGATTTACAATACTTTTTTGCAGTTCAGATTACCTAAATATCACCTTCTATTTGGAGCCTTATCTGTCTTTTACTGGGTTTATTAGGCCTGGTTTGAATCCATTAAATTGAAGAGGGAAAAATAAAGGTTCCTAAATAAAATATATAGTACATTGCAAACAGAAAGAAGTAAGTTACAGATCATTACTTACCTTGGGGAAATTAGGAGTCATCATATTGAAAAATACACACACACACAAACCACAAAGAGTGTAAAAAACCTTATAAATCTATCATGGGCCAGCATCTGTGGTATATGCATTAGTATTCATATTCTGTATTATTATATTTCATTTACTATTATGTCTTAGCTGTATGGGTTATTAACATACCTGTAAACTATAGGTAAAGAAACTGCACTTCATAAATCCAAGGTATATATGTTCACTCCTGTTTAATACATAGCATGAAAATGTTTGCTGAGAAACACAATTGTATTTTATCTGCATAGTGCAGTTGTTATTTTAGAATTTCTTTCTTTCTAGTATCTAAAATATAATGAACAATGAGCAGCAGGAGTGCTCCAGGAATCATTTGCTATATATAGCAATGCCTTTAAAAGGGTGAATTTTTAGCGACAGCTCAAGAGTGAAGCAAAACAAAGTAAACACACAAACAAAAAGACATTGTTCTAGAGAGAAATGAAATATTTTTAAGTAACTGTATATATATATACATGCACAGAGAAAGAGAGACTTGATAGAACTAACAATAAACTGAACTTTTATTTGCTCTTAAGTTTCCTTCATTAAGTTATCTAGTTTAAATAATCTCTTTTATAAAACTGGTAGAGTGGGAACAATAACTGAGTTAAATTAGAAATGCATGCATTTGATCATCAATACTAAATAATACTCCAGACAGTATTAGATTCCTTAGAATGGTCCCAGGACATTTACAAGTGTTGCGTATCTGCATATGCTTCCGCTGCAATATTTTAAAATATTTTCTCACAATACTTTAGGGCTGTAGTATTTCCCCCACTGTCAGTCTATGTGTGCTCAGGGAATGCAAACTAATTACCTTAAGCAAAACATAATTAAGGAAGAAAATTTATTCCAAAAATATCATATAACACTTTCCACATACCAACAGAAATGATTTCTAAATTATGTTTTGCATGATTCATTACTGCTATACACAGCTTGTATAGATAACAGAGAATGAACTATATTAATTATTACTGATAAATAAAGTTAAGACCAAATGGAACTATAGAGCCTTTTAACAAATTCATTTAGAATTTTTTAAGGTATTGCTTTAAAATATAAAAGAGCATACAATGTATATTTAAGTTTGTACAAAGCTTAATGCATATTGTTAGATTTTTTAGCAGCTTAGTGTGTGTCTATGTGCAGGGGATACTGCTGAAGGTTTGAGAGAGGGTTCATGGAAGGTAAAATAAAATAAGTCATAAGTAAAAATTTATGACATTAAAGAACTTGACAAATCCTGATTTTATTGATTCTGAAACTTTACTGTTTCCAAGCTTGCATACAAATGTGTCAGATTCCTATACTACACAGTGATCCTGAATTTCAGTAAAGTAGAAATTATTCTATACAAAAGAAACTCTTTCCTATTTTCAATTCCCTCATCTTTAAAAGAGAAGTTTATTTATTTAAAGGCAGAGATTTTACTTTTTTAATTTGTATTTTTTTAATTATTTGAAACAAAATTAACAACTATGAACATCAAATTAGACCAGCTTTAAGCCATTTGCAATGAGAGGTGGAAAGAAGTCTTATTGGATAATCTTGGCAATTTCTCTGTCATAAAGTATTTTCCCCATTGTTACAATTATAAATGCTTCATCAAATTCAGTTTTGAAGACTCAAGCGAAAGGTCAAAGGCACATCAGCCTAACAGACTTAGCAGTAGGAAATTAGGTTATATGTTCGTTACAGAGGGGGGAAGTGTCCACATCTCTAGGTTCTCAGAACTGCTGCCATATATGTCATCATTCCTGGAATACTGTCCAGAGACAGTGGCACTTCCTGGACATAAAAAAACCAACCAGTTTACCAGAATTTCTGATCCTTTCATAAGATTTCAAGCTGCACTGCCTCTTTCAGGAAAGATATAAAGGCTTCCAGGAAATGCCTGGCTTAATATTCAAAGATTTATTCAAGTTTTTTTTTTTAAAGGTTAAATGTCTTGATCCTATGTTAAAAAATATATGACACACAAAATAATTATTCATTCAACAACAACTAATAAGAAGCAATGTTTGAATTTGAACCCAAGTTTCAAATTCTGAATTTAGGCTTTTAACCACTATACTTGGAAAATATTCAAAGGGATATTTTATTACGTGGATATTATCATAACATTGCTTCACTTCTAACAGGTCTTTTGCATTAAATTGATTTTTTTCAAATTTATAAGATATAATACCTAAATTGATGCTCAAAATCACCCAGTATATATATGCATGCATATACATATATGCATACTGAATACACAAACAAACATACTATTTATATATTAACCTACAGAAACAAGGTAGGTCCCTGGAAAGTGCTGCCAAAAAATCCTGATAATTTGTGGCTTGACTTAGATAGCATTAAAATTTTGAATATCAGGCTGAATCTGACTTCAGATGACAAATGCCCAAGTGCTAGAGGAGGTCATCAAGAAGACTTGGCAGCCAGTTGACCTAAGAGCTGGACTCTGCTAACTGGAGACTTCTCACTCCCTCTCTGTCATTGTAATGTGCCTTCCTTTTGCCTGCCCTATTTCCAGACTGCTCCAAGAATACATCCTAGAGACGGAAATGTGGTGTTGAGACTAACTAAAATGGGAGAGTAACAGAATCCAGGTAAGGTCACCTGTATACGTGAGACTGAATCCAATTAGGGCCTCACTGTACAAACTTAAGAATGGGAAATAGGTCTTGCAGACACCCAAGAAGAGCCGCATAGGGTGGTCTGGCTCTTTTTGTTCTTCTCCTGCCTTTCCTATTGAGGACCCGTTTCAGATTATGCCTGGGGAGCTCCTAAGGAGTCTGAGAAGCAATACCAGAACAGTGAAACAAAATCTTCTGTATCTGTGGTATGTGGTTTTAATGGCTTTTCCAAGTTTATTCTTTATTTTCAATCCATTCAAGTAAGAAAAAAGAAAACATTCTATCTTTACATTTTTGATCTCATTGGTGTTTACTGAGTAGTAGTTCATGTAGAGAAAAGGAAGCTTTCTCATGCCTAATAAAATGCTTAGTCCTGCAGCTGGTCTGTAGGACAGACAATAAAAACTTACTGTTAATAAAATTACAAAGAATGCCTAACTCAAGATTTAATATTTTTAAAAATGAGGCTTGAGATACCTAAATAAGAAGATATAGAATAAATATAAGAATACAGAAGAAATTCTGTCTTAACTGTTGTGCAACAGAGATAATCCAGAGATACATAATATAGTACTGAAACAAGGGCTTTCTAAAGCTGAGGAGAGATGTCATTTGGGTGTATTAGTCAAAACTTAAGTTGCAAGTGGAGAATCTCAATATAAACTTGGAAAATAAAATTATATGAGATAAAATTAGGAGAGAAAAATAATTGGCTCACTAAATAAACCTTCAGAGTCAGAGCCTGATTCCTTTCTTGTACAACTGAATAGAGGCTCATATTGTATTACTGGCAAGACTCCTGGATCTGCTCACCTTTTCTCTCCATTACTTTCTATGTTCTCCTCTGGACTGAATTCATTCTTAGACTCTACAAAGTGGCTCCTGGCAACTCCTCGCTTTTATTCTCAGTTCCACATCCAAAGAGAAGAGAGCTATCTTTCTCCAACTGTTCAAGGATCACATAGATTTTTAAACATATAAATTATCATACTTATGAGTCAGATTTGCCTAGGTTCAGACATCAACTCTGACCTTGGTCATAAATTTAATTTCATAATCTCTTAAGTGCCTTAGATTCATCTCTAAAAAGGGTAGTGCCAGTCTGTACCACCTAGGATTTTTAAAGGATTAATATATTTAAACCTTTTAAAAGAATGTCTGGTATTATAACATTATCATTAGCTAAGAATATTTTTCTAAATGAATCTTTATAATCATTTACCTAAACTACTACAGTTAGTGTAATGGAATATTATGATCAGATCATGTTAGGGTTACCCAAGTAAATTCTGAAGAAAATGAGATTAAGATCATTCTCTTCCAAAACTATATATTATATTTCAGAATGTTTCCCCACCTACAAAAACGAAATGAGGTGGTTATTGTCAGAAAAAAAAGCAATGAATATTAGTGGGCAAAAATGTATTTGGTCTGTATAAAAGCATAAGGTAAAAAAGCACATGTAAAATTTTAAAAATGGAAGTAACTGTTGACTTAAAAGTTACTTACTGGGGGAGATTCCAAGATGGTAGCAGAGTAGACAGATGTACAGACTGCCATCTCCCACAAACAAACTGGATTACAAATTAATTTAAGAACAATCATCATGAAAAACCAACTTTGGACTAAAAAAAGAGACTCAAAAACCAAGAAACACAGGAAAATCCACACAAATCCTGGTAGGGAGTGTGGGGGTGCAGTGAGGGATCTCCCACTCCCAGGAGCAAGGGGAGGCTGAGTTTGAGGGTCCAACAGGGTTTCCACTGAAAGGAGAGAAACCCTGAGAGGCGGGGGTCCTCAGTCCCAGGACCAAAGCCCTAGCCTAGTGTTCGGCAGATAAAATAAAATATGCTCACTTTGTTAAAGATGGCACTGCCCACATGGAAGCCTGTCATCCAGGTGATATTATTTGCCCTTATGCTTGAGATGGCTGTGGGGGAAAAGCTGTAATGTATGCAGGCCAGGTCATTATAGCCTAAGGCTTAGTTTAAGAATAAACTCTTCCCCACACCCTTGACTGATTGGATGATGTAGGGTGGTGCACTCTCCTGAAGAATCCCATTATCAGAGACTTTTTTGTGTGTATAATTGGATTAAAGGTTTGGATTATCTATGTTATAAACTGGGGCAGCCCGGGAGCTTGCTCTCTCTCTCTCTTGGTTCCTGGGTTCCTGAGGTTGGTATTAGAGAGGAGAGCAGATTAAGGCCAGGTGAAGGCCAGGAGAAGCAGCCGAGATGGCAGAGTGCTGAGGAAGAAGTCAGTTTGTTAAGAGTCTGTGCAGGAGGAGATGGGAAACAGAGGTGAATAAGTCTGGTGAGCTAGAAACCTTTGATTCTAGGAAACTCGGATAAGTCAGTAGCTTTGTGAGCACTGAATGTGTGGGTTTTGGAGCCCAGTGTGTGTTTTTGCTTGCCCGCCAGGTGCAAGCTAGAATTAAAGCTGATGGCTCACCAGTTCTTGGCTCTTGTGTTTCATTGCCATCTGTCCGAATCCAATGCGAACCTGCGTGGGTCGGGCGGCTGTGATGGTGACCTTGACTACTGGCTTTACATTTGGCGTAGTCGGCAGGATTCGATACAGACCGGCATGGAGCCACCACCACCTTTGAGCGGTGGAGTAGAGGACTGGTTGCTGTTATGGTTTTCCATAGCTGTTTTTTGGGGGACTGTAGGCTGGCTGACTTTTATAGCCATGTGTGAGGAAACTGAGAGCTCTATGGAAGAGGCTGCCCAGGACCTCCAAACCGAGCAGCGGAAGGAGCTAGAGGAAACATGGGAGAGAGAGATGCTGACCCTGGAGCTGGAGGAAGCGCTGGAGGAGGAGGCTGACCAGGTCTGCGAGATTCACCTGGAAATGGAGCAGACGCTGGAGAAGGAATCACAGGTTCGTGAGTTGGAGATTGCCCTGGATGTTGTGGAGAGCCAGCAGCGGCATGAGGCCGGGGCCGGAGCTGAGGCCAGGACCGGGGCTGAGGCCAGGGTTGGAGCTGCAAGGCCTGCTGAGCAGAAGGCAGCGGTGGCCCGGAGATCAAGCCCAGCAGCAGGAGCTGATGTTTTCAGTTCCTCTTTGGAGGATGAGGAGAATCAAGCTGGAGTTGCAATCCACAGCCTCCAGAAGGTGAGAGCCCAGCAGCAAGGAGTAGCTACGCTGCCGGTAGGTCTGCGATTTTGGAACATAGGGGTGGAAGCCATCATGCTTCCCAGAGCAGTGATGGAAATTCTGACTGCCATGGTCACGTGCTCCTTTTTGGGACAGTGTGAGACTTGCCATGATGGCAGGAATGAGGGGGGAGGCTAAAGCCCTATGTGTGTGGACTGATTTCCTGGACTATGACCGGATGGGCACAAGCTCCTTTGTTGAATGGACTTACGGATTTTGGACAATGTGAAATACCCTGATCGGGGTGGGGGTGGCTTTACTGGAGGCCCTTCCCCGGCCCCAGGAAGCCTTTCAAATGGCAAGAGAGAAGGCCGAGGACATTTTGCACTTTTGGCAAAGTGCTTAGAGACTGGTGAAATGTGTGTACCTTTGTAATTTTTGAAATTTTATGATTTGTCATGCTGTTGTAATTTGTGTAATATGCCTAATTTCCTTGTACAGGAATGCCAGTGGTGTAAATTGTGGGTAGTAAAGTGAGCATAGGGGTGGATTGTTCGGCAGATAAAATAAAATATGCTCACTTTGTTAAAGATGGCACTGCCCACATGGAAGCCTGTCATCCAGGTGATATTATTTGCCCTTATGCTTGAGATGGCTGTGGGGGAAAAGCTGTAATGTATGCAGGCCAGGTCATTATAGCCTAAGGCTTAGTTTAAGAATAAACTCTTCCCCACACCCTTGACTGATTGGATGATGTAGGGTGGTGCACTCTCCTGAAGAATCCCATTATCAGAGACTTTTTTGTGTGTATAATTGGATTAAAGGTTTGGATTATCTATGTTATAAACTGGGGCAGCCCGGGAGCTTGCTCTCTCTCTCTCTTGGTTCCTGGGTTCCTGAGGTTGGTATTAGAGAGGAGAGCAGATTAAGGCCAGGTGAAGGCCAGGAGAAGCAGCCGAGATGGCAGAGTGCTGAGGAAGAAGTCAGTTTGTTAAGAGTCTGTGCAGGAGGAGATGGGAAACAGAGGTGAATAAGTCTGGTGAGCTAGAAACCTTTGATTCTAGGAAACTCGGATAAGTCAGTAGCTTTGTGAGCACTGAATGTGTGGGTTTTGGAGCCCAGTGTGTGTTTTTGCTTGCCCGCCAGGTGCAAGCTAGAATTAAAGCTGATGGCTCACCAGTTCTTGGCTCTTGTGTTTCATTGCCATCTGTCCGAATCCAATGCGAACCTGCGTGGGTCGGGCGGCTGTGATGGTGACCTTGACTACTGGCTTTACACCTAGAAACCTAGTGACTGGAGGAGAGAGCCTGACAGCATTCAGTGGGGAGAAGAACAAGAGTTCTGTCTGTGGGAAGCGGCTGATGAAAGAAAGTGCAGCCTTAAAGGGCCAGTGCAGGAAATCTTGCTCATAGCCACTTGCCGTGGGCTCCAAGGGTAAGGGAGGGTTGAGAGGACTGGTCTTACATGAGGAGAGTGGGAAGATAGAGACACAGAGACACAAATGGTGATGGGGAGAGGAGAACCTAAGATGACCTGAGTCATTTCCCAGTGCCAAGGTGGCCATAGCTGGGGAAGGGGTTGCTCCCTCCACCCTACACAAGCCCAGCATGGAACCAGTTTACCCACCACCAAAAAGCTCTCAAGCTCCAAGCAACACAAAAGATTGTTCAGAAAGGAGGAATTAAAAAGGAGGGGCAGTGACTCAGGTTTCCAGGGAAACCCAAGCTACACCTCCTCCTTCATATTAAGAATGAGCCTGACCTTGGGAAGGAACTGGGCAAACCACACCTTTAGAATCTAAGATGTCACACCCACCACATTCCTGGATACAGTTTCAACCAAAAAACAAAAAGCAAAAAAAAACAAAAAACAAGATACACCCACTTCCCCCCTCCTAAACACAGAATCCCCTGCTGGGATCAGCAAACATAGAAGCTCCCTGCTAGGATCAGTAAACACAGATGCTTCCTGCTAGACTCAGAAAACAAAGAGCAGGGAAATAAAGACTTTTAAGTGGCTCTACTAGTTAAAGAGATTTAAAATCCAAACAAGCAAAGACTGAGGAATAAAGTCCTGGAGGAGAAGCCGCATTCCATAAACCAACCTTAGACCCACAACTCAAACAAGCTTGCAAACCATACACAGAAAGAATAGGAAGACAGAGGAATGTAAACCATATGAATCAAAAAGAAAAATCCCCAGAAAAAGAACTGAGTGAGATGGAAGTTATCAAATTACTGGATGCAGAGCTTAAAATAATGATTGTTAGGATGTGTAAGGATCTCAAAGCTACTATGGATGATGTAATGAACACCTAAATAAAGAAATTGAAAGCATCAAAAAGGACACTGAAATCATAAAATATAATCAATCAGAAATGGCAATTACAATAACAGAAATGAAGATTACACTAGAAGGAATCAAAAGCAGGCTGAATGAAGCAAAGGATCAAATCAGAGAATTAGAGGATGTAAAGCCAATAGCTGAGGCCACCATCACAGCAGCCTGGCCCATGCAGGTTCTCATTGGATTCGGACAGTCGGTAATAAATGTTGGGCAGATGAAATATGTTATGCTCACTTTGTTAAAGATGGCGCTGCCCACATGGAAGTTTGTTGATATTAATGTGTGTTCTGGAACAGGCTGTGGGCAGGCCAGGTCATTATAGCCTAAGGCTTAGTTTAAGAGTAAGCTCTTCCCCACACCCTTGACTGATTGGATGATGTAGGGTGGTGCACTCTCCTGAGGAATCCCATTATGCCTCAGATGGGTGGCTTTGTATCAGAGACTTTCTTTATGTATAATTGGATTAAAGGTTTGGATCTTCTAGGCTATAAACTGGGGCAGTCCGGGAGCTTGCTCTCTCTCTTGGTTCCTGAGTTCCTGAGGGTAGTATTAGAGAGCAGAGCAGATTAAGGCCATGTGGAGGAGAAGTAGCCAAGATGGCAGAGTGCTGAGGAAGAAGCCAGTTTGTGCAGAGTTTGTGCAGGAGGAGATGGGAAACAGAGGTGAATAAGTCTGGTGAGCTAGAAAGCTTTGATGCTAGGAAACTCGGATAAGTCAGTAGCTTTGTGAGCACTGAATGTGTGGGTTTTGGAGCCCAGTGTGTGTTTTTGCTTGCCCGCTGGGTGCAAGCTAGTATTAAAGCTGATGGCTCACCAGTTCTTGGCTCCATTGTTTCATTACCATCTGTTCGAATCCAATGCGAACCTGCATGGGTCAGGCAGCTGTGAGAGTGGCCGCGACTACTGGCTTTACATAAAACAATGGAGTTGGTGAGCCAGAACAAAGAACTGGTGAGCCATCAGCTTTAATTCTAGCTTGCACCCGGCGGGCAAGCAAAAACACACACGGGGCTCCAAAACCCACACATTCAATGCTCGCAAAGCTACTGACTTATACAAGTTTCCTAGAATCAAAGATTTCTAGCTCACCAGACTTATTCACCATTGTTCCCCATCTCCTCTCTACACAAACTCTGCACAAACCGGCTTCTTCCTCAGCATTCCACCATCTTGGCTGCTTCTCCTGGCCTCCATGTGGCCTTCATCTGCTCTCCTCTCTGATACTAATCTCAGGAACCCAGGAACCGAGAGAGAGAGATCAAGCTCCTGGTCTGCCCCACTTTATAGTGTAGAAATCCAAACCTTTAATCCAATATACAAACAAGGAAGTCTCTGATACAAAGTCACCCATCTGAGGCATAATGGGATTCCTCAGGAGTGCACCACCCTACATCATCCAATCAGTCAAGGGTGTGGGGAAAAGCTTACTCTTAAAACCAAGCCTTAGGCTATAGCGACCCGGCCTGCTTACATTACAGCCTTTCCCCCACACCCATCCCAAGCATAAAGGCAAATAATATCACCTAGGTGACAGGCTTCCATGTGGGCAGTGCCATCTTTAACAAAGTGAGCATATTATATTTTAACTGCCCAACAGAGGACAAGATAAATAAAAACACAGAAACAGAGGAGCAAAATGAAGAGGCTCAAAAAGTCTGAGGAAACTATAAGAGAACTCTGTGACAATATGAAGAGAAATAACATCCGTATTATAGGGGTTCCTGAGGGAGAAGAGAAAGAACAAGGGTAGAGAACCTGTTTGAAGAAATGAAAGCTCAAAACTTTCCTAAATTAATGAAGGAAAAAGTCACACAAGTTCAAGAAGCACAGAGAGTTCCTATAAAAAGAAACCCAATGAGGCCTACATCATGACATATTATAATTAAATTACCAGAGTTATGAGATAAAGGAAAAGTACTAAAAGCAGCAAGAGAAAAGAAGTAAATTACCTATTGAGGAGCCCGATAAGGATGCCATCTAACTTTTCAACAGAAACTCTTGAGGCCAGAAGAAAATGGCAAGAAATATTTAAAGTAATGCAAAACAAGAGCCTACAATCAAGACTTCTTTATCCAGCAGGATTATTGTTTAAAATTGAAGGAGAAATAAAAAGCTTCGAAGACAAAAATAAGAAAACTCAAGGAATTCATTACAACCAAATCATGCTGCAGGAAATGTTAAGGGACTTGCTGTAGAAAGAGCAAAGAAAAAAAGAAATTGAGAAAAAAAGGATCAGAGATCTAAAGAATAAAATGCTAATAAACAACTACATATGGATAATAACCTTAAATGTAAATTGATTAAATGCTCCACACAAAAGACATAGGGTAGCTCCATGAATAAGAAAACAGGACCCATACATATGCTGCCTACAAGAGACCCACCTCAAAACAAAAGATACACATAGACTGAGAGTAAAGGGATGGAAAAACATATTTTAAGCAAATGGAAAGAAAAAAAAAGCTGGGGTAGTGTTGGGCAGATAAAATATATTATGTTCACTTTGTTAAAGATGGCACTGCCCACAAGGAAGCCCATCACCCAGATGATATTATTTGCCCTTATGCTTGGGATGGGTGTGGGGGAAAGACATTAGTAAGCAGGCCAGGTCGTTATGGCCTAAGGCTTGGTCTAAAGAGTAAGCTTTTCCTCACACCCTTGACTGATTGGATGATGTAGGGTGGTGCACTCTCCTGAGGAATCCCATTATGCCTCAGATGGGTGGCTTTGTATCAGAGACTTTCTTGTATGTATAATTGGATTAAAGGTTTGTATTTTCTATGCTATAAACTGGGGCAGTCCAGGAGCTTGCTCTCTCTTGGTTCCTGAATTCCTGAGGTTAGTATTAGAAGCGAGGAGAGCAGCTTAAGGCAACAGGAAGGTCAGGAGAAGCAGCCAAGATGGCACAGTGCTGAGGGAGAAGCCAGTTTGTTAATAGTTTGTGCTGGAGGAGATGAGGAACAGAGGTGAATAAGTCTGGTGAGCTAGAAACCTTTGATTTTAGAAAACTCAGATAAGTCAGTAGCTTTGTGAGCACTGAATGTGTGGGTTTTGGAGCCCAGTGTGTGTTTTTGCTTGCCCACTGGGTGCAAGCTAGAATTAAAGCTGATGGCTCACCAGTTTTTGGCTAAATTGTTTCATTACCGACTGTTCAAAACTAATGCGAACCTGCACGGGTCAGGCTGCTGTGATGGTGACCCCGGCTACTGGCTTTACAGGTAACAATACTAATATCTGACAAAATAAACTTTAAAACAAAGGCTATAGTAAGAGATAAAGAATGCCACTACATAATAATAAAAGGAGCATTACAGCAGGAAGATATAACTATTATAAATATACATGTGCCTAATATAGAAGCACCTAAATATATAAAATATGTTGATGGACAAAAAGGGTGAAATCAACAGCAATACTTTAATAGTAGGGGATTTTAATACCCCGCTAGCATCAATGGATAGATCCTAAAGAAAGAAACTTAACCAACAAACAGCAGACTTAAAAGACACACTAGATCAACTGAATTTAATAGATATCTTTAGAACCTTTCACCCAAAAGCAGCAGAATATACATTCTTTTACAAGTGCTCATGGTACATTCTCAAGGATAGACATCATGTTAGGACAAGAAACAAGTCTTAATAAATTTAAGAAGATTGAAATCATATCAAGCACCTTCTCTGATCAAAACAACATGAAACTACAAATCAACTGCAATAAAAAAAAGAAAAACATCCAAACAGTTGGAGACTAAATGGCATGCTATTCAATAATAAATGGGTTAACAATGAGATCAAGTAAAAAATAAAAAAAAATTTTTGAAATAAATAAATATGAGCATACAGCAACTCAAAATTTATGGGACACAACAAAAGCAGTCCTGAGAGGAAGTTCATAGCATTACAGGCATACCTTAAAATGCAAGAAAAAGCTTGAATAAACAACTTAACCCTACATCTAAAAGACCTAGAAAAAGAGCAGCAAGTAAAGCCTGGAAGGAGTAGAAGGAAGGAAATAATAAAGATCAGAGCAGAAATAAATGACATAGAAGCAATACACACACACACACACACACACACACACACACACACACACACACACAGAAGATCAATGAAACCAAGAGGTGGTTCTTTGAAAAGGTAAACAAGATTGATGAACTTTTAACCAGACTCACCAAGAAAAACAGAAAGAGGGCTCAAATAAATAAAATTAGAAATGAGATATGAGAAGTAACAACTGACACAGCAGAAATTTAAAGAATTGTAAGAAAATACTATGAAGAACTGTATGCCCCAAAATGGAACAACCTCAATGAAATGGATAAATTTCTTGAAAAATATAATTATTTAAAATTCAATATACAAGAATCAGAAAACCTAAATAGACCTATTACACCAAAATAAATTGAAACAGTTATAAAAAACTCTCATAAAACAAAACTCCTGGACCTGTTGGCTTAACAGGTAAATTTTACCAAACATTCAAAAAAAACAAACTTCTATTCTTCTCAAGCTATTTCAAAAACTTCAAGAGGAAGGAGGATTTCCAAGCTCCTTTTATGAGGAGAGCATAAGTCTGATTCCAAAACCAGACAAGGACAACACAAAGAAAATAAACTATAGTCTAATATCCATGAAGAATTTAGATGCTAAAATTCTAAACAAAATATTAGCAAACCGGATCCAGCAATATATGAAAAAAAAGGATACATCATGATCAAGCGGGATTTATTCTGGGGAGGCAAGTTTGGTACAATATTTGCAAATCAATCAATGTGATTCATCACGTAATCAAAAGGAAGTAGAAAAACCACACGATAATATCAATAGATGCAGAAAAAGCATTTGATAACATCCAGCACCCATTTATAATCAGAAGTCTCAGCAAAGTGGGAATACAGGAAACATACCTCAACATGATAAAGGTCATCTATGACATACACAGCTAACATCATAATCAATTGGCAAAGACTTAAAGTAATCCCCTTAAGAACAGGAACAAGGCAGGGGTGCCCCCTTTCACCACTCTTATCCAACATAATTCTGGAAGTCCTAGCTATATCAATCAGACAAGAAGAAGAAATAAAAGGCATTCAAACTGGAAAAAAAGAAGTAAAAATTTTATTATTTTCTGATGACTTGATACTGTACATAGAAAACCCTAAAGTCTCAATCAGAAAACTACTGGAACTGATAAATGAATTCAGCATGGTGGCAGGTTATAAAATCAATATTCAGAAATCAGTGGCATTTTTATACACCAACAATAAACTGTCCAAAGAGAAATTAAGAAAACAATGCCCTTCACTATTGCAAATAATAATAATAAGTAAAGTACCAAGGAATAAAATTAACCAAGGAGGTGAAAGACCTGTACTCAGAATATCATAAAACATTGACAAAAGATATCAAGAAATTTATATGGAACCAAAAAGAACATAAATAGCTTCAGCAATTTTGAAAAAGAACAATAAAAACGGGGGTATCACATTTCCTGATATCAAGTTATACTACAAGGCTATTGTACTAAAAACAGCTTGTTACTGGCATAAGAAAATACATACAGAAATAAACTCTCACATTTATGGTTAACTGATATTTGACAAAGGAGGTAAGAGCATTAGATGGAATAAAGACAGTCTCTTTATCAAATGGTGCTGGGAAAATTGGACAAATAGATGCAGAAAAATGAAACTAGACCACCAACTTACACCATTCACAAAAATACACTCAAATCGACAAAATACTTGAATGTAAGTTGTTTAACCATGATCATCTTGGAAGATAATATAGGCAGTAAGCTCTTCGACTTCTCTCGCAGCAATATATTCACTGATTTATCTCCACGGGCAAGTGAAATAAAGGACAGGATGAACAAATGGGACTATATCAAACTGCAAAGCTTTTGCACAGCAAAAAACAACGTGAACAAAATAGAAAGAAAACCCACACAATGGGAGAACATATTTGCCAACAATTCCGATAAGGGGTTAATAACCAAAATCTACAAAAAAATCTGTAAAACTCAACACCAGGAAAGTAAACAATCCAATCAAAAATTGGGCAAAAGAACTGAATAGACACTTCTCTAAAGAGGACATACAGATAATCAATGGGCATATGAAAAAATGTTCAACATTGCTAATCATTAGAGAAATGTAAATTAAAACCACAAGGAGAAACCACCTCACAACTGTTATAAGGGCACTCATTAACAAAACAAGATATAACAAGTGCTGGCGAGGGTGCAGAGAAAAAAGAACCCTCCTGCACTGTTGGTGGGAATGCAGACTGGTGAAGCCACTGTGGAAAACAATATGGAGAATCCTCAAAAAATTAAAAATAGAACTGCCTTTTGACCCAGATATACCACCTCTGGAAATATAACCTAAAAATAACAAATCACCAATTTAAAAGAAGAAATGCACCTTATATGTTTTGCAGCATTGTTTACAATAGCCAAGATCTGAAACAGCCCAAGTGTCCATCAGTAGACAAGTGGATCAAAAAGCAGTGGTACATATATACAATGGAATACTACACAGCCACGAAAAAGAAGAAAATCTTACATTTTGTGACAAAATAGATGGACCTGGAGCAGTGGTTCTTAACCTGGGTTCTATCAAACCCTAGGGGTTTGATGAGTTGGTCTCAGGGGTTCGGAGAAGCCTCTGCCACGGAGGCCAGAATAAAGTAATACCGTAATTTGTTGTGAGTTCATGCACTTTGTTGGGTTTGTTCTTTGAGCAAGGTGATGTTCATGCACGGCTCATTTTCTGCACCAGTAAAAAAACATATACCTATGTCTTGAATTTGGAGAAAAAAATCATATTTTATTTATCACTAAAGAAGGGTTTGGTGAATGCGCATATGAAACTGGTGGGTTTGGTACCTCAAAAAAGGTTAAGAACCACTGACCTGGAGTCTATTATGCTTAGCAAAATAAGCCAGGCAGAGAAAGAAAAATATCATATTTGTTCACTCATATGAGGAATGCAGTGAACAATGGAACTGTGGAATAGAAGAGAGACAGGGAAAGGGTCAAAGAGTCCAGAGAGAAAGGGGAAGAGAGGAGGGGATCAAAGAAAAACAATAGTGAAAGTATATAAACATAACACAGAGAGATAGAGGACAGGATAGTTAATTATGGAGGTAAACGGAATGGCAATGAAGGGAGGGGTTAAATGGGGTATCAAGGAGAACAAGCGGGGAGGGAGGGAGATATATTCAGGGGAACACTTGTAACTATGTAAACACAACAAATTAAAATTTAAAAAAAGTTAATTATTGGTCTGCATTTGTTCTTAGAAAAAAATAATTTCAAAAATTGTATTTTAATTTTTAATTAGAAAAATGCATTCCTTTTTCTTTTCAGTGCCTGTAGATTACTCAATTTTCTTTACACACATTTATTTTAAATTATCAACTCAAGCTAACTAGTAATATAACCTTTTTGCTCAGTTAACATTAAATATTTATTCACAGAATTTAGTTCCCACTGCTAAAATCTGAGTATTTTATGATTGTACCCTTCAATATTTACTGATAGTTAGAGTCAGTGGTCTTTATCATAATACACATGAGGTGATATGTTTCTGAATGCATGTATGATATGGTTTCTTAAAATATATGAACGCTGGAGAAGTTTGCCAATTCATGCTAAGCACAATAATAGAAGATGTCTGGTTTTGAGGTTAAACTATATTGAAAATCTTACCTGACATTTCGAATGTCAGATTTCAAATAAACAATTTCAACTCTTGCTGTAACATTATAGAGTTTTCAGGGATAATAAAATAAAAAATACAGAAAGTAAAAGAAAATGTATATTCAAAATAAGTTTTTTAAAGAGCATTATTAAATAGTAAATGCATATATTTCTAGACTAACAGCTACTCATTTGATACAATGGTACAAACCAGAATTTAGATCAGTATAAAACAAGTCTCCATTTTTTAAAAATTTTTTTTCTTTAACTGATATGAAATCCCATCTTCTGGACCTTATAAATTTTAGGAAAGTGTTCTTGCTTTCTCCTAATCTGTTTTGTAATTATTTATGGTTAATTGCCTTTAGGAATATTTTTGTTGTAGTGGCTTCTTATTTTCGCCAATAATGTGCCTACATTTATTCTGTGTTGTATTCCTTCAGAGTCCCAGGAAATCACCAGTGAGTGAGCCACCTACCTCTTCAGAACAGATATACAAGGAACACAGACCATAGTATTACAGATAATGTACTACATGTTGTTGAAAGTTGCCCAAGTCATACCAGACAATTGGTATCATTGTTTGGCTGTAAGTTAAATTCCCAGTTGTTTAGTCATCGTTTCCTCTGTAAGGTTTTTGCAGCTTTTGACCCTTGGGCAAGTTCTCTGAAATTACAGAGTGTCCTCGGGTTATGACTAAGTTCCTTTCTTATGACAGTGATGTAACTCGAATTTTGGTGCAAGTCAAAACACACCTAGCCTAACATAAATGGAACACTTGCACTATTAACAGTCCAAAATAGCATAGGTAAGAGTACTGGGAGACACCAGCTCCCTTGCTCAAATGCTGCATTACTGTGCATTCTTTGTCACACATGGCCAAACTAGTTTGCCCACGTAGTCCATGAGTATGATGCCAATGGCATAAGCCAAAACATTCATATCTCAATTTTTTAGTTTTTATGGAGGTGAGCATCATACTTAAACTTGACACATCATATATCAACACTGTTGTAACCTGAGAACCCCCTGTATATTAAAAGTATAATGTCATGACCAAATTGGTGGTGCTTATTCCAATAATGCAGATTTGGTTTAATATCTAAATATCAATCAATATCATTATTCATATTATTAAAGTAAATAATCTGAATAGGGAAAAATCATTTGACAAGACATTCATTATTGATAAAAACTTTCAGCAAATTAGGAAAAGTAAAGAGATATTTCAACCTGATTATGAGCATTTATGAAAAAACGTAAAGATAACATACTTAATGGTGAATGACTGAACATTTGCATTAAATGCAGGAACAAAACAAGACAGGGAACTGCGCTCATTACTTTTATTCAGCCCAGTGCTTGGAACTCTGGTTATTGTACTTATGGGAGAAAAAATTAAAAGACAACTGGGTTGAAAAGAAAAAAGTGATTTGCAGATGACATAGCTGTCTATGTGGAAAATAAAATGAAACTCACCAAAAAGATACTAGAATTAGGGAATCAAGCAATGTTAAAGGATACAGTGTCAATATGCAAATGACATTTTTATGTTTATATACATCATCTAATAATAAAAAAAAACTTAAAAATAAAAACAGTACCATTGACAATTCCAGAAAAATGTAAAATGGTTAAGATGTAAAAAACCCATACATGATAACAACAAACATTGTAAAGACATGTTAAAAAATAAATGAAAGATATATCTTGTTTATTTGTTAAAAGACATAATATTGCCAAGATGTCAGTTCTCCCTAAATTAATCAATTTAATTCAGTTAAATTGCAGCATACTTTCTAAAGAAACTGAAAAGTTGATTATAAAATTTACATGAAAATTTGAAAGACCTGGCATAGTCAGAACAACTTGGAATAAAGTACAGAACTGAAGGGCTAATAATAACTGATTTTAAAATTAGTATGAAACTAAAGTAATCAATATAATATGGTATTGGCATAAAGATTGGTATACAGAAGAGTAGAACAGAATAAAGCCTTAAAAAATTAACCCACACCTATATAAACAACTGAGTTTTGAAAATGCTATAAAGGCAAGAATAGCTTTCTCAACAAATAGTGCTGGAAATAATGGATAATTACATGCAAAAAATTTATTTTGTATCCATACTAAACTCTGAGGATCTTCTCTTTAATATATTTAGAGAGGGAATGAGTTATTTTTCACTCACTAGGAAAAATGATAAAGTGTGTGTGGTGGAAGTATAAATTTTGATAAATACACGGATATGTAAATTTTCCCTATAAAAAGTATATATTCCTTTTGATTTTTGAGCATGTTAATTAACAAAATTATAGAAAAATCTTTCCTTGTTTCTTTCCAGGATGATGATTACATACTTGTTACATAAAGAGAAAAAAATGCCTTAATTAACGTAAAGAAAGATCCCTGTAGCTTTTGGAAAATAGAAGTATTGCAAAGCAATTGTGTACAAACTTTTAATTTAAATAATAAACTTTGATATTTGATCATTTTTATAGAAAAGAAAAACATTTGTAAAAATTATAGAATGCATGAAGAATTTTTAAATAAATGTATTTTATCAGCCTATCTCAAAAATAAATTGGCCTTTTATGATATCTTTAATTTTAGACAGAATTTAAGAAAATACTTTTCATCTTTTTTATTTAATGAGCAGGAAAAAATGGCAATCTGCTTATGGAAAAATAAGAAAATTAAATCACTTTCTCTTTCATAATGAAATAATTTACTGTTCAGTTCATTAGTTAGATGCTGGTTTTAGTGTTTAGCAATATTCCAACATAATAAGCTTTTAAATATTATAGTGTGTAATACATCACAAAATAGTGGTTTTTTTAAAATGCTGTTTTGATTTTTCTAAAAGTTATTTGTTATAAAGCATCAATAATCTGGCATATTATAACAAAAATATAGTTTTTAAAATATCCTAATTATTTTCCATATTCCTTTAAGTGTTCTGTCCTGATTTTTACATTTGAGATGTAAAAGACTTGACATTCTCTCCCTAGATGCTGATTACAGCCTCTGACTGTTGAGAAGTTGCCGTATGGACAGCTGTTTTAGACTTTTAGGCAAAATATCAATGATTGAACTGATTCTAGCAATTATCCTATCTTTTTGCAAACACTGGCTTCAGTTTTATTTTTAAGCTCCTTTAGTCACTTGCATAGAGTTAAGCTTCTTGGTTAGCGACCAGGATATAGGTTATTTCTTCTCTAGCTTTAGTATAAAATTAGTTAGGAATTGAAAGCACCACTGTTAACAACTGCGCCTTACATCCTATGGTGCTAATCGTCTAAAAAAATTGTCTTTACAAATTTTATCAAGATGTTGACTGGGAGTTTTCTTATTTTATTAGAATTCAGCTAAGGTCCAAAGTAGAAAACAATGGAGCTTTAAATAAGTTGTGTAATTTGAATATTTAAAGAGACTGGGTTAAGTCTGAATTACTGAAAGAGACCAGAAAAATTAAGGTATCTGTCTACAATGTCACTAAGAGACAGGGAAAGTAGACATGAAAATAACATGACAGAAAGCAGTGATTAGGAAAAAACTAAAATTGTTTCATATTAAATATCCCACTAAGTTTTCTTCAATAAACTGTTTATCCATCCATTATTTCACTTCATCTTTAAAGCTACCCAACAAATAGGCAAGACAGAGCTTACTACTAATATTTTATAGGTGAAAAGTGAAAATAATCAATTTTCATAACATCCCTGTTCTCTTTCTTACATTTTACCTGTAAAAAAATTGATGAGCAGAATTTAGTTAGTGCCTAACCTGTGGTGGCACAGTGGATCAAGCTGAGTCGACCTGGAATTGCTGAGGTCACCAGTTAAAAACCCTGGGCTACCTGATCAAGGCACATATGGGAGTTGATGCTTCATGCTCCTACCCCTTCTCTCTTTCTCTCTCTTTCTCTGCTCTCTAAAATGAATAAATAAAAATTTTTTAAAAAGGTAAAAAAAAAAAGAAGTTAGTGACTGATAAAGCCCCAAAAAGAATCTAATCAAAACTTTGTCAGTGTTACATCTTGAGGTTCCACAAATGGGTTTGGTAAAGAAGTGGTAATAGTCTAATTCCTTACGTCTAGTCATTAACTGGGCCTCTCTTATCTTTGCATAGTTGAACTCTTCTTGTTATACAGGGTGGGCAAAAGTAGGTTTATTGTTTTCAGTACTGAAAACAGAGTTTACTCTTTTTTAATTATTAGTATTTTTTATTTAAAATTTTATATTGATTTTTAAAGAAATTTAATTTATTGGGGTAACATCAGTGAATAAAATTATGTGGGTTTCAAATATACAATTCCATTATCCATTAGCTATATATAGCAGCAATAAATGACTGAACGTTGCCAATTTACATGGATGTTTTGGTCCTCATTTATAAAACAAGAGAGTCAACTATTTGAGTTCTCAGATTAGAGTTCTCAGCTCTAGTTAGAATTATAGATTTTTTTTTAGATTCATTATAAGTGCCTAAAAGATTATGAAGAAGTAGAGTTTATTCTTATATTATTATTTATTAATTATACTATTATTTGTATTATTTGTTTTCTTCTTATTATTGTTGTTATATTGTATCCGTACTTATCATTTATCTTTTTAAGTAACTATGGCTGGCAATTTAACCTACTTTTGTCAATCCCTGTATAAAAATAACAAGTGATGTGCATGGATCATTGAGTCATCTCTTCCCCACAGTCATGATCTCATCGTTGTTACCTCATCCTGTTTGATTTTCTTTCTAGTACATCACCTTCTGAAATTATCTTGTTTATTTTTGTGATTCTTTGTTGATTTTTAAAATATTCTTTGAAAACAGGGAACTTATTGGACTTGTATACTGACACTTTCTTATCTCTTGAATAGTCCATAAAACATAATATTTGCAAAACAAATAGTTTCCAAGAAATTGCCATCATACTAGATGCCCTCTCATTCTCTTCTCATTGATCAGAACTGTCTTATCCCTTGATACACAGGGTTGAATAACCATGGCAGCAGAACATTCTACTTCAACCTTTTCAGCTATATCTCTTCCAACTCACCCTATAAAAGTAATGTCAAATTTTACCTATCAATGCCAGGTTCCCTAACTTATTTTTTTAAAGGGGAATATAAAATTCAAAGAAGTTAAGGGACTTGGCTTAGGATTGAATAGTTAGTGATTGCAGGAGGCTTAACTAGAACAAGGTCTTTTGCCTTGCTTTTATTTAATGTTTGAAGGATAAATATTCCTAGTCAGTATCAGGGTAGGAAATAATCCTCTAGAGAAGAGACTGAAGGTTTTATATTACTCCCTATTCCACTGGTCTCCATTATTCTGGGACTCCAACATAAGAAAAAAAAAACCCAAACTGTATCCTACTAAAAGGACATTTTAATCTGTCTGGTTATCATTTTCATGGAGGAGAAAAGAAAGAAGAAAATTCAACCCTGCCTCACAGTTAATAAGTAGTATTTTAGACTGACTCATAAATATTTAGATAAAAGAGTTCATCTCTGTTTTGCTAATAATTAAATCAAGACTCAAACTATTTAAATTACTAACTTACCCAAATTCACATAAGAGCCAGAATTCAAATCCAATTATTGTTGAAGTATGAAAAATACACCAATAGATATAAAAGGAAATTGAAACATCATCCACAAAGTACAAGTAAACTTGAATTTCATACAAATTAACACATTTAGCCTCAAAAATAAAAAAAAATATTCTATATCATATTTCACCATTCTTCTCATTAAATATATTTTATTATCAGGAAGTTCTATTTCACATCTTGGTTAAATCTCTCTGGTTACACTTAAAATTTATTTCTCACCTGAAAGAATAACAGTTGGTCACTTTATAATCATGCACTTCATGACCCTTCACATGCTTGAAGATCAATATTAAGGCACCCTTCAGCTTTGTATGATGTGGCAGGCCCTATTAAAGTACCACCAGGCACAAAAATATTTAGAAGCACCACAAGGTACTATCATTAAATTCACCATCTGGTATAACTGGTAATGTCAGCAAATGACAAGTGCATATTGATGGGCATACTACTGCTTATGCCTTGTAACAGGTCAGCAACGCTAATTATAATCACATCTTCATTATAGGATTTTACAGCTTAAATGGACAAATAAACACACACTTGATGAAGTAACTATGGACTAAATGGAAAATGGTTCTTGGGCTAATGTTTCCAAAAGCCATCAATGCTTTTCTTGTTGACTAATAATTTCCCAAATCACTGAGTACTGAGCAAACAGACAAATTTGCTTCACAACCAAAGAGAACTAAAGCTCTTCTCTAACTTACAACATACAAATGGTTTCTTCATTTCACTGTCAAAAAGTTAGAAAAAGAACTTCCTCTTTTGTATGCAGACTTTCACTGTGGCTATTATTTGAAGGTAGACAGTATTAGATTTATATAAAGAAATAATAATAATGCTTTTCAACCTCTATTAATTTATTCTATATAGAAAGTTTTAGCTATTAAAATTATAAACAGTACACTTGAAACTGTTATATGTCAATTAACATCAATAAAAATAAATAAAACTATAAGCAATTAAAATATTCAGTATGAATGAATACAATAAATAAGTAGATAAAACCAAAAATAGGTCAGTCTTTTATATAGCATACCCCCAGCTTTGAGTTCCACATGCGCTGAGAAGTGAAACTTCACTGTGTAAAAGTTATTTATCACCAATGTGTTTCTCATCACAGAAATGATATACCTAAACTTTCCTCAGATATTTAGGTTACAGTGTATATACAATTATTTCTTAGAGGCTTCAAGCTCTATGAATTAAATATAGTAGTACTGGTTTACTAATGTACATAGCATAAAATACTGGTTTTCTTTTTAACCTTTTTATTTCTTTTTAAATTAATTTTATTTCAGTTTGGCATTCAAATATAAATTCTATGATGTACAAAATATGTGCTCTATGAGGTTTTTTAATTTCATCTCACTAGTTTATTCTTAGCACCTCCTACCCTTTCTGTTCCTTTATATCAGGGGTCCCCAAGGGCAGCATGAGGCCTGAGGCCATTTATCTGCCTGGCTGCACTTCCAGAAGTGGCATCTCTTTTTTTGGTGGTCAGTGAGAGGAGCACAGGATGCATCCACACGCATAGTTCCCATTGAAATACTGGTCAGTTTGTTGATTTAAATTTACTTGTTCTTTATTTTAAATATTGTATTTGTTCCCGTTTTGATTTTTTACTTTAAAATAAGATATGTGCAGTGTGCATAGGGATTTGTTCATAGGTTTTTTTATAGTCCGGCCCTCCAACAGTTTGAGGGAAAGTGAACTGGCCCCCTATGTAAAAAGTTTAGGGACTCCTGCTTTATATACTCCTTTAAGTGACTCATTCTCTCCTCTAAATGGCCTTTTAAGGATTTCCTTTACAGTCACATTATTTTACATTTTGTTTATATTTACTATGGTTGGGGAAATATATTTTTCTGAAATACAATGAAAGCAAATTAACTTGGAACAAATGAATAAGTACTTTTTAGTGCAAACTTATGTTACTGTGTTACAGGTTTAATTATTTGTAAAAGTCAAGCGGCAATATTTCAGTTTCTCCACAAAAACTTGAAAATACAGCAGTAAGTGAAATTACTCAAAAACATATTGCAGAAAACACTGTATAGGGAGCTATTTCTTCACAAATGTATAGAGAAGATGATTAAGCACATGGGAAATAACTGTAGTCTTGTTGAAGGATAAATGATAACTAGAGATAACAAGGGAATACAAACACAGACATATGTGATTATGTGTGCTATATGTTTGTGAATCATCTACTTTGTCTTCCATTTTCTTGGCAGCAGTATGATAATGACAGCATAGAAGACACTCTGCTCACAAGCAGTATTTAAGCTATACTTCTCCAATTTCCTGCCTATTTTGTATTTTAAAAGTACTGGAATGATTAAAAGTACTATTATTTGCTTAAACTATAAACACAAAAACAAAAGTGAAAATAAGAACTGCGCTAGGTTTTCTCCCTTTTCTGGCCTCTGTTCCCATTACCTTTTTCTGCTCTGCTCTTTGCCCGAGAAGGCTCATCCCGGTGGACTGCGAACCTGAGCCCCCTCCTAGCTATTGAGTTCTGCCAATGAGTCACTAGTGGAAGATCAGAGGCCAGAAAGAGAACTTGAGAGTTATCTTCCTCACTCCTTTTCTGCTCGGTTGCGTTTTCTGGTAGATGCTCCATTCCCCTGGGTAATAGCTCTGCAGGCAGCTCCTCCCCCAGGGCTCCAGGGCTCTTTTTATTAAATTCTTGAATTACTTGAGGTTTCTGTCAGGAACTTGACTGATATAAGATCCCAATTAAAAGAATAAAAATATTTGTTTTGTTTTTGTTTGTGTTTTAGTTGGACAATAAAAGCAATAGGAACACTTGTTTCCAAATATTTTGTTTACTTATAATATCACTGTTTCATCTACAAAGACATACAAAAGTAAAATATATACTAATGAACAAATAATTTGTTTTGTTAGAAATAAAACATCCCAGTAACTTAATATTAGTCACTCTTGATAATTTCAGCATGACTTCAGAGATTTCTACCTCAGTGTTTTCCATTTACTAAAAAAATAAAATAAAATAAAATCAATTCCATATCTATTCATATGTGCAAATACATTTTCCTGAAATTCTGGTTTGAGGCACACTTTTGATGCCTGCTTTTAGATAGGCATTTGTCTTGCTGTACCAAATAATGTCAAATTGTCCTATGGAGTTATTATGAAATAGGTGTTTTCCTGGTAGTATCATCTCAGTTCTAATAACAGCTATGAATTGGACATTAAACTCAAGGTCAGAAATTGCCATTAAACTATTAGCTGGTGTCCAATGAGGTTATCTAATTCAGATACATACTGATTTTTATGTCTGAGGTTTCTAAACTAGACAATTTCAGTAATATAAGTGATTTGAGAAAATCCGAAGTAGCCATATGGATAAATACGTAGAAATGTCACAATCAACTTATGCAGGTGTAACTCTTAAGAATCCAAGGGAACTTATCTATATAAGTAAAAAACATCCAGTTGGTAAACAACAGTCCTGACCTCAGAAGAAACCATAGGCAAAAAAGGTACTCTATTCCTTCTATTGTGGTCTCCTGATACTGAACTGAAAGGCAGACAGAGGTACTGGTGTACTGGACAGAAAAATGCATCATCTTTAAAAAGTCTGGTCTGCTATTTAAGACTCTAAGATTTAATTATAATGCCAATTATTAGGAAACTATCCCTTTTAATGAAATACTATTATCTTAGATTCCAGTGGAAAAGGTTCTCAGTTGAATAATTATAAGTAACTAGAAATTACTATAAACAGAGAAGAAAAGTAGGGTTTCCCTCATAGAAATTCTACACCTGTAAGGCATGGTGAACGGGCAGGATGTTTAATAGCTGAAGAAAAGAGTTCATGAGAAATGGAAAAAATTTTCAATAAAACCATAATTTGCTTGGAATATAGCATTCTTATAGATAGATCTCAGAAAGACAAGTATTTTGTGATTAGTGTTAAGCTATGATACTCACTCTACTAGTTTTCCTTCCTCTGACTGATAGGACTTGAAAAACCACTCTTACCTATAAAATCTAAAACTTTCTAGACTCAGAAAGCCAGTAACACTAAGATTATGTTGTCATAATTAACATTTTGCTAACCTGCAAGCCTTAGCATCTACCTATATAAAGCAGGATTTTAGTCTAGTCAATAACTTTCTTTTAGTGCAAATGGATGGCGTTCATGAAGTGTAAAGACTATTTTGCAGTATAAACTTCTTCCTCTTATACTTCTATTTTACAATTCCCCACAGGTGCAGGCTTGAGCCACTTGAGGCTACATATGTCCTCCTTGAGAATGACAAACCCCTGCCCGAATTACCTCTTCTCGTGTTCCCCAAACTACAAATGAAATGAGATCAAAAGGTGCCATATTAGCTTCAAACACCCAAAAGTCAAATTTTTTTTACAAGAAAGATGAAAATACTATCCTTCAGGAAAGAAATGTTTATCAACAGGCCTACGATCTATTCTCCTTCCTTAGGAAATAGAGGGGGAGGAACCTGAAGGAAGTAAGGAGGAAAGTGACCATCTAATAGGAAGGAGTTGGGATTATAAAGCAGAATATCAAGCAATCTGTGCTGTATTTCCCCAAAACAGAATTCCTCCTGCAAATAATTTCTCAGAGGTCAACTGAAGTAAATTGGTGGACTAGTGCCTCTTAGATAAATACTTAGAGAGGTTTGTTTATACAGTTGGAAAAATGTTTGCAAAGAATAGCAGGAGTTCTAGGAACTTGACATTAGAAAGGCAGGGAGTGGTGATGGTGATGAAGTGGGAGAGCTTGGTGCTATATTGTCCAGTTCCATTGATTAAGGCATCAAGCAGAAACTTAAGCATCCACTGAATGTTTTCCTGAGGAAATTAGTATGAAATGGAGCACGGGAAATTACATCAATGGATGAAAGAGAGTTTAAAAGATTGGATTATCAAACTATACTCACATGTCAGAACTCTTAACTAGTATCAAGATTTACTGATTTCAAGGATAAATGTAATATCAAGGTATAAGTAAAGCTGGGAGAAATGTGTCAAAGTCACTCCCCATTTTTTTTCTCATATTCTTTCTTGTAACATTAGAACAGGGGCTGGCACAGATTGACCATATAGGGTCTCTAAAAATTGTGCACTGTTCCATCTTTTAGAAGAGAATCTCTTTTGGTCATGAAGAGTTTTCATTTTACAATTTGATAGTTCTATGACTTACAAAAATTTTTCTTGAAAGTCATGCTGCCAAATCCATGAATTCCTGATGTATTTACCTTGACCAATCCTAGACAAACTAGGTATATATATCCTGTGAAAAACATTATGTAGTTAAGCAGAAGTTATTTAGCTGAGACGTCAGAGAACTCTAGAGCGTCTAAAGGATCCTACAACCTCCTTAATGACTTCAAGGTGAAAACATGTTTTGCCTTCTTAGGTGACCTTCTTTGGTGCCATGATTATATTGCTCAACTGTCCCTTGCTGATTTAAACAATTAATGTTTTCAGTGATATTAGTTTCACACAAAACCACCATATCACAGATACCATTGTTTGATCTGCTCTTTAGTATTTGTTGAAAGGTTAGCTATACTTTAGCAAGAAGCAAAATGAGCATGTATCTACTGTGCCTTTTCAAAAAAAAAAAAGAATAACTAAATAACTCTTTTTTAATATTTCGCTCTTTTGTTCACTTCTGTTCCTACTATTTCAAATTGTTTCCTTCACTCTGGCCATTAATCAGCTTTGCCCTTTTATATGTTTACAAACTATCTGGATTGTTTTGTAATATAGTTTGAAATCAGGGAGTATGATACTTCTAGCTTTGTTCTTCTTTCTAAAGATTGAATATTTGGGGTCCTTATGGTTATATACAGATTTTAGAGAGCTTATTTTTACTTCTGTGAAAAGTATCATTGAAATTTTGATAAGGATTACATTGAATCTGTACATTGCATGAGTATTATGGACATTTTAAAAATATTGCTTCTTTCAATCCTTGAGTATGGAAGAAATTCTCGTCTAATTTTTTTTCTTTTTATCCATGCCTTGTTGTTTTCACTATACAAATTGTTTTTTCCCCTTGGTTAAATTTATTCTTAGATATTTTATTCTCTCTCTCTCTTTTTTTTTTTTTCAGGGACAGAGAGAAAGTCAGAGAGAGGGATAGATAGGAACAGACAGACAGACAGGAATGGGGAGAGATGAGAAGCATCAATCATCAGTTTTTTGTTGCAACACCTTAGTTGTTCATTGATTGCTTTCTCACATTGCCTTGACCACGGGCCTTCAGCAGACCAAGCAACCCCTTGCTGGAGCCAGCAACCCTGGGTCCAAGCTGGCAAGCTTTTGCTCAAGCCAGATGGGCCTGCGCTCAAGCTGGCAACCTCAGGGTCTCGAACCTGGGTCTTCCACATCCCAGTCCGACGCTCTATCCACTGCGCCACCGCCTGGTCAGACAATATTTTATTCTTTTTGATGCAACTATAAACAGGATTTTCCCCTTAATTTCTTAATATTTTGTAATTAGTATAAAGAAATACTGCAGGCTATTTTGTATTTATTTTTGTATCCTGAAACTTAAGTGCATTTGTTTCTTAGTTTTAACAGTTTTTTGATGAAGTCTTTAAGGTTGCTATGTATAACATCATTTCAATTACAAATAGTGACAACTTTACATCTTCCTTTCCAATTTTAGGAAAAAAGCTTTAAGCTTTTTACTGTTGAGTATGATGCTAGTTGTAGACTTGTCCCTTATGACAATTTAAAGAATAGTTACAGCTCCTCTATATCCTCTTTGCTGAAAGTTATCATAAGTAAATGTCAAATTTTGTCAAATACTTTTTTATATCAATTGAGATGATCATATAATTTTTTTCTTTCATTTTGTTAAGGCAGTGTATCACATTGACTGATTTACAGATATTGAATCATCCTTGCATCTCTAAATAAATCCCATTTGATCATGGTGCATGATCATTTTAATATATTGTTGTATTTAGTTTGCTAAAATATGTTGAGGATCTCTGTATCTATGATCGTCAGGAATATTTGCTTAAGATAACTTTACTTGTGGCATCTGTGTCTATTTGGGGTTTTAGGGTATTGCTGGCTTTGTAAAATATATTTTAAAAATACCCCTTCTGTTTTAATTTTTTTTGTAAGTTTGAGAAGGACCGGTGTTTTTCTTTAATGTTTGGTAGAATTTACCAGTGAAGTCCTGGACTTTTGTTTGTTGAGAAGTTTTTGATTAATGATTCATTCTCCCTGCTGGTAATCAGTCTGTTTAGGTTTTTTTATTTCATCATGATTCAGTTTTGGTAAGTTGCAAGTTTCTAGTAATTAGAATACCATGATATTTGCATTAAAAAAGACACATAGATTAATAGAACAAAGCAGATTGCCCAGAAATATACCTATACATATTTATTTAATTTATTTATAATAAAAGACCCAAGAATACTCAAGGCAAAAATGATAGTCACTTCAATAAATGGTGTCGGGAAAATAGGGCAGCCACATGCCGAAAGAATAAAACAATACCATTATATCATAAATAAAAATAAAAGGTAAATCAAATCACTCCACACCTGTTTGAATAGCTATTCTCAAAAAGACAAGAAATAACCAGTGCTAGTGAAGGTATGGAAAAAAAGGAACCCTTGTGTATTGTTGGTGTGAATGTAACTTAGTGGAGCCAGTATGAAAAACACTGGAGATTTTAAAAAATAAATTTATATATTGGTATTTATCTAAAGAAAACAAAAGGCTAATTCAAAAAGACACGCACTCCATGATCACTGGAGCATTGTTTACAACAGTCAAGATACAGAAACAATCTAAATGTCTATCAAAGGACAAAGGGTTAAGAAGATGTGGTACACAAACACAATGTATTATTATTCAGCCATAAAAAAAATAAAGTCTTGTCATTTGTGACAATATAGTTGGACCTTGAAGGCATTATGCTAACTAAAATAACTCAGACAGAGAGAGAGATTGATTGTTCTTTTATGTGTAATATAAAATAAAACAAACCAAGCTTGTTGATACAGAGAATGATCGGTGGTTGCAAGAGGTGGAGGGTAGGCATTGAGAAATGGGTTTACTGGTTTCTTTCTCTTTTCTTTTTCTTTTTTTAAATAAATTGAATAAAAAGGGAAAAAGAAACAATTTTAACTTTATTTTAAAAAGACTGCAAAAAGTATGATAATTCAACAGTTGATGTGCATCAGGCTATTACTTTTTCTCATTTTATAAATGAGGAAACTGCGGCAGAGAGGCTAAGTAACTCTCCTGCGATTATACAGCTGGCATTTTTGTAGAACCAGGATTTAAACCCACACAATGTGATTGTAGCATCTGTGTTCTTAACCAATAAACTATGCTGTCCTATCCAATGTGGCCACCTCCGGGTAATCAGTTATTGCTTGGCAACTCAAGCCTCCAGGAGTGAGTATTTCAGTGAAGGTGGATGCTACCTGACATTTTACAACTTGACATTAGAAGTCACCTAGTGTAACTTTCTCTGTAATCTCTTGTTTGAAGCAGTGATATTACCACTCAGATCCAGGAATTCAGGAAGAATGTCAAAGGTCAAATAATTGGTAGTCGTGCTTTGTCGCTGTCACAGGGAGCACGGTACTTGCAGTGATGACCAGAATCTATAATGCCCAAATGGCGGGTTGAGTTTTTCTTGCTGGAGTGATCTCATGGTTTTCTATATTTGGTCCTCATTATTTACAATAAGAAATATACTTTTTATTTTCATTTAAAATTTTTATTTATTCCTTTTTAGAGAGGGGGGAGGAGAGAGAGAGAGAGAGAGAGAGAGAGAGAGAAGGGGTAGGAGCAGGAAGCATAAACTCCCATATGTGCCTTGACCGGGTAAGTCCAGGGTTTCAAATCAGCGACCTCAGTGTTCCAGGACAATGCTTTATCCACTGTTCCACCACAGGTCAAGAGAATTTTTCCATAAAACAATTCTCTCGTCCCACTGGTATTCTTCTAACACCTCCCTTAGCTCCGATAAGTTAGTAAGTGGCTTCGGACAAGACTCAGAACCTATTCAAGGTTTACTGATGTAGTTGTACCCAAATAGAAAATCTTCTTTTGCCTGTATGCAAAACACAATACTAATCCAATTTTTAAAAAATTCTCCTGAATTTCCTCTCTTGGGAGAACTATATAATATTAAATATATATAGTTTAAATATTAAACTTTCAGACATTTTTGAGCAATATTCAGTAGAGAGAAAACAATATTTTCATAAGGTGATGTTGGTTTGGGTATGTGTGCATGGGGGGTACTATATATGTGTTTTTCTCAGAGAAAAATAAAATTTTTCTATGTCAAAAACTGAAAAACACTAAGCTAATTTAGCTCAAATCTCTTGAATATGGGTTCAGTTTATGGGAACAGTGACTATCAAAGAATTTTAGTAAAAATTTTTGGAAAAAACATTGAATTCTCTAGTATTTACTTTTTTTTTTTTTTTTGAGCAGGGAGAGAGAGAGAGACAGGAACATTGAGTTCTTCCTTTATGTGCCCTGACCAGAGATCAAACCAACAATCTCTGTGCTCCAAGGCGATGCTCCAACCAACTGAGCTATCTGGCCAGACATCCAGTATTTTTTAAATTAAATTCTAAGTTTTTGACAAATATAACTTTTTTTTTTTATAAAAATAACTATGGTGAATGCCACATTTAGACTATTCAATTATATATTTTATGTGTCTCATGGTAACAATTTGATGTGTATATGGAGAAAAGTTTCAAAAGTGGAACATTTCCTTCTGCGCCACAGTCGAATGTAGGAATACCACGTGGATACAGGCAAATACGGAGTGATCAGGCCAGACCATCTATCACTCTTTCATTCACAAGGTTAATTCTCATTAAATGGACAGCTGCAAAATTTGTCCTTTCTTCTCAAATCAAAGCAAAATAAGAAACAAACTACAACAAAAACTCTTGTCTGAATTAAAGAAACTCCTCAGCAATTTATAATTTCATTTCCCTGTAAACGTTTCACAACTAGAATCACTGAGTACATCTAAATTACTAATGTGGTGTCAGGTCAGTGGCCACTACTGTTGTGACTACGCAGGTTCACATTGGATTTGGGCAGTTGGTAAAGAAACAGTAGGGCCAGAGAATAGTGGGCCATTCTTTTATTAAAGTCTCGCACTGCCAACGAGCAAACAAGCACAGAAAACACTTTCCTTTCGTTCAGGGCTCCCAAAAGCCCAGATGCATTCTCAGGTTCCACAACCAGGAGAATTATCTCCCTTTCCTCCTAGAATCAAAGGCCCTTACCAGCCTGAATGGAGTTCCCAAAGCTCCTCAGTTCTGGTTCTACCTCCGCACTCCTTCTCTTTTCCTGCCAACACAGCTTCTCTCTCCTTCTCCTACTGCACTCTCCAAAAACTCGCTAGGGCAACAAAAATCCCTTCTCCATCAAACATTAGCAAAACAATGGCCCCTCCCAAGCAGGATTGCAATCTTCAACTTTTAATAAACTGCCCTGTTCTGAAGACAAGTAAACAGGTGGCTGCCAGTGCTTTTTTTTTTTTTTTTTTTTTTTTTTTGGCAGAGACAGAGAGAGTCAGAGTGAGGGACAGATAGGGACAGACAGATAGGAAGGGAGAGAGATAAGAAACATCAGTTCTTTGTTGTGGCTCCTTAGTTGTTCTTTGATTGCTTTCTCATATGTGCCTTGACGGGGTGGGGGTAGGGGCTACAACAGACCGAGTGACCCCTTGCTCGAGCCCGCGATCTTGGGCTCAAGCTGGTGAACTTTGCTCAAACCAGATGAGCCCGTGCTCAAGCTGGCGACCTTGGGGTCTCGAACCTGGGTCCTTTACATCCCAGCCTAATGCTTTATCCACTGCGCACCGCATGGTCAGGTCCCAGTGCCGTTTTTAAATAATAAAAGTGAGCACACTCAAAAACTACAAATTTTACAAACTCATTTGCCCAACATGTGGCATATTTTATGAAAAGGAAAAAAATATATATATATTTTTTACCACAAAAATCCCTGTTGTTCATTTCTGAATGGCAAAAGTCTCCAATTATTTCACTAATGGACATCTCAAAGTTCTTCCGGCTCCTATGATCAATTAGTGTTAGCCTTTGCCTTCCACCAGTAAAATGTACTGTCTTTTAGCTCATAAATTATGTAAATAATTTCTCCTCCTTCCAAATGGCTTTTATATTGTTGTATTTACTATGTTATATTAGCCTATACACTCAGAAAGGGCAACAAATATCTATTAAGTCATTCACTAATTCAAATAGCTACTTTTGGTAGTAGAGATATAGTGCTAAACAAGGTATGATTCATACTATCAAGGAATTCACAATATGGATATCATAGAGGGGAGGCAAAGTCATGCTGCCATAACAAGCAAATGGATACCTTAAAATAATGGTTTGTTTTCAGCTGATGCTACATGAAGTCTCTCAAGGATATATTTATTATAGTAATTTAAAATCTTAAAGAGATGGATTCTCTATTTCAATGCACACTTCCATAATTGCTAAGACAGAAAAAGAGAAATGGTAAATCATGTATTGGTTCTAAAACCCTGTACCTCATTGGTCAAAGCAAGTTACACATGCATATTTAACACTCTGAGGAAGCAAGACTTCCTAATGATCATAGGAGCACAGGGTCATATTCATGAATATTATACTATTTTCTCCTCCTATATCATGTGATGAAATTGTCAGCTGGTACCATATTTATAATCAAGTATTCTACTTAAATGTCTTGCTTATAACCTGCCTAATGAAAATGTTTTGCTTATAGCCTGCATGAATAATGTATGATGAATATTGCTATGAGTCAATTGTTTTATTTTCTTTAGTTTTTAGAGTAATAATATCACCTAGGGCACACTTGATTGCCTATTTTTCAGTCCTATGACTCAAAAACAATAAATGATACTGTTGTCACCTATGCTGGGTCTTCTCTAATCTTGGGGTTGTAATAGATCAATACCTTAATATCCTCTCCCTGGTTATACGCCTACCCTTGACAGACGTCTAGATTCCACACATGGTGTTCAACTAGGTTATTTATATTTCTAACTTCTTTCATCAAAACATACACAGTTAATGCCCCTGCTCAAACAAGCATTCAAGCAAACCAAACACGAAGAAAATTCTGTTCCCGACTGATCTTATTCAAGCTTAGATCTATAGCAAGAAGTCATTTTAATGTTAGCACAAATATATAACAAAAATATTAGTTTAATGGACTGTTATTATCAGGCTTTTTTTCAGCATATAATTCTGATCTTAAAGATTAAAATAAATTTTTTCTTGTTCAAATGTGTAACACAGCAAGAAAGGATTTAATTGGGTCATAATGTATCTGCTTTGCTAACATCCTCAAATCATTTCTCCTCATTATTTTTGAAGAAGTAGAGTTCAGAAGAAATGTGGGTTAGTTAATCAAATAGTCATTCCACTTATTAAGTGCACAGATTCTTGGAACCTCATGTTTCCTTGTTTTTATAGTACAAATAATAGCGACTTGCTCATTGAATTGCAGTGTGAGGGTGTAAAATGTTTTGCACAGTGTTTATTTAGCACACAGTGAATAGGTTTCTTAAATTCTTGTTCTCTTTCATTGTTACAACAAAGTTTTGGAAATGGCTAAAAATTAATGTTTTTTTAAAAAGGAAATCACTCAGGAATAAATTATTCTAAATGAAACACTCTACTTCCTTCCCTAAGAAATGATGAATGTCCTGAATAAGGAATATAAGCATCACCAGTAAATAGAAAATAGAAATTTAGTGAAAGACAAATCGCCAGGCTCATAATGACTGTCCATGCAAATGTAAACACCCTGGCTCACAGAGAGAGATATACAGCAAGAATTTTGCAAATGAGCCAAACTGAGGTTTTGTGAGTTTCACCCAAGGGCAATACTATATGCTTCAGTATTCCAGTCAGATTTTGCCCTGAACTGAAAGTACTACAGCAGTTTCATTCTCAAATCTCTTACAGTCACAATATATTTAATGAATGAACAGCTGGAGTTAGTTATTAGGTATGGCAAAGTACATTTTCATATGAATAGACAGACATGCACAGACACACATATACACTGTTTTCAAGTTTTTATTAATAACCATTTTTACTACTGTCCTTGTCATATTAGAATTTAATGTTTTCTTTCTAGAATCTAAGCCTCAGGAAGCTTGGTATGATTTGTTTACTATCATATAGGACTTTTCTAATTTTTACTCCAATATTTAAAGGCTGCTGTTCCAAAATAGACAGTGATGATATGGATTCCTCTCATTCTTTAAGGATCAGCTTAAATATCATCACTGGCCGGTTGGCTCAGCAGTAGAACAGCAGCCCGGTGTGTTGATGAAATCCCAGGTTCCATTACCAGTCTGGGCACACAGGAAAAGCAATCATCTTCTTTTTCACCCTCCCCTATCTCTCTTTGCTTCCTGTAGCCATGGTCAGAATGGTTCAAGAAAAGTTGGCCCTGGGCTCTGAGGATGGCTCCTTGGCCTCTTCTCAGGCACTAAAATAGCTCAGTTGCTGAGCAATGGAGCAGCAGCCCAGACAGTCAGAGTATTGCCGAGTAGAAGGTTTGCCAGATGGATCTTGTTTGGGGCACTTGTGAGAATCTGTTTCTGCCTCCCTATCTCCCCCCCCAAAAAAAAATCATTACAAAGCTATGATTTAAATATTAGCAAAAAAATAATAATTTAAGTGAAAGGAATGGAGATAAAGAGACAGACTGACACATGTGCCCCAACCAGGATCCACCCAACAACCCCCATCTGGGGCCAATGCTCAAATCAGCTGAGCTATCCTCAGCACCCGGGATTGATGCTCAGACCAACCAAGCTATCCTCAACACTTGAGGTCGACACTCAAATAATCAGCCACTTCCTATGAGAGGAGAAGAGGGAGAGAAGGGGAAGAGGAAGAAGTAGATGGCTGTTTCTCTTGTGTGCCCTGAGAGGGAATCAAACCTGGAACGTTCATACTCTGGGCCAACTTTCTATCCACTGAGCCAGCCAGCCAGGGCCAATTTCTCTTTTTTTATATTACTTTCTGTTTAGAGAAATTTATTCCACAGTGATTCTTCCCTTTAATTGTTGATGTTGATACTTCCCTAAAAATAAAAATTAGCTTTATATCTTCATTTAGATAAGAAATCAAGATGTCACATAACTTTAAATTTTTCATCTTTTCATGTGTTCTTTAAACCTTAGCTTTCCTTTTGTCTAAGCAATTAGCAATAAAAGACTTCATAGACTACTTTTTAGGCAAAATAATGGCCAACTTGTTATCACATAATTTCAAAAGCTTATACTTATCAGCTCCATATTATTGAAATTATCCCTTCTATATTTACCTGTGATTCTAGAACATTAAATATTCTCTCAGAATACTTTCTAATGGCTTTTCTTGATTGTGCACTGAGATGTTCAACATTAAATGTTATTAATCCACAGCTGAATTTAATGTCTTTCCCACCAACTATTCTACTCTTTATTCTTTATTTCAGAAGGGCATCACCATCTAATAATTCAAGTCAGAATCATGCCTAATCTAAATATTTCTATTTCTTTTCTATTACAATTCCTCAGTGCCTTCAGAAATCATTTCAATAGTTTCTCCTCACCGCTATTGTTTTAGTTTAGGATTACAGAACATCTTCCTTGTGTTATTTTAATTCCCTTACAACTAGTTTTCCTATTTCTTTTTTCTCTTCTAAACAATCAAGGAAAGTAGTAGTATAGCCTAGAGAAATATCTTTTCCAGCGTTCCCAGAGTTAAATGATACCCAATCACAATAAATGATATGTACAATTATCTCACTATAGTATTACAAATAAAACAGAATAGAAATAGCTTATAGATTATTTCTAGAGAATTTAACAATGCCAATTTTTAGATATATAGGGAACGATATAAGTGGCCTACTGGAATAGAAATACAATTGCTTTTTGTCTCTAATTATTGACAAACAATTTTGGGAGGTCAGGTGGGGCAGTCCCTGAAGGGCAAATATCTACTTAATGATGCCCTTCTTTGGAAAACAGCTACATTAGAAATAAAATATGTTAACTAGTGTCATACTAATAAATGAAGTAAAAAAAGAAATAAAGTTACTATTAAAAATAATTTTAATTTTTTACATTGTTTTTTATATTTATGTTTTTATATTTGAGACTCAAAATAGTGTCTTGGAAATGCATTATTTTGGTGGGAAGTTGCTGGACTAGGATAGTATACTTCTTTACGTTTCAAAAATAAACACCTTTTAGAACTTTTTTATTTTTATATACTAAGGACTTGTATTTTTTGAAATCCTATGAACTTATTGTATTTTTCAGCTATAAGAATAACTGAATTTCTGAGTTTATACTTATCTAATAAAATCATGTATTACATTGGTGACAGAATGATAATGAAGTAAATTTTGAAATTTTAATAGGTTAAAATTATTCATGTAATATTTAAGAAATTATATTTAGTAGCATTTTTAAGTAACAATTGACTCTATTTCTTTAATGATATTAGTAAAATATTCATATTATATTAAACTGAATATATTTTTTTTAAAAACTAACTTGTAAAATGATCAAAAGTTAATGTTAAAAACTGGTTTTAAAATGGCATCAAGAGTCAAATCTTCCTTGACTCAACTCTCTATTTCCTTGCATGGTTCTTACAGAAACATATAAGGACTACAATTGTATCACCATTAGACACTCAAACATTCAATTACTTTCTAGAATTCAGAGAAATTTAAAACTACCATTAAGATGATAAAACTGAAATGAAAAACATAATAACTAACCTCTATACTTTGACTGATACTACATAAAATCACTGACAAGAGAAAATGAGATATGTTTTGTCTCTCCTTTTCTGTTTGTCACCTGGCTTAGGAATCCATAGTTTATACCAGGGGTCCCCAAACTACGGCCCCGCAGGCCGCATGCGTCCCCCTGAGGTCATTTATCTGGCCCCTGCTGCTCTTCCGGAAGGGGCACCTCTTTTATTGGTGATCAGTGAGAGGAGCACAGATGCATTTGCACCCATAGTTCCCATTGAAATACTGGTCAGTTTGTTGATTTAAATTTACTTGTTCTTTATTTTAAATATTTTATTTGTTCCTGTTTTGTTTTTTTTTTTTTACTTTAAAATAAGATATATGCAGTGTGCATAGGGATTTGTTCATAGTTTGTTTTATAGTCCTGCCCTCCAACAGTCTGAGGGACAGTGAACTGGCCCCCTGTGTAAAAAGTTTGGGGACCCCTGGTTTATACCAACAGAGAAGCAAGCAGTTGGCTCTTCAAGGTACAAGAGCTAGACTTTGAAGAATTTAGGGTGCTGGTCCTTCTCTCTTCCATTACTGAATCCTCTCCCAAATCAATTCACAAGTTACAACTCTGGGAAGGAAGCAGGAGGTCAGTGTCTTATTATATGTGGAGAAATGTAAAAGCAAGAGTCAACATGGGAAACATACTGGGAGATATACAATTTAATAACTTTGAGAATTCTTTTCTTTCAGTTAATATAGTCAAAATATGATAAAAGGTAATTGAAGTAAATGTAAAAATTTAAAGCAGAGTCATAGTGAATAAATGTTTGCTAGAAAAACCTCAATATTAGTTTTTACTTTGGATTGCAAAGAAGCATAGCATACTTGGCAGGACACCATTTCTTCCTTCAATGGAATCTACCATAGTTCTTATTCACAACTTCATCTACCCTCTATGCACATCTGACAAATAGGTAGTCATATTGGTGCATTTCATTGGATTGAGTGCTATATTTTATAGTCGTTAAAAACACACGTCATATGTCATCTACCATTTGCTTTTACGATTATATAAGGCATATAGATATAAAAATATGCAACAAGATATAAATTTTAACTTGTTCTTCAATTTATAAACATGAATATAAAAGTTCATGAGATTTTGTAAATTAATGAATATAAATGTATGTGATAGAAATATATAACAATATATTAACAGTTTATTCTGGGTAATAAAATAAAACAATGTCTAATTTTTATTTTTCTAAATATACTATTGTTTTACAGATTTTTAAATAATATCTATATCTATCATTTATCTATCTATAGATTAGTGAGTGAGACAGAGACAGAGAGAGGGACAGGAAGAGAGATTAGGAGCATCAGTTCTTCATTGTGGCACCTTAGTTGTTCATTAATTGCTTTCTCATATGAGCCATGACTGAGGGTTACAGTCGAGCTAGTGACTCCTTGCTTAAGCCAGCGACCATGGGGTCATATCTGTGATCCTATGCTTAAGCCGGCGATCCTGCACTAAGGCCAGATGAACCCATGCTCAAGTTGGCAACCCCAGGGATTTTGAACGTGGGTCCTCTGTGTCCAAGGCCAACACTTTGTCCACTGTGCCACTGCCTGGTCAAGCAGGAAAAATAATATTGAAACTACAAAGCACCTTTGACAACAATGGTCTTGCCTTCTTCTATAAAACTGAGAAAACTCAGTGACAGAGGAGAATTATTAAACCAATGTCAGGTGGATAATAGCTACATAGTCAGAAGCAAAACTTTGGCTTTTAAAAAACATATATTTTTTTCTATTATTTTATTACAATATAAAAAATTAATAATATATATACACTTGTAGATATAGATTTTTCTACATTTCCATTCATTCAAACATATAGTAATAGCCTATCATGACAGGATTCTTGCGAACAAGGGGCTTACCAATCTCACTCATATTCTTTCCAATAATTACACAAAAATAGGACTGAAAAAAAAATTTATTACTCAACAGGCTAAGTATCATTTGTTTAATACTATTTTTAAAAAGGTCAAATTTTATGTAAGAAATTTATTCTATAAACATTATGAGCTAATAAAATTCATTAAACTATTTTATCTTTAAAGTCCTCATTGATGTAACCCTGGTTATCATAATTGGTTAGACAGGAGTAAACATTAGTTTTTGAAGATTGCATAAAAATTACTGTTTTAATAGGTGCATGTGTTTCACTTACTTGAACATACAAATACACCAGTTCCCATAATCACTTCACTAATTACTAAAATATATTTTAATATGTTCTATTTTTGATTAGCTGTATCAAATGTGTGAAATGCTGGATATGCCTATGTTCTCACTGAATATAGAAAGAACTGCAGTTTAAATATAGTCCTTCAATGACTGAAACCACATTAATTACATCAACACATTTTTTCTCTTTTAAATTGTTAAATTAAACCAGTATTTTTCCTGAATGTTTCTCTTTTTTGCTCAAATACATAAATTACACTATGAAGCAGAAATCTGGCCTAGTTATATTATTGTCTCATTTATTATTATTATTATTATTATTATTATTTGTATTTGTATTTGTATTTGTATTTTTCTTAAGTTAGAAGCAGGGAGACAGTTAGACAGACTCCTGCATGCGGCGGACTGGGGTTCATCCAGTATGCCTACCAGGGGACAATGCTTGGTCCAAGGTATTGCTCTGTTGTGGTCAGAGCTAGAGTGCTAGCATCTGAGGTGGAGACCATGGAGCCGTTCTTAGCACCCGGGCTAACTTTGCTGCAATGGAACCTTGGCTATGGGAGGGGAAGAGAGAGATAGAAAGGAAAGAGAGGGGGGAAGGGTGGAGAAGCAAATAGACACTTCTCCTATGTGTTCTGACCAGGAATCGAACCCAGGACTTACACACGTCAGGCCGATGCTCTACCACTGAACCATCTGGCCAGGGCCTCATTGTCTCATTTTTAAGTACACCAAAAAGATAAAGTCTGCCTTTTATCAACAACTTAGTGAAACAGAACTCTTGTAACAAAAGCAGCACTCCTGACCCCAACAGATCTTTCTTGAGTCTATGTTCACCTTACTCTCTCAGTTTATTCTCTCTGTGGTCTTTTATTTTAAAAAATTTTATTCTTTTTTTATTTTATTCATTTTATAGAGGAGACACACAGAGAGAGAGAGAGAGAGAGAGAGAGAGAGAGAGAGAGAGAGAAAGAGAAAGGGGGGAGGAGCTGGAAGCATCAACTCCCATATGTGCCTTGACCAGACCAGTGCAGGGTTTTGAACTGGCGACCTCAGTGTTACCAGGTCGACGCTTTATCCACTGCGCCACCACAGGTCAGGCTCTGTGGTCTATCATGAGAGACAAAGAAATTAGTTATTATGAGCTTCTTTTAAGTACATACAAAGGAAATCCAATGTCATGGTTTAAGTTATATCTCTTCTGCTTTTTCTTAGATGTGGTGCTAAGTAACTACAGTGTACATTTCCTTTTACCTTTTTGTGCACAGTTGGAAGCCTTCTGACTGCCAGCTATAAGAATATTCAAATGATTTCTAGTCTCAATATATTATAAATAGAAATCAATACAAAAATGTTTGATTTGACATACTTAAAAAGTTTGCAGATCTTTAAAAAACCCAATGTCTAAACTGGTAAAGCATAAGCTATTTAGTAACATCCACGTGGAGTCTTTATCTATAGTCTAGATTGACTTGTGTTGCTTTTTAATTATTTCTTATAGCCAGTTTTACCCTCTGTTCCTTGTAGGATTCTTGAGGGACAACGTGACTGGTGGTGGCGCAGATAGAGTGTCAACCTGGGATGCTAAAGTCTCAGGTTTAAAACCCTAGACTTGCCTGGTCAAGGCATATAGGGGAGTTGATGCTTCCTGCTCCTGCCCCTTTTCTCTTTCTCTCTTCTAAAATGAATAGGTAAAATCTTAAGAAAACAGATAACAACATAAAAACAGAACAATATATTCTTTAATTCCTAATGTTAAATTTACTAATGTATTCTTACTTTAGTAAACTAATGTTAGTTTTGGTCTTTCTCTTCATGAAAAACTTCTAGCAAAACTTTAAAGTTTATTAGACAATGTAAGAATAGGATTAGAAGACAAACAATTGGATTAAGTAGTATAGACTATAAATTGCTGCATATCCAAGCTGTAGACAAAATAAAGGGGGAGGAGATTCTATGGAAAGTAACCCCACAGGGTGATCTGATCATAAATTTGTAATGGAGCAGATTATAGTGGTTAATCATGCCCAGGTATATAACTTCTTCAATGAAAGGTTTATCTTAACGTTAAGCAAGCTCTATCCATTGTTTCTATGCACCTAGGTTAATAGACCTTTAAAATAAACTGGAACACTCCTCAAGAAAACATATAATCTTATTAACTATATTGCAATCCAACCTCTGCTTTGCTTTCCCCCACCTTCATGTAATATTTATATGTCTTCCTTAATCTTAAATGCATAAAAGAAACTTCACACCCTGGTTGGTTGGCTCAGTGTTAGAGTGTTGGCTTGGCATGTGGATGTCCCAAATTCGATTACTTGTCAGAGCACACAGGAGAAGTGACCGTTTGATTCTCCCCTTTCTCCTTATCCCTTCTCTCTCTGTCTCCCTTTTCATCCCAAAGTCATGGCTTGATTGGTTCCAGCTCATTGGCCCCCATCACTAAGGGTGGTTCAATGAAGCCTCTGCCCCAGGTGCTAAAAATAGTTGGGTTGAGAGTATGGCCCCAGATGGGCAGAGGATCAGCCCCAGATGGGAGTTGCTGGGTGAATCTTGTTTCAGGACATGCAGGAGTCTGTCTCTCTATCTTCCTTTCTCTCACTTGGAAAAATGAGAAAACAAAACAAAACAAAACAAAACTGCAATACTGTTATTCCCTGTGAAGATCTTGCTCCTAGGCATCAGTTTGGCTGAAATAAATCTCTTAGAAAAATTCTCTATAGGTTTTTAAGTTTCTTACTTTGACAAATATAAATCAAGACAGTTAAAAAAAAAACCCACATAAGACATCTTGGAGTAACAAAGCAAAAGAGGTGAAACCAAAAGACAACTGTAAAAGTGTTAGCCCAATTTTATGGGGTGGCTATTATGCTGAAAACATAAGTGTCTCATATAATGACAAAATTAAATGTAGCCTCTAATGTGCTAAGAAGTCAATCAATAAATGGGACAAAAGAAGACCTATTCTTTATAGTCACAAAGTGGCATTTTGCTAAAATAAAACAAATAAAATTAAATTTAAAAACACAGTAATAGAATAAGAAATAAATAAAAACACAGTAATAGAAACAAATAAAAGATGTTCAACACCATTAACCATTACAGGAAAAAAAATTAAAACTATGATAAGATTGTACTGCACACTTATTAGAATTTCTAAAATAAAAATTACTGACAATACCAAGTGGTGGAAAGAGGTTGAGCACATGGATTTCATAGTGTTAGTAAAAATGTTCAGACTCTCTGGAAAACAATTTGGCAATTATTTTCTTTTTTTTTTCCTTTTTTTCTTTTTCTGAAGTGAAAAGCAGGGAGGCAGAGAGACAGATTCCTGCATGTGCCCCACCAAGATCCATCCTGCATGCTCACTAGGGGGCAGTGCTCTTCCCATCTGGGGCATTGCTCTGTTGCAACCAGAACCATTCTAGCACTAGAGACAGAGGCCATGGAATTTTCCTCAGCACCTGGGCCAACTTTGCTCCAATGGAGCCTTGGCTGCAGGAAGGGAAGAAAGAGACAGAGAGATAGAGGAGGGGAGGGGTAGAGAAGCAGATAGGTGTTTCTCCTGTGTGCCCTGACTAGGAATCAAACTTGGGACTTCCACACACCAGGCCAATGCTTTACTGCTAAGTCAACCAACCAGGGCCAGCAGTTATTTTTAAATAAAAATAAACATGATTTACCATGTAATTTCCTCAGCTATCATACACTTGCCTATTTATTATAGAAAAGAATTTATACTCAAATGAAAACATGTACACTATTTGTAATAGCCCAAACTGAAAACATCAAAAAGGTCTTTCTATGTGTGAATGGATAAATACAATGTGGTACATCCCTACAATAGAATACTTTCCAGGAATAGAAAAAATGTAGCACTGATATACATCACAACACAAATAGATCTCAAGGGAATCATGCTAAGTGAAAAAGTAAAAAGCCAACCTTGAAGTCTATAATTGCATAAATTTTTATTTATTTAACATTTTTAAAGTAACAAAATATGGTGATTATAACAGATCAGTGGTGATCAGAGGTTAGGGTGTGTGGTAGAGCATGATTCTAAAAGAGAAAGAAATAAGAGCTTTTCTGTGGTGATGAACATGGTCTATATCTTGATTTTGGTGAAATTTTAAAGAACTATACACCAAAAAGTGTACAGGTAAAATCTGAATAAGGTCTGCAATTAAGTTAATAACATTGCACCCATATAAATTTCTGATTTTAATAATTTACTATGGTCATGTAAGATATTATTAGTAGTAGAAGCAGGATGAATGGTTTCCTGGAACTCTATTAATTTTACAACTTTTGAGGAGTCAAATTATTTCAAAATAAACATTTAAGTAAAATAAAACAACAGATACTTTTTGTTTTACCATTTGCCTAAAACAGAAGGGAATTACTATAAAATTTAGCTTAGTTTTTCCCATTACCTTTGATTTATTATCCAATTTGGCTGTTACTATTTGTACTTATAGTCATAAAAAAATGCTTCCAACACTGATCATAATATATAAAAGTTCTATTTTCCCAGTTACTATAAAACTCAATAGTGTTTCTGGGGAAAAAATGGGATAAAAACAGAATGGTGAGCAAAAGGTACATTTGCCCCATAGCATCTTTAATTTCTTGCACAATTAATATTTTATTTGCAGGTTCTTCTCAGGCTACATTATTTTTAAAACATGGCTAACAGGATGGGATTGATAGACCTATAACAGAAATAAAGTCATTGCAGATGCAAAGATTAAAATTCCATCACCAAAATAAAATATATATATATATTAGGAGAAAAATCTCCATTGGGTCTTTTACATTCCTGCTCATTTTTTAGTAAAGGCACTGGCAGCCTGTTTTGTGCTATCTTTTCAAGGATGTTTGTAGAGCAAACAGCCTGAGAAGACAGAGATAGGGTTTCCCGCAGGGGTAGAGGGCAGATTTTTGCCTGACCAGAATAATAAAACAATGCTTCACACCAAGGCAAAATTGGCCTAGTTGCTGGCTGAGTTCTTATAAAATTGGTGGTTTCCTAAACACCACCAATTTGTTAAGCCCTGACACAGACTCACGGGGTGCATGGCATCCAGCTGGGTCTGCTTCTCCATTGCCTGCTGGGGACTTGGGGGAGCAAGGGGAACTGATGAGAGTATCATATTCATGTGTGTGCTGTGCTGTGATGAATCTAGTTTCTGCTTCTGGTGTAGGAAACTATTAAACTCTACCAAGTTAACTTGCTGGTTTGTGAAGAGGATAAACAAACAAACAAACAAACAAAAAAACGCAGGGGAAGAGAATGGAGGATTAGAGGGAATTATGTAGGCTTCTTTTGAAATATCAGGATTACTTCCTGACCCTGCATCAGCATAATGTATCTCCTTTTACCCAATAACTGTAACCTCAGAGCAACCTAAAAGGTATAGTCTCTGGATGACACCATGTCCAAAATGAGACCAGCAGATTAATATTTAATTTTGGACACAGTAAATAAATATGTTTTTGTCGCTGTTTCATGTGACCCTTCCAGACAAAATTCTGGATGGACTAGGAGAAGACTGGGGTGGGGTATTGGGTGGGGGATTATAGTTACTCCAGATTATGTGGATGTGGAGGGCAAGCAAAGATCTAGTACTTGGAGGAGGGATGACTGTAGATTCTGGGAGTTATGAAGCAGGAAGGAGCATTAATGATCTTTCAGAACTGCCTCTGGAGCCTTTTTCCAGACTGGAAGTAAACATCCTGGTCCTATTCCATGTCTTTTAAATGATGATTGAAACAGAGAGAAACCAATTTGAGCATTTGGCTCTTACCTACTGTCCTGTGAGTAATAAAGTACTTTATTATTGACTTAAAAGTCTTATATCTTCTGCCAAGATCTAGGAAACTCTGGCAGGCAAACTTCTTGGCATGCAAATAAGATCTCAGATTATCAGCAGTTTTGACGAACAAAATATTAAGAGGGCCTATTTTAATTATATTCTGGATTTCCAAATTTGAAAATATAAATTTGAAATATAGGAATGGAACAATAATACTGGGTTCTGGGTGATTTAACCAGTGTTTTTATAAATGGTTTATTACTAATTTACAAAGGCATATGAAAAAATGTATCTAATATCTCACCATGCTTCCTCTTGGCTTCTAATTCATGTAGAATTTATGGTGAATGGTTTAAAATGAGCTTTCATTTTTCATATATTAACAGTACCTCACCTTGAACAAACTAAATCTTGTTCAGTAGGTATACATGAGCCTGGAAAATTAAAATACAAAGGGCAACTCTCAACCAACAGAAGAAAGGAGTTGTCATGGTCCTTCCTCGGGTAGTTCTAACAAGCAAGCCCTATCCTTCTCTGAAAGTTCTAAGGAGAATCAAGCCCTGTTCACACTAGTTACCTTAGTAACAGCCTTGTATTGGCTTTTCATTCTTCCTTTACTCTCCTCCATCTCTCACTCAAGCTTCCTGGACTAACCACCTTCATAGCCTTCCTAAACCCAAATACTTGTCTGAAGTTCTTCTTTTGAAGAGTGACTAATTCAAGACAAAGGTAAGAGCTCATTTCACAACAGATATTTTTAGGTTGCATATTTATAAACTTTTTCTGTTTAAACAAATTCACTTATTTTCATAAAATGAAATAAAAAGTTTATATTACAAGGCATATTTTGAATTGAATTTTACAAAATAAATAAAAAACCCTCAACCTTGTGATCATACTATTTTGCCTTACAAGATTATTCTAATGACTGATGACCATTTGAATATAAGATAAACTGCACATTTACATTGGAATACATTAGTAATTTCCTAGACAGAATCAAGATTACAACCCCTGGTTTTCTACAAATGCAAAATTATTATACTTTGCTGAAGAATTTTATATCTTGGACCCATTTATTATAAATTTGGGAATATTCTGAAAAAGCATTCAAACTTTGATGTCTCTGAGCTGTTTTTGTCAAAAATTTACATTATACCTTATAAGAAACAAAATGAAACCTAGAAGCATTAATCTATATCATATTCAGAAACTACTGGATAATATTCCAGATCTTGAGTTGAATGAGGTTTGATTGACAGTTACAGGATTCACAATATGAGTAAGAGAATCAGTTAATGCTCTCTCTACAAAGAAGCAGAGGGTGGAAATGCAAATTAGTGAAACATCTTACAAGGAAGCTAATGGCCCTATATAATCTAATGAAGAACTGGACCACAAGTTTTGTAAAGTTCTGTTTAAGTTGATTTGTAACTAGTGTTTGATGTGAGAATAAAACTCAATTATTATTAAACTTCATAGTAATAAAATTTGACTAATAGTGCTAAAGAAATCCTCCAATTTGCATCTGTATTTATCAGTGGTCATACTAAATAGACTAAAGTAATGAATAGTAAAAATGAGGTAGCATACACATAATATTCTTTGGATAACAAAGAAATTTTATATAAGTTCCCACATTTAATTTTTATGGCTTCCTAACAAGGATAAATATATCAGACAAAATTGTTCACATTGTAAAAATAATGCATTTGAAAGTCAGATAAGTAATTTTTCATATAGTTTCTTAAAAACAACAAATCAGGATACGAAACTAGAACTTTTTTTTTTTTTTTTTTTTTTTTTTTTACAGGAACAGAGAGAGAGTCAGAGAGAGGGATAGATAGGGGCAGACGGACAGGAACGGAGAGAGGTGAGAAGCATCAATTATTAGTTTTTTGTTGCTGTCGCAACACCTTAGTTGTTCATTGATTGCTTTCTCACATGTGCCTTGACCACGGGCCTTCAGCAGACTGAGCAACCCCTTGCTGGAGCCAGCGACCTTGGGTCCAAGCTGGTGAGCTTTGGCTCTAGCCAAATGGGCCCACGCTCAAGCTGGCAAGCTTGGGGTCTCGAACCTGGGTCTTCCATATCCCAGTCCGATGCTCTATCCACTGCGGCACCACCTGGTCAGGCCCAAACTAGAACTTAACCCAAAGTATTATAACTTAAGTTCCAGCTTTTTCTCTGTATTCATTAAATTATGCTTATTTGGAAATCATATTTCTTTCTGTGATAGTAACAAACAGAATTTGTGAAATCCAGGATTGGGAATCAGCTTTAGATTCCCCATAGCCTCATTAGACAAAAAATAAACTGGCAATTAGAGGATACAGAGTCACTGTAACAGGGGATAAGACAATTGTAAATATAGTAACAGCTGGTGTAGAATTCCTTAGCGATTGCTTTGATATTTTCCTGCTCAATTAAAAAATTAGTTAATTATTTTCTTCTTTCTATTTAACCCACCATTTCAATGGTTCATTTTTTTCAATCATTTTACTCCTCCTTCTAGTTCAGTGATGGACAATCTTTTGAGCTTGGAGTGTCAAAATTTGCCAAAAAACTGAGCATAACTCAGTTGGTGTGTCACTTCGAGAAAAACGGCCTAAACGGAAGTCCCAGAACTAGATGCTCTGTGCCGGAGTTCTGTTGTTTTGGCCTACAGACCTCCAGCGCAGAGTGTCTACACTACAGCAAATGTTTTATCCTCGGCTACTGCACTTGGCCATGCAGGAGCCGAGGATGAAACATCCTTCTCAGCATGCGGCCCCATATTTCTCTGGTATGCGGCAGCATGCAGTCATGTGTCATCGGAAATGGCTACACGTGTCAGTGCTGACACGCGTGTCATAGGTTCGCCATCACGGTTCTAGTTTATTAGGTTTCATCTAAGCTTACCATTCTTTCTAAGAACCTGCATCCCCAAGGACCTCAGATAACCATGATAAACAATAATGTATCATTAATAACTTTTTAAATCCAAATTTTTCATAAAGTCATTGTGCAGTGAGAATGTGGAATAATCAAGACCACCTAGAGAAAAGTAGCCAGAGAGTTCTAATCACCCACCGGTACATTTCAGAAAAAAATCATAGAATTCAGGAGCTGAAAGAAACCGTATATATTATCATCCATGAATTAACCAAGACTCCTAAATCCAGAGCTGGAAAAACAGTTTTTGACTTAAGCCAGGGTTCTTTCTAATATACTATTTGTACCTCCATACCACCAACTCTCTTATTTTTCTTTCTCCTGTTTTTTGGTTGTCCTTTCTCTGTTAACTCTTTAGTGGTGAAATATTAATAGTATTGACTAAAGACTCATATTTATTTTGTATAGGGCCAAAAAGGTCAGCAATCCCTATGGTATAATCATAATTCAAAGCAATTATCAGTTAATCCCTGGCTGGGTTGCTCAGTGGATAAGAGGATCATCCCAGAGCACCGATGCTGAGGTTCCAATCCGCAGTCAGGGCAATGGGAGAAGCAATCAAAGAGTACAGAATTAAATATAACAACTAAGCAAAACAGTAAGTTGATGTTTCTCTCTCTCTCCTTTCCCCTCCCTCTGTTTCTTTCTCCCTTCCTTAATCTTTCTCTCAAATCATTGGAAAAATCTTTAAAAAATGAGTTAATAAGTTTTCATCTATTGGATATATATTTACCACTTACAAGCACATAATATCCAGAATTTACAAATAAATTATTCACTTATTATTTGGTTTATTTAGGAAGTACATATCATCCACTACTATAAAATATTTGTTAATTATTTTAAGTATAATTTAACAACTAAGAAAGTAGGTACAATAGCATACTTTCAGTAACTTATCTCCATTTAAATGAGCTTATAAGGGAAATAAGAAATTAAAAGCCCCATACAATTTGTGATTATATAAATAATTATGATCAAATTCTCACCTACCTAAAAATAATAAAAAACATTTTTTAGGTGGAAGTCTTATTTAACTCAATGTTCATTATAGCAAGGTCCTAATTTCTTTAAAAAAAGGCTGAGCACATAGTAGTTTTTCTATTCATGTTTTCAGTTGAAATTGTGAGTCTTAGCTCTTTCTAATAAAGTGAATCTTTCCTACAGAAAGTAGGTTGACAAAGTTTTCAAAAGGACATATTTCTCCCATCCACATACATACTACCCTAATCCAAGTAACCATTACCTATCCTAAACTATTGAAATAGGTTAATTACTAACCTTTCCATTCCATATCGCCCCCCTCAACACACACTATATTTCATAACAAAACATCTTTTTAAATTATAAATCTGGCCAACTGACTCTTCAATTTAAAATTTGCCAACCTGCCTTAGAAGCCTCTTCATGAAGCATTCTCAGTCTCTCACCACAGTCATTTTGAGCTCTACTGCTTGCTTGTTGTATTTTACCCATTCTTCCTTTTTCCCAGTTTCTTAAATATGTCCCTATCTTTCTCTTCTCAAGGCTACAGACTTGCGCTGTCTTTGCAGTGCTCCTCTTGCTCCTTATCTACATTCTGCTTTTTTTGCACAATTTGCTTGTCTTATTCTTTTTGTAGTGTCTTCGGTGTTATCTCCTACGTGAATCACTTGCTACCTTAACTAACATATTATCTGTCTGTCTTGACAATAGTGCATTTTTTATATTCACGTAGTACTCACCACAATTTGTATTTAGGAATGGCATCTAAGTGTGAACATATTTATTGATTGTGTCAAAGTAAGAATAAATAGCACTCTTTCTTCTACTCATAATTTTTATTAAAACTTACTGCAAGAGCTTTTTTAAAAACTAATTTAAATATGGATTTTTTTCTTTTTAAAAATTTTTATTGAATTTATTGTGGTGACATCAGTTAATAAAATTATACGGCTTTCAGATGTACAATGCTGTAATACATCATCTCTATATTGTATTGTGTGTTCAACCCTCAATGTCAAGTCTCTTTCCACCATCATTTATCCCCCCTTACCCTCTTCTACTTCCCCTACCTTCTTTTCCCTTGGTAATAGCACTCTTTTAATAATTTATTTATATAAAATATACCAGTTAACCTCATATGGCTTTTTAAAATTTTGTTTATTTATTTTTGTGACTGAGACAGAGAGAGGGACAGGTAGCGACAGACAGACAGGAAGGGAGAGAGATGAGAAACCTCAATTCTTCGTTGCAGCACCTTAGTTGTTCATTGATTTCTTTCTCATGTGTGCCTTGACTAGGGGGCTAGGGCAGAACAAATTAACTCTTTCTCAAGCCAGTGACCTTTGGCTCAAGCTGGTGAGTCTTGCTCAAACCAGATAAGCCTGCGCTCAAGCTGGCGACCTCGGGGTTTCAAACCTGGGTCCTCCACGTCCCAGTCAGATGTTCTATTCCCTGTGCCACCACCTGGTCAGGTTCACATGGCTTTTTAACAACTTAAAAATATATTATTTTAGTGTAGCATAGTACTTGCACATCTAAAAATTAATGTAATATCCATATAACATGAACCTTTACATTTCAAAATTACCTATCCTTCTGGGTTTCTCCAGATATAGTTAAAACACATTCCTTTAAAAGATTAGTTGCTACTTTATTTTTACTTTTCACTTAACAAAATATTAAGTTTAAAAATTTTTAAATAACATTAGGCTTATAAAATGTGGTAAAAATAATAGAAAGAACTCTCATAAACCTTTCGGCCAGAATCCCCATTTTATAATTTAGCAATGCTTCCACAGAAAAACAATAAACATAGTTTTAAAAATATATGGAATATATCAAATGCTTCACAGATGTCATCTTTGCTCAGCAATCAGGGCAATAATATTTGTATTGTTCCATGTTAGTGTAGGTACAACTATAGTAAGCACTAAGCATTTATAATTTCACTAAAATCTAGCTTTCATTATATTTTCCAAATATTATGTTTACATAATTAATCCAAAAGAGGCACTAAAGAGCACCCAATTGTTAAACATAATAAATGATTGCAATGATTCTTCCTTTCTTCTTTCCAATAGTATTATTAAAATACTTATCAAACAAACAAGATAGGTATCAGCTCACCAGAGCAGACACTAGCAATATGATCAATATGAACATGTGTTAATTCAGCTCCCTCACTTTTTAAAATCTGTTTTTGTTAGAGGCTTTTCTCATCATTTACTGAATGCTTCATATTAGATAACTAAGATCAACTAAGACATAACTATTAAATAAAAAATAATATATGTAATGGTTTTAAGACAAAACCCAGTTGCTATAAGAAAAGTGATTAGAATTAGGGTGGGTAGTAAGAAGTCTAAAGCACAAATTTAAAGTGAAAAATGACAAAGAATGTTTCAGCATATTTATTTATAGAGTCAAGTGATATAGCATATTATTGTCTGGGTGGGCTCGTCTATGCCTCAACAATTGCCACTAAAAATAAATGTCTGATTCACCATCCTACTTTACTAGAAGTTATCTGATAGCTTGTATCTATCAGAAATGACATACATTTAAACAAGACTGTTCTCCATCTCTAGAAAGTGAAGTAGTGGTTTCTATTATATCTATGTTTAGGGAGAAAATGAGTCAGTTACACAGTTACACAGTGAAGTGCAGTAAACAATGGAACAATCACATTCAATCATTATTTAAATTTAAAACCCTGAACTACAAAATTATAGATAAAATTTTGCAATTCAGAATGTTAAGAGAAAAGGTCATGAGAGAAAATAATTATAATAACAGCAATAATAATGCAATAATAATAATAAATGTTTTGTTAAAAAATAGCAACTTTTATATGCACACTATTCATTAAATTAAATTGCTTCTGTCCAGAAGTTCATAACTAAGCAGCAATTCTACGGCAAGTTTTCTACAAATATTCACTTCATTATTTGGCAACTGGGTGACATTTAGCAAGTGTTTTACTTCTCCTCAATGCAGTTGCTTGACATAAATAATGAGTATAATAAATAATACATATTACATAGGCTTTTGTGAGGAGTAAATGAATAATACAAGTGAATGGATTATAAAGAGCATGGCAGACAAATGCAAAATTATCTAATAGTAATCATAATAGACATGAGTGAGATTCTACAGTATTTCTGTTTAAAATCTGAACAGAGCCTGACCAGGCGGTGGCACAATGGATAAAGCATTAGACTGGGATGCAGAGGACCCAGGTTTAAAACCCCCGAGGTCGCCAGCTTGAGCGCAGGCTTGTCTGGTTTGAGCAAGGCTCCCAAGCTTGAGTCCAAGCTCGCTGGCTTGAGCAAGGTGTCACTTGGTCTGCTGTAGCCCCCTAGTCATGGCACATATGAGAAAGCAGTTAGTGAACAACTAAAGTGCTACAATGAAGAACTGATGCTTCTCATCTCTCTCCTTTCCTGTCTGTTTGTCCTTATCTGTCCCTTTCTCTGTCTCTGTCACTAAATAAATAAATAAATAAAATAAAATAAAAGCTGAACAGAGAACTCTTGCTACTCTGGCTAAACATGTTACTAAGATGATATTCATAATGGATTTTCAGGTACCACTTATACAAACTCTTAATTTTAAAGTATCTCTATACTATTTGTGAATACATACTCCTATTTCTAATAAATGGTATAGTATAGCAATACCTTGCTCATGGTCTGGGATGAGATCTTTTCCAAAATTTTGCCACCTTTTTAAAATCTCCTGTTTTACTTTTTATTTATTTTTATTTTTATTTTAATGAAGAGATATGAGGACCAAGTTAACCCAATGATTCTGAGGTAGTACATATGACAGTGAGGTTCATGTAATTCACATACATTGTTTTTAAATAGGGAGCTGCTCTTTTTGGGGCAATGAAGCCACAAACCCTAGATAATGTCACCTAAAGAATCATATTGCCCACATGGGTATGTCTATACTGTCACTCTCTTTTTACTCTGCTTTCTCTAGTAAGCCCTCTTCACCTGGTTTCACTCATGCTGCTCATGTTGCTGGACAGTCTCACTCTGTGCCTGCGAAGACAGGAGTTAGAGGTCCATGGGCCCTCTCAGTTGCTAAACTGTTTTCCTTTCAAACTCTGACTTGAATGGTGAGAAAAACACAGTCAAAATACTTTTCACTCCACAGAAATAATACTAGTATTTACCTATGCCCTTTTCTCAGCAGATACAAGCTATTTTATGTTTAAATTTAAGAGGAAGTACTCTTCTCAAAGGCTGTCATATTAACTAGAGCTGACTCTGCGTGGGAAAATAGAGCCCAGTCATTACAATCACAGGATGAGATGCTGGAGGACATTTTTTTCTTCTGTCCTTGTAAGTTATCATTCAGGGAAACCACTCAAAGAGTCTGTAATTTTTACCTATGGCTTTAGAAGAATTAATGATACTTTCTAAATGTGTTTAATTTCTTGTTTTTATTTATTTATTTATGCTTTTCTGTGGTGACAGAGACAGAGAGAGTTAGAGAGAGGGACAGATAGGAACAGACAGACAGGAAGAGAGACAGCATAGAAAGGCATTTTCTTTAGAATCTGACTGTAACTAAGTGAGAAGATGGAAGTTTTGGATGTCAGCACTAAATGTAAAAAAAATAAAATGAAGGATACACTTGTTTGGGAAGTATAATTTGTCTCAGCTGGCTTACATATGCTTCTACAATATAAACCCTAAGAATATTATGACAAATATATAATGGACTGTCCTTTTTAATTCTCTTTTCCGATTGATCCACAAGTAGTTATATGACCTCTTACAACATAGATTTGTTCTCTTGCTTTAATAAAAAATGAATAGACTTTATTTTTAGATCATTAGGTTTATGTAAAATTGAGCAGGCAGAGTCCCCATAGACTCCTTTCTTCCACAATCACAATTCCTCCTATTACCATATCTGGCATTAGTGGATTACACTTTTTACAATTAATAAAATAATACTGATACATTATTAGCTAAAGTCCATATTTCTCATGCTTTGCGTGGTACAGTTATATATATGGGCTTTGGAACATGCATAATAACATGTAGTCTCCATTATAGTATGATACAGAACAGTGTCACAACCATAAAAACCTGATTTTCACATATCCCTCCCTTCTTACTTCCCTGCCCCAGATTATGGCAATAATTAATCATTTCACTTTCTCTGTGCTTTATCCTTTTCCAGAGTGTCATCTAGTTTCTTCCTTTAAATTTTAAGCAAAAAATGCTGTGTGTCATATTTGCCCTTATTTATTTGACAGAGAGAGGGGGTGGGGAAGGGATGGGAAAAAGAAGAGAGGCAAAGAGGGAAGCAACAACTCATTATTCCACTTATTTGTTCCATTTAGTTGTGCATTCACCAGGGATCAAACACACAACCTCAGTGCCCTCTGTAGATGCTCTATTTACTGAACCACCTGGCCAGGGCCTGGCCTATATATCATTTCTTTTTCATTTTTATGGAGCTGGTACATATGCTAATTTACAGGTGCCCCACGTTAAGGTTAAAACTTCCCACCTCGCATACTCTCAAGTGCCATTTTCTCATAGATGAATACCCTACATATTTCATCTTAAAGCTCCCTCACTTAAAGCTGACTCATTGTGTGTACAGCATAGTGGGTAAGAATTCAGGCTGTTGGATGACATTGCTAAGTTTGAATCCTAACTGCAACATTTCACTGGCTCTTTGACAATGGGCTAGTTAATTTACCTCTCTAAACCTTATCTATAAAAGAAGATAATAGTACCAAGTACCTCACAGGTTACTGTAAAGATTAAATTGATCAATGTAAAGGAAGTACTTAGAACAATAACTAGCTCAAAGTAAATTTTCAGTAACATTTTTTTTTGTTGTTAATATTAATTTTCTTCTTTCTCTGTTTCTGGCTCTCAAAGAAAATAGTCCCTATTAGAATTTCAAATTTACATTCCAATGTAGCACAAAGCACATGGCAAAGAAGATAGATAATGCAAAACCAGTTCATTGACTCCATTTCTCCATATGCAAGAGTTCATTTAGCCTTTAGGTGCATGAAGATAAAATGACTTGAGGTTCTGGGATACTTGAGATCATATATGAGAACACGCTCAGTAAAATCACCTTCATCATGGAGAAGTTCACAGAGCACAAATGAGCTCACTATAAACCCCGGGTGACATACTGACTATAAATTCAAGCAGACGAAGGGGCAGTTCAGGCGGCTCCATAAAGTATTGTTATAATTTGTCTCAGCTGGCTTACATATGCTTCTACAATATAAACCCTAAGAATATTATGACAAATATATAATGGACTGTCCTTTTTAGTTCAAATCTTTAATAAGACTTCTCCCAGAAAATGCCATAGCTCAGAAACATTTCTAAAAATACTATTAATTATAGGTGTTTAAGGTAGGGCCACCAATCATTTTAAATTTATTTATAATGTAACTGACTAAAATAAATATTCCTATTTCATTTGAGAAAATTGGATTTGGGTTTCAATCATGACAAAACAAGAAGTCTTATGAGCTATTGATAGTCACTATAATTCATCTTAATATAATTAATTTTAGTAAAATATAGTTAACATTTTTTTATTTTTATTTTTTTAACATTATTTTTAAACCATACAATATTAAGTTATCTGATAAATAGAATCTGATATATAAAATAACTCTATAAAAATTAATTAATAAAAAAAGGACTGGCTTTAAAAATATTTCCTTGGCCTTGATCAGTTTGCTCAGTGGCAGAGAGAATGGCCAGCATGTGGATGTTCTGATTTGATTCCCTGTCAGGGCACACGGGAGAAGCAATAATCTGCTTCTCCACCTCTCCTCTCCCTTTCTCTCTCTCTCCCTGTCTCTCTCTCTTCCCCTCCCACAGCCATGGCTCGATTGGTTCTAGTAAGTTGGCCCAAGGCACTGAGGATGGCTCTGTGGCCTTGCCTCTGGTGCCAAAAATAACCTAGTTGCCAAGCAACAGATCAATGCCCCAGATGGGCAGAGCATTATCCTTTAGGGAAGCATATGCAGGAGTCTGTCTCTCTGCCTTCTTTCCTCTCACTTAAATATATATATTACTTAATTTATTTCACATAAATAAATAAATAAATAAATATATTTTTTATTAAGCAACCTCAAATTTGTTTATTACCAATCTGTTTATTTTATTCAGGTACTTGTCTTTGTATAATTGAAACATAGAGATTCAAAGAGTAAGAGGATCTAAGGAAGGCAGGATTTCCAGCTGCTATTCCTACATTTTAACTCGGAATTTCTTAATCTTCAATTATCAAAACCTATGTAAGTTTTTTTTATTGAGTAGTCTCTAAAGATCCTTAAAAAAACCTTTATTTATGAAATAAATTAGAAATTGCTCTTTAAATATAGCATGCTTCAAGATTTTAAAAAATGACTGATAGCAACACAGTTTCAATAACTGCCTTGCTGAGGCCAGCCTCACCCTCACAAGGATCACTGCTGTGGTCTCACTGCCATGTTTATCATCATCAGCATCAGTACTGCCTCCATCACCATCTTTACCTAGTATTCACAGGGTTTTTGGTAAAGAACCTCAAAATATTCATCAGAAATAAGTAGTCAGCCTTCTACAGCAAATATTCCATGATATCGAATCTATACATCTCTTCCATTGCCACTAAAATTTTCTATTTTTCTTTTTCCAGTTTTTATTTTCTTGATTATGTTCATATAGTCATAATTCCCCACAACGTTAACACTACAAAAGCCCAATTAACTTAGGGAATTTGAACCCACAGTTTCAGATACTGAGATTGACTCTAATACAAATCGAAACAGCACATGATATTCTCCAGGGAGAGACATTGATTCAGGTATGAGAGAGCAACTTTTTATATAAGCTCATTCAGGCTGAAGTAATAGATTTAGAGTCCATATTTAAGGACACGTTTCTTTCTTTTCTCTGCTGCATAATAAAAAGTAAGCAATGTTTCTTAGATCCTTCCTGCAGCAGATTATGACCATGGGGAAAGAGAAATTAGGATAGAATACAGGACCCTGGCTGGTTGGCTCAATGAATAGAACATTGATCCAGCATATGGAGATCCTGGGTTTGATTCCCAGTCAGGGCACAGAGAAGTGACCATCTGCTTCTTTCCTCCTCTCTCTCCCTCTTCTCTCTCTTTTCCCTTCCTGCAGACAGTGGCTCAACTGGTTTAAGCATCGGCCACAGGCACTGAGGATAGCTGGGTAGGTCCTAGTGCATCAGCCTCACATGCTAAAAAATAGCTCGGTTGATTTGAGCATTGGCACCAGATGGGGGTTGCTGGGTGGATCCTGGTTGCGGTGCATGTGGAAATCTATCTATCTCCCCTCCTCTCACTTAAAAATAAGGATATGAAAAAGGAGGCAATATGGCTCTCTAATTATGTCATTTTTGGCATCAGTCCAACCAAGTTTGTTTCTTCTCTATGGTCTTCATCTTAAGTGAGAAAATAAATGAATTTATCATTAAGCCAGTTGGAGTTAGAAATTTTTGTTCATGTCAAAAGTATTCTAAAACATACTATTATTACACTATTTCAACTCTCCTCTCTTTCTCTTCTACCTTGCTTATAACCCCTTCTAACAATCTATTTTGTCGTCTACTCTCAGAATATTTTTAAACAATGCATTTACTCATAGCATGCCCAAAACAAAAAAGATAAATAATAACCTAGTGTGTATTAAATAAAATCCAAGACACTCAATATGGAAAATATGACCATCCGTGAGTAGTAGTGAGTTCTTTAGAAGCACAAATGTAAGAGTAATTATCATAGTAATGTCTAAAAGAGCTGAAAATAAAATTTTCGCATGGTGTTTCTAGCTTTTTCAAAAAAACTATGTTTAAGTTGTAGGAATCTGGAACCAGACATTTTAAGAAACTGTCTCAATGTGAAGATGTCTGTTATTTCAGTCATTGGTCAGGGTATAATCTACTTGTTTATTTGATTATACATTTACCAGGCAAACTTTTAACAAATGAGTTGAGTTTGTGAAACAAGAAAAAAAAATAAATTTAATGAGAGTGACTCATTCAAGATAAAATAATCAACCTGAATTCTGAGTGTTCAGAGAAGTGTAAAAAACTTTAAAAAAAGATGAACAGACCTAATTGAAAATACCTTCTTGAAACAATGGCTTTGACATGCTAACTTGTTCTACTTCTAATTTGTTAGTAACCAAAAGGTAAAAAGTAATAAAGTCAGATGGTGGTTACAGTGATAGAGAAAGTCATGCGTTAACCAGAAACTTATGCTTATCCCTTTCCGCAATGTGGAACAGTTGACAACTTCCCAGCTAGAAGTCATATTTCTAGTTGCCTTAGCTCCAGATGTAAAAGTGACTAGGTGGCTCTACTGGAATATAACCAAAATGCTTTTATGTCACTACTGGGTTGAAATTTTAATAAAGTAGATGTGTCTTTCTTCTCTCTGGTCAAAAACCAGAGGATTCTGAGGCTCAAAATGATACAGAAACCACAAGACAAAAGGAGCCTGTATATTTGAAATACCACATGGAGAAAAACTGCCTGATAAGTAGGAACACATGCATTGGAAGCTAGCAAAAATACAAAACAAATTTCTATTGTACCATCCACTGAAATTTATACCAGCAAGTATTAGCAAAACATATTTATAAGTTGGTAGCACAAATACAGAACTACCTTAAGGAAAACCTAAAATCCATTGACTCAATCATTAGGTGTCAGCAGCTAGGTAACTACTGTTCAAAACTGAAAATAATCAGTGTTAAAAATATTAGCTGAAAAATGTCATTGGCAGTATCTTGGTAAATATATTGAAAGAAAAACAAGTACCTACTGAGCCTTTGGATTTAAGGAAAGAAGTTTAAAAGTATAATATTAGAAGTTGTTTAAGTTCCTAAATGCAAAACGATACAATTAAATAAACAAACAAACAAATAAATAAATAAATAAAAGTAGGTTAGAATTGGCTGGTAGATTGCAAAAAATTGGAAGGGAATAGAACAAACCCACAAGTGAGGCCTTCCAGGTTTGGAAAGGCCTATTGTTTTCCTTGAAGAGTAAGGAAAAATACTGAAAATGGCTTTGAACAGCAAAAGCCAGTCAAGACTTTCTGATTAAACAGAGGAATTTAGCCTATACACAAATGGTGTTTCTTCCCACCAAAGCATTGTTTTCAGACCTCAAAATATATGTGCTGGATGAAAGAGAAAACAAATAAAATGAGGTGGAAAGCACTGAATTGGGTTAGATAATAATTTCTAAAATGTAACTTTGAGTGTGGTTATTGTAGCATAAAAGAAACGGGGGTAAAGAAATAAAAATTCTACTAATTTTCAGAAATTTTATGTCCAAAAACACCATGAGCTTAGTTTACGAAATTCTTTGTCTGTTTAAACCTTAAAACCACTTAAAAGGAACAGAAATAGTTTGAAACATATAGATCCTCTACAGAGAGGATATTCCCCAGTTTTGAACTTGGTCATGGTGTTGAGAATAAAAGAGGAGAAGGAACCTTCCAGAGGAAGCATAGGTAAAGGAAGGCAGTGGGCAAAGGAAACACTGCAGGGAAAAGAAGCAGCTCGACCAAACCACCAGGGTGGCAGGTCTTCACTTTGGTTGCCTAGTAGGGTTTTATTATTGCTCTGAACCATGACTACTGTATGCCTCCAGTCTTCTATTTTCCAAATGGCAATTTTTGTTATTCTATCAGTGGTCCATCAATTTATATAGGATGTGGAGGGGACAACTGGCGCAGCTATCTTTTCCTTTGGTTCCTAGTTTGCTACATAATAAGGGACCACAAAAGGACACAATGGAGAGAATTCCACATCACCTGCAAATCCTTTACTTTGACCGAAACGTAGTATATTCTATGTATAGTAAGAAGGGTGCATATGAGTATTTGGCAACTAGAAGAGAAGACTGTGGCAGAAATGTCAAAGTAGTCATTAAAAATATTTCCCCATGTATAAGATGCTACCATGTCTAAAACACACCTTAGTTTTGGGGTCTGAAATTTGAAAGAAAAATGTATTACATAAAGTTATTGAACTCAAGTTTTATTCATCATAAAACTTATACAACTCCTCAAATGGGAAATGCTAGTGAAAAAATCTACAACCACTGTATAAGATGCACCCAGGATTTGGACCCCAAATTTTTCGAAAAAGGGTGGATCTTATCATGGGGAAATATGGTACTTTTTCTTCAACATGTTTTCCTTGCTGTTAGTTTAGAACAGAATATTCTAAGTATCTATGACATTCTAGGGACACAAAATGGAAGGAAACCTGATCTCAGAATAATCACACAGAGAAAGCTGTCCATCAGCCTCAGATACTCTCATTGTATTTATATATGAGTGTAATGTACAAGTTTATTGGTATTACATTGCAGTTTCAGAGTTTAAAAAAAGCAACTGTCATCATTCTAATAAACACAGTTGTTGTAAGGAGAATGTTCTATTTATTGTTTGAATGACATTAATAGTTAATAATTAGTGTGTACTCTGACAAGTTATATTTGGCTAATGCAATCATTTCCGCTAATAAATAAATTGCACGTACACAATTGAAATAACTCTAATAAATTAAATTCATAATATAATTAATATAAAAATAGTACAGATTTTTTTGCAAATTTGAAAAAATAAGTCAGAGATATTACCAATTTTGAGGCTTTTTGGTCATTGTAATATTCCAAACACTTCAGATAGGTCATAGATTGAATTTATGACATAAATCTATTACTCAGGTATACCTTTCTAGGGAAGTGACTAAGTCCTTTAACCAGTCCCAACAATAGGCTCCAAGGAACGCACATGTTGAATGTCTAAGCTCTAAGCCTCTTTCCCTTCCCCCTGTAGAACTGAGTCCAGTGGGGCAAGGTATGTGGAACTTGGGCCAGCTGGCTGTGAGGCTCTACCTTGTCCAATATGTGTGAGCTGCCATGCAGGTACTGACCACAGAAAGCAGAATTCATCATCAGCTGGGTTTTTTACATGGCGAGCTCTCCCCTTGGATATGCTGCTAGTAATGTTAGTTGCATATTGCTCTGATGTTGTCTGTAACTGGTCACTGGATGTGTTGGTTGTGGGACTCTTAGGAGGGAATCTGACATAGATTATGTAAGACACTGCCCATGACTGGCCTTCAGAAACCTTTTTGGAGCTATGAGTGGTCCACAGTTGGTGGTTGCCTCTGCTGGGCTTAGGTGTACATGGAAGGACTAAGCTGCACAGCTAGGCTGGCTTTTAATGGGGCTTAGGGACAAGTCAGCAAAATATCCAAGGTTCCCTAAGATCTGCCTCCTGCTGCCTTTGTTTGCTGGCTGCTTGTTAGGCTCAGCCTCTGAAAAAACTCTGTAGAGTATAGCAGCTGGGGCTAGTCAGGCATCAGAGAAGGTGGTGGCTACAGCTCCCACCCCAACACCCCGAGTGTGGATCTTTCATCAGATCTCAGCAAGATGTAGCTATTATGTGTCTGGTGGTTGTGGCATCTGAAACCCTGAGATTTTCTTTTTCAATAGATTGAACAGTTTCTACTGAAGCACCAGTCATATTCTTGAGAAAGTAGGGTAAATAGCTCCGGCTTCCATGCCAGACAACTGTGTCACTCTCACCTTCTGAGTCATTTCAGCCCCCTGCTTTCTGGCCAAGGCTGCTTACTTCTCAGCAGGGCCCAGTCTCCATAGCATGAAGCAAGACAGATTTCTGAGGGCTGGGCAGTTGCTTTCACCCAGGCTGATGAGCAGGGAGGCTAGTGCTCCATCCAAGAAAAATGGTGACTGCAGTACTGGAGAATGATCCAGCACAAAGGTTTTAGTTGGTGTTTTCCCACTGTATTTCTTCCCGGGGCTGCCAATCTCACACTCTCCTCTAGTGACTAGTCTTCTCAGTACTCCCTCAGCTGGAGCCCAGGGTAAGTGACTGTCAATGAGATTTTCCAGGTTGACTCTTTAAGAGAGTACCTGCATCTCTGAGAACTTCCATCTTTCTGTCAGACAGAAACTTCTCCTCTTTTCACTGCCAAAGGCTATGTGGCACCTCTTCCAGGCTTTGTTGATATAGGCTGGGGGAACCAGCCTAGGTATTAGAACCTATACCTCTCATGTAAACCCTCCCCTGAATCAGAGATGTCCCTCTGGAATCTCAGCCGCTGCTCCTGGAAGTGGGGACAGCCCTTTTGCATCTCTGCCTTTCCTACCAGTCTCAATGTGGCTTCTTATGTGAATATTTGGTTATGAAACTCCTCTTTGCTCTAGTCCTGAGTTGGTTTTTCAGGAAGACTATTCTTTAATTTAGCTATAATTCCAGTTTGCTCCTAGGAGGAGACAAGTGAAATGTCCATCTGTTTATTCCATCACCTATCTATTGGATTGTCCCAGCGCCTTCTCAGCCTTGTACAAAATGTTACAGAAAAGCAAAGAAACAAACTGTGATTTGCCTTGAAAAGAGGTAGAAAAAAATATTCATCAAAATGAGTTTTAACAGTTTTGGCTTAAAGAAAATGGAGCTGCTCTTTTAGAAAAGGGAATGAAGAATTAAAACAAAATATTCCAATTTTAGCTAAGTGAAAAGAGTGCCTGCTATGTCAGAAAAGAAAGATAAATTACAAAAGGCTGCACATGAGAGAAGACTATGATACCATGGTGGTTGTAGTAGATGATGGTGTCTCATACGCCATTTTTCTTTCTTCCTTGATAGCCTGAACTCAATTTCACTCTCACTTTCCTCTGTATTTTAATGTTAAAAATTTAGGTGGGCATACACCATACTTCTGACCAAGAAGACATGAGAAAATGTCTGCCTTGTGAGCTCTTTCATACCCAAGGAGGAAACAAAACTGTTTTTTTAACAACAACACCATGGTTATACACAGGATCTCTGGAACTTCAATATCCACCTTATGATCACAGATGGATTAGATTGAAAAGCATACATTAAAATTAATACCACAGAACAAAGAGGTAGAAGGAACCCATGTTCTTAATGATATTGTTGAGCCACTAAAATAACTACCTAGTAACCCTCCCAAGTCTAGATTTTTAAGTGAAATAAAAATTCATTCATAATTTAAGTTACAAAGAGTTGTTTTCTATTACTATATCTGAGTGGACAAGACAAATAAGACTTAAAATTCAGAGAAGGAATTTCTTTATAGGAAGTGGTTGGAAGGTTGTGAAGACATTGAGTATAATTCTAGAAATAGAATTGCAAATGTAGTAATTTAGAGGTAAACTTAGCAAACATTGAAAAATTATATAGTAAAAAAAAAGAGAACAGCAAAGCAAGCAAATAGTTAAAATATTTTGCATTATTTTTACTTTAGAAATGATATGAGTCAAGAACAAAGTAGAAGTTGAACAAATTTGGGTTAAGTTTCCAGAAAAGGCTGGACTGAACATAAACCGCTCCAAATCATTCTGTTAAATCCTTAGGTTAATATTAATATAATAGAAAATTATTTGTAACTGAAGGAGGCATTAATTAAAGATAATGCTATGAATAAGCCTTCACATGTGAACACATCTAGAAAAGGATTTGGAAAGAGGTTGAATCTAGACAAAATTAATTAGTCATATAAGATAGCTAACATAGACTTGTATTCCTCCTGAGTAAACCTTTGAATCACTAACTTCAGTCAACATAGTGCAGACTATGAAATGCATATTTACACAACCATGATGTCTCACGTATTCACATGGGCAACTCCTGAAATAACTTTAGATTGGAAAGTAGCAGTTGGTTATGCTCCTCAGGCCCTTAGTAAATTGGCCTAATATATAGATGCCTATTGTTTAGGTAAATCTCTATGAACCTAAATGCTATCCAGAATATTAGACTCACCAAGAGAAGGTAGTAGTAGTGTAAAACAGAAAATAACCATAGACATATTTAGATAGGTTATAGGTAACAGTCATAGAAATATTGCTGCAAATAAAAAAAAACACATTGGTATTTTTTTGAATAATTTATACAAATTTATAAGACTTGGTATGTTGTCACTATACTGCATTAAGCATTAAATGAGTGTAAGAAGTGGGCAAATAATTCTCTTGGCACTCTTATTCACATAGGTGAATTTAGACGTCAGCCCACATAAATACAACTCCCATATCTCTCCTTGAACAATCCGGGATGTGTCTTACATTTTGATAGGCTGCAAATTGTGAGTTCTGACTTTTTAAAGAACTATCTTCCATATACACCCACGCACCAAGATTCTTTAAAAGCTGTACTAATAACCCAAAATATACCTTCATCAGTTCATTTTTATTCATCAGCTTTCTTCTAAAAAACAAAAACAAACAAATAAAAAAACACACTTTAAAGTTCAAGATGTCCAAGAGAGAAATTATGGCAGCTCATTACATAATCTCAGAATGATTATTGAAGATATTGGAATGTTTCAATTTTCTCTGTGCTTTCTTCTAATGAAGAGGAATATGCAAGAAGATTCTGTGTGTGATTATGTTTACATAGACTTTAAGAAACATATCTCTCCTTAAACAATGCGGGATGTGTCTTCTTGTAGAAACTTGTCACATGGCTATCTTGAAGCGGTGAAGGAGGCTAGGAGACATCATCTATCTATCTATTTATCTATCTATCATCTATCTATCATCGACATAATTTGGTGCGTGGGTATATATGGAAGGTAGTTCTTTTAAAAGTCAGAACTCACAATTTGCAGCCTATCAAAATGTAAATGTGAATTTCAAAAGATTAGGGACAGTCGTGAATTGCAGATAAGCATGAGACCTTCCATCATTGAGACTTCAATGAAGAGAACAGAGAAAAACACAATCATGTCTTTCTTTACATGTTTATTCATGTTCAAACTCATAGTAATTTCAGAACAATCTATATCTTTAAATCAATAGGTGGTGGTTAATCATGGCAGTGCAATCTGTAGTTTTAATTTGCCCACAATGTCATCTGAGAGGTTTAATAGCCAACAAATTTCAACAATTCCATGTATGTCCCATTGAAAGTAAATAGTGAGTGCAAGCTCTAACTTGTAACATGGGTTGGTTCTAAGAGCCAGCCAATAGAGTGAGAAAACTGATATTTATCCCAAGGACCTCCTTGTTACAAAAGTTCTTTCATGGGCAAAGGCAAAACTGGTTGGTTCTCTAGTTTCCCACATTCACACAGCATTTCGAATTAGAATTTTATTACTCAGTTCTGCTCCCTGGTGGCTGTTACTTTAATTCCTCAGCCATGATTACTCTCACCAACACTAAGGATCCATATGGTTAATGGGAAAGGCTTTACTAACTATCAAATACTGTAAATTCAACTTCTGAGACTTGAACTTCACTCCTCTGCCTCGTGGCAGATGGCCTGCTCTTGTAGAAAATGAAGAAAACATAATTTTCCTTCAATACTGACATGGGGCAATGGATTCATAAATAAATCTTACAGATCACTCTACCATTCACTCAATACAAGTCAAAAGTTCATTTCCATAGAAAGAGGGTATGCATTGCACTTGGAAAATATTCAATTTCTGCTATTTTACATGACATGGGAGATTTCCTCCTTCAGGTTAGCCATCTCATATAACTCTCTTCCCCTCCCATGGCTGTGGGAGGGGAAGAGAGAAAGAGAAAGTGATAAGGGGGAAGGAGGAGTGGTAGAGAAGCAGTTGGCCACTTCTCCTGTGTGTCCTGACCAGGAATCAAATCCAGGATATTCACATTCCTGGTTGACACTATACTGATGAACCAATCGGCCAGGGTGAATTTTTAATACATTCTAATGTTTCCCAACTAAAGCTATAAACAAAAAAGCCAATGATGAATCACCCCATACAATTAGGAAAAGGTAGGAGAAAAAGTAGGTGGTACATTTTGCTCTAGTGGGTTATGCAGCATTTTCCTACCCTGAACTATTCAGATTACTCTCAAGTAGGCCTCAAATTAAAAAGTAAAGAAAAAGTAAGAACCCTAGTGTTTCTTTCTTAGATAGCACCTCATTAATCCTATCCAAATTTCTGATATTAAAAGAAAAGTAGAATATATGTGAAAATGTTCTGTTACAAGCAGGCTTATATTTATGAAAGTAGAGCTTGCCTTCCCTGATTTCTATGATTCCTTATTGAAAAACTAAGGGAGAGAGAGAGAGAGCTGAAATAAAACATTTCAAATAACTTACTAAAATAAATGATACATAACAAAATTACATTTAAACAGTTACTAGGCCCAATGGAATCCAGCACAGAACAAATGCAAACAATGTGGGGGTTTTCTATTTCTAGTTCCTTTGACAAAAATGACAAAGTACAGTTCTTTCATGTAATGACAGGGATAAATAGGAAGTTTGAGAACATAAAAGTATGTTGCTGCTCAGAAAGGAAGGTGGCGTGTGTGTGTGTGTGTGTGTGTGTGTGTGTGTGTGTGTATCTATATGTATCTATATCTAGATAGATAGATAGAGAGATGATAGATAGATAGATAGATAGATGATAGATAGATAGATGATAGATAGATAGATAGATAGATAGATAGATAGATAGATAGATAGATAGATAGATAGATAGATGATAGATGATAGATAGATAGATATCTCAGATTGGCAGTGTTTTTTTTAAAAAGGGTCTCTGGATATTTGAATGTGGAAGGGAAAGAGTGGTAGAATTAGTGGAAAAATACAATAGCTTCACCCTTTAACATTTTTGACAGACAATTCTGTTTACCATCTAATTTGAAATTCAGTTAGCGCATATAAGGGAAAACACACAAGCAAATATATTTCTAAACAGAATGCCACAAGAATGTTCTTAGCACATTTTTAAACTTCCAATTTTTTCTTACTACCTTTATCCAACAACCCAAACAAATCAGTTTAAATACAACTTCTTTTACTAATGTCTTTTGAAGCATCACTCTAGTCAGATTGAGTCAAGAAACCATCTGCTGCAAATAGAAATAGAGCTACATTCAAGAATTATATTACACAGCCTTCCTAGCAAAGTTCTTACATTCAAGCTGTTCTTGTCAAAATCAGAACCATTGTGATGATGTATCTTAATATTAAATCAGGCTTTAAGTAAAGAGTGACAAAAGTCCACATATGGATGACAGCTGTTTCTTCAGTAAATATTTTCCCATTTATTGATTGGAGGCTTATGGCAGTTCAGAATATGTTCCTTCATACATTTCAGCCTGAACTGCCTGGTAATGATTTAAATAACAACATGGATAAAATTTCAGTTTCCACATCTTGCTACAACTTACATCTGAAAACACAACAAATCCTCCAATTAAAGTTGCAGAGAATGCCATTAATTTGACAGTATCTTTGATGAATACTGACTAATGACAGAACTAAATTAATAGGACTCTATATTTTTGCCCCTTCCTCTCTAACAATAGCATTTGTAAAATGAAAGTGAGATCCATGTATTGATTTTCTAATTATATGAACAAAGTTGATGAGAATTTAAACATTTATGACTAATTCTGATAAATTGTTAAATATTAGAAAAGATTGATGGACTTTAGCTAAAAGAAGTTCAGATAAAATCTCTTTTTAACCAATAAAGTGACTTGTAATATTGGAAAGTCAAAAAAATAAAAATAAAAAGATGGCTTCTGATAACAAATTCAGTGACTCCTTAATAATATAGTGTTTATAAATCAGTAGTTAGAGAAAAAAAATATTGTCAAGTAATATCTTTTATTTTTAATGAAAATTATTTCAGATAAGACACTAAAAATAAGAATGGCTTACCCTGCTATTGGGTCAACTGCTATTGCCTTAGGATTATGAAGCTCCAGATCAATCAGGGTGACACATACAGACCCATTGTAATTGCAAACAAAGATCCGGTCACTGACATGGTCCACAAAGTAGAGATTTCTGGTGAGCCAGTCAATTGCCATGTGTTGCACATCTGAAAGACACACACACATAAAATTACTGATTTCACAGGTGCAAATTTCATAGCATAAGTTAAAGAGCACACAGCTCCACCCAAACCACTACAAAAGACATTTTAGAAGCATATGTAGTTTTATGATAAAAAACTGAAAAACAATTTCTTACTATGCCAAAATAAGTGATGTAAGTATTCTGCAAAAACTGACTGTTTCTTGATAACAGTCTTCTTGCTACCAATGGGCTGAGAATGACCTAGACACAAATGGATGAAGAGTTTATAAATCCTAATATATAGGTATTTACAATAAAATCTTTCTACTAGTTTTTGCTTTTGTCCAAAATAGTTCATTCAACCCTGTTGTCATAACTGGTTTAATGGTACAGCTAAACTCCTTAGTAGTAATAGGAGTAAAAAGAAATTGTGATCTTAAATTAAATCCTCATTTCCATATCCTCTTCTGTTACAAAAAAAAAAAAAAAAAAGTGGAAAATGCAGAAAAAAGATTTATAAGATCCTTTGTTTACAATATGTATCCAAAACTTGAAAATAAAGCAAAAGGATGAATAAAATGTTCTTTCAATGACTTATGTAGGCATTGCAAAACAGGCCTGCTCAAAGATTAATTTTCTAGAAGAGAGATGTTCAGCAGTACTTTCCATGATGATAAAAATATTCTATATCTGTGCTATTCTGTAACATTGTCACTAGTTAAATGTGTCTATTGAGCACTTAAAATGTGGCTGGTATACTGAAACTGAATCTTTATTGCATTTAATTTTAATAAATTCAAGTTGAAATTTTAAGAAATGTAGGTAACCAGTGGCTGCTGTAGATAGTGCAGCTCTGAAAGAACGTTTGTGTTTGACTTGAATATTTCCTATTTAATCAGACTATGAGATTTCATGCTAATTATATAGTTACCTAGTAGAAAAGATAATCCTAAAGGTTTTGGTTTTATTACCCAAGCCATTAACCACTTTATTAACTTAACCTACAAATCTTATTTAAACATTCTTTTTCTGTCAAATACCAATAAGTATCTAATTCCACTAACACAGTTAGAATAGCAATATTGGGATGGTTTCCTCAATAATACTATAAATAAATACATTACTAATTTTTATCCATTCCAAATTTTATGACAGTCATGTTTTTATGTATGAAAATTATACGTTAAAACCTCCTTGTTTGAACTCACTATGAATATATAATTTATTGACTAAGAGCTTCTTTACGCAATCTGAACCTAAACATTCTTTCAACTCTATGCTTCGAAAGAATTCCTTAATAACACGCTGCTTCAGTGAATGATATTCTCTCAACAGAAAGAAAGACTAATGTAGATGCATGTGTCATCATTATCATTTACAATAGCATATTGTCAAACCAGATAGAGAGAGAAGCAACTTTGTGAGAATGTCTGTCATGCCTTACAAGGACAATCAGAAAGTACATACTGCATTCTCTGGATATACATTTTCAAGCTATCGATCACAGTTTCATTCCTAAATTACACAGTCCTTAGGGAAGCATAGCATTCAAATGTTCCACACACCACATGACATTTTTTTCTCTATTAGTTCAGCAACCATAATTCTTATAAATCTAAACTATTTTGCTGTCTCCAGAAATCTATAAATGTCTGCTTTTTTTTTGTATCCTTTTTTACTATTATATCAGCTAAAGTACTGATCCCACTGTTTCAAATGTCATTTTAAATACCTTGGACTCAAACAATGTGGCAGAGAACATTCAGTGACCCATCCTTCATGCTAAGCATGCAGTTGGTTAAGTCTATGCAATTGTAATTTCAGACAAAGGATCTGTTTGACAGCATTCATACCTTTTATTCAGTATCATTGCAGAAAGATTCTCTGCTACTGAAACAATGGGTAATGTTAACAACAATCCAAGGTTGAATGAGCAAGGTCTCACTAAATAACCTGATAACTAGCCAAATACTTAGTAATAATGAGGATTGATTTTGTTTCTTTTTCTTATATTTAAAGTTTCTGTCTAATTTTAATGAAATTTTTATTAAGATTGGAGAATTAAAGCAATAAGACAAAAGAGTTCAAGTATGTAAGTTGAGAAATTGATACGTACATACATATATAAATTTGGCTAAAATGATTTAAAAGTTTTAGGAGATAGTGACTTTTTCTAGACAACAGATTTAGTATTTCACTTTTATGTTCTGATATGTAACAAAGTTCACTGCAAATTGCTGAAGATAACTATAATCATTTTATAATATTACATTAAAAAATCTCTAAATTTTTAGTAGTGAGACTTTCACTGGTATTCTTTCACTGTTACTAAAACAGTTTTAAGTATGTTGTTATTGTGTTTTCCAGTTAGCTTTTATTCATTTTTTAACCAAAAGTCACTCAGATTTCACCTGTACTGTTCTCTTGAAGTGGTCCTTATTAAGGTCCCTCAGAATTTCTTAGTTACCAAAAGAAAAGGCTACTTTCCTGTTCATGTCTACAAAATAATCTAAATATTAGTGTTGGTAAAATTTTAAATATTAAAAATATTGAAAGTATTTTGAAATTGATAAAGTATTATATAAATATAAGTAACTATTAACAATTTTTAAAAATCAGTATTTCTTAGGTCTAACAATTTAAAGTTGTACCCAGTGGAAATTAATTTAAAAATTTATGGGAAAAGTAAAAACAACAACAAAAGAAGACAAATACTTCTGATAATCTATAATTGATAATTTATAATTGAATAGTTAAATAAAATGTTACATCAAATTTTTCATCACATCAAAATTAATGACCAGAGTTAGTGAATATGAAACTTAAACATTTTTAATTCACTAAAATGTATCTGTGCTTAGTGCTATGGACTCAGTTGTTTTCCCCAAGATTCATATGTTAAAGTTTTAACCACCCGTACCTTAGAATGTGAGTGCATTTGAAAATAAAGTCTTTAAAGATATGATTAAATTAGAATGAACCTGTTAGGGGAGGCCCTAACCCAATATGACTGGTCCTATGGCACCCTGATCTTAGGCTTCCAGTCCTCAGAACTGTGAGAAAATTGATTTCTGTTGTTTGAGCACTAATTCTGTGGTATTTTGTTAAGTCAGGTCTAGTAAAATAATATACCTACTCAAATATTATTTAATAAAGTGGGCCATGACATAAATTATTAAGAAAAAAATCAAAATCTTGATAAGAAAATATATAAAAGAAATGTCACATATCCCTTTAATATCATACTGGACCATTGCCTAACAGGCCCCTTCTAGGATGAGTTATTTCTCCTGGGAATATACTTTTGTTTAATTTACAACTTAATATAAATGATTAGGTCTTTGTCTCTATGAGTTTAGATAATAATTTGTATATTGATAAATTGTAAATAATTGTTTTTCCAATAGAGGTGACAATAATATTCATGAGATAGTAAAAATAACTTCAGTTTATTACACAGTATAATAGTAACTAGTTTTTATCTAATGTTACAATCTTAAATCAGCATAATTTTCAGATTGTAAATATTTCAGTCTCTTCTGTACTCCATTGAATCAAATTTAACATTCCACTGGTTCTATCTTGATGAGCTAAAGGACTCATTAACATGTTCACTACATATTTTCATAAGTCATGGTTTTAACCTTTTGAAAATTACACATCAACAAATTTTAGTACTCAATTTCTTCATTAATTACTTGCTATGTTCTCCAACCAGCCCAAGATAGCAAATTTAGACAAATATAAAATTAGAAAAATAACATAAACAAGTAAAACTTGTGAGAAGGGCATATGTCCCACCTCACAGTGACATGAAAGTATTCAGGGACCTACAAAGGCAGGGTCCAACTCAGCTGATTCTTTTGAAACCAAAATACGTCTTTGTTTCAAGGACCACTGCAGTACTATTTTTTAGATTTCATTTGAAGGCTTCCATTGTTTAAATATGGAGCACTATTTCCTTTTATTTATTACAAAGCATTTTGTGTATCAGACAAAACCTGTCCTCAGCCAAACTGGATCAACAGCCACTCATGCCATGATACCAAAGCAAAGCAAACACTGTATATAGTTTAGTTCCGACTAACCCTCTACTTAAAAGTGTGTTCTTGAGAAAGTTACCAGTAACTATAAAAAGCATGGTTCATATAATAAATAAACATTATATTCAGTTTACAAAGCGGTCAGAGGATTAAATCAAACAAACTTTAAGAATCCAGTATAGCTGAAATTCTACAAATATTTGTTGCCTCCCAGGGACAACTAAAGGACTACCCATTACTTTATGGCCCAATGACTGCTTATAATATTTATGTTTTAGATAATAGCACAATGCTAGATAAACAATAAAAAGTTAATTTATAATAAGACAGACATATTCAGTAGTTGTGATAACTTATACATATGACACCAATTTTTTGGTACTCCTCCTTTCCAGAGGTGGAGCTTAATTAAACTCACCTTGAATGTGGGCTGTTCTCTGTTGGCTTTCCATAAGTTCAAGGTCACTTTTAGACACCTATCATAACCAGATTGCTTATATCATTAACCATTTTGATTTCTTTAAATTACCTGTAGTGTAGCTTACTGGTTAAACACTGAAGATATACCATAAACACTCATAAATGAATGCTGGAAATTTAAGAATGACTTGTCTTAAAATTTTCTGCTCTAATATTAGTAGTTCTGTGTAGAAACAACTGCAGTTGGGCATATCAAGGTCCCTTATATGATCCCCTTTGCAAGAATGAAAAGTCAGATAGTATTAATTTTATAAAGAAAATAAAATGGGATATCTACTTACAGAGTGACTGATCAGAAGGGCTATCCTGAGAAGGATGGTATTTGAATTGAGCACAGAATAACAAGATGATATCCCTGTGATAAGCAGGAGTGAGCTTGGTATATTCTATATATGAGTAAGGGTGGGAGAAGCCATATCATAGCTAAAATGTGGATGAATGAGAAGAGATGAGGTAACAGAGATTGGCAGGTATATGTAAACTGTAGTAAACTGACAGATTTAATAGTAATTATGCTGTAAAACAAGGTGATTACTTTGTCTTAAATGTGATTTTTATTTTTGTCATATAGTAAATGTACATGATTTAAAAAATCAAATAGCCCATCTAGGCTTACAGTGAAAAGAAAAGGATGCACTTCACCTCTCACTATTCTCTTCCAATTGTTTTAGCTATATCAATTGTATTTACTTCCATAATTCCATAAACATGTTTGTACTACAGTTTTAAAGTTCTTAAGATTTATATATAGTCTATTAACTTACTAATGTACAAGGTTCGGATTTAATCTTTATTCCCCTGTACATACGCATACATACATTCACACTATCTCTCCCCACATCTTGTAACAACTTATTTCTTAGTTAAATTAACACTCAATGTTTATGTAATTATGACTATATAATTTTTGTTGATAAAGATTTTTATTATGATTATACTTCTCTCCTTGAACATTTTTTAAAGATTCTTTTTTCCCTCTTTGCTATATAATTAATTGCAGCATAATTCTATAAAAGAACTCTAAAACCCCACCTTAGATGGGGAAAAAAATAATTTCTTCCTCCTCTTCTTCTTCTTGTTATGATTTCATTTTGATATCCTCTTATATCTTGCCATGCTCTTGTTCCAATCTGTACTTGACTTGCTCCATAGCCTTGGTCTTTGGGCTTCCTTTTATCAATTAACATACTTATTGTTTAACTGCTTCAGAAATGAAATATCCCTTTTTCTGCTACAGGTTAAGTTTTTCCTTGTTGTAGGGGCCAGAATAGGAAATGAAGTAGCCTAGATGTTCTAAAGCCATGTTCTAAGATAATCTGCTTATTTCTAGCCCTATTCTATAACACCATATTCAGAGGTGTCCAGAGTATCTATTTTTTAGCCTTTCTGGGGTTCTTTATCTTGGTACCCTATTTGCTCTCAGCAACCAAATAAATATTAAAATTAATTCATTTATCATTTAATCATCCACTCTTTATTGTCCAAAATTATATCACATGCTTTGTTTCTTCTATTTCTTTTGGTCTTAAATAATTAAAGACATTTCTTTACTAGATGAACAGTAGACTAAAAAACAAAACAGATAAATACTTTTGATCAATCTTCAGGGTTTCATAGAAAGTCCCTGAGGCCAGTTCAAAGCAGGGAAGTTACACAACTGTTGACGATTTTAAAAAGATCATTCTGACTGCTCTGTGAACAAAAGCAGATGAGTGGAATGCAGGTGATCAGTTAGGAAAATCCTGCAACTACAGGAGAGGTATAATGGTGTCAGAGTATCAGAACAAAGGAGAGGTTATATGACATATAGGCACCATATTTCTTTTGTCAACATTAAATATATAATCATATTCAAAGAAATGCATCTAAGTTATTTTTTAGCTTAGATGATAGTGCCAAGAATGATAGAAATATTGAAATCATATAAAATCAAAAACATTCCAAATATAGATTGTTTTCATTCACACATCTATTCTTATATAATATGAATATTTTAAACTAACATTTTTATTTCCACTCAAATATTGTCTCTCAGGCTGTGAGGTTGCCTTCACTGAAGAGAGTTATTGTGCATCAAACATAAATACAAAAAACAGCAGACAAAAATAAAACTTAAAAAATGTTAATATTAAAAAAACAAACAACTGTTCTGTCTTCCTAAATTTATGTCTCTTACTTTAAGGGAAAAAATGAACATTTAGGTTTTGTTCCACACTTTTTTGTTAGAACATTTGAGAATGCTCACTGAATTATAAAATACTGTGATTTCATTTATTTTTATATGTTACCATAATCTTTAACAAGAAGCACGTGCTCACTTTATCCTTAGATAAACTAAATATCCCTAAATAAACTGAACTGAGCAAACAAAGGCTCTTTCTGCTTGGTATAATAATTAAAATGTTATTATAATAGTTTAGATTGCATGTACAGTCAGCAGGCACAGCCTTAAGCAGGATCAACATCTGTGGTACATTACAGAGCCCTCTCCTTTTTCCTATAAGTAGTGAAGTTTTGTCCTTCCCTAGGTACCAATCCTGTTTCTTAAACACATAAATATATAAAATGTGGTCAAAATGAGTATCAAGGTAAATTCTGTATGCAAGTAGTCACAAAGTTTTACTTACAACCTGTGTATGTCTTTCTGAAAAAAGACAAAGAAGGAGCCTCTGACATGAGATAAATATTCATAAGGATAATGGATGTTCCTGTATTTCTCGGTAGAAGGAAGGGACATCAAATGACTGACCTGTTGAACCTTCTTCTACTTCATAGTTACACTATTTCTTAATTCCTCTCTAACCCAGGCTATAAGCTCATTTTATTTCCTGTAGTGAGTGCATTTAGAAAAGATGTAAGGGTTATTCTACAGCAAATAGTTAATATGAAGGTATCTTTTTTCTACAATGAAAAACTTTACATTCTCATTAGACCTGTAACTCTAATGGATTCAGCCTTCATTTCTTTTTATTTCTCCCTAATTTATCCCAAATTAAATTTATCAGAAAATCTTAAGATCTTCACCTAAAACTATAAACTTCTTTCTATTACTCTCCTTGGCCAGGACACTACTTTCTCTGCCCTAATGGCTGCAATAGCTTTGTTTTCCTTCTAAACCCACTTTTATAGTCTTCATAGAGCACCTGGAGTGGTTATTGTAAAACAGATTATATCATGACACCAAAGAACAGTAGGTACTCTTTATAACCTGAGATCTATGTTATAGTTGATTACTAGTGAAGAAAAATCTTAATAAACTGACAGACAATGGAGATTTACTTTTCTGCATTAATGCTTTCAATGTACAGTACATCATCAGTATTTTTACAAGTATCTAAGTTTGCTAAACTTTTAAGTCAATTTTAAATCAAAACATTATGAAGTATGGCTCTTTCCAACATTTTGTGACGTATGCCAAACAGAAAATAAAGTCCAACTTCTATTTGTGTTAGTGTTTCTTCCAAACAATTTTTAATAAACAGTAGATTTTACTCTAAAATCCTGAGTCTGTATTTTTATTTTCCAACATACCACTCCTCTTCTTAAAATCTCCACTGAATTCTCACAACACTTAGCATAAAATTCAAAGTCTTTAACATGGTGTAGGGCCAGTAGTCATGGCCATCATGGCCAGGCACATGCAGGTTCCCATTGGATTTGGGCAGATGATAAAAATACAGTGTAGCCAAAATATGGTGGGCCATTCCTTTATTCAAGTCTCACACCGGCCGAGGAGCAACACAAACAGGGAAAACACTTTCCTTTCACTCAGGGCTTCCAAAGCCACTGATACAATACTCAGTTCCACAACCAGGACAATTTTCTCTAGTTCCTCCTACAATCAAAGGCCTCAACAGTCTCAGCGAAGCTCGCAAAATCTTCTCACCTCTGTTCCCCATCTGCATACCTTCTTTCTTCATTTTCTCTGCAAACATGGCTTCCTTCTCTGTCTCCTCTCCTATTCAAAAACTTTCTGAATAGAAAACCTCTCCTCCAGCAACCATTAACAAGAAAATGAATGGCCCTTCCCAGGCAGGAAGGTCATTTGCAATTTCACCGATCACATACCTGGTGCTGCCCAGCACCATTTTTTAACACTAAAAGTGAGCAAAAAATACAAATTTTACAAACTCATTTGCCCAACACATGGCTTACATGTCATCCAAATCTCTTTTAACATCCTATCTTTCCCAATGATTCTACTCCAGTCACACTCACGTCCTTACTTTCAATCAACCTGTAAAGAAAGCTCACAATTTAAGAAATACAATGTGTCCGTAAAATCATGGTGCACTTTTGACCGGTCAAAAGTCAAAAGTATACCATGACTTTACGGACACACTATATGTACTTGATCTTCAAAACAAAAGAGTATGTAAATATGCATAGCTTGTACTCTCACTTCCTTTGGGAATTCATTAAAATGTTGGTTTCTCAGAAAGTTATCTTTTAACCAGTCAATATTAAAAAGAACCCTGCTCCCCACTCCACACACACAAATGGACTCATCTCCAACAGTAAACACCAATGTCCTAATTTTATTTTCTTTGTATTATTCATAATCGATTGAAATTTACTACTTATTTACTATTTTCCCACATCAGAATATAAACTGTATATGAGCAGGTATTTTACTCATAGTAAGTGCCAAGCACATATTTTCAAATCAGTCCTGGTATCCTATTTACAGAATCTTCTTACTAAAATATCTGCTCTCACCTCTAAATCAGTCGGTGAAAGATTCATCTGAAGTTATACCTCCTTTGCTCTTTGATCAAATCAGCTACAATAATTCCCTTGATTTTATGTGCAAGTTTAAATTTGGTAAGTTCCTATTCTTTACCCAGGAAAAATGTATAGAAGAAGGATCTGTATTCTTTAATGTGGATATGAAATTTTATAAAAGCACAATTAGGCAGAGAGCAATTGCAGAAATGAGTACCCAGGTTAACAATAGTGTTAGTTACTATAGTGCCATACAAGAGTGTGGGAGAATAATAACAATGGTGAGCCTGAATGAATAAGGAGGAGTAATAACGCAAAGGTTAAAAAAATGCACTGATTCATTGTACTTAGGATAAAATACCACCACATCCATTTTTACATTAAAACTACCACATCTTGACTTTTTTAAATTTTCTTTTTATTTTTTCTTTTCCAAGTGAGAGGAGAGGAGATAAAGAGACAGATTCTGCAGGTACCCTGACCAGGGTTCACCTGGTCACACCCATCTAGAGCTGATGCTTTGCTCATCTGGGGCCATGCTCACTCACAACTGAGCTATTTTTAGCACCTGAGGCAGAGGCTCTATAAAGCCATCCTCAGCACCTGGGGCCAATGTGCTTGAACCTATTGAGCCATGACTCTGAATTGAGTTGGGTTTCTCTGTTGAAATTTTATTTATTGAATAAAATAATAAGAGAGGGAAAGAAAGAGAGGAGAAGGGGGAGTGGTGGAGAAGCAGATGGTTGCTTCTCCTGTGTGCTGTGACCAAGAATTGAACTCGGGACATCTGCATGCTGGCCCAATGCTCTACTACTGAGCCAAATGGCCAGAACCAGACAACTTGACTTGTAATAGTGTTACTGCTCACAATTTTCTAGAGCCTTTCTTTCTTGTCTAGTGCTACAAAGTATCATTTTATGACTCAGAGTCATGTAACATGATGTTCCTTATCCTGCTCCTAAGTAAAATTCACTGTCACCTTGATCATGGTTTGTCTCTGAGACTACTTGTTACTTTGTTCTGGTTGCACATATTATATCTCTAGGTTACCTTTTGACTCAAGTCCTTAAAAACACAAACTTTGATTAATTGATTATTATTATTACATATCTATAACATGTATCATATAATTATACATAATCTATATATAATAATTACTATGTTATTACTACTGCTTGTTTATTATTCATAACTAGCTGTACCTGGCCACGCATTGCTATGGCTAAGTCTGGTTAAATGGAAAAGAAAAAAAAGAGAAAGCACATGTTTCTAATATGTTTAATTTTGGAAACATTGAAATGGAGTCATAAAATATTTAGTATAGCGTGTTGCTTTTACATCCAACAGATGGCGCTGTTTTTCATAAAAAGCTTGGTTTTACCTGTCACAGGTGTGACATCTATATAATAGTAGGTATATAAAAACACATGCATATTCAAATGCAACGTTGTAACAAAATTTCAAAGCAATCAGTGAAAAATTTCCAGAGATATAAGATTTTGACAAACGAACATTTACATTTTTATTTATATAGATTGTTATAGCTCTTAACTTGTCCAAGACATACACTCAGGATCTGAATCACAACAAATAGAAAATCATGTGTTTCTTCTAGGTATTAATTTCAATGTACAATAAGTAAAAAAGTGATTATACTGATGTATTTTTTAGTGGACTAATCCTATAAACAAAGTGATGGTTGGTTAGATCAATGTTATCAGTTACACTGGATTCGGTAAATAAAATTTCAACTGAAAAACCCAATAACCAAATATATGTGAAATATTTCCAGAGCTATGTTCATTATTAACAAACATTTTAGATATTAACCTTATTTTAATGAAATGGCATGAGTTCTTTGGATGTATACACATATAAAAATCAGTAAATGTATTTAAATTGCTTTTCCTTTCAAGTTCAACTCTCAAAACAAATCATCAATGATTAGTTTAATTTGTTTGCCATGAGTAGGGGTATTTCTAGAAGTTACACCGAAGCATCCTGAAAGGTACCAGGAAAATCTCTAAATTAAGAATGACAAAGGAGAAATCCAAATGCAGTCAAACCCGTTAGTCACAAGTTTACAGTTCTCCATCTCAGGTGTTTCATGCTAAAGTTAGCCTAAGACCTGGACAACTGGAGACAAAGTACTATTTCTGAGGATTTGCACCATGGCACTTCAGGTTGATATATTAGGAAATAAATTATTTCTACTTTTAGAATACAGAAATAAATAATGTCTTCAGTTAGTTTAGGCTGCTACAACAAAATACTATAGGATAGGTATTTTAAATAGTAAACATTTATTTCTCACAGTTCCGGAAACTGGAAAGTACAAGATCAAGGTGCTGGAAGATTCCCAGTCTAGTGAGGGCTCTCTTTCTGATTCAAATAAATACTTCTTTTCTATATTCAAACATGGATCAGAAAGAGTGAGAACTCTGGCCAACTTCTTTTTATAAGGGTACAAATCCGATCATGGGGATTCTGCTTCCCTGACCTTACTTAAACCTAATTATACTCAAAAAACTCTCCCTCCAAATACCATCACATTAGGGGGTAGAACTTCAATATAAAAATTTTGGGAGGATACATTCTGCTCCTCACATTCAGAACTATAAAAAATTCAAATCATATTTAAATCCACATACAATTAGTAAAATAAGTGCTAAAAGTAAATCCTAAAATATTTATAAGAATTTAAGAGCTGTGCCTGGCCAGTGTTGGGCAGTTGACTGGGGACACTAAGGTGCCAGGTTTGAATACAAAGGTCACCAGTTTGAGCATAGGTTCATCTGTCCTGAGTGTGGACTTGTCTGGCTTGAGCACAGGCTCATCAGCTGGGGTGTGGGCTCAACAGCTTGATCGTAAGGTTGCTGGCTTGAGTGTGAGATCATCTACATGATCCCATGGTCCCTGGCTTGAGTCCAAGGTCCCTGGCTCAGCTTAGATCCCTCTGGTCAAGGCATGTATGCATAGCATGACAACTAATGTGCCACAAATACAACTGATGCTTCTCATCTCTCTCTCCCTTCCTGTCTCGCACTCACTGAAAAAAAAAACCTAAAAACTTAAGACCTCCATATAAGGCATATACATTATATCAGCAACTTTCAACCAGTATTGCTACAAGAATTTTTAAAACATGCAAACATGCAATACCTGACTATTTAATCAGGGACACTGACCTCTTTTCCCTTAGGTTGTCAAAAAAAAATCTTCCAATAGTTAATACAACAATAGCCATCTGGTGCAAATAAATCAGAATTAAACCTATTTTTTTTCAGATGGGCAAAAATTATATTTTTCTGTATGCCTCAGAATTTTAGTAAGTAGTTTATGTGTGCCATTAAATAAAAAGGTTGAAAACCACTACATGAGATAATAGCTTAGTGCCCTTATTAGGTTCGATTTTGGATTAAAAAATACCATTTTAAACCTTCTGTTTTCATATATAAATACTACTTGATCTCTGAACAAGCCAAAATATCATTATTAATCTTAGTATTCCTTGTTGAAGTTCCAACAAAAAGCTCTAAGAAAATTAAGTGTTTGTTGTACATCTGGCTACAGTCATCTTTCAATACTTCTTAACTTTATATAATAATATTTAGAAATAAATCAGATGCTATTTTCAATATGAACTAAAAATATAAATTGATTATCTATGTAATTCAAGGGGAAAAGGTTTTTATATTTATATGCAGATAATTGATTTTGGGTTTATTAAAAAAATAACCTTGAGTTTCCATGTAATTATATATATATATATATATATATATATATATATATACATATATATATATATATATCCCATTAACACTAACAGAAACTCAAAATAGTAGCTCAGAGTAAACATAGAGATGATTATTTGCATAATTCATACATTAGATGTATTTTGCCTCAGTTATCTGTATTTTAGAAACAGACATTTTGCACAAATTATTTATGTAAATGCTATAAATCCCAATGGCATCTTTGTAGTTGCAATCATAATACATTCCTTGAAGTTACATTTTTTTTTGTGGTGGTATCCATTGGTTCTAATTAATTTAGCTATATTCTTCCTACAAATCAAATACTAAAAGCTTTAAGACAGAGGAAAACATTTTATACAGAGGATTGTTTAAAGGAAAGCTTTATTTCATTTCTAAATGTCTTAAAAATTTAATGGGAGTGGTCCTTTTCAGAATTTCAGAGAAAACTAAATATCTCACTTGGGATAACAAAAGGCAAACAATAAAAATATCATTTATTTTAGAAAACCACATATGTATGTCAGTAGAATTCAATGATGCCATCTTTCTTCCTGCCAGACATGACTGTTTTTTTAAAAAATGTCCATGAAAGTAGATGTTCCTAAACTTGAAGAGTTCTTAAAGTCACTTGAAAGGAGACAAATAATAGATTGAGCTTAATGGGGCACCTTGAAAAAAACATGGGAGTCTTTCTCTAACTAAATTGATGATTCCGAGGAAGGATATGAAACTGCGGAAACCACACTGTGACATACATACTGTGAATAAAAATAATGTGAGGAAGAGAAATATTCACACACACACACACACACACACACACACACACACACACACTCACCACATGGAACCACTTCAATAGGAAAAAAAGATTTTTTAATTCCTATGCAGAAGAACAAAACATAGTAATAACTGGTTCCTATCCAGATTTTATACTACCCTCACCATAACTGAGCTAAAACAAATAAGAATTTCTACTAAGGAAAAAATAACATTAACTACTTCTACACCTTTAAAAGTCATAAAAAAATTGTGCTGGCTACACTGGATTGACTTTATCCACCTCATTCAATTTTCTGTCCATTTAAAAAGATTGGGAAGCTCAGAATGACCTATTCCACACAAACATGAGGCTACGGTTTTAGACGTTAACTGACATGCACTCAGAAGTCTAAATGCAGAAGTAATAGTGAGGCCATCGTCTTGCCTGTTTTAATTTTTCAACTGGGATAAAAGACTGTTGGAAAGAAAACATTTGCTTGTAGTACTGTTTCAGTGTCCATCATGCAGGATCCTAAGTAAAAAGAAATAGTATGGGTACAGCAATCGTGGCAATGGCTTCTTCACAAGGTTACCTGATTCCTAGACTGCAGCTGAGGATGTCCAGTCTCCAGATACCAGGGTATTTAAAGACAGCAGCAGCAGTGGACTCTTGATTCCAGCATAGTTCTAGTAAATACCTCAAAGTAATAGCTCCTTAACTTCTCTGTTATTCTAGATATAATTTCCAAAGACACGGTCTAGAATTTTCTCCTTTATCTCTACCAAATTTGAGTGCATCCTCTATTAAAGCAATTACTGATTTAAACAGGGAGGTTTTCATTACCTGCACACAACCGGGACAGATATACTAATGTCAGAAAAAGTATTATTTCAGATACAATGAATCTTTTATAAGGGAGAAGTCACAGACCATATAATAATTTTTATTTCAACTACCTCTCATAACTCTAAAAAATTGTCAACATATTTTTAAATAACACAAACACCCAAACTAAATCTTAAGGCCAGGTTAGGTATTTCACATGGATAATAAATTGTTCTTACTAGTTCAGATAATTGGTGTTGTTCCTTCAAGCCACAAGGAAAATTAAAGGTTTTTATTACAGTTGTTATTTTCAATATTCCAAGCAGTATCTTACAAAAAATGATTAAATAGAAGCTTCTTTGATTATAGAGGTATTTTATTTTGTGAAGGACTTAACAACATTCTCTAACACATTTGTAAAACATACTGTTGAAAAATTAGTCTCAATGTTTATTAGAACATAAGGCTTTCCATACCTAGAAATATAGGTAATATAATTACCTGCTATTTTTTTACTAAGACTGGATTGAATAATTATACTTAATGTAGATAGGCAGATATACCTTCTTTAATCATAGCTTGAAACAGAGAGAGTAAAATTCTTTGGGATAATTTTCATATAAAAATAACAAAAGTCGCTACAAGACATTACGTAACTTTATCAAGTAAATGCTACCGTTAAGATTATCAAGGCTCACAGAATATTTTAAGCACAAATCTAATTATTAGATTTGCAATTTTAGAAATTCTATTTGAGTTGTTCACCAAAAAATTATCAGGCTCTAGGGAATTATTTCACACTTACCAGACTCCCAGAAAATTAATATATCAACCAGAATGTCAATTTGTTAATTTATGACTACTGATAGGATACTTCAGTGACATAATTACTAACAGATATCATCCCAACAAATTTCTTCCTAGAATTATGGTATCTGAGAAACCAAATCCGAAAGTTATTTGAAAAGCACAGAATCAAAGCATAGGGAATTCCAAGACCTGAGCATTAGACCTTTAAGTTTTATGAGGTGCTTAGGAAATGATTAGAGTTGCAGTATAAAATTCTACGCTTTTGACAACTAGACTACCTGTCAATATGTCCCCAACACAATATATATATTTTTTGAATTTAGACCAATATTTCACAAACACTTTAAAAATCCTTTCTCATCTGTATCACCATCTCATTATTTGATGTTACTCTTCTACTATCAAGAGGTTCCGTAACAGGCGCACTCTTCCTCCTGGAGTTTGCCTGTACCTTTCTTCCCCCGAAGGCATGCATCAACTAAACTCTAAGGGTCCCCATAAGACTTGCATCCAGGGGAGCAGTGGGCAGTGGCAGCTCATATTGGGATACCCCCTGAACCTGTCTCCAAGCCTACTCGTCTCAGACTTCCTAGAGTAGGCTCATTTCTTTCCCATAAGTGCTCTAGAGAGCTAAAGCAACCCTACCTGAGCTCTCTCCTGTTGCTTCTTCTATTCTAGGTTCTTCTTGTTTCACTGTCTCCAGCTTTAATAAATGTCCTCTCAAAATAATAATAATAATAATAATAAAGATTCTGTCACTACACTCTCATCCAACTCAGAGAAAAGATGTTATAATTAAATCAGAAGTTTCTTGACACTAAGTTCTAGCATACTTTTTGCTACCATTCTCAACCACAAATCATCTTTTAGGGTATACCCTATCCTAGGATAAATTTCACATACGTCTAAACCATTATTGCATATCCAACACCTGGGAGCTCCAATTCTGAAAAGAGACCTGTTTTTGTCACCACCATCTCAGGTCATGTGGCATGTGGATCCTATAACACTCTGTGTATACACTAAAAGTAGTTGACCCCTTCGGAAGAAATAGCTAGAAAACTATTGTTAGAGTAAGTCTCCTTGTACATATAGCTCTTATGGATTTAACCATAGATATAGTAGATAAGTAAAAAACGTGATAGGAGGATCCAATCTGAGTGACTCTCCCTAAGACCTTTAAATAAGGTGACCAGACTTTAAAATTGGTAAAGTGGGACACCATTAACCGAGGGTGGGGGCTAGGGGATGAGGGATGGGGGATTGTAGGGTTGGGGGTTCTTGATTAAAAATTTGGTCTATATGGAGCAAAAAAATTTTTTCATAGAATGCAAAAGTAGTATTGCAATATATTTTTTAAATTTCAACATAAGTACAATTTACAAATATAATACATTAAAAATATGTATAGTATTATTTTATTTTTTGGCATATTTCTCATTTCAATGAATTCTTTTTAGTAGATTGCTGTCATTGTTTAAAAGGTCATGACATTTTTCACAAGGATTTGTTAAATTATATTTCACACATAAAATGGCTTTCAAAGCCTCACCACTTAATTGTGATTTTTCTGATGTCCACACTTTATTTAGCGTAGAAAAAACACATTCAGTGGCAGCATTAGTTCCTGGTAAAGACAGTGCGTATTCCTCATGGAGCCTGGAGCTGCACGCCAGCGTCCAAGATGCGGGCCTATGGGTAGTTAGGGGACTTGACAGCCACTGCCCCAGCAAGTAGGTCCCGCCCGAAGTTCTTTGTTTCGAGGCTCCACACGGGGCAGCCAGCTCTTGCGGCAGTGCGGGCGCTTCCAGGTGGAGGCAGGATCTCCCCACTGAAACCGTCTATTTCCTTCCCGTTCTACCTCCGTTTCCTAGCTTTTCGTGCATTCTTTCCAAAAATCGGGACTTTTTTAAAATGCCGTGGGACACGGGACAAATTGTTAAAAATTGGAACTGTCCCGCCAAAAGCGGGATGTCTGGTCACCTTACCTTTAAAGCAATATTTTTTAAAGTCCCAATAAGATAAAACCTTAGATATTTCGGATGTGAATACATATCAGACACATCCACACAAACACACAGGCACATTCCAAAAATATCAACAAAGGATCCAGAAGTCAAACAAATAAAGAAAATTTTGTGCTAAAAGAAGCAAAATAAGTACTGTGGGAGACTGTGGGTTAACAAAAGTCCTCGCAGTTCAACCCTTTGAATTGTACGAATTCGTGTACGTCCTCATTGTTCCTGACCATCCAGAGTACAAGCATACAAAAATTTTTATTTACAAAATGTATAGGGCGATATTAAAAAAAGGCAAATGTTATGTTCTTGTTAGTTAAAACATTATTTTAAGTTAATAAAACTGTAATTGGAACTAATTTTATTTTTTGAGAAAAAAAAATAAGTCACTCCTGGGGGTCAATGAGCATGAAAAAAAGTCACCGCTCAAAGGGTTAAGACTTAACCCAGAAGGATAAGGTTCTCCCCACAAATCTCTGATGTTTGATTGAGTTGCTAAAGGCTATGCCTTTCTCTACATCTCTTGTTAGCTGTGTTTCCACTTGTTCCATCCCCCATGTTCCTTAAAGAGACTAGAGGCAATTATTTTTTACCCTTTGTTTTGTTAAGATGTTACGCATGGTGGAGGTTTTCTGCACTTGGGTAATTCTTGGTTTGCCTCAGAAATGGGACTTTCTGTCAGAGATTTCTTTTGATTTGCAAATGATTTTGCTTTACACAATGAAAATAAAGCCTTTGGGAGTGCAGGCACTTTTGGTAGGCCATCAGCCAACCTAAGATCTCCGGATCCCATCCTTTTTCTTTCTGTGTTTATGTTCTAATCCTCCACCATTCTCACCAGAGACATACAAAATTACAAGTCATACTCTTTTGCAACAAAGTACTTCACTCAAGGACCTCTCATAATCTTTAACATGCTAATGTACATATAAAACTCCTTTAAGGTTATATAGCATGTAAATTTTCCTAAACTCATTTGACCATAAAATACTTTTCCCAGGAGAATGTCTTACAGAATGAGTGTTTCAAGAAACATATCTTAGGAATGATATTGTAAAAGGATTAAGGTATATCTGTCATGAGTGATTTAATGAAAGAAAAATAAACAGTAGTAAATGATAGAAAGAGGTAACTATTACTTTGCTACACACAAACATAGGCACACCAAAAATTGTAAGAAAAGCAAACTCAAGGGAATGGAAGGAAAAAGTATGTTTAGATGTGTCAGGAATCCTGGCAGTTATGTGAATAAGTTATTACATTTTAAATGACTGGTATAAGGTCACATAGCCAGTTGAAAACAGAACTAGGACGATATGAACTCACCTTAAATACTGTAGTGAGGAAAATATAAAGCTCAGTGTTAAATCAAATCTACAGGTGACAAGAGGTTTGGCTTGATATAAATAAGCTAAATTGTAATAAAAAACTGAAATGCTGAATGCCAGTTTTATGACTTTGCTTATTAGGCTCCTACTACTCATTGTTTTTAGATTTGATACTAATTTCCTAATATCTGTATATGTGTCTGTAACATCGGTGGACAATGGGGATGGTCATGTGAGGAACTCAGGTCAGGGAACTTTGACTGGAACCACCCACATTCTTGCGCGCCAAAAGGAGCCTCCCAGAGATCCTTGGGAAAGAGCAACTGTCCGTCAGCCATTGAGATTTTACCACATCATAACTGCTTGCCCACCCTAGAGGACCCCTTTAAATACCTTTCATGCAGTATAATTCACGTGACTCCTCCAGCCTCTGTACCCTGGGACCAGAGGACATCATCGGGCAGGATGTGCAGTACTTAAAACCTCCTATTATTCCACACTTTGTGGCTCTCGGACCCCCTTCCTTCTTTCTTGGCGGGGAAAAATACCTTACATTTTGGCATCGAAAGCCCAGGAGGAGTTAGAAGTCGGCAAGGGACCACTCCTCTCTCTCCTTCCCCTCTGAGAAAGAAGTAGGATACCAGGACCTCCAACCTTCCACTTCGGCGGATGGTGTGGTAAGTCCCCTGCCCCCAGCCTTTCCCTCAGTTCTTTCCACCAAGACTCCCTGTCCGAAACCATAGCTACATCAGGGAAGTCTTTCCTGTCCAAGTGCGTGTGTGCCCGTGGAGACATCCGAGCACATCCACTTTCCCTATCCTTTCGTGGCCAGAGCTTCAGTTTTGGGATACCAGTTCTCAACTCTGACCACTGTGAGAACAGAGGGTGGCCGTGGGGACACAGGAATCCCAAAACACTCCAGGAGTTGCCTTATCTGAAATCTTTCCCTCTCTAAAGAAGAGGAAACTGTTCTACTTCTCTGCTGTGGCCAAGCCACAGAACCCACTGGATAATCAGACCAGGTAGCCTCCTGAAAGGACTTTCAGTTTTAACACCCTCACCAATTTAACTATCGTCAAAATGGCTTGGAGCTGATTAGAGATCCCTTACATACAGGGCTAATTATTCACGTGCCTGTTCTTAATCTCTGACACCTGTTTCACCGTGTAGGATGTTTTTTGGACAGAGAAAACCTCCATTCCTAATTTTTCCTTCTCTGTGGACCTCTTCCACTTGATTCTCTTCCCTCCAGAGAGCCCCCTCCCCTCCCTTTGCAGAACCCTGTTTCTCATTCACTTGCAAATACCAGTCTCTCTTTCTCCTCCCCTGCTGGCCAGGGTCCCCTCCCATCTCCACTGTGTTCTTAAACCCCTCCTCCATCAAGCCATTCTCTGCCTATCATTGGCTCTTATACTGGTTTGCAGTACGCCAAACCCCAATTGGCTTGCAGGAAGTTCTGACCCTGTCCTGCCTCTGGATCCAGTATTTCCAGCTGAATCTGAGGGCCGAGCTTCCAAGTAGCCCTCCTCCTTCTCTTATTCACAACCCCCAAACCGCTATCCAGGACCTGTGAACATGGCATTTAAAGTTTTCAATGGTCGCAGCTAGTAGGAAATGGCCAAGGCTGTTCACCAGGCCCGAATGCAGCAGAAGATAATGCTCCAAACCCAGGCTCTTGTGGCAGCCCTGACCTGCAGAGCAACGGGTGCAAAGCACAGCAAGTGCCTGGCCCAAGTCTGGACCGCAAAGAGGAATCCCACCAGCAGCTTGCTTTAAGTGTGGCAAGCAGGACCACTGTGCCAGAGCGGCTGCAAGCAGCCTGGTCACTGGCAGAGCGATTGCCCCTTTGGGTAACAGGCTAATCCTCAACATCTCTATGTAAAGGACAAGCTGCCCAAATGGGAGGCCAATCGAGCCAGGTGATGCATCGCTCAAACTCCTAGGACACAGCCTGGACTCGGAGAACCCAGGGTATGCTGCAACTAATGGGTAAGTCCGTCTCATTTCTTGTGGGCATGGAAGCTGCCTTCTCTGTTTTGCCACCACACTCTAGACCTCTAATTCCCTCACAGGTCTCAGTTATGGGAATGGATGGGACCCCTTTTTTCCCCTTCACACACCACCCTGACATGCAGTTTGGATGGAATCCTCTTTCTTGTATTCCTTCTTAGTTATGTCATCGTGCCTTGTACCCCTTCTGGGTTGTGACATTCTATACAGTCTCGGAGCCACGATCCAGCTGACAGCGTCTTCCCTCTTACGCCTGCCATTCCTCACGACTAAGGGCTTCCCCATAATCAATGCTACCCTCATTTTTAACCGTGTCTCTTGCCTCAAGCTTGCTCCCATGCAGGATCGTTGGCAGTCAGAACCACTGGGCCCTACTCATCTGTGGCTCACCAAAAGGTTGGGCCCTGCAGACACTCCTGTTGCTCCTGTCCCTCCCACCAAGAACCTGCCACCATAGTGAACTGAAGCAGGGAGCAATGCTGTTCGGCAAGACTGGCCTGATGATAAAAGCTTCAATCTACTGAACTGTCTGTGAGGAAAAATTAAGCAAAAATCTCTCCTCCTACAACCTGACTAACTCCTGATAGCAGTCACCCATTCTTACCTGGGCTGCCCCTATCCTAAATCTTCTTCTAATTAACAGTGTATAACTCATATTTGCTTCTCTTTTTTAAAATTCTTACAGAACCACATCTGCGAAGTTTCTCAACTCACAACCAAACAGATGTTCCTCCTGACACCCCTCAAAGCCACTACCTTATGACCTCCCCTCCCCACGATGCCCCAAACCAGCAGGAAGTAGCCAGACAAATAAACGGTGCCCCAATTCTATTTAACAAAAAAGGTCAGAATGTAACATTGGTAGACAATGGGGGACAGTCATGTGAGGAACTCAGGTCAGGGAACTTTGACTAGAACCACCCACATTCTTGTGCACCAAAAGGAGCTTCCCAGAGATCCTTGGAAAAAGAGCGACTGTCCGCCAGCCAGTGAGATTTCACCACGTCATAATTGCTCACACACTCAAGAGAATCCCTTTTAAATAACTCTCATGCAGTCTAATTCACGCGACTCCTCCAGCCTCTGTACCCCGGGACCGGAGGACATTGTCGGGCGGGATGCACGGTACTTAATAAAGCCTCTTATTATTCCACACTTTGTGGCTCTCTGCCCCCCTTCCTTCTTTATCGGCGGGGAAAAGTACCTTACACTGTCTACAATGTTAAAAAATTCTAATAATCAAGAAATATCAGGAGAAAAAAATACCCATTTTACTTTACAGGTATCCCTTTTTAAAAACAAAAAACAAAAAATGACAGTAAGCAATTATAGTATTATATTTAAAGATAAAAAATAAAATATGTCAAATAAACATTGTCAGAAATCATTTTGGTAGACTGTCACAAAAGTAATTTTCTCTTTTCTCTCCTTCCCTCATTTCCTTTTTTTCTTATACCAATATAAAGTTAATAAAGACAGAAACACTAGTTTCACCAATTATCATCATGGATATTATATATATTTTATGACTCATTTATGATGAAAACAGCATCTCTTATCTTTCAAGTTTCAGATTGATAGATATAGAGCACCTTCCAAACTTTATGTTCTACCTGGTATCAAGAACTATGATGGTATCAACAAACATTGCCACTTTGGTTATTAAAATCTATAAATGAGGTTCTGGCTGTTGACTCAGAGGATAGAGTGCCAGTCCGACATGTGGACACCCTGGATCCTATCCCCAGTCAGGACACACATAAGAAGTGACTATCTGCTTTTCTTTTCCTTCCTCTCCCCCTTCTTTTTTTCCCCTCTTGCAGCCACTGGCTCAGTTGGTTTGAGCGTTGGCCCCGGGCACCGAGTATAGCTTGGTTGATTTGATCATCAGCCTCAGACAGGGTTTGCTGGGTAGATCCCAGTATGCATGCATGCAGGAGTCTGCCTCACTATCTCCCCTTCTCTCATTTAAAAAATATAATAAAATATAAAAAATTCTATTTTATCATTGTGCATTCTAAATCAGAAGAGTTTACTCACTTCAAAGTACAAATTTATCTAATATAAAGTAAAAAATAAAGAATAATTTAATACCAATGCCTACAACATTAACTATATGGAATAAGTAAGGGATGTCTCCTAATTCTCTAGAAATATGTCCTCAGATCAACATCTTTACTAATTTTAATTTCTTTTTTGTGTTTGTTTATTCTGAGCTTTAAATTCTGAAGTACAGCAGGAAAGCATTGCATTGCATCAACTGTCTACACACACACACACACACACACACATCACATATCAAGAAAAATCATTTTTATGTTTCCATATAAATCTGCGAAACAGAAGATGAGAAGTTTTTAAGAAGTATAAAGATTTTAATAAAACATATTTCCTTATAAAATGGCAGTTCATTGAAAAATAGTATCCTCCTAAAGGATGTACTTTGTATTCCTCACAGATGTTTCTTAGGAAATAATATAAAACCAGTTATTACAGTCAAGATTTTGAACTACTTATATCTCCATGAGATATGCTGATCAATAGTCTGAATTCACCTGACTAGGCACTGGCACAGTAGATGGAGATTTGGAATGGGACACAGAGGACCCAGGTTCGAAACCCCATGGTTGCCAGCTTGAACATGGGCTCATCTGGTTTGAGCAAGGCTCACCAGCTTGAACCCAAGGTCGCTGGCTTGAGCAAGGGTTCACTTGGTCTGTTGTAGCCCCCCGGTCAAGGCACATATGAGCAAGCAATCAATGAACAACTAAGATGCCTCAACGAAGATTTGATGTTTCTCGTTTCTTTCCCTTCCTGTCTGTCTGTCCCTATCTATCCCTCCCTCTGCCTCTCTCTCTGTCTCTGTCAAAAAATTTTAAAAAGCCTGAATTCTAAACACCTAAAACAAAAATACTCCACTTTTTGAGGGGGCAGTAAGACATCTAAATCCTAAATTTATGTATTTTAAATCTCATTAATTTACAAGGTAAGAATGGTCATTTTTCTTCAGGTCTCAGCTAGAAGCTGACCAATTCCTGAACTTTTTCTAATGGAATGCTAATAGTAGAACCCACCAATAGTTGAATATACTTCTTTTCCAGTGAAGAATAAAACGCATAAATTCCCAGGTTCAAGGTTAGTTTTCTGAATGGACTTCTCAGAGGTTGAGAGACACAAAGAACATTCTCACCCTGCTCTTTACTTCTTACCCCAAAGGCATCTGGGGCCTTGAAAATAACTAAGTATGTAGGATTGGGATGATAAGCACATTCACCATTTTATCCATCTAAAAACATAAATATAAGAGAGCAAAACTTCATTCCTATAAAGTCTATTCTGACATATAGAAAGAGAAGGGTTAAAAAGTCCATTGTATTGTTCTGTTTGATCTGTGTACTAAAAAGTATTTGACCTCTATTATAGGAGTTTTGGCTCTACTACTGTTTAATTGTAACTGAGAAAAGGTTTGGATCAAGTTGTCCCTATGGTCATTGAGGTTAGATTCCAAAATAAATCTATAGGCAAGACCCTTCCCCGGGAAAGTCAGAGACTGAGCCCAAGTAAAAGCCCATAGTCACAAAAAGTCACAAAACAGATCCAGTAACTCAGAAACACCAAGATTCACATGTGAGGCTATTATCAGACATAGATCAGATTTTATTTAGATGTTATTCACTGACTTTCTAAACGTCTTTCGTAGTGATTTGGCTTAGTTGCTCTAAAAATTGGCTCTAACTTTGTTCCCTTTAATTAATTTATTTTTTTGACAGAGACAGAGAAAGAATCAGAGAGGGACAGATAGGGTCAGACAGGAAGGGAGAGAGATGAGAAGCATCAATTCTTTGTTGTGGAACTTTAGTTGTTCACTGATTGCTTTCTCATATGTGCCTTGACCAGGAGACTATAGCATAGCGAGTGACCCCTTGCTCAAGTCAGTGATCTTGGGCTTCAAGCCAGTGTCCTTTGGGCTCAAGCTAGTGATCATGAGGTCATGCACATGATCCCACACTCAAGCCAGTGACTCCACGCTCAAGCTGGTGAGCCCATGTTCAAGCCAGATGAGCCCGAACTCAAGCCTGATGAGCCTGCGCTCAAGCCGGTGACCTTGGGGTTTGAATGTGGGTCCTCCGTGTCCTAGTCCAATGCTCTATCCCCTGCACCACTGCATGGTCAGGCTTCATTTAATTCTTAACTCTTTACACTCTACTTATATCTTAAACTGAAAAAAATCACCCTTTATTTTGGGAAACTAACAAGACAACACAAAATTAAAATATAAAAGCATTTGTGCTATGATATGTTGGGTTACATAGAAAGGGCTACTAAACTCCACAAGAAAAGTTTTGAAAAGGACGTGATACCTTATGAAATGAGCAAGAGATGATTGGTTAGAGGAAATCAGAACCTATTCTCTACGGTAAAAATATTATAGAAACATGAATGGAAATGAGAAACCAAATTGTCTGTAAGTAAGTAAGTGTAGGTACTCCTTTTTATATGGGCCATGGTAATTGAGTGGGAAGAGGCAAGGTAGGCCAGCTGCCTGCAGAGAAGCCAGGTAATGAAGTATTATTTTATTCTGAGATAAATGGGAAATTGCTATAAGGTTATACTGCATGTAAAATTTCCTAAAGTCATTTGACCACAAAGCCTTTTTCCCAGGAATGTCTTACATTTTGATTTTAAATAACAAATTATCATGATCACTCTAGCAGAGTTGTAGAGGTTGATATAGTAGACATATCAGTCCCTACTTGGAACACGGGAGTGTACAATTTCAGTAGTAATCAAAATGGCAAATTAAAACAATGTGAATGACTTTTCATTAATCATTTGAAGAAAGATAATTATAAAGTTCATAAAAATTTAATATTTAAGCATATGCCTTATAAATAAAGCATGCATAGTTTCTACAATGGTCTCTACATCATTTTGAGACTGCATAAACATAAGGTGTTGCTATAAAGTCCTATAATCATCGAAAGTGCATACTCACTATGAATTGACTAATTTCAGACTAGCATTTGTACTATTATAAGTGGATAATTTTGTCCCAAGATTGTCCTTGCATTTCCAATAGGGAAAGAGCCTGAAATACCCAGGCTGGACTGAGGCAAAAAGGGAGTATTTTAAAATCAAGAAAGGTCTTTGCTTAGTTATTATTGAGACCAAAGGTAAAAATATTTTATTAACTTAAAAATATTTTACTTTTTGACCATCTTTTACCATCTATAAACTGACAACTTATAAACAGTATATGGGTCATATAATTTTTGTAATAACAATGAGGTATATATATATAAATATTAACACACTAAATAATATCAAGTAAATAGTGTGTAGTAACGTTGTGTGATTTTAAAGAGTTGCTAACTCAAGGGAAAAAGTAAGATTGATAAAAGACAGAGGTAAAGTATCAGAAACCAATAGTTATCCAATTAAGAATTTAGTTCAGTAGATCTAATCAGAGGTTAAGTGGAAAATGAGTATGGCTAAAACAGGTCAAAAAGAAAATATAAAAACAAGAAAATGGGGCTAATTCAGAAGCAAAGTCTATAAAGCATAAACAATCCTTTTGTTTTTGGCCAGGCATAGTTTGCTGAACTAGTGCTGGGCTCAGGAATGGATCAAGACAAGCCAGTCATTCTATATTAGAACCTTCAAAGTGATAGCAGATTTTACATAATATTGAAGAATCATACACAGAGAATGAAAGTATCTACTCTCGACTTAGGAGAGAACAATCTGGTTTTGAATCTTCTTTCTTAATAAGGGGTTAACCCAGAAAGTTATATCTGTCTCAGTCATTTCTGTGTATTTTGTCCTGAGGAAATAGCTGGATTCACTTCTTTTGTGAAACCCATCATTTTGATGAGTGTGTGTATCTGTGTGCCTAGTACAGTACTCTCCAAGAAAAAATTGGGGAAAAAAATTAGCTACTGAAATTGTACTTTGTTGGAATATGTTATTGGAGAACTAATTTTGCTTACAAAACACTTCCAAAAGTTTTCTTAAAAATTTGCTACTATCAGTTTAAAATGTTAGATAATAAATATAGGTATTTTTAAAAAGACTAATAAAATTCAGTAAGATTTATAATCTTCAGCATTTTCCCCAATGTTTCTTGGTTAATCAATATAATTTATTAAGCACATTAAGATCACACTTCTTCAATTACATACAATATTGCTTAGGAATAATTTTTAATGTTAAAGGTAGGGCTCTCTTGGAGACCATATCAGAATCATTTGGTGGGTCTTTTCAAATCACAAAGTTTTCCACAACTTGCCCTGTATACTCCATTTCCAAGATGTTTATACTCCTCTCCCATTTAGAGACTGTTTTAGTGAACAACTGCTACTAATGTTAGTACATCTAATTGATTTGGCTTGCTAAAATGAAAATCAATAGCTGAGACACACTGGGGCAGTGTATAGTTTAGTGTTGTTTAGCAAAGTCATGAAGTCTGACCCAACTCAAACCTTTATCCAATATCTGTTGCATGCTTCTATCTATCCAAGAGTCCCAATTTTTCCCTCAGTCTAAAGAGAAATATAATGTCTCCCTATTGCATACCATTACTTGGCACCCATTCAATAAGTTGTAGAGATTATTATTTGTGAAAGATTTGGGAAGTTCTTTGAAGGAACCAGTACTTGCCTTTCTAATGCAGAAGAAAGAACATAGGATTTAGATGTCCTCATCTCTGCCTTCTTTTTAGACACTCAGTTTTGAAGTTACTATTTTGTCTATTATAAAACAGTAAGGGCATATCTCTCCTTACTCTACAGATATATGTTGGGTATCCAATGAGGTGAGGTAAGCAATAAAAAATCTGAAAATTAAAGTATATTATTTTAAATGCAAGTCAATTTGACCTATAATGATTGATTTTCTCTTAAAATATATGCAAAAATATTCATTTTTAATTATCAACTCACAAATTGACATGGTGAATGCAGAGCCCATCATATCCAGTGCCAGTAGCTCTGTGACATGTTGATGAAATATGTAAGTTATAAGCAATGATAGAAGAGCCCAGCCCTGCTCACACCTGGGCCCAACTCTCATCACTGAATTACTTCCATACATCCAACCATTTTTTCTAAAATGACTAAAATTACATGGCTTAAATATGGCTTCATCAAAAATTATTTATTCTACTAAAATACTTCCACTGACTCTATTTTTATAGTACAAAATAAATTTTCTATTCAGTATTTCAATGAGTTGCTTAATAAAACCTCTTTATTTTTTATATTTTCCAAGAATTATATTAAAAATCAAATAAAATCTAAGTTTCAAATCGTTTTCTATAAATATTATAATGTGAATTTGCTTGATCACCCCCAGATTTATTTTTAAAATTGTTGTTTTAAAAATACATATTAAAGAAAGAATTATTTCAATTATTAGAACACATTATATAGAATGGAGAAGTTGCTTAAGTAAGATCAAAAAATAATTTTTCCTGGTAACTTAATGACTGTTGTAGCTACCTGACTACCAGTATTCCATTTCCTAGGGGCAAACATATTTGCATTAGTTGTGATCATCACTGACATGGCAGGGACTGAGGGCCTTTTGTTCAATTCCCAACTGCTAACTAAGCCAATGTCTGAAATACTCAAATCACTTGGTCTGATCTTGTGTTACTTTCACTTGCTATTTACTATTATTATGAATTTTTCATTTCGCTATAGAACCCTTGAACTAGCCAGTGTCAATTGCCCTTACTAGGTACTTTGGTCCATTGTCAGAATAAATTGCATTATCACTTGTTTTATTTAAGAGAATATTCAAAGTGTTGGATTCTGTTAAAGATTTATTTCTGTTCACCTAAGTATATACAATCATTTTCACAATTTTAGACACTGATTTATTTAATCTAATCATAGTTATCTTCATCCATGATACTATTTTTTATGTTTAATAAGGATCAGTAACCAATCCTTTTAAGTGTATCCCAAAAACATTAATAAAATATGATAATTAAATCCAAATAATAAAATATTCTACATCTGAAAACTACATTTATTTTGTAATAGAACTTTCTTTTCTTCTTAGCTTAATTGTACATTTTTCTACCTATTTATAGGTTAGCAACATTTGTAAAAATAAGTTTTCTGTAAATCATAAAATAAATAGATATGTATACTTGTGAGTGTGTAATAATGTGTTTCAGTTTATGGTAATATTCAGGAAGAACCAGTTACTTGTTTGTAAGTTTCTGGCATGAGAAATCAAAGTTCACTACAAATCACAAATCATTCTTTTGGAAGAAAGTGTATTAAAACTGATTTGCTAGGGGAAAATTTCAACCAACACAGATAGTAGTCACCACTTAACATAAACCTAATAGTTTTAAAGGAATTTTAACATACTCTATAGTTGATGAGTCTATAATCATCCATTTTGCTTCTTGTATTTTATTTTTATTATTTTAATGTATGGACTTTAGAGAGAGAGAATGGGGGAAAGAGAGAGAGAGATAGGAACACAGATCTGTTCCTGTATGTGCCCGGACCGGGGATCAAATTGGCAATCTCTCTGCTTCCAGACAATGTTCTAAGCAACCAACCATCCATCCAGGGCATTGTGTTTTGTATTTTTGTTTAAAGTTCTACGTTCACTATCGCATTGTTAACTACCATTCAGTGAAGAAAATCACACTTCTCATCAAGGTGATACTGTAAATAAGCATTAAAAAAATTAAAACTACCTCTGCAATTCACTACTTATATAGTGAAAGTATACACGTATGTATTTTTATATGCTAAACACATAGTAAATATGTTTAAGTACATTAATACTTCCATATATAACTCCCCATAGCCGTAAGTTATGCTAGAAAATCTAAAAATTCTGTCTACTGGTCTGTAAGTCAAATCCTTAAAGGGTGTCATATAATATGAATATACTCACTGTAAAAAGACTGAAGAATATGGACTGTCCATTCATCTGTTAATCTTCCTGTTCTTGTGATCTGAATACATTTGAGCTGATTCCAAGATTCTCTTGATTCAATCCAACAAATCATATCTTCATTGTAAATAAAATCCATAGTATGAATCTCATTTCCATTGACTGAGCTCAGGGATGCCATTTTACTTCCATTAAGGTAGAAAACCTCAATTGTTTCAGAATTTGCAACTAACAGCATAGGTGGCCTGTCTGTAGGTTCTGGAATAAAAGAGAACAAGAGAAGTAAGTTCAGTAAAAAATGTCCACCTGGCCTCCTTTTTTTAATCTGAATTTATTAAGAGTCTGTATTTTAATGTATCATTAAAATAAAAAGATATACTTACAAAAAATATTTATTAATAACCCTTATGTGTGCTCCATTAACTATATACTTCAGCTCACATCTCCAAAAAAACCAGTTCACTGAGCATTTGTATTCTGTATTTTCTTAGTGATAATGTGCTGTCTTAATATAAGAAAAATTGCTATTTACTTTTATTGTTGGTAAATAAAGGGAGTGTAGTTAGTTGTTTCTTTATCAATAATGTTGGATCTGAACTGACCTCTCCATACAGTGGTAGCGGCTTCCCTTGTATACAGGGCATGCTTTTTGGAGATGAATGTGTGAGGTCAGAAATAGAGTCTCTGAAGTGGAACAAACAAAGCTTACAGTTTATACAAAGAGCACTTGCGACCTCAGAATCATTGGTTCCTTAATTGGCCCCAGAAATCAAATCATTAGACATTTGCTTAATGACTAGATTTCAGAACTACTTATCCCATATTTCTTTGCAACGTCAGGAAAATAAGGTTCTTAAGGTAAAGGAAATAGGGTTACTACCCCTTAATGAATAGTGCACTATTGCTTGTGTTAGGATTGGTGAGTTTTTGATAACTATAGAGTAATTTGAACATAATTTTAATATTTTATGGTAACAGTAAAAAAGCTTATATAAACTTAGCTGTACAATTATATTCAGAGTAATGTTTGTGCTTATTAAGAAATAAAAAACAAGATGAAACTCTTCTACTCCTTTTCTTTTCTACCCTACAGCCAATGTGTCATTAAAATCTCTTTGACTCTGATGTCAGACTTATCAGGTATCCCACCACTTTTCAGTGACTATTACTATTATCCCAATCCAAGCTTCCATCATCTCTTAACTAGATCATTCTAATAGCCTTCGTTCTGGTTTCTGTTTCCATCTGTGTCCTCCTCCTCAACACAAAAGTCCAAGTTATACCTTTAAAATGTTGAGGCAGATCAAATCAATCTTCTGCCCGATTCATAAAAAAGCTCTCATTTCAGAGTAAAAGTCAAAACCTGTGTACTGGCATATGAAGCCCTATCTAATTTGTATAATTATCACCAGTGTGACCTCATTTCCTTCATCTTCTAACTACTCTTACCCTTATGCATCTCATTTCAAGACACACTGCCCTTCTTACTTGTCCCTTTTTGAACTAGCCACATAAGCTGCCCAATCAGAGGCTCCTTTTCCTTCCTGCAATTAACATACCCCATATATCAGATTGGCCAACTTGCTTACCTCCTTTAAGGGATTATTTAAATATCATCTTTCTGGTAAGAATGTTTCTCTATCTGATAAACCTGGCAAGCCTCTACACTTTCTATACTCTGTTCTTTATATTTCACTTATCATATATATATATATATATATATATATATATATCTTATTTATCTTTACTGATATATTATTTTTCTGCTTTTGCTGATGTAGCTATAGTCTTTTGATAAAGCTTGAACTCGGTGGTCATTCAAGACAGTGTAATGAATAACTGAAAAAGACGTGAAACGCTTGCATAGTAGAATTCATTAGAAATATTCTGTGAAATATTACAAAACAATTTAGTTTTTTAACTTATACAGAAAATCCAGAGAAAAACAAAATATTCAAAAAATTTCATAAACATTTGATTTTTCAAGAAACTGATACTGAGAATTGTAAAGGTAAAATAAAAGCAAAAGCATGTACTAATTAATATAAGAAAGGTTTAAGTTTTGAATGTACTGTTCAATATTCCTCACCATTTCTGGTAGAAGCAGAAATATCAGTTTCTTTATGATTCCCTCAGATAGAACAGCCCTCCAATAAAGATTATTATGGGTCTCTCCTTATAGTTTTAAAATATCAGCTCTAAAATTCACCTCAAGACCTTCTATGAGTATTTAAATTTTTGCTCCCCTAAGAAATTCTCTCAGTCAATCCATAGGATTTTCTTCTGCTTTCAAAAAGACAAAAAAAAGTTTTATTTTCTAAAAACAACAAAACAAAGAAAAATAATCAACAACAAAAAGCTCAATCAGATTACAAAACTGCTTGACACAATTTATTCTCCATGAAAAAAACAGACTTGTCCTGAACTACCTAGTATCTACCAACAGAAAATAAGTCTCAAAATTGCTAAGATTATTTATACAATAAAGAGTTCTCTCAGAAGCATTGGTAAATTGTGAATTATCACTGCTCAACATAACTTTGTCAAGGAACTACATCTGATCTTGGTTAACCCATTGGATCCTCTTCCAGTCTCTTACAGACATCTGAAACCAGGTAATACTTGCCCTTGTATTCTTAATTTGGAAGTCTAGACTTGGTCTATTTTCAACATTCCTCACTCTGTTTTTTCATTTTTGTCCCCCCAACCCCCATTTGTGGCATTATTGAAACCTGCTGGATTATAGATTTCTCAAGTTCAGAAGAGGTCTTAGATGGCTGTGTTATCAGATTAACAAAGAAATACTGACATTAATGTAAGTGCTTATTTTCTTCATTTGACAATTGAAATGACCTTTAGTGAAGTAGCTTCTCCTTCAAAAATAAATCACTACTGAAACCTTTGTTGCCAACTTTTATGAGAAGTCCAGATGAAGACAATGTTAGTAAATGTAAATATGTCATAAACATTCTTTGGAAAGAGGCTGGATAACAAAGGAGCACAAAAGTTCTCCAAGAAACTGAGATAAAAGGGAATTAATGATCAACATAGCCAATGCTTAATTGACATTATTGATCAATCTGTTTGATTTTTGTAGCTGCTTTTTGAGTGAATTAGTTGATTGTTTTTAAGCAAAACATACCAATTTAGGATTTTAAAGCTACAGATAAACATAAATCCAATAAAAAGAAATCCAGATGCTTCAGTATCTGACATGATTCAAAAGTGACTTTAAAATTCAAATGACATACTGGCTAAAGGAAACTTACAATATTAGCTGTGATGTCCTTTATTGAAGCAATATCCATGTATATGTCTCTGCTAATTGCACTGGGGAACAAAAATTTTTCTTGCATCCACAAAAACACTTGTTCTTACCTAATTTGAGTGTGCTGATATCAAATCTGACGTTAGTTTTTCTCTGTAAGCCACAGGTTTTTTTGCAATTCAAGATTTTAGATTTTCATCTTATTGTAAAATTTTCAACATTTAGTTGAAATAAATAAATAAAGTAGAATGTCTTCTTGGGCATCATCTTTGTGAAAATATAATAATTTATATAATGCAGTAAATACACTAAAAGATATGATTGCATCAGAATTTGTCTACAATTTCAAAATAGAACATATTAAAACACTTATTTTAATCATAAAATTTGCATAAAATTTATTACAATTCTATTTAGGCAAAAATTTGCATTGTGTACTTGTTGAGAACAATCTCGTTTGATGCTCCAGCAGTAGTCTGCTTATCACTAACAGCTCCAAGATATTCAGGTAACTTATCAAGGCGACTGACTGTTCAGGAAGTGGATCTTAACTCTGTTACATCCAATGTCACAGAAAGCCAACGGCATCCTTTGAACCAGAAGTACATAGTTTTTTGCTTTTTTGTTGCCAAGGAAGTTCTTTTTTTTTATTTTTTATTTTATTCATTTTAGAGAGGAGACACACACACACACACACACACACACACAGAGATAGATAGAGAGAGAGAGAGAGAGAGAGAGAAAGGGGGGAGGAGCTGGAAGCATCAACTCCTATATGTGCCTTGACCAGGCCGGTGCAGGGTTTTGAACTGGCGACCTCAGTGTTCCCAGGTCAATGCTTTATCCACTGCGCCACCACAGGTCAGGCACCAAGGAAGTACTTTGTAACTGCCCCAAAAGACTGCCAGGTTGCTTTCTCCTCCTTATTCATCTTCCTGGCAAATTCTTCGTCACATATGAGGGTTCGAATTGGAGGTCCATCGAATACACCTGCTTATATCTTTTCGAAAGACAAGTCAGGAAAAGTAGAAATAATATATTGAAAGCATTCACTTTCTCTATTCAAAGCCTGAATAAACTGCTTCATTAAGCCAAGTTTGATGTGAATCTCCTGTCTCGATTAACTACAGGTTCATTCACAATATTTTGCATCTCTACTTCCAGAGCTTCACTTTCCAGCCATGCCTTCTTTGTCCAGTGTTTCTCCTGAGCTCGGTTGTCCCCAAAACACAGAAAGCAAGGATGCTTTGTGAAAGCTGTCTGTTGTTCTACCAGGAAATTAACCGTTTTAAAATCCACACAAATGATCCAGTTATGGTCCTCATACTTTAGTAAGTTGAGGTCAATTTTTATGTCATTATAATATTCTTGCAGATGAGTTAAATAACCAATTGGAACCGCTGCATAAACATTACCGTTGTGTAGAAGAACACATTTCAGACTCTGTTTAGAGCTGTTAGAAAAGAGCCGCCATTCTGTTGGACTATAAGTGGTAACACCTAGCTGGTTGAGAAGACTACTGATATTATAAACAAAGTAAACAAAGTGTTTGTCTTCGGAAAAAAAAGTCCACAACAATTTTTTCACTCTTCCTGAAATGGATACTTTAGCTGACCGGTGAAGTACATTCTTTCTTGAAGCCTGGAGGCTAATAACTCAGCTGCTTTCTTTGATAGGCCCCAATCTCTTACTAAATCATTCAATTTGGGTTGGCTAAATTGCTGAGGGGTTAATGATTGCTTGGCATCAGAAGAAGACCCTTCAGATTCTACAACCATTTCCTTATGCATCTTATCAAAATATACTTGATCACCATGTTCACTTTCTTTGTCCTTAGAAGAAATAACACCATTGAAAATTGGAACCGGGAGTGTCTCAGAGTGTTGGATAGGTCATATTGCTGAAGAAATTTTAAGATATGCGATCATATGCCAATTTTTCTTGCTGATGCTTTTTGTATGGATCAGACAGAAGTAACAGTCACTGCTATGGTCCTTAGGTTCATGCCAAATCATGGGAATACCAAAAGGCATTCCTTTGTGTTTTCCTTTTGTCCAGTAACAAAGTATTTCCTCACAATTATGACACACAATACGAAGAGCTCAATTTTTGTCTCATTCACCAAGGGGAACTTGAAAATAGGCAATATATGCCCGTGTCACATAATGAAATATTGCGCCTTTGACGTTGAAGTGTGTAACAGCCACATATATACAGAAGGTGTCAAGACTATTTTTACATTTACGCCTACTCAAAGAAGCCATGATTCAATCTTAAAATAAGAGAATGTTTTTATCAGATAATATTTTTTAACATTTAAAAACAACTACAATTATGTAAAAGTGATGTTTGTAAAACATTAATTGCCTGTGGTTATGTTAAATCCAAGAGTCGTTTCCCTTTGACTCCAATTTAAAAACCAATGCATGCCATTAACTGTAACAAAAAGAAATTAAAGTTGCATAAAAACTAGAGCATGCACCAAAAAATGGATTTCAAATGTGGAATCAGCAATGCAGATGTATAGAAAAATTCTAAAACCTCATGCAACAGAAAATGGAAAAAAAAATTGTTCCCCAATGTTATTAACTGTGGTTTTCCTCTTGACAAATAAACTTAAGGCTTAGCATGGTAATAAGGGAAGCCATTAAAACATAAGAACCCAAAAACATCAACAGAGACTAAGGATACAAATTCTTTCCTGGGGAAAAGGACTGTGTTAGGCTTGCTGATGGGTTTACTGGCTGTAAGCTCTATTCCAGATTGGTGCTTGGGTGCATGGAAGCGCCACTTGTGTGGGGTCTATGTGAGGCTGCGGTTGTTTTCCCTGGGAGGCGATTTTTCCAGATGCTTCCACTTGTTTGTATCTTCCTTGATTTCTTTTATCAATGTTCTATAATTTTCCGAGTACAAGTCCTTAACCTCCTTGGTTAAATTTACTACTAGGTACTTTATTATTTTGGCTGCAATAGTGAAGGGGATTGTTTCCTTAAGTTCTTTTGCTGACAGTTCATTATTGGTATATAGAAATGCCTCTGATTTTGAGTATTAATTTTATATCCTGCCACCTTGCTGAATTCATTTATAAGGTCCCGTAGTTTTTTGACTTAGACTTTAGGGTTTTCTACATACAATATCATATCATCTGCAAATAATGACAGTTTTTCTTCTTCTTTTCCGATTTCGATGCCTTTTATTTCTTCTTCTTGTCTGATTGCCGTAGCTAGGACTTCCAGAACTATGTTGAATAAAAGTGTTGAAAGGGTGCTCCCCTGCCTGGTTCCTGATCTAAAGGGGATTGCTTTTTAATTTTTGTCCATTTAGTATAATATTTGCTATGGGTTTGTCGTAGATGGCCTTTATCATGTTATGGAATGTTCCTGTTTTCCCACTTTACTGAGAGTTTTGATCATGAATGGGTGCTGGATTTTATCAAATGCCTTTTCTGCATCTATTGAAATTATCATGTGATTTTTGTCCTTCCTTTTGTTTATGTGATGAATCACATTGATTGATTTGTGAATATTGAACCAGCCTTGCCTTTCCAGAATAAATCCCACTTGATCATGGTGTATGATTTTTTTCATATATTACTGGATCCGGTTGGCTAATATTTTGTTGAGAATTTTAGTGTCTAAATTCATCAGGGATAAAGACCTATAATTTTTTTTGTGTGTGTTGTCTTTGCCGAGCTTTGGGATCAGAATTATGCTCACCTCATAAAAAAAGTTTGGAAGTCTTCCTTCCTCTTGAATTTTTTGAAATAGAATGAGGAAAATAGGAGTCAGTTCTTATTTGAATTTTTGATAGAATTCACTTGTGAAGCCATCAGGCCCAGGACTTTTCTTTTTTGGGAGTTTTTTGATAACTGTTTCGATCCTATTTGTTGTAATTGGTCTGTTTAGGTGTTCATATTCTTCCAGATTGATTTTTGGAAGGTTATATGATTCAAGAAATTTGTCCATTTCACCAAGATTGTCTAATTTTTTGCATATACTTCTTCATAGTACTTTCTTACAATGCTTTGTTTTTCTGTTGTGTCATTTGTTATTTCTCCACTGTCCTTTCTAATTTTATTTATTTGAGTCCTCTCTCTTTTTTTCTTGGTGAGTCTAGTTAAAGGTTAATCTATCTTGTTCACATTTTCAAAGAACCAGCTTCTGGTTTCATTGTTCCTCTGTATTGTTTCCTTAGCCTCTATGTCATTTATTTCTGCCCTGATCTTTATTATTTCCTTCCTTTTTCTTGTCCTGGCTTTTATTTGCTGTTGTTTTGCTAGTTCTTTTAGCTGCCGGGTCAGGTTGTTTATTTGAGCTTTTTCTAGCTTCTTATGATATGCCTGTAGTGCAATGAGGTTCCCACTCAGTACTGCTTATGCTGTGTCCCATAAATTTTGAGTTGATGTATGCTCATTATCATTTGTTTCTAGAAACTTTTTAATTTCTTCTTTGATCTCATTGTTAATCCATTCATTATTTAATATCATGCTATTTAGTTTCCAAGTGTTTGAATATTTTTCAGTTTTTCTTTTGTGGTTAATATCTAGTTTCATGGCATAGTGATCAGAGAAAATGCTTCATATGATTTCAATCTTCCTAAATTTATTGAGACCATTTTTGTGTCCTCACATGTGGTCTATCCTAGAAAATGTACCATGAGCACTTGAGAAAAATGTATATTCTACTGGTTTAGGGTGAAAAGTTCTGAAGATATCTGTTAAATCAAGTTGATCTAGTGTCTCCTTTAAGTCTGCTGTTTCTTTATTAATTTTCTTTCTTGAGGATCTATCCAGTGTTGTTAGAGGGGTATTGAAATTCCCTACTATGATAGTATTGCTGTTAATCTCGTCCTTCCTTTATATCCATCAAAGTCTGCTTTATGTATGTCGGGGCTCCTATATTTGGTGCGTAGATATTTATAATAGTTATATCTTCCTGTTGAATTGTTCCCTTTATCATTATGTCCTTCTTTATCCCTTATACAGCCTTTGTTTTAAAGCCAATTTTGTCATATATAAGTACTGCTACCCCGGCTTTTTTTCATTCCATTTGCATGAAATATTTTTTTGCATCCTTTAACCTTCAGTCTATGTGCATCTTTTGTGTTAAGGTGTGTCTCTTGTAGACAGCATATGTACGGGTCCTGTTTCTTTATCCACGCAGCTCCCCTATGTCTTTTGATGGGATCATTTAATCCATTTACATTTAAGGTTATTATTGATATGTAGTTGTTTATTGCCATTTTATTCTTAAAAGCTGTATTCTTCTTTTGCTATATTCTTTCCTTCCTTTGAACTGTTCACAACAGGCCCCTTAGTATCTCTTGCAGAATTGGTTTGATTTTAATGAATTCCTTGAGGCTTTCTTTGTCTGGGAAGCTCTTTATTTCTCCTTCAATTTTAAACATTAGCCTTGCTGGATAGAGTAGTCTTGGTTGTAGGTTCTTGTTCTGCATTACTTTGATTATATCTTGCCATTCCCTTCTGGCCTCAAGCGTTTCTGTTGAGAAGTCCGATGTCATCCTTATGGGGGTTCCTTTGTAGGTGATAGCCATTCTTTTTCTAGAAGCTTTTAAAATTTTTTCTGTATCCATTAGCTTTGGTATTTTTACTATGATGTGTCTTGGTGTAGATCTTTTTGGGTTTCTCTTTAATGGAGTTCTGTGTGCTTTCTGAACGTGTGGAATGTTTCTCAGCCTTAATTTCGGGAAGTTTTCCGCTATGATTTGATTGAACAAAGTTTCCATTTCCTGTTCTCTCTCCTCTTCTTCAGGCACCCTTATGATATGAATGTTGTTTCTCTTCATGTTGTCACAGAGCTCTCTTGGAGTTTCCTCACATTTTTTGAGTCTCTTTTCCTTTTTCGTCTCTGCTTTTGTGTCTTTGTTTATTGTGTCCTCTTACTTGCTGATTCGATTCTCAGTGTGATTTATCCTGCTTTTAATTCCTTCCATTATGGTCTTCAGTTCTGATACTGTATTTGTCATTTCTGTCTGATTCTTTTTTTTTATTTCATTTTTGTTTTTTATACTTGTTATCTCTTTATTTAGGGGTTCATAATGACAATCCATTGTAGCTCTAATTTCTTTGAACATCCTAACTATTATTATTCTAAATTCTGCTTCTGGTAATTTGGTTATATCTGGATCATTCAGGTTCTTCTCTGGGGATTTCTCTTGATTTATTTGGTTTGCATTCCTCTGCCTGCCCATTTTTCTGTGTATAAGCAAGTTGTGGCCACTGGAGTCCAGTAGGTGTTGCCTTTGTGTTCTCTAGGTGTGGTCTGTCTGCAGGCCCGCCATCCCCTCTGCCGCTGCCTAGGGCGGTTGGGTATGGGCATTGCCAGCACCGGCCCTCTGCGGCTTTTGCTGTGATTTCCTTCTCTCCTCCATGGGAGGGGCTGTCACTCAAGCCACAAGTCTCAACACCAATGGTAGAGGTGAGCACTTTAGCTCAGCTGCATACCCAGCCTGTTTCTGGGCTTCTACCCAGCCCCCGCAGTCAGAGCCTCCTCACCACAGTTTTGCAGGTTGGGCTGGCCTTTTACATGCTCTCAGCTGTGAGCCTTTGCCCGTACAGATCTTTAGCCCCGCCCTCGATGCCAGGGCCGTCCTGCACAGGGTCGCAAACCCGGTTTATTGGTCTGGGCGTGTTTGCTGGCTTGCGCTCAGCTGCGAGCTTCCGCTCATCCGGGCCTCCACCCTGCCCCCAGGTTCGGAGCCAGCTCGTGCATGCAGGATGGCAAACCATGGTTTTTCTGACGGGGCGGGGCTGAGAGTGTGAGCTCAGCCACGAGCCCCCGCTCATCCCTGGTCCTAGCCTCATTCCCGCGGTCAGGGCCGGCTTGCACAGGGTCGCAGAGCGGATCTCTGCTCGTTCCTGGCCTTCCGCTTTTTCCCTGCAGGTGAAGTCACAGGCGATCCCGCAGGTGACGGACCACTTTCGCGCGTCCCCTTCACCCCTGCTGGGCTAAACTGAGCTCATACCGGCTGGGCTCCGCCCACGCCAACAGAACCGTGTTTCAGCGTCCTGCCGCCACCATCCCTTCAGCGACCCTCAGCAGAGTTGGAAGTGCCCTAACTCTTCATACTGTTGGCCTGGAAGCTCCCTCCCTCTAAGCAGCTCTGCTCTAATTGCCGCGGGAGAGCTTGTTTGGCTAGTGTCCTGTTTCCCTTTGCTGGTATTGCTAGTTCCAGGGGAAATATTCATTTTGGATTAGGGAAGTGACTTAGCCCAGGGGTTAGGGTGGCTGTCCCTCAGAGTGTTTGTCCCTGTGCCTTCAGTTCACACTCTCTTCCTGCTGCTCTGGTCCTCTCCTCTGTCCCTGTTCCCCAGAGCACCGGGTGCATGGTTGTGAGAGAGTTTTTCTGCGCTGTCCCTTTAAAAAGAATCTTGGGTCTGAGAAAACTTTCTCTTTTTCACAAACAGTATCCTCACTTGTTTTCCAGCTCAATACTGTCCGAACGCCTCTTCTAGGCTCTGGGACTGCAGGCTGAGGCTTGGTTCCTGGGACCCAGGTCCCTCCCTTTCTGCCAAACTTTCCTCCTGCCACGCGGGTCTCTCCTGGCTGCCGTTTACTCCAGAGAGCTGGGCAGCCCTCTTTGCATTTTTGCTATTCCTACCAGTCTCAATGTGGCTTCTTCTGTGTTCCTTGGTTGAAGAGTCCACTTAGTTTAGTTCAAAGTTGGTTTATCCAGATGATGGTTCTTAAAATTGAGTTATCCCCTTTGGTTCTGCGAGTTGGAAGTTGGTACGTCCGCCTACTCCATCGCCATCTTCAGTCCCCTAGTTTTGTCTTCTTAAGTACAATACGTTAGTTGGGATCTCAGCTCTTTCTCTTTTTGTTGTTTATTTGCTCACCTGTCTTTGCCAGCCTCCAATGAATGGGTATGGCCAGACACTTTCCAGCTCCACAGTTCCTCTACCATCTTCCTTAAATGCAATGGGAACCTGCCTTGCTCGGCTGCTGACATTACACCTTTTATACTACTTCATGATAAAGGTTGGTATGGGCCTGGAAAAGGTAATCTGTCTCTACCTGCACCACTGCTGATCACTAGTGTGCATCATTACCTCAGGTTTCCTCATTCCAACTGAGGAGCACCATTGACTTCGGTGACCAGAATAAATGTGGAAATCAACTATAGTCCTCCGCTCTTCCAGCTGAACTATCAAAGGGATGATGACCAAAATAAATATGATGGTCTTATCATATGCCATCATTAGAGTCAGTAGACAGTTCCTTAAAGGAACAGTTGACAAGTACATTAGATAACTATAGTCAAAGGAATACTTCCCTACATCGGCACTAGTGAAAAGTAATAATTATTACTTTTCTACATAGAAGAGATTGAAGTATAAGAAAGCATTCAGTCAATATTCTAAGATAGAGAACCAAGATTTAGCTTGAATAAACCTCTCCTAGGCTGTCAATCAATGCATACTGGCAGACAATTTCCACTCCTCATATGTCAGTAATATAAAAGACAGTATTTTTCCTCTCAGTTATAGAGACAGTATCATGCTCTGTTAATCAGAAAGTGATTTCTTCCTATCATGTCATATTAATTAGTGACATAATTTTTGAAGACTTATTACAAAGCCATGAATTAAAAAGAGAAACTTGAAAACAGAGAAAGCTCATTTGATTAGATCAATGAAAATACCTATGTAAATTCCAAGCCACTATAACCATAACCTTGCGAACATCTTTTCCTCTCATATTAAAAAATTTAGCAATGTATACATATAGTATAACAATATTATTTTAGCATCAACATAGAGTTGATGCTAAAGAAATGTTTTCAGAGTGAATAAAACTTATTTTTAAGGTTTCATTTAAATTCCTCTTCCTTTCTATTCTAAAAATGTTATTTAGGTAGTTTTCCTTTAGGTGATTGATTAGAATTATGAATTCAGATACTTAAAAATAAATATAAACCTAATAAAAAGTTATGTATATAACAAATGAATATGTGCACATACAAATGTATATTATCTAGCTATACTATATTCTGATATCTCTTAACCCTATAACTGTGAAAAAGAATCTCCACTGAGTAAAGTTTAGTAGGTGCACCTGAATATTTGTTGAGTCAATGATTGAATTTCAACTAGATAAAAATTTAAATAATGACTTCCTTATAAAGTATAAAAAAGAAGTAGAGTAAGATTAAAAGCATGACAAAAGAGAAAACTGTAACCTATTGTTGGTCAAATAAGTTTGTAAAATATGATTTTTATGTTTGTTGACTTATAGTTTGCATTGGGGGCCGGGCAGCGCCAGGTATATGTGGTCTGTAAAATTGCTTATTACCTTCCTGCTTGAGAAAGGCATTGTTTTTTAATGTTTGCTTAAGGAGAGGTTTTTGCAGCTGAAAGTTTTGAAGAGAGAGAGAAGAAGGAGAGGAGGAAGAAAGAAGCCATGTTTGCAAAGTGAGAGAAGAGATAATGCAGGGTGCTGAAGAGGAAGGTAATATTGCAGGAGAGACAAAAGGTGAGCAAATGGGGAACCAGAAGCAAGGGACTTTGCAGGCTTCACTGAGACTAGGAGAAACCAGAGAAGATTCTCCTGGTTGTAGAACCGGAGAATGTGTCAGGGCTTTGGGAGCCCTGCCTGTTTGCTCATCGGCCAGTATGAGACTTTAATAAAGAAATGGCTGACCATTTTTTGGTTCCAGTGTTGCTTTACCATCTGTCCAAATCAGTAAGAAGCTTCATGGCCACACACCTATATAGCCTAAAGAATTGGTTTTTAGCCAATATAAACTTAAAATAATTGAAAGAGGAATTTTTAAGGTTCTAATCTTTATTTATCTTGTACAAAGTATATCAAGTCTTTAGAAATAAGGAAAATAAGATGAAGTTAGATAGGTAATATTATGTAAGTAAAAATTTTAAAAATATATAGGGTTGAAATATTTATTTTCATTTCTAAAATATATATGGCTGAATCTGTTTCTCTATTTTTCTTTATTATTTTATAGAAGAATCTCTTTACTAAAGCAACTGATACTTGGAATAAGAATATATTGTGCCATATATCAGAGAAAATTATTTCTTCACATTTTATAAAAGAATAATAAAATATGAATCAAAGGTGCAGACATTAAAATGCATTAAAAACAGGTTGGGGCTAAGTAAGAAAATATATATTGCTATAACTATGCTATAATTTATCTTAGAACTACTTTTTTTCATAATGCATTTATGCTGAACTATTGTTTATTGGACAAAATGATTTATTATATTTTTATTTTATTTTTTAGTATTTATAGATATAAGTGATTCAGCTGGGATCAGATTATCAGTAAGACATTCAAGAAAGATGTAATCTAGTAAAATTATTACAGTTATATTTTTAAGTTAGATTTTATACATTTCATAAATGATGTATTATAACATTGAGTTCTAATGAATGGTTAAATATATCTTGCTATAGTCTGAATGTATGTGTCCCTCAAATTCATATGTTGAAATCTTAACTTCCAATGGCAATGGTATTAGGAGATGGGGTGAGGGACTTTGGTAGGTGGGAAAGTCAAAAGGGTAGGATACTATGAATAGGACTAGTGCCATAAATGAGGTTCTCTAGATCCTTCATATATTGTGTGCTTGTGAATGTCTGCAACCTGGAAGAGAGCCATTATCAGACCATTCTGGCATCCTGATCTCAAATTTTCAGCCTCCAGAACTGTCAGAAATATATTTCTGTTTTTTATAACCCACCCAGTTTGTGGCATTTTGTTATAGCAACACAAACAGACTAAGACATATCTGTTTCGTAGTCAAAAGTTCTTTAATAAGCACAGCATTTGATCTCAGCTTTGTTTTAATGGAAACACAGAAGTTAGGCATGCAGAAATAAAAAATTAAAAGGTCAAGTTAAACCAATAGCTTTAACAAAAACAAATATGTGAGAAAGAATAGAATATATTGGGAAGATATTGACCTAAGGAGTTTTTTTTTGTTTTCTGGAGGGTAGAGCATGTATGAGTGGTGGAAGTACTTAATAATAGCTAACTTTTAGCATAATTTAAGAGCCAGATACTGCAATGCATGCTTTATATTTATTAGTTTACTGTATAATCATAACAACATATCTATAAATCAGGCACTAACATTATCCACACATTTTATGTATAGGAAAACTAAGTTATAATTAATTTAAGTGACTTGCTTAATATCACATAGCTACTATGTGAAAAGAATTGAATTCAAGGTGGAACATGATACGGTGTGCAGAAGGAGTTATACTGAGCAGAACACTTGAAACCATATCAACACAATAAATTAAAAATAAAGATTTAAATAAAAATATAGAAAAACATCAAAGCACACAGCTTATTGTAGCTGAGAATATAAATTGAGAAAAGATTGCAGTTATTTAATGTCAAGATGATAAACTTATTTTTAATTCAGGGTGCATTCAGAAGCCAATGTATACTTTCAAGAGTATAACATGATCAAAACTATGTTTTAAGATCAAATTGGAAATGATGCATATGATACTACATAGGAGAACAGGATATAGTAAAATGGATAAATTTCCTATTTAAAATTTTAAGTTGTTTTTGCCTTTATTTTAAAAGTGATCTCAGTATAATTTATGTCTGATGGGAAGGTAGTATGTAAAAATCTTATTTACATGATGCCTTAGTCATGCTACTCCGGAGTAAGGTTGGAAAGGAGTTAGGTGGAGGGAAAAAGTATCATTGTTTCTGTTTAGATTGGTACAGAACAAAAAGAAAGAATGTGCCTACATTTCTATAGGAAGCACAAGTGGTTAGGAGAAAAGTAGGAGAGAATCAATAAAGGTTCAGGACCATATGTAAACAAAGAAATGTGTTGATTTTATTTTTAATAGTAACCTAAAATTATGAAGAAAAAAGAACTTGTGAATACAAGCATTGAATATCAGAATAACTGAATACAGAAATGTTATTTTAACTTATCAGAAGATAGGTGATAGAGACATATTGTTAAAATAAATGACCTTCAGTTCTTAAGTAGAGATGGCTTGGTGTAATGAAATAGAACTTCTAAATTGTAATGATTGTTTTAAGTAAAAAGAAACATGAGTCAAGGATTAAGTGGAAATTTTAGATTTGAATGATGAGGAGAATAGTAGTGTTATTAAAAAAAATATCAGGAAAGAGTCACTTTTGAGAGATGATGAGTTTAGTGTTGGCACATTCATTTAGTGTCAAGTTTTGTAATTTTGTCTTTGGCATTGTAAAAGCTCACCCATGGAAACAATCGACTCACCTAAATTAACCACAGTCCTTAAAACAATGTACAATGTAATCTTTTTGGTATTTAAACCTTACTAGTGAAATACTGAAATCTTCTTTTAAAGGATATTTTGATTTGAAATGTGATGTTTAAGAAACAATGAAATATGCTATTCCTTAGGAGTAAAGATCATTTCACAAAAACAATTTAAAAAAAAATCTTCACATTTTACAAATTAGTCCTTACAATTTCTGTTTCATAAAGAGCTGGTCCACCAGATCAAGGACATAGGACATATTTAACCTTTATCTGAAAGGTCTTACTTGGAAAATGGTAATTGTACAGCCAGCAGTCACCACTGTCATAGCCATGCATATCATATACATGCAGGTTCTAACTGGATTCAGGCAGACAGTAAAGAAACAATACAGTCAAAAAATGGTGGGCCATTCCTTTATTCAAGTCTCATACCGGCCAATGAGCAAACACACAGGGAAAACACTTCCCTTTCACTCAGAGCTCACAAAGCTACTGACACATTCTCCAGTTCCACAACCAGGAGAATCTTCTCTAGTTTCTCCTAGATTGAATCAAAGGCTTCACCAGTCTCAAAGCCCCTCATATCTGGTTCCCCAGCTTCTCCTTCAGCACTCTGCATCCTCTCTGCTCTCACTCTCCAAAAATATGGCTTCCCTTTTCAAAACGTTAACAAGACAATGGCCCTTCCTAGGCAGGAAGGTAATTTGCAATTTCACAGATCACATACCTGGCACTGCCCAGTGCCATTTTTAACAATAAAAGTGAGCAAACTCAAAAAATACAAATTTTACATACCCATTTTTCCATCAAGTGTTCAATAAATGTATGGAACATTGAGGGATGTTTGAACATGAACTTCTCAGTGCTTTTAAAGATAGTTTACTGAATTTGTAAGTTTGAAAAGAATAGTGTATTTCAGTAAGTATAATAAAATAAATAACATATTATGGTTTTTAATCAGGAAGATAAAATATATTTGATTACTTATTCAAGGATTATATTTGAGAATCTCAAAATTTTAGTTTATTGAATGATTAGAACTAACAGTCTAGATATGGTCAATTTACATTACAATTTTTTAACTTAGTCATAGCAAGATGGAACAACTTTAGCTATATAAACACATTTTCTCAATTTAGAGGTGCCCTATAAACTATAAGTTGGTAATGACTGAGTTAAAATGTAATAGATATTGACTCATTAAAAACTTCCCTTAAATCACTTCTATCCATCAAGTAGTTCCTGTTTAAAAGCATGTTGCCTTAAGCCACATTTATTTTGTCTCCAAAAAAAAACTACTTCCTCACTATTTGCATATTCATTTAACAAATGTTTATTGAGTGTGGCTAGTTTCTGCCAGGCGCTGCTGTAGATGCTAGAAATATAGCAGTTAACAAAACAAATAAAATTTCGATTCTCACAGAGCTTATATTTTAGTGAGGAAACAGGCAATAAACGAGTAAATAAATAGTGTTTAATATTTGGCAGTGATAAATTCTACAAAGAAAGGCAAAGCATTGGTAGTAATGAGATTGTGGGCTGTTCCTTAGAGAGTACTTCGTTTCACAATAGGTTTAAAAGTTTGAAAGGAAGGGCTTATAAGAACAGAGCCAAATATGATGCCAATGTTTTGGCTTGAACAACTAGGTATATAGGGGTGACACTGACCAAGATGGTCAACTTTGAAGATAGCATTGTTACAATGGGAGAAAATTATGAGTTTGGAAAACATAGTTTGATATTTCTATTACTTCCAAATGTAGATATTGAGTTGGATCCTAATATCCAATTGAGTTTTGTGTTTAACATAGAGGTTGGGGGTGATGATAAAACCTGGGAGTGTCAATGTGTTTTTAAAGTCATGATACAGAGCTCTTAGGAGCTGTTAGGAAATACATAAAGTAAGAGGTGTTCAAAGGGTTAAACACTGAATTATGCCAAAAAATATTGAGCATAATGCAGCAAAGTAAACTGAGAAAACATGTTTTGTAAGTTCAGAGAAAAACTCCAACAACATGCTGCTGTAAACAGGAAAATATTCAGGAGTAAGCAAGAGCTGCTAAACTGATAATTGAATAATTTGACAACTGGAGGTCACTGGTAACCTTGACAATAAAGGTGTTAAGTGGTGATAAAAATTTTAAATCCACTGAAATGCATTCAAGAGAAATGGGGAAGAAATGGAGACAGAATCATCACATTCTGTGGGGTTTTATACAAAAAGAAAAGAGTGCAGAATGGTAGTGGAGAAAAGTACAGATTTAAAGGAAGTTGTTTCACATTATCTTTTCAACAGGCTTATGTGCTAATAAGAATGATACAAGAGAAAAGAAAATATTGACGAGTCAAGAAATAAGAAAATTGTGTAAGTCTACTTCTTGAACAGGTGAAAGAAGATGAGATTGACTCACAATTGCAGGATTGGCTTTAGGAGCAAAGTCAATTTGCTCTTTTATTCAAATTGGAGGAAGGTGGAATGATTAGTCATAGATTCAAATAGATTGGTAGATTTAATTAACTTTGTGGTAAGAAAGTTCTCTTTGCTTTCTTCTACTTTCTCTGTAAAATATGAAACAAGAACCTTATCTTAGGGTAAGAAAGAAGGTAGATAAAAATTCATTATCTAGATGTGGGAAAGGGATAGATCATTTCATCTATTTTATTATTTTCTGGAAGAATTTAAATATACAACCTATATTTTAGATTTTGTATTTCCTATTATGTTATTAAAAAGAAAGATTAGTTCTAAGGGCTCAAAGGTGATGTATATCACGGTTCGAGTTAGATATATTGACCAAAGTTTCATAGATATATTCTTTGTAATTTGACAGTAAGTTGCTCTATACTTCTGAGGACAATTAGAATATAATTCACACAATAATTTGGTACAAATTATCTTTCATGGGAACCACAAATGAAGGCTTTGTGAATCCTAGTGCTAAAAAGAAATGCTCACACATGTTTGAAATTTCAATCAATACAACAAATTTTCTCTTCTTAGACTAAAATGACTCTAATCAGCTTGACTAGGAGAATATGCAGAATATGAGTTATCAAGTCAAGGGTAAAATGTACTGTAGAGGGAGGAGTGCCAAGGAGAATTCCTTAACTGCTGTTATTACCTTGTGGACTGAAATAGATACAGGGATTCCATAAAGGCTCTTTGAAAAAAAATTTTTCTTATTAGAATAAACAAAACATTCTTCTTTTTCTCAAGCCTTTTTTTTTCCTTTTTTAAGTATGAGGTGGGGAGATAGAGGCAGACTCTCGCATGTGCTTCAACTGTGATCCACCTGGCAACCCCCGTCTGGAGCCAATGCTCTACCCATCTGGGGCCATGCTCACAACCGAGCTATTTTTAGTGCCTAAGGTAGAGGCTCCACAGAGAGTTCCTTAGTGCCTGGGGCCTGTTTGCTTGAACCAATTGAGCCATGACTACAGGAGGGGTAGAGAGAGAGAAAGGGGATGAAGAGGGGTAGAGAAGCAGATGTTTGCTTTTCTTGTGTGCCCTGACCGGGAATTAAACCTGGGATATCCACACACTGGGCCAACACTCTACCATTGAGCCTCCCAGCCAGGGCTTTCTCAAGTTTTAAGTTCCCCCCACCCCCAAGAATTTTAATAGTTATATACTTCTACTTTTTTGCAAACAAAGCAACACAAAGGTTACATACATATGCATATCTTTGCCTCATCTTAAAGTTAAACGCTGTATGTCTATAAATTTAAATATGCCTTATTTCTGATTATTTTTTATTAAATTTGTCTGATTTGAAGATAACGAAAGGCAGTTAATTGTAGAGCATATTATCTATCACACATTCTAAAATGAGAATTTAGTAGTTCAATAGTTATTCTACAAAACATTAAATAAAAATACCTGTATGTTGTGCCATTTGTAAAAATAAAGTTTGGTGTCAAATCTAGAGCCCAAAATATTTGGCCATGTAATATTTTATACCAAAACAAAGAAATTCGCAGCTGGATTGCAGTTAAAATGTTAAGTAGTAAAGAAAATGGGACCCTGCCTGATTGGCTCAGTGGTAGAGTGTTCGCTGGCATGTGGAATTCCCTGGTTCAATTACCAGTCAGGGCACACAGGAGAAGTTACCATCTTCTTTTCCACCCCTTCCCCTTCTCTCTCTCCCTTTCTCTCTCCCCCTTCAAAAGACATGGTTCATTTGAACAAGTTGGCCCTGGCACTGATAATGTCGCCATGGTCTTGCCTCAGGCACTAAAATAGCTCCATTGCCACGCAATGGAACAATGTCCCCAGATGGGCAGTGCATTGCCCCCTAGGGGGCTTGTTGGGTGGATTCTGGTCAGGGTGCATGCAGAAGTCTGTCTCTCAGCCTCCCTGCCTCTCAATTAAAAAAAAAAAAGGGGGAAAGCTTGCATTTTTTTTTCTATATCTGATATCTTCTTTGACTATGAATAAACCAAAACATCAAGACACTTAAGATACCACAGTTATGTTCATCATTACCAAATTTGCACTTGGTTGCTAGAAAAAAGATTTAGGATGTCAAGAAAGGTGCTAGACTGTGACAGTGATTTCCTCTAACAAAAAATAAATAAATGAACATAAAAATAAAAACCACATAGAATATTATACCTTCATGCTGGTACACTCATTAACAGTGTTTGAATAAAAATAAAGTGTGAATTTTAATTTCAGTAATGCAAATTTCATAAAAAATTCTTGCCCTGTCCTGTTACAAAATGTGATTTTTTAAAATTTATTTTATTTTTTTATTTTATTCATTTTAGAGAGGAGACACAGAGTGAGAGAGAGAGAGAGAAAGAGAGAAAGGGGGGAGGAGCTGGAAGCATCAACTCCCATATGTGCCTTGACCAGACCAGTGCAGGGTTTTGAACTGGTGACCTCAGTGTTCCCAGGTCGATGCTTTATCCACTGCACCACCACAGGTCAGGCCCAAAATGTGATTTTTAACTAACTGAAGGGCTAGAGAAGATGTAGGGTAGGGGCCTCCAAAAAACAGATTCATACGTTCAACGGCCAGGTCAGGGTTTCCCAGGTAGGTTGCAAAGCTCTGGCATTTCTGTAAGAGTGGCTCAGGCAATACTGCACTATTGCAGGAGAGGCAGCTTGTTCTAATCCATTCTGGCACAGCAAGAACATTAGAATTGCTCATTTACCTGAGGAGGGCCTTGGTGAAGTGGGCACACATTTACAGAGATTATGCAGAACTCAGAGCACTCTTTGATGTCAATACTGTAACAAAGGCAGCATAAGCTTTGAATCAAAAGGTCAAACTGGCAAAACACCCCATTGTATTTCAAATCTATTTTAGCAATTTGACTTTTCTTGATTCTCAACATCCCAGTACCCTTATTGTGCTTCCTGAATGTTAGGGAGGAAATTGTTAAAGTATCTAATAAAAATTTACCAAGATGCACCCTTTACAGGCAATGAATTATATTTCTGCCACTTATTATTCACCACAGTATACATAATTTTCACCATTCATATGGGACTGAGTAAAAAACAACAAATCTGGACTACTCTTCTGATGCTGGTCCACTAGGCTCACACCTGGCTCAGGAATTCCCACATACCATCATGTCTAGTACCATTCAGAGTAGATTCAATGAAATGGACAAATGGACTACCTTTGTACTACCTAAAAAATAATAAAAACTTTGAATAGTAAACCTTCATGTGTCAAAACATATTATTATGCAGGAAGCCCTTCTTAGCCAGATGGTGCCATAAAACAGATCTGATCCACTAGTCTTATTCAGTTATCAAGGTTACTAAGATTCAATGTTACCCTTCCTAAAGACACTTAATTTTTAATATAGTGTACCTTTTTAAAAAGGGAAAAATAAATATGATTATATATTAATAACTGAATTCCAAGCATTAAAGTAGCTGGAGAAACTAAAATATTGTGAGCAGAAAACTAATTTCTCTCTATTGAAGCTCCTGCTTATCTTTCCCATAAGTAAAATCAGCCCTTGCAGAAAATCAGGGCTGAAAATATAATTCCCTGATATTCCAAAAGAAAAATTCAAACAATATGTTAATAGATAATAGAGTAAGAGGTTAGATGTAGGAACCATAAAAAGTTATATTTTGTGATACTTCTCTTGTTTTTTGTTTTTTTTTTTGTAAGAATTATATAGTAAAGAAAACTGTAAGTGGTATAAAAGCATTTTCTAACACTGGCTAGAAGCATGCTTCTGCGGGTTACACAGAGATTACAATTTTTATTTATTGCAACAAAGAGGTCTATTGCTTAAATAGTCTACTCCCCCCCTACCCTAATCAGAAAAACAGTAAAGTTTAAACTGTAATGGAATCTCAAAGTTCTTTAATGGGCTCTCTTCTCTCACTGCTCTGGTTATTCCATGGCAAAGAGGTACGCTTCCTCTCCCATGGTACCATTTAACGCAGTACCTTCACACTGATGAACATCCAGTTATCCAGTGCTCTTTATTCTGCTACTGCTATACTGCAATCAGTAGAACTAGATTGGTTCCATAGAACTGTATGCAGGGGTAAGTGCTGGACTTCAGAAAGTGGTTTGGACAATGAGAAATACAGTCCAATGAGCCTGAATTTTTCAGAAATAAAAATGCACAGTTCACTACACTTTCACTCTTACAGATTCTGCATGCACCCACTTTCTGCCCTGGGTGCTCACATTCAACACATATTTCTACATCTAAATCAGTCTATGTCAGTTAAAAGAAAGTAAGTTAAATTAAAAATAAAACTTTTTATTTTCACATTTGACAAGTTACCAAAACTCTAATATATAAAAAAGTAAAAATATAGAAGTTTTTCTAAATATCTATAGATGTTTTGAAAGTTAATTTTACAATATTTTTTCAAATGATAAGTCCTAATGTTTAATTAAGAAAAGTACTAGCTTTTATTGTGTCCCATACAAATAAATCATCCACCCTGACATTTATATTCTAGTATGTCTCCTCCTATATTGTACTCTCAAGTATGTATATTTAAAGTTACTTCTTAATGTACATCACAGACTTCCTTCAATTTGGAAATTATTTATTTTAACATGAAATGGAGAGTTAGACTAGATTATGTTTGATGTTCTTTCCAACTCTGAAATACTTGGTTCTATATCTCTGTAGTCAGGTCAATATTAATGTTACTAAGTGTAGAAAAAAATTTAATTTTTATTTTTGGTGCATGATTTAACACAAATCAAAAGGTCTCCTGCCTACTATTAATCTCTTTCCTCATCTGCTACAGAGCCTAAAGCCCCTCTTATTAGAGGTAGTTCTTAAAGTAAGATGACCAGATGTCCCGCTTTTGGTGGGACAGTCCTGATTTTTAACAATTTGTCCCATGTCCCACGGCATTTTTAAGAGGTCCCGATTTTTGAAAAGAATGAACATAAAGCTAGGGAACAATGGGAGAACGGGAAGGGAATATATGGTTTTGGTGGGGAGACCCCACCTCCACCTGAAAGCACCCGCACTGCCGCAAGAGCTGGCTGCCCTGTGTGGGGCCCTGAAACAAAAAACTTTGGGTGGGATGGGGCGGTGGCTGTCAAGTCCCCTAACTACCCATAGGCCCACGTCCTGGACACCAGCATGTGGCTCCGGGCTCCGCAAGGCACCAGCAACGCTGCCCTGCCTGCTCTTGCCCACTCGTGCAGCTCCGGCATTGGGTTCGGGACCGTATAACCTGATCCCTCAACTCACTCAAAATTTCCCATATAGTAATATTTCCGAAAATGATCTTTTAAATGAGGTATCATTATTAAAAAATAATTTGATAAGGAAAATGTTGAATCTTGGGCATTGGCAAAAATCACAATAGAGAACAAATGCTTAGAAATATTTCATCATTTTGAAACAAACCATATTCCATACAATAATGCACTAAAAATTGTGGAATACGTGCTGTCTTTACCAGGAACTAATGCTGCCACTGAACGTGTTTTTTTCTACGGTAAATAAAGTGTGGACATCATAAAAATCACAATTAAATGTTGAGACTTTGAAAGCCATTTTATGTGTAAAATATAATTTAAAAAATTCTTGTGGAAAATTTCATGACCTTTTAAACAATGACAGCAATCTACTAAAAAATTCATTCAAATGAGAAATATGCCATAGAATAAAATAATACTATACATAATTTTTAAATGTATTATATTTTTAAATTGTACTTATGTCAAAATTTAAACATATATATTACAATACTATTTTTGCATTCTATGAAAATTGATTTTGCTCCATATAGACTAAATTTTTAATCAAGAACACCCCCCCACCCAGTCAATGGTGTCCTGTTTTACCAATTTTAAAATCTGGTCACCTTATCTTAAAGGTATTCTTGAGGCTTATGAATTTTGTTTGGACTCAGGCATTACAAAGGAAGGATAATCAATTAAGTTATATTAATTTACCTACTTATTATCAATTGTCAGATTGAAAATAATACCCACAATAAGCTTTAGGGTGAATAGTTGGGGAGCAACCATGATATCATTTTCTGCTAAATTAGCTCATCACTTTGATAAAAGCAGTTTCCCAGTCAATGGCTCTGCTTTTCTCTGTCTTTACATACAAGGCTACTTCTCCCAGAAACTTTTATTTTCCCATCATACTGTAAGGCCTTTGAAGAACCCTCCCTCATGTCTACTCTAGCTTTTCATGGTATCTTTTGGGCATGATGTTCTTATATTGATCTGTCTTTGTACAGTCTACAGATCTTTTATACCCATCCACTATTTTGCGTCATCTCATTCTAAACTTCTGTGCTTTCTCACACTCCCAGTTTCTGAGAGTTCCGGATTTCTGGTTTGACTTGCAAGAAAGGTAGGCTCTAGAGTCCAACAGGGTAGAATTATAAAGAAAGAAAAAAGAGGGACTGATCTAAGCAGCCAGGTAATGAAAAGGGGGAATGACAAAGCCTTAGGACAAATGTGGTATTATTTTATAACATTTTCCTAGCTTCCTTCAGTCACAGCAAAACTATAGTATGATAAAATTGTCCAAAACAATTTAAAGCTGATAAAAGAAATGAAATATAACTAAAGCCAAAAAAATCTTCTGGTTTACTTGTTGTCAGTATGGGAAAAGTAAAGCAAAATTGTTCATTTTCCTTTTGAACTGTACAAATACACTGGTTCAGATTGATGTGGCCTTTAGAACTAGTCAGTATATATTATAGATTTATGCCCATTTACTTTATTACAGCTCATTTTCAGAAAACTATAAACCCCAAAAACTTTCCCATGGAAATGGTATTTTTAAAACTCTGTAGGCCAGTGCTGTCATTAAGCCAACCACCTAGAAGTGAATACATTTATATATTCTATTATCAATTCTAGAGTTATCAAATATCCCTGAAGCAGTATTCCATTATCATGTACGGACCCTCTCTGGTTACACTCTGTTCTTGTCAAAAACCCTCTTTGTGTAGAAAGGGAGAAATTGCCTCTTTGTCTAGGGTTTGTCACATTACACTCTCCCTATGAATGCACAGCAATATTGTGTGGATCAATAGAAACAGCAAAGAAAAAGCCTTCTACTTCCTCACTCCATCAATATTTAAAATAACAACTCTCGGTGATGGGCAAAGAGACATATAACCTGACCTAATTTTTCTCCAGATTGTTCCTGAAAAATAAATAGAACTTTATAAACTAAGTCAGTAATTCAAAGAAATAAACTAAGAAGTAACAGAGTTACTGTCTTTGCAATTGTGTATACAAATGTGTTTTGTAAATAATTAAATGTACTATTCAGGGAAATCATTGGAATTACAACATAAGGTTATGTTGTAAAGGGAGGTAGCAGCAGCAGTTTGCTAAGCAAATCCAATGCTTGGCTTAATCTGGATGCAAAAAAGAGAATCTCATTGTAGACCTGATTTTCCAATTGCTAACAAATGGGGTAGGAGGCCATTCATTAATTTATCAAAGCATCATAATTTGAAAATGCATGAAGTAAAACCAGATTGGGGGAGTTATAAAAAGCCCAATAGAATATGATATATAATACCTTCCTATACTATTCCAAAGCTAATTCAGCTCACAAAAAAATTAACATTATCCTATGGTAACTATCACAATTGAAGGCTATTTCTGTACCTAATCAACAGTACTTCTTAGGGTAAGCTGCAGGCTGAAAACTGTGTAGCAACTATAGGCTTTATTTGCAAGTAAGAAGTAAAAGAGAGGCAATTTAAAAAAATTTTTTTTAATTTTATTCATTTTAGAGAGGAGACACAGAGTGAGAGAGAGAAAGAGAGAAAGGGAGGAGGAGCTGGAAGCATCAACTCCCATATGTGCCTTGACCAAACCAGTGCAGGGTTTTGAACTGGCGACCTCAGTGTTCCCAGGTCGACGCTTTATCCACTGCACCACCACAGGTCAGGCAAAGAGAGGCAATTTTTAAACATGAAATTTAAACACTTAAGATTGGAGCACTGGATTTAGTCATTTTAATTAGGAAGAAAAATTTGTTTTTTTCTTCTCTCCCTTCATTCTTTCTTCCATCACAAATATTGAGTACCTGTATTTTTCAGGCAAAAATGAAAACTCAGTAAATAACAGCAAGTTATATAATCTAATGCTTACATTATTCTGGGGAAGTCAAATGTAAATCTAATGCATAAATTTGTTCATTTCAAATGGTAATGCTATGAAAACTTAAAATTAAAAAATTGCATAGTGATAGAGTAGGTATACATAGTTACATAAAATTATGAAATAAGATAATGATGAAAACAATATACACTATTAAATAGAATGCTCAGAGAAGGTCATTTTGAATGGTGACATTTTGGCCAAAACTTGAATGATACAAGTGTGAATATCACAGGGAAAAGCACTGCAGATAGACAAAACAGCAAGTGGAAAGATGTCAAAGCAAGAGCAATGTGGTTGAAGAGGGACCAGGAAGCCAGTCTGATTGGTGTGTGATGAAGGAGAGAAGTGGGAGATGAGATGGGAAGGGTAAATGGTGCCAGACCATTGGAGCTTTCTAGGTCCTGTGAGAAGTGTAAATTTTATTCTCAAGGTAAGTAAAAGTTATTGGGAATTTTTTTTTTAAATTTTTCCATTTGTCTGAGAAAAACAGAAAGGGGAAAGGAGAGAGAGAGAAAGAAGCATCAACTCATTTTTCCACTAAGTGGTTCCATTTAATTGTGCACTCATTGGCTTTCTTCTTATAAGTGCCCTAAGAATGGAATTCGTGACCTCAATGCTCAGTCCCCTGAGTCACCAACCAGGGCTATCACTGTGAGATTGTTAAGCCAGTGAGTGACATGATCTAGTTTATACTGTAGCAGATCATTTTGAAGTATTACGTGGAGTATGAATTCTGGAGGGAAACAGAAATCAGTTAAGGACCTATTGCTTAGTCTGGGAAAGAGATGGGTAATTCAAATCAATCAGTCAATCAATCAATTCCTTTAGAACAGGTTTTTGTTAATTAGAAACTTCCTGTAATGAAAAGAGTTGTATCATGATCAGTGACAACTGAAAAAACTGCTCTGGGCCCTGGCTTGTTGGCTCAGTGGTAGAGTGCCAGCCCGGAATGTGGATGTACCGGGTTCAGTTCCCGGCCAGGGCACACAGGATAAGAGCCCATCTGCTCCACTCTACACCCTCTCCTTTTTCTCTATCTCTCTCTTCCCCTACTGCAACCAAGGCTCCATTGGAGCAAAGTTCACCAGGGCACTGAGGAGGGCTCCATGTCCTCCAGCTCAGGAGCTGGAATAGCTATGGTTGCAACAGAGTAACATCCCAGATGGGCAGAGCATTGACCCCTAATGGGCATGCCAGGTGGATCTCAGTGGGGTACATGCAGGAATCTGTCTCTCTGCCTCCCCACTTCTCACTTCAGAAAAATACAAATTAATTAATTAATTAGTTAATTAATAAAAATATAAAAGAACTGCTCTGAATTTCTAAGTAAAAATCAACAAATTAAGATAAAGCAAAAATCTCTTTATTCAATGTCCATATTGTTCTACTACATTTCAAAAAAATCTTTAGAAATAAAATAAATTCTAGAAGGACAAACAAGAGGATAACTTACCGTTTTTAGCTTTGCAAGATCTGTTGTCTGGCTGTATTATATAGCCCTCCACACAACTGCAAGCATAGGATCCATATGTATTTAGGCAGGTCTGGCTGCATGTACCATAAATGGCACATTCATCTTGATCTAAAAGGAAAATTGGCATCATTTCTTAGCAGATTTATTATTGGACATATTTTTCCTTGAAGAAAACATTTTTCCCATATTTTTAGAACAGACTATTGTTTAAAAACAGAAGGCCAGCTCCAGTGAAATTTTTCAAAACCATGCTGACTAAAAATGTGATAAATATGATTTAAAAATCTGTTGCTTTAATAGTTACAGGGGTACAAGATAAACTTAATATCACATCTTTTATTTTAAACAAGGGCTTGTTTACATTTTTGATGGGTAGGCCAGAAGTCCTTGTTCTGCAAAGATATAAAGTGCACTTTAGTGAATATTTGTTGAATAGTTATATTGTTTATAACACTGACTTTTCTATTTTAATAAAAAATTAGTCTAATAACATGGTTTTCAATAAAATTTAAAAATTCAATAAAAATAAATAAGGGATCTGAGCCAGCTATGCAAACTATCCTCACTAAATAAAAGTAAATGAAATAAAAAACCTAAAAACTATTAAGCAGTTTTTAAAATAAAAATATCATCTTAAATAAATTTTATTTTAATATTTATGTCTCTCTTTCTACTCCTTCTCTCTGTCTTCTTCCCATATTTCCTTTCTGTAGCAGCTTGTTCAAATCTCTATAAACCACAGTATTCAATGGTTTTAAACCAAACAGGCTTTAAATCCAAAATCTGTAGTCAATGATTTAGGCTAATATGTACATTCAGTCTGTTCTGTGTGCCAAGCACTATAGTAATCCCAAAGAAACCAAAGGTGATAAAAAAAGATTCTTATCCTTAATTGAAATAAGCCTAATAAAATGTAATTTTGATTCTTTGAATTTCCTTATAATAAAGGCATACTCTAGTTATGATAGAGACATGGAGAGGGAAGTGGAACTGTTTGGAACTAGAGGAGAATGTTAAGTAAAGCCTGAATATGAGCTGAGTTTAAAGAATAATTTGGATTTCCTAAAACAGTAAAAAGATTGAGATGGAATGGGGAGTTCCAGTTTAACAAAATAGCACGTAAAAAGGCCTTGGAAAGACAAAGTGGTGATTTCGAAGAAGTGGTGATTTCAAATGAATTAAGGGAGTGGTAAGAGATGGTGTAGGGAAAGTTGTTTTAGGGCCAGGTATTTGGCCCTAAAAGTAGTTTTAGGACCGGTGATTTGAATGATAAATTAAAAAATTTTACTTTTTCCCTAGACATTGGGAAGCATTAATTAGATGAGCTATATGACAAACTTTATATTTTAAAACTAGAACACAATAAATAGCTTGATGAATATAAAGAAGAGATTCTAGAAAATTAGGTATGTACTAATCTCACATAAATTGTATTTTGAAGTAAGTCAGTGCTAATAGAAATGAAAAAAGGTAAATGAACTCAAATATTTAAGAAATAGAAAACATGTAAAGACTAATTGGATATGAGGGAATTGAATGATAGCCCAATTTATATGAAGTATATGAAGATTTGAGTGGAATTATAATGGAAGGAAATAGTGACTTTGGTTTGGATGTGTTATATTTGATGAGTCTGTAGGGAATTCTGGAGTAAATGACTAACAAGTAGTTGGAAATATGAGACTGGCAAGATAGGTCAGATCTGTCTTAGAATATTTGGCAGTGGATATAGATAGTAGATTAAAAACAAAACAAGAAGTTAAGACTCTTGTAAACAATTTTGGAGAAAGGGTTTGAGAAAAGGAAGAAGAGAGAAAAGCTGATAAGATGACCAGTGAGGCCCTGGTGTAAAGTAGTTTAAACTGGTGTGGTACAATGAAATATATATTTGGTTTTTGACCTCAGTTCCTCAAACCAATGTAGTTTTTGAACAATTAGAAGTGTTCTTTGCTATTTTATATTTTATTTTTATTATTATTTTTAAATGAGAGGTGGAGAAGCAGAGACAGACTCCCACATGCATGCCAACTGGATCCACCTGGCAAGCCCCTTACCAGGCCCTTACTGGGTCCACCTAGTGAGCCACTACCAGGCAATGCTTTGCCCATCTAGGCCACTGCTCAGTTGCTCAGCAACCAAGCTATTTTAGCAACAGAGGTGAGACGATGGAGCCATCCTCAGCACCCAGGGCTAACTTTTGCTGGAATCATTCAAGGCTTGGCTGTAGGAGAAATAGAGAGAGAGAGAGAGAGAGAGAGAAATAGAGAGGAGGGGGGAGAAAAGCAGATGGTTGCTTCTCCAGTGTGCCCTCACAGAAATTGATCCTAGGACTTCCACATGCTGGACTGATGCTCTACCATTGAGCCAGCTGACCAGGGCCATTTTCTTATTTTATAATGAGGCCCTTTGGAATATACAGAGCCTATGTTAATGACGTCACTCAGGGTGGAACTACTAGATAATATGAGAAAAAAAAAAAGATGATAAATGGTGGGAACTCTCAGCCCCACCCTTTGATTCCCCAAAGCTAAGAAAGTCATTTACTAATGAAAAGCAAAAAGATTACTGGGAAGCTAAGGGTGATTTTTTCTTTTCTTTTTTTTTTTTTTGACAGAGACAGAGAAAGAGTCAGAGAGAGGGATAGATAGGGACAGACAGATGGGAATGGAGAGAGATGAGAAGCATCAATCATTAGTTTTTCGTTGCGACACTTAGTTGTTCATTGATTGTTTTCTCATATGTGCCTTGACAGCTGGCCTTCAGCAGACTGAGTAACCCCTTGCTCGATCCAGTGACCTTGGGTCACAGCTGGTGAGCTTTTGCTCAAACCAGATAATCCTGTGCTCAAGCTGGCAACCTCGGGTCTTGAACCTGGGTCTTCTGCATCCCAGTACGTCACTCTATCCATTGAGCAACCACTTGGTCAGGCAGGGGGTGATTTTAATTAAAAAGCTATGCATTTGTATGACATTAATTTACACTTTTCTCAAATTCCTTTAGTTTTGTGTACTAACTAGCTTGCATTCCTGGATGACTTATTTGAAGTAAGTTGTTTCGGGGATAGAAAGAGTAGTGTTTGAAGTAAGTCTACAGTGATCATGGAAGAAAGTAAACTATATACTTGGTAAAGTCCAGTCAATAATGGCATATAAGATTTTTATCTATTTTCACAGATATTTTGATTTTAATATATTGGTTCTTATTTTAGTTTTTCTGATATCATTACATTGTCCAGAAGAGCAATATGATTAATGATTTCTTTTGTTCCTTCTGCATAGCCAGAATGCACTGCTGTGACATTGATATATGTTGATCAAATAAGTTTGTAAACATGATATATATGTTAGCTCACTTATATTTTGCATTGGATGTGAGGGACAGGCTGTAAGCAGGCAGTGTCCTTATAGCCTAAGGCTTAGTTTTAAGATTAAGCTTTTCCCCACAACCTTGACTGTTGCATGATGTGGGGTGGTGCACTCTTATGAGGAATCCCATTGATGCCTCTGATAAGTGGTTTTGTATCAGAGGCTTCCTTGTTTGTGAATTGGATGAAAGGTTTTGATTTCTAAACTATAAAATGGGGCAGAGAAGCCATGCTGGAGGAGAGCAGTGAAAGGCTACGTGGAGGAGAAAAGACGCAGCCAAGATGGTGAAGTGCTGAAGGAGAAGCCAGTTAGTGCAGTTTGTGCAGAGTTTGTGAGAGAGAAGGAGAATCATATCAAATGCAAACCTGCATGGGCCAGGCGATTGTGAGGATGGCCATGGATACTGACTTTACAATATAACTTCACAATATTGGCCACAAAGGAATAAGCACATCATTACTTGTAATTCTGCCTTTCATTTCCCTTGAAGGACAGAAGATTCCTGTAAATATGGCTTCTACAAACTGTAAATGACGTTCAGACTTGGCCATTCAGAAATGGAGTAAATAACAACAGCTCCTCTTCCACTAGTGACCTTTCATACTGATTGCTTTATAATTTCTTATTGTGGATAAAGAAAAATAATAAAATAAAAGAAAGAAGGGGCCATATGCTAAACCTGACAAGCTCAGGGAAGGCCTGTTTGGCAGTCTTACAAACTTAGAGAGGAAAGTATCCATATAATATGACCTAAAAAATTAAAAATGTCTAACTAAAAGCAGTTTATGGCTGGTAGTCATGTCCTGGGGTAGTATTTTTCTCTAACAAAGGTCAGTGCTTACCATAATTGAGCCTGTCATCTTTTGGCATCTACAATATGGTACTTGATAACATATTTTTGAAAGAGTAACCTTTTTTAGCCCCCTTAGGGCAAACTACCCTATCAGAGCAGAAACCACAAATCCTCTCATTATTATTATTATGTTACTTGTTCACTATTAACTATTTTATGCTTGTCTATGTAAAATAAGTATGCATCTATTCATTAATTTTTTATCCAATCTCAGAGATTTTCCAGTTTTGCTTTCCCCACCTCCCTAATCTATCTCTAATGGATTTCACGTAACCTCCTCAAGTCTTCTCCTCCGATTCTGATGTATGAAATAAGTAATGAAATTGCCACTTTCTGGAACATAATCTCAATCTCCTGAGATTTTGCTTCCTGGTTATTCTCAACAGTTTGGCTCAAATAAACTCATAAAAATCCTTACAGGTTTGGATGTTTCTTACATTGATATTATTCATATTCAGAAGAAGAAATTGATTGTGGTTATCTTTATGGATGTAATTAGAAGATGTAGAAAAAAGAGATGCATGCAAAAAGAGATGAAAATCCTGACTCCTATATCAAGGGTAGCAAAAGAATAAGGTCATCATGTAGATATATTAGCCTAACCTGAGTGAATAATAACTATTGTTTGATGTAAAAACTGTATGTATGTCTAACTCCGGTGACTTCTAAGGGGTCTGTCTACTCCTGCAAGATCTTCTGATTTTTTTTTTCTCAAAGTATGACCAATTTTGTGAAATCTAATTTTTAAATGTCAGCTTGAAAATAACCTAAGTCAAAAAAAGATATCAATTTGGTCCCCATTTAGTCAGATTAGGAAGTCTCTAGGTCTCTTATGGATTTAGTAATAACTGTTTCTATATGTGGGTCAAATAAATTTGCAAATATGATGTATATGTTTGCTCACTTGTTGTTTGCATTGGATGTGGAGGGCAGGCTGTAAGCAGGCAGGGTTGTCATAACCTAAGCCTTAGTTTTAAGATTAAGCTTTTCCCCATACTTTTGATTATTGCATGATGTGGGGTGGTGCACTCTTATGAGGAATCCCATTTATGCCTCAGATAAGAGACTGTGTATCAGAGACTTTCTTGTTCATATATTGGATTAAAGGTTTTAATTTCTACACTATAAAATGGGGCAGAGAAGCCATGCTGGAGGAGAGCAGTGAAAGGCTACGTGGAGGAGAGGAGAAGCAGACAAGATGGTGGAGTACTGAAAGAGAAGCCAGTTTGTTCAGTTTGTGCAGAGAAAAGGAGATGGGGAACAGAGGTGAATAAGGCTGGTGAAGTAGAAACCTTTGATTATAGGAAACTCAGATAAGTCAGTGGCTTTGGGAGCCCAAAGGAAAGGGAAGTGTTTTCCCACTGTGTGCATTTCTCGCCCACTTGGTGTGAGCTAGGATTAAAGCTAATGGCCCACAATTTCTTGGCTCTGTTGTTTCATTACCGTCTTTCCGAATCAAATTCAAACCTGCATGGGCCAGGCAGCTGTGATGGTGGCAGAGGCTACTGCCTTTACAATATAACATTTGTATAATGGAGAAAACAAACAATATACTACAAATTCAAGGCCCAAATATTAAGAAGCAATGAGTCTCCTCAGATTAAGAATTGATGACTAGGTTTTGAAGATCTGTTACCGAATTCTATTATTGAGAAGATGTGTGGATTTAAGTAAATCACATTATCTTAGGGTAAAACTGCTTATTTGGATTTTGAATAATATTTTGTGTGATGGCTCTTTCAACTTTAATATTCTGTTTAAGGTAAAAGATATAATGTTTGTCAAATAAGTTTGTAAAATGTGATTTTTTATGTTCGCTTGCTTTAGTTTGCATTGGGGGCTGGGCAGCGGCAGGTATATGTTGGTCTGTGAAATTGCAAATTACCTTCCTGCTTGGGAAGAGGCACTGTTCTGCTAATGTTTGGTGGAGGAGAGATTTTTGTGCTAGAAAGTTTTGAAAAGTAAGGGCAGAAGGCGAAGGAAAAAGAAGCCAGTTTGTGCAGAGAGAAAAGCCATGTTTGCAGAGTGAAAGTAGAGAGAATGCAGGGCACTGAGGAAGAAGCCATGTTGGCAGGAAAAGAGAAGGTGTGCATATGGGGAACCAGAAGTAATGGGCTTTTGTGAGCTCTGCTAAGACTAGTGAGGCCTTTGATTCTAGAAGAAATCAGAGAAGATTCTCCTTGTTGTAGAACCGGAGAATGTGTCAGTGGCTTTGGGAGCCCTGAGTGAAAGGGAAGTGTTTTCCCTGTGTGTTGCTCATTATCTGGTGCTAGACTTTAATAAAGGAATGGTCCACCATTTTTTGGCTCCACTGTTTCTTTACCATCTGTTCGAATTCAATGGAAACCTGCATGTGAATGGCCACGATGGCAATGGTTGGACTGATGGCCATACAGATATTAAAGTAAAATTTATTAAGTACTAAAGCACCAATTTCTTTGGAAAATATTCCTTTTATTAGTATCTGTGTCAATGCAGATATTCCTTAATTTTATATACAGATTCTTCATTTTGTGTTTTCTATATATAGATTCTAAATATCATATAAAGTGCTATATGACTTATATATAGAGAGAAGTAACCTAGAATTGTTCAGTATGACAAAGTGGAGTCATTTTACAAAGTAAACATTTGTTCTAGAGTATTCACAAAAGCAAGAATTAAGACATTAAAAAAATAGAAGTATTTTTATGTTCATCATTATTGCTAGTGATAAAATACCAATTGTCAGAATTACCAATGTAAAAATTATAAAGAATATTACATGATTATTATTAACCTAAGTTAGTGGTAACAAAGGTATAACACCCTGCAGCTATATAATAGGCACAATATAATTAGAAAGTTAAAATAATTAAATCCAATGTTTTAATGGTTAACTAAAACACTTATTAATATTTCCTATGTTTGACATTATTGCAACATAAAATAAAAAATGTCTGGTTTAAATGCATACCTATAATATTTATTTTTATGTTTTTTTGGGGGAATATCAACTTTTAAATCTCAGGGTAAAAATAATATAAACACTGTGTGTAGCATATGGTAAGTTCTCAAAGATACCTCATTAAATTTCTTTTCACTTAGCCTCTGTAAAAATATAAAATTGAATAGCCACCTTTCATACTTACCTTTACAGCTTCTTCCATCTTCTTTGATTTCAAATCCTTCCTCACAGTAACATCTTGTGCTATTTCTGGCCACTGCGCACTTGTATTGACAATTCAACTTCTGGCAATTGGGTAACAGTTCTGTAGAGAAAAAAACGAAAATATTAGATCAGTATAATTGTGCACACATGTATAGTGTTTAAATTTAGATACTGTTAATATTTACTCAGTGCATCCTCTAAAATTTCTGTGATTGGTCAAGGGAACAAACTGAATTTATTCCCTCTAAAATATGTTGGTTTGCATTAATTTGAAGTATTGCTAATAAAATTTCAGGTCTACCTGTTCAGTCTTTTGCTTTTTAGTTTATTATGTATGCTGAATGTAAAAAAAAAATTTTTCAAAGGCTGGTAAATTAAATATTTCAAGAGGAAAAATGTCAACTCAGTGGTTGATTTTACCATTTATGCAATTCCTTTTCTATCCGACACATCAATTGATTTTCTACCTTTTGAGGGCTTGTTTTGATTTACCAATCAACGTGTAACCTTCATAGCAATCAATGTGAATATACTCAATTTCAATAATTTATCTTTCATTAGTGGCAAATATTAACCAATATATTTTATTATATCTGAATTCTTTCAGAACAAATATATCAGTAAAACAAAAGTGAGCAAACCCTCAGAGGCATATTAAGGTTCATTATTGCAATGGCGTGAAAACAGCTTAAGTGAAAGGAGTATATTCACTTCACAAATAATTTCTAACAGAAATAAGATTTGCTAAACTAAAAAAATATATGAATAGTTTGTATAACTGATTTTTTATGTGAAAATAGGTGTATTAATGGATTGCAAAAACCCTCCCACCCCACTATGGGAAGAAAAATAAGGTTTTGAAGATTAAACTTAAATTATTCATATGTTGATATTTGCCACAAGTTTAATTACTGCTTCAGAAAAAAATAAAAATTGTAATAAAATTTCTAACATGTCTAAAGAGAAAAAGAATATTTCAAACAAAAATATGGTATTCTAAATTATCCATGGTGTTTTTCTTAGCCCAATTACTTTTCAAGTCTTTCCTGTAACTATTTTATGTAAGTTTTGTCAATAAAACTCTAAATCTGCTTCCTATTGGTTACTCATATGTTATAATCTTGCTTTCTATTTCTCTGAGTATACTGAAGCTATCAAAAGAGATTTTCTACAAATTTGTGCTTTATATCTACATGTCTCTTCATATTCTTGTCTTTCTTGCTTTTCAAACTTGTTTGAACTCATAACCAAAATCCCAAAGCCAACTCCTGTTTACAAATTCCATTCACTCTTACCTGGTCAAGGATGGAGTTTCAGTTGTGCTCCACCTCCTCTCATAATCACTTTTTAAAATTTATATCAGAACAAATTAAAGTCCTGAATCTTTATCAACTCACTTTTATGGAACACAGTCATCCCCTTTGTTTAACTATTGCCTAGGGAGGCTTTTACTCTACAAAGGCATTGCTGACTAATTGTTTCAAAGACCTAAGACCCACAAAACCTAAAATATTTATTATATATAGCCTTTTACAGAAAGTTCTTTGACCCCAGTAGTAGTTCATTCTCGTCATCAAGATCTTATTTTACTTCAACTTAAAAACAAAGAACATTGATCTCATTTCCCTTACTAGTCATCATTGCCCAGTTCATTTTTCTAACAAAACTTGAAAAAATTATCCTTACCCCATGTCTCTCTCTACCCTTTTGTTACTATCTTAAAACCACTCCAGCAAGCTTTTATATCAATTCTCCACAAAAACCTCATGTAAATATCTTTAATGACCTTGATGCTGTTATGTACAATAGTTCCTCTCAGTCTTCACCTTACTTGACCTAACAGCATTAGACACAGGTAACTATTATTTTCTGATACAGATTCATTACTTTGCTTTCAGAGATCCATATCTTTGGTTTTCCTTCAATTGCAAGAACTCCTTTGCAGGATTCCTCCTCTTTCTTTCAACCTCCTAAGGTTGGAGTGCCCTAGGGCAGAAACTGTGGTCTTTTTTTTTTTTTTTTCCTATTACCGTAATATGCCACTGGTGATCTCAACAAGTATTATAGATTTCCCTTTGATTAAGATATACCTATAGTAATAATTTGACAACTAGTGTGCCCTCTTTAATTTCTAATTTTCCCTGCTCTGATTATAATCAATACTTTATGTTAAAGTTTTTCTCTTTGAAATTTTGAAGAAAAATCTGTTACCTTGAAATAAATTAAACCAATATACAAATCATTTGATTTAGAGGTTTAGATTTGGAATCATTGCTTATTTCATGCTAACATAAATGTTAATATTTATATAATATACAAAAGGTAGTAATTTGTTTTATAAAATTTATTATTAATAACACATATAGAATAAATAGTTCTTTGGAAATTATGGCATTTTTGTTTTGCAATGAAAGCTATTTAAATTTTGGTTTACCCCACCAGAATCTACAGCTACAAATATAGATCTAATATATGTCAAGTTATTTAAATATGCATTTTTGAAGCCCCATAAACAGTCAAACATGTAGTTTATTATAGTAATTTATAGTTTACAGATAAAAAAAAACTGATGGTTGATAACAAGATTATACAACAAACACAAGACAGAGCTAGCATTCAAAACAAGGTCATTGTAAATATGAAGCCTATGTTCTGGTACTTCTATGTTCTAATATCTATGTAATGATACCTCTAATTCCCATTGTACATGGAACCACGGTTTATCCTTTTTTTTAATTCTATGCTTAGTTATGTGCTAGATAAGAGAAAATGTTTTATAATTTTTATAGGATAAATGAATTAATAAAATAGCTTATTTTTTTGTGACAGAGAGAGAGGAAGAAACAGAAATAGGGAGAGATAGGGACAAACAGACAGGGACAGAGATGAGAAGCATCAATTCTTAATTGTGGCACCTTAGTTGTTCATTGATTGATTACTCATATGTACCATGATGGGGGTGGGGGGCTAGAGCAGACTGAGTGACCCCTTGCTCAAGCCAGTGACCTTGGGTTCAAGCTGGTGAGCTGTGCTCAAACCAGATGAGCAAGCCCATGCTCAAGCCAGCAAATTTGGGGTTTCAAACCTGGGTCCTCTGCAGCCCAATCTGATGCTCTATCCACTGTGCCACCACCAGGTGAAGCAAATAGTTTAACTCTTAGATGAGGATTAACACTCTCAGGTGTGATTTATACTTCATTAAATTAAATTAGGTCCTAAAGACAGTTCATTTACATCTTCAAGATAGATAACTGAATTGCTAAATCTTGTTTGATTATGGTGGAATAAATACAAAATTGCTGTGCATTTATGTACTACTTTAGTCCAACACTGAGGGAGCACCTAGTCAACAACATTCTGCTAAGGTTCCACAGATACAAAATTGCTTTACACAAATTAGGTAATTACAGCATGAGTGTGGAAGTGGGTCATGTTAGGTGGGAAGAACACTGTCAAACAGCCCTAATTCATAGCAAAAAATGAAAGATATATATGTTAAATAAAATTCCAAATGTGAGCTGGAAAAAGAAGGATCATCCAAGAGATTGAAAATTGGGGTAGTTATCTAAAACATACTTGTGAAATGTTTAAATTAAGGTAAAATTTAAAAGATTGAAAGACAAAATTATGAGAGGATATCCAAGATAAAACCTAGAATATGACAAAATAAATTAAAAAATAACCAGCATACGAAGGTACAGACAATGATAATAACCTTACATGGATAAACCACGTAGTGTTGAATGTGATAAAAATGGGGCTGAAATTGTATGGGATTCTTAGATTAAGTAGAATATTCTGTCTTGATAATGAGAGTTATTGCTAGTTATTGAGGACAAAAGTGATAAATTTTGATTTGTATTGTTTGGAATAGTAGCAGAGAGAAGATGAGTGAAGAATAGAAAAGGAAGAAAAGCCATCTAAAAGATTAGAAATGGCAAAGGCATAAATTAGGACAATGAATATTTAGATGAATGGATAGCCAAAAACTTCATGGAAGGATGACATGGAGTTAATAGTAACAATAAAATAAATTAAGAATGATAGAACAAATGGAAGTTTGGGGGAGGTAATAAATTTGTCTATGACTGTTTAGTTTAAAATGATGAGATAATGGCCAGGAGAAAGTTAAAAATTTGAGTTTACTGAAGACCAGAAGTCTGGGCTGGAGATGTAAATCTGGAAGTCACAAGTGTAAAACTGGTAACTGACAGCCAAAGAACAAAGAATTGTCCTTTGTGAAGTGATACAACTTTAGAGTTATGATACATCTATAATCCAGAGATCACTTATTTGTGAAAGGCAAGAATAAGGAGAGGAGTTAACAAAGAAAATTGGTAAATAAGCATATATAAATAAATTGATAAATAAGTATATATAAATAAATTCCTAGAAAGCTTTATAAAACCTAAGGAAAAAGAACAGTTCATCAAAATAAGTAAGGCCATAAATGTTATATCCTTAGAGAAATATACTCAAATGAATCCTAAAAGTGCACTGGGTTTTTAAATAGGATCAATTAAAACCTTACAAAGAATTTCAATGGAGCAGAGAAGACAAAAATAAATGTAGTAAGGGACTGGGACAGAGAAAGGAATTGAAAAGCTTTATCATAGAAAAGACTTAAATATGTTATAGGATAAAGAGAAGAAAGTAGGGGTATGACCTAATTATTCAACCTGTACCTTAAGGCAAGCATATTAACTCAGTGCTTTAAATGTATTAGTTTTCCACTAAATTCCTATAGCCCAACACTTTTTTCCCATTTCAATCTGAAGTAGAAAGTCCACAGACTATTGGTTCCATCTATCTGCTCTCTCTAATCCAATCCAATGCACATTGATAAAAGTCAACAACATGAGGATAGTGATGGAAAGAACTGAAGAGAAATAAAAGAAAATGTGAAAAAAAAAAGGGTATGAGAATACAGATCTCAAACATAGTTTTAAGTATTAGGTCGGGGTCTGGTGGTTAAAAACAGCAGAAGAGACAAGGGAAATTTAGCTTTTCGTTTATTGAATTTACTTTGTATGAGAATTTGTGTATGTGCAGAGAGGTGATGGGGAGAAGATTAAACAGGATATGATACCACGTAAAATGGTAAATGTTAATTCTTTTAACTGGTTATGAAGAGCTGAGGAACTAGCAACATGAAAAACTAATATTTAAAGTTTGGTTTGACTCTGTCAATGCAATACTTATTATTTTAATGTTACCTATTGAAACTGCTTACCATTTATGCTTAATTCTGTGCAACATTATAATGATTATGTATGTAATTAAAATTGCATCCGATTAATTTTGCTAGGAAGCTTATTTGAGCAGAACAGAAACTTTGTACTTGAATAAGTCTTCACAGAGCACTTTTTATGAAGCAGTCATTGGTTCATACAACATTATCATTGGTTTGGATTTTAGACTGAAGTAGGAAGACCACTAGTATCTAAGGGGATGAAATATGCAAATCAGAAGACAGTTATGTAAATATAATATCTAATCTGTATTCTTCAGCATTATTATAAAAGGAAAGTGTCCTTTCTAATTAAAAGAGAGTAGTTATTATTTCAGGAATCAAATATAATTCAATTGATGAAGATTCACCCAACACAGACACAGTGCATTTTTTTATTTTTTAGAATTATTTTTATATTCTTTTTAAGTTGTACTGGAGAATATTATAAAAATGTGAGTATATCTTTTTTATCAAATGCAAGTTAACAGTTTACAAGTAGTGTGTAGCTTTGAGGAATCTTAATTTCTAAGATATTCTTGAATTTAGATATAAGAAATAGATTTCTGAATTTGTATTACTAATAAATAGTAAGATGATTCTAAAAGGATAGAAAATTAATTCACACTAAATATCACATCTTTTCCACCACTTTTTTCTTTTTTCTGAGCATTGGTAGAATATTATGGCTAAGGTCACAAACTCTGTAGCCAGAGTACTTAAACCCTAACACTGGTTTTACTCATTTCTAGCTATATGTGTGTGGCAAATAGTTAATGTTCACCATTCCTCTTACAAAGGAGCCAATAAAATAATGACATTTCTCAGTTGACTTGCCATTGGTCAAAGCCATAAACTGGCTTCTAAACAATGTTATTTAGGCAAATCAGTGTGTGTGAATTCCTAAACTGGCCCCTAAAGAATTCAGACAATCTTCTACCTTGTTCCCTGCACTTGTCAGCCCTCTGGATACAGTGAATCCAGCAGAAGATTCAAAGAACCTTCGGATGACAGAGGGTCCATATTAAAAGAGCCTAAAACAGAATATGGAAAGTATTCATGGAACCTAACTGGACTGTGAAAGAGGTGAAATTTTGGATTTTTTGTTGCATTAAATCTTACAGGTACCAGAGTTGTTTGTTATATAATACCATGGTGATGGGTAAATGACTTAAGCCAGTGGTTCTTAACCTTTTTTGAGGTACCAAACCCACCAGTTTTATATGCGCATTCACAGAACCCTTCTTTAGTGATAAATAAAATATATTTTTTTTTTCCAAATTCAAGACATAGGTATATGTTTTTTTTTGCTGGTGCACAAAATGAGCCATGCATGAACATCACCTTGCTCAAAGAACAAAACCAACAAAGTGCATGAACTCACAACAAATTACGGTATTACTTTATTCTGGCCTCCATGGCAGAGGCTTCTCTGAACCCCTGAGACCCACTCATCAAACCCCGAGAGTTTGATAGAACCCAGGTTAAGAACCACTGACTTAAGCTCTCCATATCTGTTTTTCCTTATCTGTAAAATGGGAATAATAATAAAAACTATCTCTCAGTGTTGTCATAAGGTTTAAGTGATATTGTCATGCCAAGTTCTTAAAATATTGCCTGCCATTAGTAACTCTTTTATCTTACCATTATTATTTTATTGTCATTGTGCTATTCAAGGTTAATCATTTTTTCCGTATGACAGAATACCTATTGTCAATGTTCTTATAATTTACACACTCCAGGAAATTTGGAGCTACATTTCTTTTTTTTGTACAATAGAAGCGTTTTCTTTTTTGCTCTTTGATTTTTGGGTGTTACATTCCATAGTTCAGTTTTGACTCCAAATCATATGTTTATTTTTGTATGTCTTCCAGAGATTTTTTTTAGGTAAATTCTACTAAAATGTTTATCTTGATTGCAAAGTCCCCAACAGATATAAATAAGGTGACCAGATTTTAAAATTGGTAAAGCGGGACACCATTGACAGGGGGTGGGGGAGGTTCTTGATTAAAAATTTGGTCTATATGGAGCAAAAAAAATTTTCATAGAATGCAAAAATAGTATTGAAATATATTTTTTTAAAATTTCAACATAAGTACAATTTAAAAATATAATACATTAAGAAATTATGCATAGTATTATTTTATTCTTTGGCATATTTCTCATTTGAGTGAAATTTTTTTAGTAGATTGCTGTCATTGTTTAAAAGGTCATGAAATTTTTCACAAGAATTTGTTAAATTATATTTCACAATAAAATGGCTTTCAAAGTCTCAACACTTAATAAAATTTTTTTGATGTCCACACTTTATTAAGTGTAGGAAAAACGCGTTCAGTGGCAGCATTAGTTTCTGGTAAAGACAGCGCATATTCCACAATTTTTAGTGCATTATTGTATATAATATGGTTTGTTTCAAAATGATGAAATATTTCTAAGCATTTGTTCTCTATTGTGATTTTTGCTGATGCCCAAGATTTAACCTTTTCCTTATCAAATTATTTTTTAAATAATGATACCTCATTAAAAAGATCATTTTCGAAAATATTACTATATGGGAAATTTTGAGTGAGTCAGAGGGATCGGAATATACGGTCCTAAACCAGATGATGCCGGAGCTGCATGAGTGGGTGGGAGGAGGCAGGGAAGTACCGCTGGCGCCTTGCAGAGCCCGGAGCCGCACACTAGCATCCAGGACACGGGCCTATAGGTAGTTAGGGGACTTGATAGCCACCACCCCAGCAGGTACATCCCACCCGAAGTTCTTTGTTTGGGGGCCCTGCATGGAGCAGCCAGCTTTTGCGGCAGTGCGGGTCCTTCCAGGTGGAGGCGGGGTCTCCCTGCTGAAAACCATATATTCCCTTCCCGTTCTCCCGTCGTTCCCTAGCTTTTCGTGCATTCTTTCCAAAAATTGGGACTTTTTTAAAATGCCCCAGGACGCGGGACAAACTGTCAAAAAATTGGGACTGTCCTGCCAAAAGTGGGATGTCTGTTCACCTTAGATATAAACTAACTACAGAAAATAAAGATTTTTCTATTCCGGCAAACATGTTTCCATAAATTATCAATATTATTCTCTGTAGCTAATCAATGTACATCTACATTTAATTTGCTACCTAAACATAGACCAATTAACAAGTCAGATAAGCAAGTTTCACTAAACAATTATGGTAGTCTACACAGTCTTTAGTGATTGTTATGTTTTTTTAACAGCATTGGGTTTTAGAATACATTTCCACAAATGTATGCAGGTTTATGATTTAGGAAACACAGACAAATAACTTGTTAACCTGTCTTGGAGTAAAAACAGGACAGTGGAGAATGGTGATTATAAATTGGTAACTTGATTCCAACAAGGCAATATCCCAACAATTATAGTATTTATGAATTATTACTATTAGGAGTTTTATTTTCTCCATTTGTTTTGTTTATGTAAATATCTTTAAGCCGGAGAACCAGTGTTTGCAATCCTGTATGTGTTGCCATCAGTTCATTCAATGTGTAGCCAATAGCAATATACTAGCAGTCTTTATGACCTATAATGGAACAATTCACATTGATCGTGAATTGGACTTAGTGGGATAGTGAGAACACAGCTGTGCTATTTTATTTATGTGCTTTAGGATATATGTTTCTCTCTTAGAGGAAATTAGAACTTTCATCAACTCTTTAAAAATAAAAAAGATATAGGTGTCTTTCCTAAGATATCTGACATATTATTTTACAAAATCAAATAGTTTTATACTCAATTTTAGTAAGCTAATTTCTCCCTGATTTTGCCTTATACAAAAATGCCTTTTAACCAGTAATTATAATCTTAGTAATGAGAAAAAAATGTATTTTTTCCTATGTAGCACTTTGAAAAGAAATAAAAATTTCATTCACTTTTTGTACTTGGAAATCAAAAAGCTACTTAAAATGCCAGACAGTCTCTCTTGACAGCAGGACGTATGCTTGTCATATTTGCAGTGGTGATAATTTGTGTCCCATCACTTATTCTTTTACTCCCTTTCCCTGGCCCAGTAATACAGTGTGGGCGGGCTTGCAGAGATTAGGTGCCTGTGTGTGACTGCTCATGAGGGTTTCTTTGAAATCATTTGTTTATTGCTAAACCACACTCCCAGGCTCATAGTTTCAGTGTTTTCTCATATAGAAAGATACACCATTAAATAAATTATTTTAAAATATTTTTTGTTTTATTTCTGTTATGGTATCAATTTGCATTCTGTAAAATTTATTCTTTTTAGTGTACAGGCCTGTGAATTTTGGCAAATGTATACAGTTGTGTAACCAATATTGTCATCAAAATATAGAGCAGAACCATTATCCCAAAAGATTTTCCTGGGTTCTTCTATAATCATTTCCTTTGTCCAGTGCTACTTTTTGGTAACCACTAATCTTTTTTCTGTCACAACAGTCTTAATTTTCTAGCACGTTATATAAATGGAACCATTTGCCTGTGGCATTTTTATTTAGTATAATGTGTTTGAGATTCACCTATGTTATTTTATCAGTAGTATTGCCAAATAGTATTCCATTCAATGATTGTATATCAGTTTATCCATTTCTCAAGTGATGGCTGTTTATTTCAAGTTTTGGTTTATTGTGAATAAAGATGCTATTTACATTTATATATAAATTTTGTATAAATATAGATTATCATTTCATTTGAGTAAATATAGGAATGCTTGCTTACATGGTAAAAGTATGTTTCACTTAACAAAAAACTATCAGACTGTTTTTCAAAGTGGCTATACCACTTGGTAGTCCCATTCTCGTTTGAAAATCTATTAGTGCAGATCATCATATCAGTAGACTAAAAGAGAAAAAAACATATAATCATTTCAATAGATAACTGAAGACCATTTAACAACAACAAATATACTCATTTTCCTGACAATTCTGTGATATCAGGAAGAAGCCATAACAGGAGCAGGATAACTGCTCTTAACCATTCATTTGCAGTAATGTACTGGAGGTTTAGCCAGTGGATTAAGGTTAGAAAAAAACCAAAAATACTTTAAGGTATACAAATTAGGAAAAATAAAATAAATAAAACAATCTCTTTTTCTTTTGTGACAGAGACTGAGAGAGAGACAGAGAGAAGGACAGACAGGAAAGGAGAGAGATGAGAAGCATCAAGTCTTCATAACAGCACCTTAGTTGTTTATTGATTGCTTTTCATATATGCTTTGACCAGAGGGTTACAGCAGACCCAGTGACCCCTTACTCAAGCCAGCAATCTTGGGCTCAAGATGGTGAGCTGTGCTCAAACCAGATGAGTCTACACTCAAACCGGTGACCTTGGGGTTTCAAACCTGGGTCCTTTGCATCCCAATCCAATGGTCTATCCACTGTGCCACCACCAAGTCAGGATAAAACAATCTCTTTTTAAACAACACAATTGCCTACATAGAAAAGAATAATTCAATTTACCAAAAAGCTTCCAGAACTAATAAGCAATTCTTTTAAAATATTATTTAATAAATAAACATGAGTAAGCTATCACTTCATGATTTCTATTTTGCATAGTAATATTTCTACGGGTTTACTACTCTTTCAAAAACAAAATCAAACATTTTTATAATTTAAATATACTGTTATAAAGCAGAAGTTGGAATGAGTGTAAGATTTATAACAGATTGTATACATTTTATTTTAATTTAAAATAATGTGTATTTGTGTGTGTTTATATACACTCAACACATATAAAGCTCCCCATCCTTTTTGATAGTTGTTTATTATTTCATATTATGATTGATTAATAATTTAATAAACCAATAACACACATTTTTGCCTATGGTAAACACAACTATCTGTCTTAAAAAACTAGTATTTTTTTTGTAAATAAACTTAAAAGTTGTTTCTAAGAAGTGACTCCCCAGGCAAAGACAAGAGTTCCTGCCTTTGCTTAATCTGGTTATGGCTTCATAAGCAGTTCTTACTAATGAAAGGTATGTAGAAATGATATGTATCACTGGTTCATCAGAAAGAACAAAAGTGTACATGTCTTTTCCTATCCCATGTTCTCTTACTGACTTCTCGGAAAAGTAATTTCACTGCCATGTTTTTCATGCTGTTTTCTCATATATTTCTCTGTCTATACCAGGAATACAACTCTGAGGTATGCTACTACGTATACTTTGAAAAGTATAAACTAAACAGAGGCTCCACCAAAGTAAGAACAAAAACCTGAGACTATACTATGCCACTGCTGAGAGATTTTTCTCATTTATGCAATAGCTGCATATTCAAGGTTTACTGAGAGAAAGAGTTTTAACCATCACAATTTACTGGCTATCACTGGATAAAAATGGCCTACTTTGACCACAAAAATATCATTTCTAGTAACTTATCAACTTTAGGTTCTGATTTAATAGGAAACTTTTTATTTTAATGGCATTCAGGGTTTTAAATTTTAAATATGTAATACTTTTAAAGTTTTTATTACATAGAAAATTAAAATCTGTTACCAAGGCACAATCAAATGAGAAGAGATTAATTTATTTTATGATGCAAAAGGACAGACTTGGCTTTAATATTCATTGACAAAATTGGTTGAATAATATAATCTGAAGGTATAATTTATTAGTAGGAATAATGTGCAAGAAAAAAATGTTTCCTTCAGTCTTACCTAGAAGGAGAAATGAGAAGATAAAGCAAAACATGCTGTGTAGGGTTTTCTTCTCAGGTTAAATTATATAAGGAATAACATCTCTGATATCATAGAAATAGTGTGAGGTTTAAACATAGTAATTCAACAGAAGAATTTTTTATTTTTTTTTTTGAACAGAGACAGAGAGAGACAAGCAGAACAGATAGGGACAGACAGACAGGAAGGGAGAGAAATGAGAAGCATCAATTCTTTGTTGTGGCTCCTTAGTCTTCATAATTGTTCACTGATTGCTTTCTCATATGTGACTTTATGGGGGGTAGGGGTTGCAGCATAGCGAGTGACCCCTTGCTCAAACCAGCGACCTTGGGCTTTAAGCCAGCGACCTTTGAGCTCAAGCTAGTGATCAAGGGGTCATATCTATGATCCCAGACTCAAGCCAGTGACCCCGTACTAAAGCTGGTGACTCTGTGCTCAAGGTAGATGAGCACCCGCTCAAGCCAGAGATATTGGGGTTTTGAACCTGGGTCTTCCATGTACCACTCTGATGCTCTATCCACTGTGCCACTGCCTGGCCAGACTCAACAGAATAATTTAGCTTGGTGTTTGAACATTTTTTAAAACCCATTACAGGTTGGCAGCTATACAGTATTATCATTATAATCATCAACAACATTAGTACCAAAGGGATCCAGAAATGTTCACATCCACCTTTTGTTTATATAAAAGAACAGTCCAGACAAACATGCTTTCTTAAAATGCACTGTAGTTCTGAAGGTAGAAGACATAGATCTACTTGTGAAATCTCTTATTAGACATTTAACTGTAGACTGGTTTCTTAAATTTTCTGAGCCTTAGATTCTGAGCAAATGTTTTGATGAGTTTTTATGCATATTAAAAGCATAATGAAAGCAAGCAAACATGCTCTATCATTTGTAGAGTATTCTGTAACTGCTGAGTTATGAACTAGTATCAAGAAAAATAAGGAGAGAAAGCTGAGACTGCTATATGCACAGGACTGATCAATTAAGGCATTCTGTAGTATTATCCATGTGCTTTAGTGTTTTATATTTGATTTTACAGTAAGGAATATAGGCTAGATTTACAATAAAAAGATAATCATTGTCAGGCCTTAGCCTGGTTCAATAGATTTAGTTCCAATAGCAGTGAAATTATGCTTGAGGAAAGAGGTTAACTATATTTACCATAAGGGGCTGAGTAAAATACAATTACCAAGCAGAAAATGCATATATCTAGTAAAAAAAAAAAGTTCTTACGTACAGGTAGAAAGTTCTTATGTACAGGTAGATAATGAATATATAGTTGGAAAAGGATTACGTATATATAAAATACATAAGTATTTTACATAGCTTGTGGGAGATAAACATAATAAGATGAAGGAAGTAGTAGTAATTGGGTGAGAGGAGGTGAGGCAGCATGAATAAAGAGACCTCCTTTGTAAAGGGAGTTCATGACTTCTAGCAATTTCTGCATGTTTAGAAGATTAGAGGTACTTGCGACTAAATCTATTAGCAAAGTGAAGATAAAGGTAATTTTCCCTTTCCCTTCAAAGGACAAATATTGTTTTCTTAAGTCCTTATGCTGGTCCCAGACCATGACATTAATGATGTTGGGAAGGTGTTTAAGTTCAACACAATGTAAATAAAGAAAGGTAAGTGCAACACAGTTCCTGGCACATATTAGGTCAAAAGGTACTCACTAACTATGTTAAATATAGCAATTAACACACCTATTTATCTCTGCATTTTATCAAATCCTCAATAAAATAAAAGTTGTAAGAAAGGCACAGACCTATAGAATAAAGAGAATAGAAAAGGAAACTAGAACAGACAAAAAAAAGGCTATCAAAATTTTAGAAAGAAAGAAGCAATAAATGAGTGTTAACAGACTTCACTCTTTCTAGTGTTAAAGAGGTAAAGTCTATGCCAAGGGTTTAAGATGACAGGGATGATGTTCAGAGTGACATTCCAAACACACAGACTATGTGCTACACCAGAGGTTCTTAACCTGGGTTCTATCAAACCCTAGGGGTTTGATGAGTCAGTCTCAGGGGTTCGGAGAAGCCTCTGCCGCGGAGGTGAAGACACACTTGTGTAAAGTCGTGATGACACACCCCGCTTGGCCATCACTTGCTGCAGAGGATCACATTACATTGCTTGGCTAACCAATGCTGTGGGGAATTTAGTGTGTGCAGTAGTCAATGGCTGTCGTAGTTGTACATTGTGTGGTTTCTTTCTTAATATTTAATCCATACTAAATATGTTGAGCAAAAAAAGAAAGTGGTCGGACGAATATGTACAACATAGATTCACAGGTATCATGGAACAGGATGGGAGTCAGCATCCTATCTGCATGATATGCAATGCCAAGTTGAGCAACTCTAGTCTCGCACCGGCAAAACTAAATTTGGAAAAAAACATCATATTTTATTTATCACTAAAGAAGGGTTCAGTGAATGCGCATATGAAGGTAGGTTCAGTACCTCAAAACGTTTAAAAACCATTGTGCTACACATTCCTGGGACACTATTAAAATAAACTTTGAAATAAATTGAACTTAAGTTGTACAACACAGAAGAGCTTGGAGGAGAGCCAGAAAACAAGTATATACAATATTAAAATCCAGACATAGTTTAGGAATTAGAGGTATTCAATAGTCCTGAAAGGAGTAAAAGCTGGAGTAAGATAAGGCGAGGATGTAGGCAGGGGACTGATTGAAAGGAAAAGCCAGGTATATCCCACATTGCCTCTAATAATCCTTGCAACAGAGCACTGAAGGTTTGTTCTCTGAAGAGACAGAAGTAGAGTAGGTTTTTACCTGGAGAACAACAGGCACAGAAAAAGGCAGGGATATCACATTTTAAACAGGAAGAATACACAGATAGGGGGGAAGCTCTACCCTAAGAACAAAAGAAGAAAAATGAGCTCTAAATGCCCTCATCATTCATAGGGCAGAGTCGCATACTAAAAAAGCAAAGCCACAAAGACCAAAGACAACAATACCCACCTAGAATGCCACTTGTAAAGCAGAGGTGTCACTCTGAGAAAAGGGAGGCACTGCACCCACCTGTGGCTCCAGAGAAGAGGTAAAGAGAGTCTGCCCAGGGGAAAAAGAAGATGTGAAGAACAAAAAGCTGGATCATTTCTCCCACGGAAACTGACTTTATTTGGAACAGTGCATTGGGAAGTACAAACCTAAAAGCACCAGAAATATTGGTGGTGGTTAATTAAGACAATGATGGTAGTTCTATGGGAGCAACAAACTAAAACATAGGTCAGTCAGCTAGAATCATGAGAAAGATGGCTAAAAAGAAGACTCTTCCCAGAATGAGAACAAAGTTCAAAGCTTAGTCCTGAAAAGTGGCCAATATTACATTGTATAAGACTGTGGAGCAATTATGACAAAGTGTACTCTTTTAAAAGTAGAAAAATCAGCCGACATTTAGTGTATGCTAACTGCTGAGTATGGCCCCTATAGAATCACAGCTTAAAAGAAACATCAGGTAAACAGACATTCAAATAGGGCCCTTCTGAAACTATTGGCATTGCGGGGTGCTGTGCACATGGCCAAGTCTATACCCTAAGAGGGCTGACATAGAGACTGCACACTCTGGGGAAATAGATTTCATTGAAATAGTTCAGTCCATGTAATAAAAAGTTAAACATACCAAAAAATAAAATAAATCACCAAGTACCACAATGAGGAGCATGGAGAGACAGTGTCCAGAGTTCCTAAAAAATATTATATAAATATTCTGTATTTAAACCAAAAATTATGAGACATGCAAAGAAACAGTAACCTGTGTCTCACACACAAGGAAAATAAGCAGGTAACAAGAACTGCTTTTTTGAGTGTCCAGATATGAGAATTAGCAAACAAAGACATGAAGCAACTGTTATAAATTTATTGAAAATAACTATTAAAAGAAAAAGCTCTAAAAAGTAAAGGAAGACTATGATAACAACAGCATAAGTGACAAAATAAAGATAAATTGGACTTCTTCAAAAGTAAAAAAATTTGTGTATCAAAGTACAGTATCAGAGGGAAAAGACAACCCAGAGAATGGGAAAAAATATAATATATTTTAAAATTATATTGCTGATAAAGAATTAATATTCAAATTTATAAAAACTTTTATGACTCAACAATAAAAAGCAAACCAACTTTAAAATGGGCAAATAACTTAATTAGAAATTTCTCCAAAGAAAATATACAAAGTGCCAATAATGACATGAAAAAAAATGTTCAACATCACTAATTGTTAGGGAAATGCAAATCAATACCATAATGAGATACCATTTCATAACCATTAAGATGAGCATTATTAAAAACAGAAAATAACAAGTATTGGCAAGGATGTAGAGAAATTGCAACCGTTTGCATTGCTGCTCACAATGTAAGATGGTGCAGTCACTATGTTGGTTACTTAAAAACTTTAATATAGCATTACCTCATTGTCCAACAATTCCACTTTTGGCTATGTAACCAAAATAATGGAAAGCAGTGATGTGAACATATATTTGTCCACACTTATTCATATTTATATTTTTCAAAGTATCTGAAAAGTGGAAGCAACCTAAATGTATATTACCAGGTAAATAAACAAAATGTGACATATATATACAAAGAAATATTATTCTGACACATGTCTCAACATAAATGAACCTAAAAATATAATGCTAAATAAAACCAGCCAGCCAAGCAAGGACAAATATTGCATGACTCCACTTATGTGTGCCTAGCGTGGTCAAATTTGTAGATAAAATGGTGGCTGCCAGGAAGTGGGAAAGGGGTAGTTATTAGTGTTTAATTTCTATGACATTTCAGTTTGGAGAACTGAAAAATTCTGGAGATGGGTAGTGCTGGTTGGACAACATTGTGAATGTACTTAGTGCCACTGAGTTGGCCACCTAAACATGGTTAAAATGGTAAATTAGTTATTTTTATATTACAATAATAAAAAATTTTAAAAGAGATAAAAGATGTTCTGATGATGCCTCATCAAAAAGAGTATATAAACTGAAATATAAACTTTATTAGAATGAGTCAAATAAAAATTCTTAATTTGTAAAGGAAACTATCCAAAAGAAAAATATTGCTAGAGCAGTTTTAAAATAGATTTGAAATAAAAGTTTTGGTAAACATGTCAATAAGTTACACAATCAAAAGAATGAAGGAAACAATATTTAGAAAAAAAATTTTCAAGCCCTAGCTGGTGGTTCAATGGATAGAGTATTGGTGCTACATATGAACACCTGGTTTCAATGCCCAGTCAGAGCACACAGGAGAAGTGACCATTTACTTTTCCTCCACTCACTCCTCCTCTTCTCTCTCTTATCCCTGACTGCAGCCAGTGGCTCAGTTGTTTTGAGAGTGGACCCCGGGGGCTGAGGATAGCTCTGTTGGAGTGCATCAGACTCAGGCACTAAAAATAGTTCAGTACTTGAGCATCAGCACCAGATGAGGTTGCCAGGTGGATCCCAGTCAGGGCACAAGCAGCAATCTGCCTCACTATCTCCCTTACTCTCACCGCAAAAAAAATTAAATCTCAGATAAATGTATGATATTATTAAGCATATCAACACACAAATAATGAGAGTTCTAAAAAGAGAGGCAAAATAGAAACAAACAACTCTAAAAAATTAATAGCTGAAAAAAATCTTAAATTTGATGAAAAAATATTAATACATTTATAAAGTTTTATTATCTCCATGTATCATAAATATAAATATGCCCACATTAACACTGTGCTATATCATAGTTAACATTTGAAAAGGAGAAAATTTTAAAGATGTAAAAGAAAAACTATAAGGAAGCCCCAACATATATAATAGCTTATTTCTCATCAGAAACAATAGAGGTCAAAAAGCTTAGAATAGCATATATATATATATATATATATATATATATATATATATATATATATATATAATGACAACCAATAAACTTATATCCAGGAAAGCTATATATAAAAAATAAACACAGGCCCTGGCTGGTTAGCTCAGTCAGTTTAGAAAACAACAAGGTTGTGGGTTTGTTTGATCCCCAGTCAGGGCACACATGGGAAGCAACCAAAATATGCACAACTGAATGGAACAACAAATGCTTTTCTTCCCCCTCCCTTCTCTCTCCCTACCCCTCTCTGTCTCTCTAAAAATCAATTAAAATTAAGCCCTAGCTAGATAGTTTGGTCAATTATAGCATCATCCCAGAGTGTGGAGGTTGCCAGTTCCATTCACCAGTCAGGGAACATACATGAGCAGCTCAAGTTTCTTGTCTCTCTCCCTCCCTAAATCTCTCTCTCTCTCAAAAAAAAAAAAAAAAAAAAAAATCTAAAACAAAATAAATAAATGCAAAATACAGATAATTCAGAGAAACTAAAATAATGTATTGCTATTAAGAATACTAAAGACAATTCTTCAGGCTGAAAGCAAGTGACCCCAGACAGGAACTAAAACATGCATGAAAAAAAAAAAAGATCATCAGTGATAATAATTATGTAGGTAAGAATAAAAATATAATTGAATAATCCTCCTTTTTTCTCTAAGCTGATTTATAAAGCAATATGTATATAATGTATTATTGGGCTTATAACACAAAAATGTAATATATATAACAATAATAGCACAGAAAGGGTAAATAGGTTTATATAGGAGTCATTCTATATTGATAGTGTAAATCTGAAGTAATTTTATTAATTTGGGACACATATTGTGAAACCCAGAGCAACCACTAAAGAAAACAACTCAAACATAATGAAAAAAACTATTAAAGAAATTAAAAGTATTACATTAAAAAATCAATTAAATGAGAAACAATGTAAAGGGGGGATAAAATAATAAAATAACAAAAAGATATAAAATATATGAAAAACAAAAAATAAAATAACAAACATAAATCAGACTGTATCATTAAAGACATCAATGTGAAAGGATTAAGCACCCAATCAAAAGTCAGGGAGAATATAAGACTCAATGACAAATTAATATCAAACTATATGTCATATACATGAGACACACTTTAGACTCAAAGGTTTAAATTAATTGAAGTAAAAATATGGGTAGAGCTATATGCAAAGAACAACCATAAAAGTGTTGAAATGACTATATGAATGGCGATTTGACATTAGTAATTAGAGAGAACTGATTTTGATTCAAAATAATATATTATTAGATATAAAAATATTTTATAATAATAAAAGAATCAATTAATCAAGAAGATATAGTAATTATAAACATGTATGCATTTATACATATATTTATAGTATACTACATGGCTCAGTTCTGAAAATAGTCTAAGATAATAATGAAGAAAACAGTGAGTATTGTTTTAAACAATTACTAACATAATTATATTGGAAGACTGTGCAGTTGTTGGATGAAGAAGGGGATTTTCTAGCCAAGCAAAATATTCATCTTTGAGTGGAAAGCTGGTCAATTAATCTGAAAATTTAAAAATATATATAAATCTAAGCATGTTATTTAAAAATATGCAGTTTAAATAAAAAAGAAAAAATACTAAAAGTGCAATATCCTTGTGGAGCAAGGATCAGAGATGAGTGGAACGAGTCAGGTGACTACTCTTTTTCATTTGAGTCATGTACACTTACTACTTTGATGACAAAATCATTAATTAAAAGAAATAGGAACCAGCCTGACCAGGCAGTGGCACAGTGGATAGAGCATTGGACTGGGACACAGAGTACTCAGGTTCAAAGCCCCATGGCCACCAGCTTGAGCATGGGCTCATCAGCTTGAGTGTGAGCTCACCGGCAAGGTTGCTGGTTTAAACAAGGGGTTGCTTGTTCTAATGTAGCCCCCTGGTCAAGGTACATATCAGCAAACAATCAATGAACAACTAAGTTGCTGCAATGAAGAATTGATGTTTCTCATCTCTCACCCTTCCTATATATCTCTCCCTATCTCTCTCTCTCTCTCTCTCTCTCTCTCACACACACACACACACACTCACACACACAAAATAATAAAGGGAAAAAAACAAGATAGCATGTCCATAGGGTCTTTTATTTTTTCTTCTTCTTTTTCAAGTGAGAGGAGGGGAGATAGAGAGACAGACTACTGCATAAGCCCTGACAGACAATCCATTTTTGAAATTGATGCTCTGTCCATCTGGGTCCATGCTTACAACCAAGCTATTATTAGCACTTGAGGCGGATGGTAGAACCATCCTCAGTGACTGGGAAGATGTGCTCAAACCAATGAAGCCATGGCTGTGGGAGGGAAAGAGAGAGAGAGAAAGTGAGAGAAGGATGAGGGCAAGAGGTGGATAAACAGATGGTTGCTTCTCCTGCCTGCGTGCTCTGACCAGGAATTGAACCCAGGTCCAGAGAGCCAACCAGCCAGGGCCAAAAAGGTCTTAATGTATAATCAGTACAAACATTTTTAAACCTTGGAGTACTTTCTGTGGGATTTCATACAATAAAAGTAATTTTTTTATGGATCTTATAATTTTGGTGAAGATTATCATAGTCACTTTTACTCAGTGTCTTCCACAGATATTTTAATCACCTTCTCCTTTTTCTCACCTGCAGTATAATTATGAATACAGTGAAGACTATACTTAGTGATATACTTTCAAACTGTAATTAACTGGACTGCAAAACTATTATTAAAATTATAGCTTTTGTAGACTATAGAATCGGGAAATATACAGATAGGCAAGTAGTAAAAGATTAGTATATTACTACAAGTGCTATTCAGTGGAAGAGATTATATATATTTGTATATTTGAAGACAAACTAAATAAAACCCTAGAACAAAATATATTAACTTTATATGAAATTTTAATGACATATGAGAATAATAAAATTCATACTTTTTAATAACCGAAACCACTATTTAAAATAAATATGAACTCAAGCTTATCCTCCCAATGAAAGTATTTTAGCAAGAAAATTTATTTTAATTTCTGAGAATGAGTAAACTTTATAGAAATCCTAATTGTGTCCAATTTCCATTTCTTATTTTCATTACATGCATTCTACAAAGTTAGAAATACAAATATAAATGTAGTCACATCTTCAGTAGAAAAGGTGTTAAATCTTTAGAAAAAATAACTGGGGTGCAGAGCTATGAGTAAGAATAGGCAAGAGGAATCTCTAGTACCAAAAGGAAGAGGTTGCCTGAATTCCAAGAACAGTCAGCTTGAAGTATCCCAAAGCTTCTATGAACATTCTTGGTAAAGCCCGTGCTTCCTTGTTTCAGGACTTGCAAACACTTGGTGTAAACAGGTCAGCAATAGAGGAAGGCTTTCGATCTCATTTGGATTATGTTACTTCAGAGGCCTGGTCACTTTGCTTCTTTTCAAAATTAATTAATCATCTAATTAATTAACTACTGTATATATGTTCTGTCATATTGCTTAATCATATGAATAAAACAAGGTTTGAGCTATCTGAGGCTACAATCTTACTCCCAGATAGGAAGATTAGAGTAACATTCTGCCTAAAATGGTGTGTGGGGGTGTCTCCTTATGCATTAGTTTATCTTTCCTCATCTAGGAAGTAACCTATACAAAAAAGGATGCAGGGAACCCATGAGACCTACTGTTTTGGATAGACGTTTGATAATACCGGAAGCCTAGAAAAAAGAAGACCTCATATCTTCATTCAAGTTTAATAGACGAACTGACCAACTTTTGCCTGGGTTTCTCTTCATCTTCCTGGGGCAAAATACCCAGGAAGGTCAAATTGATATCCTCTTTTCCACTTCACTTCCTGCCCTTTCTTACTACCTCCTTCTGTACCAGTTCCATTAATGACTCTTAATTTTGCAGAGTCACATACAGAACTGTCACAGCTTAAGAGTAAAGCTGAAAGAAAATATCTAGTTCCTTTTTTCTTGAAGAAAAGAGGCTTATCTAACTATGTGTGCAATAATTCTTTAAGTATGTTCACAAATAAGTGACTCAAGGGTCCTGCGTAATAATTGAAGGGTCAAAAATAATTCTTCTATCATACTTCATAATATTTATAATTTAATAAATAGACATTGAAAATTAATAATTTTTTGGTAAAGATGAGTCTTCTAAAAAAGTTAGTTTGCAGTAACCAGGCAAGAAAAGGTAAACTGTATTTATTATGAACATAACTTTATAATGTCTATATGCATGAGTATTTGGGTAATAAATTATCTGGGTAGTCAGGGTAATGCACACTAGAAATCTATAATGCAGGTCACAAAAGTACTCTGTCTCAAGGTATGTCCTCTTTCCCATGCCACCTTTGAAAAGTGCCACACGATATGTATTATGAAAACAATTATGCAAAGTGTCAATAGCCTTCTAGGATAATTCAATCCTGTCCTTTCTGTAATAAAAAGTAGTTTCTTAGGCATATTATAAAGTAGAAAACAATTATGTGAAAACATTATAAGGACAAGTATTAGATCTGTCGCGATACCCACATCCTAGCATCTGACACATGAGCAATGTTATTAAATATATGCTGAATGAAAAGTGCATTTTAAAAACATTTAATTTCTTATTTTGGGAAACGAAAAAGTTAGTCCTCTCAATAAGGTTGTGGTTCACTCCTTTTCCTGTCAATATATGCAAGCTCTAACTTATCATTTGTCTTTTTAGGTGAAAATTCTGACAGCTATACCAAATTGTAAGCTTATAAATCATAAATATATTATTTTATTAAAATTATTAATTTTATTGATTTAGAGAGATAGAAAGAGGAAAGGACAGGGAGAGGTGTGGGGGAGAGAGAAAAAGAAAAAAAACATCAATTTGTTCTTTCACTTATTTATCCATTCATTGGTTGTTTCTTGTATATTTCCTGACTGGGCATCAAACCTGCAACCTTGGTGTTTCAGGACAACACTCTGATCAACTGAGCTAACTGGCCAGGGCCTACAAAGTACTTTTATTACCTTAGTAACTCAATAAATGGTTGGGGTTTATAATAATATCAATGGGAACAACTAAACCTGAAAGCTATTTTTTTAAAGTTGAAATCAATAATGCATGGTAATAATACAGACATTTCTGTTAACTGTCAAGCAGGTTTCATTCATTCATTCATTCATTCATTCATTTATCCATTATTTATTGATTATACATGATATATAACATACTGTGCCAGGAATACCATGATGATCAAAAGTTTCATCCTAGACTGATAGTCTACTGGAGAGATATTTAAATCATAGACTGATAGATACAGAATTGGATGAAAAAAATAAAACCTCAGCTCTATGAAAGAATTAATAAGGACGATGGATCCAACCAGGGAAATCACTAAAGAGTACCTCAGGGGGCAATAGAAGCTGAGATGTGATTTATTAGGGCTTATCTTAACATACAGCAGAGTCCCTAGAGAACTTGTTAAAATATAGATCCTGATTCAGAAATCTGGAATGGTACCTGAGATTCCACATTTCTAACAAGCTCCAAGATGAGGCCCACGCTGATTATTCAAGTACCACACTTTGAATAGCAGTGATTTAGGTAATAGATCCCAGGATAATAGATTGTATAAACATTTTTGGTAAATATAAAAGTGTTAATGTCTCCAAGCAAATTAGACACCAATGGAAAACTATAGTTTCCATTAGCATTCATCTTCTTTGGATATAAACTTACAGACATTGGGTCCCTATCTCTTTCACTACTAGTAGATATGTGCTCCTACAAGTTTAACAGCAAAATTTCAAATAAGCTTGTCTAAATCTTTTTATAAGAAGAAAAATCTGGATAGAGTATTGGTCCAGCATGCAGATACCCAAGGTTTGATCCCCAGTCAGGGCACACATGAGAAGCGATCATCTGCTTCTCTTCCCTTCACTCTTCCTTTTCTCTCTTTCTTCTCTTTCTGCAGCCAGTGTTGCTTGCTTTATTCAAGCATGGGCCCTGGGCACTAAGGATAGCTTGGTTGGTCCAAGTGTCAGCGTTAGGCACTGAGAATAGCTAATTTGATTTGAGCATCGGCCCCAGATGGGGGGTCCCAGGTGGATCTTGGTTGGAGGTGCATGCAGGAGTCTGTCTCTCTATATCCCTTCCTCTTGCTGAAGAAGAAGAGGAGGAGGAGGAGGAAGAAGAAGAAGAAGAAGAAGAAGAAGAAGGGGAGGAGGAGAGGAGGGGGAGGAGGAAGAAGAAAAATCATGACTATACTTAATTTTATAATTTATAGAAAAAAAATATTGGGAATCTGATATCTTTTAACACCTCCTGTCACTTTTCCCAACTCTGAATGGGTTACAAGAATGATAAATACACAGGTCCTGAACTAATGTGACCACACAGTTCTAGGAAGCAGGCTGTGGTGAAATGAGAACAAACCTTAGAGCTTCAATGTGGCCTGTTATTTGATTTCAAATATAGAAGACATAGCCTATAAGTATGAGAATTAGTATTCTCTCACAATCTGTGGTTTTGAGTAGGCCTTTTTATGTCCTTAATATTTCTCTCTGCAATCATAATCTAACACACTTATTAATAGGCTATGTTAAAAACTAAACAAATGAACAAAAAGCTACCAGAAACAATCAGCATATAAACAAATATTTTTGTTATAATTTTATTTAAGATAGTGATGTTTAATATTGGTTTGTTTGAAATCCCAGGAATAAAAACATTAATAATGATTTGCACTGGGAATAACATGTACTTTGTAAGTTTAAAAAAAGTCAGTTTTATTAAGAATACAGAGTGATGTAGGTAGTTTCTAAAATTCACAATAAAAGACTGAAAAGGAACAGTGACTTTTATGTTAGACATGATGGATTAGTCAACTTATTATAGAGTTTGCCAAATAAAGATCCGGCCAATATTTGTATTCAGTCCTTAAAAGACAGTACATAACATATTTATTCTCTCTTGCTGATTTATATGTCTATGAATATACCTGATCTTATCATAGTGTTCTTCATTTCAATGTTATTATATTCAATATTCACACTCAAGATACCAATGTCTAGACAGGCCTTATCAAATAGTGTTTACTTTTTCTAGTTTATATTCCCCAATTTTAGAAGTATGTTTCTTGTAAAGATTAAGCTTTTTTACTTTCGTTTACCATAAGCCTTATTTTCATCTTTGTATAACCTTCCAGGTTTCATTTTTGACAGCCAAGGTTACCTTTATTGATATAATTCAATTGCTGCATTGAAATAATGCAGTCGGCTTTATCTTATATTAGTATGCCTTTTTATTAGTTTAACTTATTACATGAGAAAATATGCGACAAACATGTCACGATCTCAGCCCACCTGGGCTCATAAGTTTGTGTAGATTATAGAATATAGATTTTGCAGGAAAGAATGAGAATTGTGAATAAGAGTTACAATGGAGACATGAGTATAAAATGAGTTTAATGTAAATATGTTAAGGATTCTGAATGACATAGATGTTACAGGAAGTCATGTTCTTGAACACATATGCTTTAAAAAGGATTAAAATGCATTAACAATATTTATACTTATAAAAAATCTTAAAATTTGATAAAATGAGAATGCCTCAGGCGGTTTTTACAAGAAGTAGAAAGTCAGAATATTGTTAAACCAGTTATATAGAACCCAATCAGTAAATTGACATGACAGAGCTCTGACCACATTTATATTCTGCACTCTAACAATGATAAAGATATGTTAAACAAACTGAGTAATCTAATAACAAGGGGTAAAGAAGATAGTGTAGTATAAGAGTTAAAAACATCATCTTTTATGGTGAACTGAGTGGATCATACCCACAGCCTGCCACTTCCTAGCTATGTCAATTATGATAGAATGTCTGTGAGCAAGACATTTTCCTACTTCTTGATGGGCCTTTCAAGGGTTTTACATTTGTGTTATATGCATAGTTCCGTGAGTGGACAGTTGTACCAGAAGTACCACTGAGGTACAAAGGCAGGAGGAAAACCATGGGCCAGAGAAACCTAAGGAAATTTCATTAATGTCATCTATACTTTTTGAAGTATTTATAATTTCTGAAAAAAATTAAAGGCAAAATTAACAAATGGGAAGAAAAAAGAATAAGAAGTATTCAAATAATAATTAGCAAAATATCTGATTAGTATTTAGAGATTTTAAAATGTAAGTGGTAAAAAATTGAAAAGGAACTGAGGCTAGATATTATAGCATATTATTTAATATATAAATATTATCAGTGTTAGCTTAAATTATCTGTCTTCCCACGAGACTGTTAGGTCACTCAGAGGAGTATTCTGCTTTTTATCTCATTATCCAGATGGCTAGCATGGTGCCTGATTTCTTTCACTATTCACTATTGATTTATTCTACTTTATCCCTAAAATTCTTATATTAATGGGAGATATATGAGATATATATAGGCTCAAAGGATAAAGATAAATAAATAAGTTATTACAATACCAAATGGTACGTGCTGTGATAGGAGAAATATAGGATTCAGGGGGAAATATTAGTGGAATTGTTTTTTGGGGAAATTTCCTGAAGTAAACTATATCTAAGGAGAGACATACAAGCAAGTAGAAATTTACCAGGCAAGTGGAAGGAAAGAATGGTTCATAAGGAGAAACAAGATGTAAAAAAAGATCCAAAATTGAGAAAGGACACAGCCTAATCAGGGAATTAAGGGAAATTTGTGTTGAAAAAAACACAGATTATGAGAAAGGGAAACAGAAAATTTAGACAAGATCATAAATTATGTTAGGAAGTTTGGAAAGTATCTTAAGGGTTTTAAGAAATCATTGAAGGATGGGGAGAGTGACACGATAGACTAGGTATACAGGAGAAATAAGGCAGGCCCCAAAGTTGAGGCCTTGTGATCCATCAGAGCACATCCAAGTAAACTTTCTAAAGAAGAAATGACACCTTCTCACAGATAAGAGAAGATATAATCTAGGTATGATCACAAATACATGTACCGTTTTAGATAATGCTGAATTGTAGAAGCTCGCAATGTTTGGCTTCTCCATCTTTTTTGGAACATGTTGATGTGGGTTGTATGCTGACAATTAATGAGGAGGTGGTACAGTCAGGGATTCAAAAAGAATGCAGTTAGAAATAGCTATTGTGGAGAACCCAGCTGAAGTCAGGAAACACTGACATATTTCCTTGAAGTTGGAAACTAAAAATACAGATCAGTCCTAATGGTATGATTGTTTTTGTATGACTTCACATTGCATGATTTATTTATTTTTTTTCTCTAGCAGTGCAACAGAAAATCAGGGACTACCCCACAGATTGCTTAATCGAGGTTGGAAAAGCCAATAATTATTTAAATGAAGAAATGAATGAGTGAAATAAACTCTTTTAGGTACTGCACTTTAGAAAAAACAACCACCTGATATTTAGAAAGTGAAACACCACTAAAACATTTATAATAACCTGAGTAAAGCAATATGAAAAATTGAAAAAAATACATAGAATGTACAGGGATTGGTGGTTTTGAATAGTTCTGTTATGTTAGTGATAGGAAGGAAAGTTTTATTCCTAGTTTGCTGAGATATTTATCATAATGGATTAAATTATGTTAAATTGTTTTTTTGCACCTTTGAAAGATTCTTATTTTGTCCATTTATCTGTTTCTCCTAAATTTGTTGGTCTAAATTTGTTAAAACTTTTTCTTTCTTTCTTTTTCTTTCTTCTTTCTTTTTAACTTTCTTTTTTAAGTAAGAGGAGGGGAGACAGAGAGACAGAATCCTGCATGCTCCCTGATCAGGATCCACCTGGCAACCCCTCATTAGTGCCAATGCTCAACTCAACTGAGCTATCCTCTATTCCTGAGACTGACACTTGAACTAATTGATGCACTGGCTTTGAGAAGGAAAAAGGGAGAGAAGGGGAAGAGAGAGGGCAAGAGAAGCAGATGGTCACTTTTCATGTGTGCCCTGACAGGGATCAAACCTGGGATGTTTATATGCCTGACCGATGCTCTATCCACTTAACCAACCAGCCAGGGCTATGACTTGATATTTTTATGATTTAATATAGACATTTGATTACTAAGACTTAAGGTTTGGCAATAAATGGGGATGTAAAGAACAGCATAGGAACTATGGTCAATAATATTGTAATAACTATGTATGGTGCCAGGTGGGTACTAGACTTATTAGGAGGATCATCTGGTAAGTTATATAACTGGTGAATCATTATGCTGTACTTCTGAAACTAATGTAATATTCTATGTGAACTGTAAAGAAAAAATAAAATTAAAAGGACTTAAAATTAAAAATAAATAAATAATATAAATCACAAAAGACAAGCTGGGTAAAGATAAAACCATAAAACCCAGCAACTACAACAAAAAATGTGTTTATTTTATGGGGACACAGATTCTAACAGGAGCCTGTAGAATATCTAAATATATGATTTTCTTTCATTTCTCCCTACTCTCATTTTATATCTTAGCCACTAAATAGTGCTAACAATGTGCAAATATAGTTTTTTATATGTATTTACAATTAATGTTTACTGCAATAAGACTGAGAAAATTATTGGGTTTTTTTGTCTCATTTAATTGAGAAAGAAATTAAATCTCAAAGAGTTTAAATAATTTGTATTCTTTTTTAAGGCTCATAATACAGGAATTAGAAATCAGGTCAATATCTATAAGATTTTAGTCTTTACCCATGAAAACCCAATAGAAATTTTCCCTCTCGCTTCATGAGAGAAATGTAAAAAAGAAAAGATACCAATAACTGATAATCTTGTGTGAAAAATCTCCTCTGTATATATAAAGCCTTGACTCAATCTCATGATGAGAATGTCAACAGACACAGATGATTTAACAAATCAGAGGATTATAATAGAAAGATTTTAAAGTATTTTAAAATTAAAATATCATCCACCAAGCATCCTGAAATGATTCCAGAAACAGGTATGTTATCCAATAGGGAAAAAATACAATTTGAGTTATTTTCCTCGGATTTATAAAACATAAAGATTTATTTTTTTTATTTTGGAAATGAAAATATTAAAGGTAATTTATATTATATAGTAAATGATTGATTTCCAAGGCACAAAGAAAAAAGACCTCATATTATCTTTAAGATGAGTGTGTCTTCTACCAATGCAAAATGTCTTGTTTCAGGCCAAGTGAAACAGATAAGCTTATGCTAAAATTTATCTCTATTCATGATATAAGATATATCATTTCTCTCTCTCTAGAGCATGAGTGAGAGAGAGACAGGAAGGGAGAAAGAGGGAGGGGAGAGATAAGAAGCATCAATTTTTAGTTGTTTTATTTGTTTATTGATTACTTCTCACAAGTCCTTTGACTGGAGGTTCAAGCAAAGTCAGTAGTAACCCCTTGCTCAGGTCAGCAATCTTGGGCTTCAAGCAAGTGATCTTGGGCTTAAGCTGGCAAACCTGTGCCCAAGCTGACGACCTTGGGGTTTTAAACTAGGGACTTCAGTGTTCCGAGTCAATACTCCATCCACTGCACCACCACCAATCAGTCACATCATCTTTCTCTTGAAGATCATGTACCTCAAAAGTAATCTTCACAATCAATAAATGTGATGCATTACATAAACAAAAAGTAATGTGACTACTTTTATATCTGGGGTTAAAAACATTCTTCAAAGTGTAATTCTAGAATCAAAATATAAATACAAAGAATAAAAAACATTCCTAATAAAATTATGCACAATTTTTAGATGAGATATCCCTGTCTGAGATAGTAAGTAGACAGTTTTTACTCCATAGGTAAAAAGTGCAGGAATAAAAGTGATCTAATTAAAAAATGGACAAAGGACCAAACAGACAATTCTCCAGTGAAGACGTACAGATAGCTAATATGCATATAAAAAATGTTCAGCCTCACTAATCACCAGAGAGATACAAATTAAAACCAAGTGAGATATAACCTCACATGTGCCAGAATGGCTATCATAAACAAATCAAAATCAACAAATGCTAGCAAGGACATGGAAAAAAGTGAACCTTTGTGCACAGCTAGTGAACAGCCACTTTATTACACCATAAGCAAATATCAACTCAAAGTGGATTAGAGACTTAAATATAAAACTAGAAACCATAAAACTTCTAGAAGAAAAGATAGTCAGTAAACTCTTTCATATCATTCTTAGCAATATCTTTTTGGGTGTGTCTCCTTGGGCAAGAAAACACAGGATAGAAACAAATGAAAATACTTCAAACTAAATAGTATTACACAGTGAAGGAAATCATCAACAAAACAAAAAGAGCACCTACTGAATGGGAAAAGATATTTGAAAATGATACACTCTATTAAGAGGTTAATATGTAAAATTTATAAGAAATTCATGCTTGACCAGGTGGTGGTGCAGTGGATAGAGCATGGGACTGGGACACGGAGGATTCAGGTTTGAAACCCCAAGGTTGCTGGCTTGAATGCAGGCTCATCTGGTTTGAACAAGACTCACCAGCTTGAGCCCAAGGTCACTGGCTTGAGCAAGGGGTCACTTGCTCTGCGGTAGCCCCCCAGTTAAGGCAGATATGAGAAAGCAATCACTGAACAACTAAGGAGCTGCAACGAAGAATTAGTGTTTCTCATCTCTCTCCCTTCTTGCCTGTCTGTCCCCATCTGTCATTCTCTCTGTCTCACTCTGTCTCTGTCACACACACACACAAAAAAATTATATAACTTCACACCAAAAAAGTATACTATTCAATTAAAAAATGGTTAGAGACATGATGAATTTTTACTCCAAAGAAGATATTCAGGTGGCCAATAGCCATATGAATAGATATTCAACATCATTAATTATCACAGAAATGCAAATCAAAACCACAGTCAGATACCACTTCATACCTGACAGAATGGTTATAATTAAAAAAAATAAACAAATAGCAAGCGTTGGTAAAGATGTGGAGAAAAGGAAAAAATAAATAGTAGCATTATTGACAATAACCAGAATATGAAAACAATCTAAGTATATCTATTGATGTATCAATGGATAAATAAAATTTAATGTGTAAATATATTATCCATAAAAAATAATGGTCTTGTCATTTGCAACAACATGGATGAACTTAGAGGGTATTATGTTAATTTAAATAAGTTAGAAAAAGCAAATACTTCATGATTTCACTTAGTGAAATTTATAAAAAAACAAACATAAAGTATATAAAGAAAAATAAATTTGTTTCAAATTAAAATTTTTTGATTAATTACAAAATTATCCCTATTTAACATATAGATACTTGGATATTCTTTATACAATGCATTATGTGATAGGTGCTTAGGTATGGCGATAACCAAAGCTCTTCTTCTGTCCAACAGTAGTTCATTATAATGAGAAAAGAAATCATCACCACTCCCATACCCTGATAAGCAAGAATAAATATACTTGAGGGATAAAGAGAAAAGCTATTTGACTTTAAAAACAGAGTGGAAGAGAGTGAAATAAAGAGTAATTTTACTGTGGATAAAACTAATAAATACCATCTCAGCCAGATTATCAAAATGAATATAACAGTCATAAATCAAGTTAATAATATCATACCTTTGGTACAATACGGTGAAAATGGAACTTACCCTCTGTGATTCTCCTTTGAATAACCTAAAACCCCAATATCATCCTGAGAAAATTTTCAGACAATTTCCTATAATAGGACATCCTACAAAACACCTGATCAGTATTCCTCAAAATTTTCAGTCACAAAAGGCTGAGAAATTGCCATAATATATTGATGATGTATTATAGAATTGTAAACTTGAAACCTATATAATGTTATTAACTAATCACCCCAATAAATTCATTAGACAAACCTAAATAGGAAACCTAATAGGCATGACCACAACATGCAGTATAGAATCCTGGATGCAAAACATAGCAATGTACATCTGTAATCTTACAGTTTTCTTATTTGTGTTCAAAAATGTGTTATTTTCCTGGCTTTGATGCTCAATAATTATATGGTTTTTGACAGGTCCTTTATTCTCTCTGAGGTTCTGCTTCCTGTGATCATCTGTGAAACAGGGTAATAGTGTCTGTCTTCAAGGGCTGTTAAAAGAATCAAATATCTTCTATAGAACACAGCAGAGCTTTGGATATCTGATGTTTGCACTGAATAGTTACCGTACAAATGTGAAAATTGTGCTGCTCAGAAGAATAAAAAAGTATCTTAGCAATTACTTTTATAAATTTAAATTATTGATGCCAACCATTACATGATTTTTTCTAACATAAAATTTTACTTTTTCTAATTTAAGTTGGTATAGTTTATAAGTACCCCAGTATCCAAACTCCAACATATGTTTCAGGTAAAAGCAAAAAAAAACTACTTAAAAAAAATTTCTTGTCCTATGACTGAAAACTGATCTCAGAATTCATGAATGAAAAAACATACAACATAGGAAAAATTTATATTTATTAATAGATATGTTCATGTTATTTATTATAGTATAAGTTTGAAGATAAGAATTAATGTTAAGAATAAGCAAATAATAAAGTAAATTATCTGTAGGTATATACATATACATATATGTGTGTGTAAGTATGTTTATATATATATTACAGTCCTGATTTAAGTAGATATAGCATTTAAAAATATGTCTGAGTTGAAATGTAAAGCATGATATCAAATTGTAGACATTCTAGGATTACGGTTCTACTTAGAAACTTATAGGAAAAAGACTACAACGGAAAAAACCACAAAACAAATTACAAGGTTTCAAGTGACATCAGCTTTTTTTCATTTTCCAGCATCTTTTCCTATGTGGTTATATTCCTTTCATGATTTAAAAGCTAATTTAAAAAATACACAATATATGTTAAATGATCATAAAATTCTGATTCCAACATTGTAAGAATTAGAGAAAATTTTATTGGTATTAACATAGCCATCCTTTGCTTTAAGAAAATTAAAAATAAAGTTTATAAGCAAAATTATAGTAAAATGTTTTAATTTTATAAAAGAGCTTATCATAATATATCATCAATAACTAAGTTACTATGAAATCTAAACTTTGATTTGCCAGAATGATAATGCATTACAATATTTTTCAGAAATAAAATTTACAGTTGAATAAGAATATATATTTGTAATTATTTTTGTCCTCAGTGAGACAATTTAAATTTTTAGAATTAAATTTCAATTGTTCAATAAATTTGACCAATAAATAAAATTTATTTACTCGTTATTTATGTAAATTAAAAACATATTTAAGTAGCTTTCTCAGTTTTCTATTGGCTTTAGTAATTTCATAAATATATTTTTCAAAGGAGGTAGTATTTTTATTAGTATGATATATACCTTAAGAAATCTTTGTTTAATATTTCTATATCATGACATTTTTGTAATATTAAACTATATTTCTCTTCTAGGGTTCTAAAATCTGACAGTTTTATTGATTAAGTTATATGGTATTTCTACTTGATGTATTTTGCCAAGCAACTTATTTTGGTGACATTCCCTTAATTTTTATGAATATAATTCCCATTCCATCTCATTGCAAATTGGTATGTCTCTAAAAATTTGAGTAATTCTAAAAGCATTCATTTCTTCTCAAAAGAGTTACTTTGCTTTATTGTTTCCTTGTTTTATTTATGCCTTATCTAATCAGTTATGTTTTAAAGACAAGTATTCTTTAGATTACAGTGAATATCTAAAATTTGTCTTGTATCACAACTTAGGGAAGAAAAACCAACTATCAATGGACTGAAATAACTTCATTGAAATCAGTAGCGGTCAACAGGGCAATTGCTCACTGTCTTCTTGACATTTGATTCCTCTGATCACTAACTCTACCATGATCTGTTGAAGTGAGGCATGAGATTCATTAAGATAGTAGTAAATTAGCTTTATACTTCATCTTTTTTTATTTTTTATTATTTTTTAATTTTTATTTTATTCATTTTAGAGAGGAGACAGAGTGAGAGAGAGAGAGAGAGAAAGAGGGGAGGAGCTGGAAGCTCAACTCTCATATGTGCCTTGACTAGACCAGTGCAGGGTTTTGAACTGGCGACCTCAGTGTTATACTTCATCTTTTTAGAAATCAATTTCTAGATGTCTTTATCCTGAGCAATCTTCATTTAAAAGAGAATTTCTAAGCAACAACTTTTAACTTTACTGTGAAGAATGGAAAACAAATAAATAAGCAAAACAGAACAAAACAAAAAATCCCACAAACAGCCTGACCTGTGGTGGCGCAGTGGAGCAAGCCAGCGTCAACCTGGAAATGCTGAGGTCGCCAGTTCAAAACCCTGGGCTGCCTGGTCAAGGCACATATGGGAGTTGATGCTTTCTGCTCCTCCCCCCTTCTCTCTCTCTCTCCTCTTTAAAATGAATAAATAAAAATTTAAAAAAAAATCCCACAAACAAACAGTGAGGCATCTGACCTCTAATTTCTTCCTTTTTTTTTTTTTCTTTTAAAGATTTTATTTATTCATTTTAGAGAGAAAGGGGGGGGGAGGGGCAGGAAGCATCAACTTCCACATGTGCCTTGACCAGGCAAGCCCGGGGTTTTCAAACTCATGACCTCAGTGTTCCAGGTCAATGCTTTACCCACTGAGCCACCACAGGTCAGGCCTATAATTTCTTCCAAATTTTAATTTTCTGTTGCTGACTTCACAAGACATCTTTCAAAGCACAGCTTTCTAGTAATACCTTAATGAATTAACTTCCTCCGTGACAACTCATTAGCAGATCCTGTGTTCTGGGTTGATTTATACCTTAGACACAAATGTTAATCTTATCATAATAGACTTGTAACTTCTACCTAAAAAATAACTTCAAGTTTTCAGTACGTACAAATAAATATAGGGAGTTATTATTTTGTACTAGGTTTTCTTCAAAGTTCAGCACTAAGGAGCATGACCTATCCTATAGGAGCTCACTTAAGGTCACATACACTCAGAGAATATGTTAAAGTTATAAAATTAAATATTGACTAAAACGACTTCACTGATAAACTACATTAATCCCTCATTTGAAAGTGGGAACACAGAGGCAAAGAAATGTGAAGTATACCATAGTTATTTCATAAGTAGTGCTATACCACTCATTAGTCAATATTAATTAATTAATCCCCAACAGGGCATAAGGGTTCCTTTTTCTCACCATCCTTATCAACACTCAACACTTCTTTGTGGATTGACTGATGAGAGCCATTCAACAGGTGCCAGGTGGTATCTCATTGTGATTTTAATTCACACTTTTCTGATTAGTGACATGAACAGCTTTTCATATGTCTATTAGCCATCTGTATGTCCTCTTTGAAGAAGTGTTTATTCATGTGCTTTGTCCACTTCTTAATTGGATTGTTTTTTGGGTGTTGAATTTTTTAAGTTCCTTATAAATTTTGAATATTAAGCCCTTATCAGATGTATCAGCAAATATGTTCTCAATAATAAAATATTTGACTTAGTCAATAGATTTTCTAACAAATCATAGTTTCTCTATAAAAATAATAACATCCAAAATTTGTTGAGACCTTTCTTTTTTCTGTTTTTAAATGAGAGGAGGGGAAATAGAGAGATATCCTCATATTCCTTGACTAGGATCTTCCTGGTAACCCCATCTGGGGCTGACACTTGGACCAACCAAATTATCCTCAGTGCCAGGGCTGATGCTTGAATCAATCATGTCATTGGCTGTAAGAAGGGAAGAGAAAAAGGAGGGGAGAGGGAGGGAAAGAGAAGCAGATGGTTGCTTCTCATGTGTGCCCTGACCTAAGATCAAACCCAGGACATCCGCTTGCCTATTGGCTTTATCCACTGAGTTAATGGGTGAGGTCCTATTGAGAACTTACTATGTGCAAGTTAAACTGATTTTTATGTAGTAAAATTTTATTCTTCACATTAACAGTAAGTATAAGAATTTTCATTATCCACATATTGTATATGAAGAAATTTAGGCACAGAGCAATTAACTTACTTGGTCACAAAGATATTTTGTGGTAGAACTGGTATTAAAAATGTAGTGTAACCCAGAATCTAACACTCTAAGATGCTATTCTATAATTACCTACATAGTTTACACTCAGTTATCACTAGAATGTTAGCTACTTAAAAAGTTCTGTTCTATTTTGTTTACTGCTGGTTGTCTACTTAATGCCTAGAAGATTGATTATGATAGCTGCTGAATACATGATTGTTTGTTCAATCAACATGGCTATATATAAAATAGTATTCAGTATGAGCTGTTGAGGTGCTTTATAGTTTTTAGTTTCAGAGCAGTACTGGGAACAATTATTTTTCAAAGAAATAAATATAAAAGTCAACTATTATTAATTACAATCTGAAATAGACTATAGTCAACATTACTGAATTTGATTTTAATGTCGCTAATTTAGGCTATTAATATCAGTTCCTATGTTCTTTTCTCACTTTTGCCCTTGTCTTCCAGGAGAAAATATTTGTTATAACTGATAGGAAGATTTATTTACAGCATGGGTGACTACTGCAATAAGAGAAATTATGTGACTTACGGTGGATTTGGGTCTTGTGGTATCAGTTGACATGAAGACTGATTTCAACCACATAGTCAATCAATCAATCAAGACTATGTAATAATGACCTAATAAATATTCAGGACACTGAAGGCCAAGTGAGCTTTCAGTACTCCATTGACACACAGTGAGCTGAGAATGTCAACCTTACATGGGAAGACAACAAGAGCTTCACATTTAGAATCCTCCCAAAAGCCATTCTATGAGTCTCTTCCTTTGCCTGATTTCCTTCTATAGCCTTTCACTCTAATACACTGCTCACAAAAATTAGGGGACATTTCAAAATGAATATGAAGCGATAAAAAAGAAGCATTTGATTTTTGGCTTTACTAAACAAGAACATCAGAAAAACAAACAATAAGTCAAAAAATGTTTTATTATGCAAATGTGATGAAAACCAACTTTTATTTTATTGGTGAAAATGCACTGTACGAAAGACCGAAAGTACTGGAGTATCTGCATGTTCCCTGATCCCCTAATTTTTGTGAGAAGTGTATATTTTAACTGTGACTATAATAGCTTTTAAAGAGTTATGTGTGACCTTATTGTGAATTATTGAAATGGAAATTGGTTTTGAAAAGCCCCCCAAATTGGCAGTTAGTGTCAGAGTGAAAGTGGTCTTATGAAGTAGGATTGTACCCTCAACCTTCACAGCTTGCCTAACTCTGAAAGCAAAATAATTCTTATAGTGCAATGATCAGAGCAGACAGACATCCTTACTGTAGACATAGCCTTCTGACAAAATGTGTGTTTTTAACTCTGGGGAAGTCATTTAAATTAGCTTTAAATTTCACTATGTGTAATTTTAATATAACACTAAACTACCTCACAAGGTTATTTTGAAGAATATATATTAAGGCAGTGGTTCTCAAAGTGTGCACCCTAGAAGATTTCCAGGTGTGCCCTATGGTATTCCAGAGAAATATGTGTCTGTTGGGGACCAAAAAAGACAACAGGGTTTTTACATTCAGATTTTTAGGGGACAGAGGTGTGGGGAATTGGCTGTAAGCTGACAGTCTGCCCAACTCCCCAACTCACTTGCCTGATTAGGTTGCAAAAGGCTATTAAACTGTGGTGCTGGATTGTTTACACTACCCCCTATGTTCCCCAGAAAGACTGGAGGCAAGTTTCTTCTATCCTTTGTTTGGTGTCAAGTTAAGATGATATGTGTGGTGGGGGTTTCTGAACTCAACACAATTCAGAGTAAAAAGAGAGGAATTATTCAATGTATTAGTGAGGAAGTGAGTTTGCCTTTCAAATATATGCCCAAATATTGAAGAAATGGCTAGGACACATCAGGTTCATGTTTCTCATAAACACAAGAATGAAAAAACTTAACACGTTTGTGCTGGGACCTGCCAAATTTACTAAATTTTACTAAGAATGTATCTATCTATATCTATCTATCTATCATCTATCTATCTATCATCTATCTATCTATCTGTCATGTATCTATCTATCTATCTATCTATCATTTATCATCTATTTATCTATCTAAAGATAACCTTTTTGTCATTTTTTAATTTTTAAACCCCTTTTTTACAAACTCTAGAAAGCATAACTCAAAAAATGTAACATAAAAATGTTTTTTAATGTCATAATAAATTTAATTTTGCCATTTTTATTTTGTTTAATTACCATAAAAGCACACTTGGACTTTATATATTTTTCTTTAATATTTGACTTAATTATTAAAACATATTTTTCAGAAATTTGTATATAGTACGCCTACAATTATTTGTAGGATTTTAAATGTGCCCTGACTTCAAAAGGTTTGAGAACCCCTGTATTAAGGAATGATTGTCCTAATTACAGCATATCTAGGTATCATATGATACAAAATACAATAATACTATTTATTTTAAATGTGTGACTATCTTTTAGAACTGGTACTTAAAATTTAATGATTGTAATCACTTTTATATAGCTTTGTAATTTATGTAGTCCTTTCTTTGGTGAGAGTAAAATTTCTATTTAGGTATAAATTTAGTCCATCCAAATAACAACAGACCAGTAGGTTATTAAAATGTCATTCATCTTCTCCCTTACTGACAATCATTATATGTGGAATATCTTTTAAAAATGAATCCCATTTTAAAATATTTCCCAATAAATAAAATTCTAAACTTACCAGAAAGAAAAAGCAAAATCCTCATTCTAAAATTCATCAACCTTTGCCTGACCTGTGGTGGCGCAGTGGATAAAGCGACGACCTGGGAACACTGAGGTTGCCAGTTCAAAACCCTGCACTGGTCTGGTCAAGGCACATATGGGAGTTGATGCTTCCAGCTCCTCCCCCTTTCTCTCTTTCTCTCTCTCTCTCTCTTTCTCTCTCTCTCTCTCTCTCTCTGTCTCCTCTCTAAAAAAATGAATAAAATAAAGAATATAAAATTAATCAACCTTTAACATCCTTGTGCGTGTTACCTAATTAGTAAAAAAAGAAAAGAAAAACAATAAACAACAAAAATAAGTTATAATAATGCTTATATCATATGGTTTAATCAGAATGCTCAGTTGGGAGGCCCAAGAGGTCAATATTTTTAAAGGCTTACAGATATATCTAGTGACTAGCATGGCTTTGGAGCATGTTGCAGTCCAAAGACTCAGAGACTCTCCAGGTCATTTGAGCAAATTCTAACATTATTTTTCTTGCCTTTTAGTCAAAGTTACATTTTGGGCTGGGGGGTAGTTCTGAATATAGGAAGGCATCTCTCTGGAACTCATATATAAAATAGGATTTTAACTAAGCAAGCTGAAGATAATAAACGGTATTATATGATGTTAGAAAAAAGATTATTATACTGGAAAGAACTCTTCATACAAATGAATCAGAGAGGTAAATTATTTCAATGTTTATTATACTCCAAGTTAAAAAAAATGGAGATAGATATTGTTGCAAAGGAGGGGGGTTATAAAGCTTGGAAGAAGTAGTCTTCAAATTTTTTTCATTTACTCAAGGTACCTATTTTCTAATGTACTATGGTAACTTTGTGATCACTTATTTAACTTCAGAGAGACTGACTCTAAAATTAGTCAAGGTATGCCAGAGATACATGAGTATTCTGAACACTAAAAAAATATATCTTATATAAATAAATAACTAGCCTCTGGGTTTATATGTGATGTCTTAAAAGGTAATGCTTACAATAACAGAATGAAATTTGTGTTATAAACCTATGGAGTAAACCCAGCACTGATGTAAACATGTTGTGATGTGACTCTTTAAAGCCCATAATGGGAAACCAGCCCCACCCTTCAAATTATCTCTAGATAACATCTGAACAAGCACAAACTGGTTGAAATATAATTCTGTTCTATAGTATATAGAGCCTTAATGTGTTTCCAAGTGTATATAATATCTCTATGAGGTATATTTTATTCTTATTTTTCAAATAAAAAAAGCTGAGGCCTACAGAAATTAAAGGAGTTGCAATCACAAGAAAACAAGGAGCCAATCTGAATCTGTAATAGCTCACTTCTTGAACAATGCTGTCACCTTGGGAGTATGTAAAGGTTATTCATCACATACATACATTGATATGGATGCTTGATTATTTCAACATACTTCATACTTACAGATATGTTAGTAGCATACAGCATTTGTACAGTGATCCCACACTACTCAGTAGCTTAATCATTAGGCCTCTGGTGAAATAATAAACCAGCAGACTAAGAGAATAAATCATTTTTGGAAAATAATTATTAAAATACTTATCTGCTTGATGTCTGATATATTTGGGGAGATTAGTCCCTTAGTTTGTGCTTATGTACCTGGCTAAATACTAAGAGAAAAGAAACAGAAACAAAACCAGCTACTCCAATTATAAAACCAAACATGCACAAAGTAAAATAAAAATAATACATTTCTGGAAAAAGAAATCAAAACAGTTTAAAAATAAATAAAGTTGTCAACACTACACTAAAATTTAAGTATAGAATTCTTTTATAAGTATGGGAAAAAATAGTGTGTCAGTTAAATTTTGTTATCCTTTTAAATAGTTAGTGTTCAAAATATAATAAATACATAGAAATAATAGTAATGCAAAATATTAGACATATTAACTTAAAAAGAGAATTTATTCATATACAGAAATACAATTAGAACTTTTGTTGCGATATATAAAGTCAATAGGATACCCAGAATATTTTATTTCCTTACTATACCCCCAAAGTTATCCTTGTTCTGCAGATTATATAATTAATCCCCTTCATAGTTTAACTCTCTTTTTTCTAACTATTCACTTTGGTCATAGAATGTATGTATTTTATTGAAAATATAGGAGAGTTCTATTGTTATCAAAAAAGCATTTTTCCTTTTTAATATTGTATGTTGACATATAGAATTTGTTTCACATTTCTACCTATTCTTCTTCAAAGCCTTTATAATTAAAACAAAAATTTATGAGGTTATTCTACTATCACTGTCAAATCTATTTGAATTGACTTATTTAGATGATTCTTATTATAGATGCTTTAAGCACTTCAGCTAAAATAGTTTATCCTTACCATAAAACTGCCACATTATTTATTAAGAAATAATTATTAATTATTACAATCCAATAATAATTTTTATCACACACTTTTAATTGAAGGAGTAGGAAGAGATGGACATTAAATAAATACTAAGTACTAAGTGAATGGTCTTTAGTTCTCTAGTAATCAAATTTCCACTAAGAGATATTTGCTAAGAAAAAACAAGCTTAAACATATTCCATATACACTTCAATAACTATAGACCAGTGGTTCTTAACCTGGGTTCTATAGATCCCTAGGGGTTTGATGAGTCAGTCTCAGGGGTTCAGAGAAGCCTCTGCCGCGGAGGCCAGAATAAATAATACCGTAATTTGTTGTGAGTTCATGCACTTCGTTAGTTTTGTTCTTTGAGCAAGGTGATGTTCATGCACGGCTCATTTGTGCACCAGTAAAGAAACATATACCTATGGATTAAAAAATCATATTTTATTTATCACTAAAGAAGGGTTCGGTGAATGCGCATATGAAACTGGTGGGTTCGGTACCTCAAAAAAAGTTAAGAACCACTGTTATAGGCCTATATTTTTAAAAGTGAATGGCTCAAAAGTGGTATTACCTTTCTTTTTTTAATAATAGATAATGACACTTTTTTTTTAGAACAAATGAGGTAGTAGACATGGCATCTTTGGCTACATAAAATATATTTTCTACTATTTTGATAACTTTTTAATCTGGTGAGATCCCTCTTTCTGGAACATGTGCTTTTTGTGTGCCTCTGCAATTAGTCCAGGGAGGAAAAATATAACCTGGGCCTAAAATAATTAGCACATGACACTGTGGTCATAATGTTGACTCAGGGATGCAAATATATACCACTTCAAAGAGGACTTGAACCTGAGATGTCTTGAACTTTATGCTGCTGAAGACTAAGAATAAAGCCAGCACAGTAGAAAAATTTAGAGATAAATTGGCCCTGGTGACATCTTTTTAATCTAAAAGAACCTCTGGATTTCTAATAATACATGTCAAAATTTTTCTTCCATGCTTAAAGAGTTTGCGTTGGCTTTTCCTCTAAGTTATTTTAAATAGCAAATGTTATCAGTAAAACCATGCATGTACCTTAATTCTCCAGCTCCACAAGTCATTCCAAGCTTGTATTTGTGCCACTATATGTTATAATTTTAAAATTTCAATAGCAAAAAAACACTGGATTAAGTGATTCCATGTTTCTTAATTTATAATTCACATCATGTAAGACTGCTTATGACTAACCTCAAAACAATGACTCTGAATACCACTTAACTTGGGTTAGCATATGCTGCTGATATTACATAAATTGAAAAAAATCATTGATTTGAAAATAACATGGCCAAATGGGAGATTTATAGAGCGTCTTTCCATAATTTCATATAGCTTGCTACACATTCAGCATAGAGTATGCCACAATGCTTGTTGCTTTTTAAAAATTACCATATCTCAGCATACCTTTCCCTCACATAGATTTATACCAACGTTTTAATAAATAATCTTATTCTCTTCCACAAAACTGAGACAATACTTTTTATTGATTGAATTTGTTCTGGGAACTTTCACATGCTTACAATTTAACTTTCCCTAAAACCTTCTTTAAAGACAACATGAGATGCTATAAATCCTATCACCATTTTAAGATATCAAAAAATGAGAATGAAAACTAAGCAGGTACAAAAATCAGAATTCAAATCTAGTTCATATAACTATTAATTGAGAATTTGTTTTCTACCACATAGTATTGTTTCTGCTATATCTTAGAATCTTGGCTACAATCACATGTAAGATTCTGTCAACATTTTCCATACATTTTTATTTCCCCTGACTTAACTGATTTGTTTATTTTTTATCTATAACTTAGTTTCTGTAAATATCAGAAAATATCAACATCAATAATTTTTCATTTTTTCTTAAAATTTCCATAAAAATATCCGAATTGACTTGTTTTTATCAGTTTCTGTCCTCTCTTCCCATAGACAGAGATAAAATTGGATATGCTTGGTAGAGGGAGTACCTTATTTCTATGAAAAAGTAGGTAATGACAACTTTATAAAAATATTAAGCTACTATGTAGATAGATAAGATAGTCACTATAATCCCAATGTAACAAAACATAAATAATAATGCAGAAGCAATAGACTCAACAAGTCCTAGCATTTGACATGATTTTAATTTCTTATTTTAGCAAGTACAGTAGTTAAGAAACTGATTCTGTAATTAAAGACAGTCCTTCTTTTAAGCACTCATGAGTACAGTTTTATTAAAACTGTAATCTAACACAAAGTGCTTGACTTATTTATGACTTTTTTTGCACTTGCAAAATAAAGATATTATTAGTTTATACATCATAGGCCAATTGTAAGATTAATTTCAATTATCTGTTTAAAGCATTTAACATAATGTTTAACACATGGTGAACTTCCTTCATTCATGGAGTTCACAGAGATCACACTGTCCTTTATTCACTTACAATAGAAAACTCTCAACAATATTGAGGGAACGTACTTCAACATAATAAAGGTCATATATGACTAGCTCATAGCTAACATACTTGATGGTAAAAGTGAAAAGATCAAGAATAGGACAAGGATGCCATTCTTGCCACTTTTATTCAACATAATATTGGAAGTCTTAGACCAGGGGTTGAGAAAATTTTTGGCTGAGAGAGCCATGAATGCCACATATTTTAAAATGAAATTCCACGAGAGCCATACAATACGTTTAACACTAAATACAAGGAACTGTGTGCATTTTATGTAAGACCAGCACTTTTAATGTAAAATAAGTCTCTGAATTCTTTTTAATAACGTTGTTATGCTGTTGCTAACCAATGGTGAATAAAGTACTTCTTACCATTAATGTGACTTCTGGTGCTGCATGGTTAGGCTGATGGCTTTGTAGTCTGGTTGATAAGTGGTGAGGTTAACCTTCATGCAGGTGTTGAGACTTCCATCCATTAAAAGTGATCTTAGGTTGGTCTTAACATTTTTTAGATGTGAGAAAGACTGCTCACATGCATTCATAGAGCCAAACATTGTCAGTACAGCAAAACTCACACGCTGCAATGTGTGGCATATGACGGAAAGCGCGTTCCAAGTTTTGACAATCAGCTGGTCCGCGGGTTGAAGTTTCTTCATTTCTCCCCACTTGTGTTTGCTCACCAACTCTGCTTACTGTCATGCAAGTCTTTCCAAATCTTCATTCATTGACTTGAACTTATTCACCCACATGTCTGAGGCCTTTAGATCAGCAGCTTGTAGCTCAAAATCTCTGACAGAAACACCGGGGATGTAACTCAGGTTGGCGCTGTCCACTGCACACTCATGTGGATGGGTGATAAACTTAAAAAGACAACTGCACTCACAAAATTCTCCAAAGCACGCTTTGAATGACCGCAGGAGATTAGATGTGAAGCCTGCTAGCTGCTGGAGATCAAGTTGTTGAGCAGGGTTACTTGCTGTGCATGCATCTTAAACTCTCCCAGGTTTTTAAAGGGATAAGACTGTATTTCTAATGCCTTGCATTTTCACATTGAGCTGGTTCAGATGTTCAGTCATGTCCATGAGATAGGAGAACTTCAGGAGCCACTCAGTGTTAGCAAACTCAGGATGCTTGACGTTTTTCATTTCAAGAAAAGTCTGGATTTCACTCAGACAAGCCATGAAATGGCTGAACACCTTCCCTCTTGACATTGCTGTGCAGAAGCACACCAGGATAATTATTCCCAACTTCATCCAGCAGTGTTTTAGACTGGCGATCATTTAAAGCTTGGACAACAATAAAGTTGACCACCCAAATGACCAGCGACATTACCTCACCAAACTGCTCACCACACTTCTGAGTACAAAGCGCCTCCTGATGTAGGATTCAATGAAAACTTAGAATGGATCTCCTTTCATGTACATGAAGAAGCGCTATGAATCCTCTGTTTTTCCCCACCATGCACGGAGCACCATCAATACACACCGAAATAAGTTTATCCATCAGTAGATTTTTTTCTTTAGCAAACTCAGTGAAAGACTTGAATAAATCCTCCCCTCTTGTTGTCTCTTTCATAGGCAAAACAGCAAGACTTTCCTCACGTAGTGTGTCACCAACAGTACACCTTGCAATCACGCTGAACTGGGATAAATAGCTTACATCTGGTGACTCATCCAAAGCAAGAGAAAAGAATGGTGTTGCATTTATGTCCTTCACTTGTGTCGCCTCAATATGATTTGCCATCATGATCGTAAACAGTTCTTGCCGACAGAGGCATGTCTTTTATTCATTTGATTATCTTGTCTTTATCCAAAGCCGTCAAAAAGTTAATTGGCAACATCAAGCATGAATGTTGTGGCATACTCCCCTATCTGTGAATGGCTTTCTGTTTCTCACAATGGCTAAAGCACCAGCAAAGCTAGCCAAATTTCAGTCACCTTGTTGGGTCCAAACACGGAGTTGCTGCTGACTAGCTTGTACTCAGCACAATAGCTCTTAACATGCTTTCTTCCTGCTGTCCCCCACTGGATATTTCAATGCAAATGTAGTATGGCATGTGTCAAAGTGCCACTTTATATTTGACTGTTTCATCTATGCAATTTTATCATTGCAAATTAGACACACTGCAGAACCTGCTCTCTCCACAAAGACAAATTCCTCTGTCGATTCCTGCTGAAACGTACTATATTCCTTATCTTTTTGTCTTTTAGCCATCTTCTTTGTCAAAAGGGTTTCTGCAATTAGCTAGTTCACTACTTGATTAAAAGGAGGGAAGTTTACTTCCTGATCTCACAACGACCCATGTATGTTTGCATTATCCAATAAAAATTTGGTATTCTCTCAGAGGACAGCTGTAATTGGCTCCAGCCATCCACAACCATGATCATGAGTACTAGGAAATGAACGGTTTGTAATACATGAGAATGTTTTATATTTTTAAAATTATTTTTTTTAAAGATTTGTCTGCAAGCCAGATGCAGCCATCAAAAGAGCCACAACTGGCTCATGAGCGACAGATTCCCAACCCCTGTCTTAGATGGAATATAGGCAAAAAAAAAAAGAAACCCTCAAAAAACAAAACCCAACAAAACAATCTACAGATTCAATGAAATCCTTATCAAAATAACTCCAATGTCACACCTCACAGTAAAAGAACATTCTAAATTTGTATGGAACCATTAAAGTTCCTAAACTGGAAAAATAATACTGAGAAAAACAAAGATAGAGCATCATGTTTCCTGGTTTCAAACTATATTGCAAAGCTATAGTAATCCAAACAGTATGGTATTGACATAAGAACAGACACAAATCAATGGAATAGATTAGAGTCCAAAATGAACACATATATTACCAATTAATTTAAGGCAAAGTAGCTAAGAAAATAAAATTTGAAAAGGACATCTCTTTAATAAATTATATAAATGATGTTGAGAAAACTGCTAAACAATAAAACTGGACCACTATTTTATGTCATAAACAATAATTAACTCAAAATGGATTAAAGACTTGAAGGTAAGATCCAAACCCATAAAACTTCTGGAAGAAAACAGATGGTAAACTCCTTGACATTGTTCTTAGCAATGATATTTGGGATGTGATTCCAAAAGCATAACAAAAGCAAAATTTTAAAAAGTTAGATTGCCCTGGCTGAGTATCTCAGATGGTTAAAGTGCTGTCCTAATAAGCCAAGACTGCAAGTTCTATTACTGATCAGGACACATACAAGCATCAACCAGTTAATGTGCGTGCGCATGCGCACGCGCGCACGCGCGCGCGCGCGCGCACACACACACACACACACACACACAGAAACACACTCATAGTCTGGAATATAATCCAGCCATAAAAAAAGCTCTGCCATTATTGACAACATGGATGAACATTGGGGACATATTGCTAAGTGAAATAAGTCAGACAAAGACAAATATTATATATTCTCAAATATAGAAATATAAAAAATAAATATAAAATAAATGTATAGATCAGTGGTTGCCAGAGGCAAAGGCTGGAGAATAAGAAACACAGTAAATGTGGTCAAACAATACAGACTTTAGTTATAAAATAAGTAAATCTTAGGGATATAATGACATGGTTAACTATATTTTACTAACTGCAGTTAATAATATGATATTGTATATTTGAGAGTTGCTATGAGTAGATCTTAAAAGTTTTCTTAAAAAATTCTATGTATGTGTGGTGATGAATAGTAACTAGACTAATTGTAGTAATCATTTTGTAATATAAACATATTTGGAATCATTATGTTGTACCCCTGAAAATACTATAATGTTATATGTCAATTACATCTCAAAAAATATCAGAGGATTTAGTTTGCCTAGTTTATAAAAATAAACCAAGGGAGAGGCCTTTCCATTTCTCTAGAATAGTCATAGAGGAATCCCTTACCTAGGACTTTTCTTTCCCTTGGTTAGATATTTGCTTTGAATATAAAATGTTAACATGATAGAATATTTTTACCACATGCATGGTCTCTAAAAATGTTTAATTTTTTATTATTTAAAAAAATAATAGACACTTGAAAAAAAGTAATTCAAAATATATCAATAACATTGAAATTTTTCAGAAGCAGGGGAATGCAAAATAAAATGGAAACATTTTTAGAATCAGCAACCAATAGTTTATTGTTTTGCCTCTTTTTAAGTAGGCAGTGTATACTTGGCTGATGAAATTTAGGTCAAAACCCAGGAAAAAGAAACACTTTTTTTCTTGTCCTCTTTTATTCCTTCCTGGATTTTGAATATTTTTAGAATGAGAAAATATCAGAACTCAATTAACTGACAACTTACACTTTCAAAGGTGGCAGGCTCTTCAAGGAAAATTCATTCCCAGTAAAAGCACTTAGTGGTCACTGGGAGAGGTTGGTTATGTTGGAAGCAGAAACATATAAAAATAGCTCAGAATTGAACTCTTGGTGACAATATTTGTACAATTCTTTCCCTGAATTCCTTCTACTTTACTTATTTCACTAAGTAGTCTCAATATATTTCTTATTTTCAGGTTTCACTCTCATTTTCTCAAATACACGCATTCTTTTTTTCACACTCTTTTTTTCCCCTCAGTCTCTCAGCTAGCTTTCATGCTTCAGTTTTAAATTAATTGTTTTAAACTGTTAGGACACTTCTTTGACTAAATTTTTACTTGTCACCTTGTATTTACAAAACAAAACTGTGACCTTTTTAACATTTTTATGTTTTCATTTCTGCTTCATTTCAAAACATACTTTGCATGTACAATAAATATAAATATTCCTATATCTGTACCATGGATTCTAGACAGAAACATACTGTTTAGGACACTTCAAGATCTTTCAGAGGCTACTTGATATATCTCTGTTGAAATGAGACTTTTTCTAAAAATCTTCTCTTTTGAATATAATATTCTTTTGAGGCTTCTTATTTTTCATACAAGTAACAACACAGTTGCAAGGCCACTAACTCTTTCATAAAATTGCAAGTCAAATACATTTTTCTTAAGATGTGTAATTTAATAATATTTCTGAGTCCCCTAGTAGATGTATATATTTAGTTAAAAGAAAATTAGGAAACTTATTTTATTGTAAAGCAGCTAAATTTTGATTTAAATGATTTTTATTTTAGAAAGTGATACATAAAGGACATCTTCAGGAAATGTTGACCTCTCCCCAACAGCCTAAGACTTAACAATTACATATTCTGAAGTATAAAAAAATACATGTAATCAATCAATAAATAATTAGGAGAGTATGAGGAGAAGAAAGAAAATTAGGAGAGAAAAGAGGAGAAGTATAAGGGGAAAAGGGAGCTTAGAAATGGTGGTTAGCTATTTCCTCCTTTTAATATCCAAATAAACACTGAGAACTGTTATGGCATTCCCACAAGGAGCTCAAGATTTGGAATCAAAGGAATACATATTTAGTCTTATCTCTGAAAGTTTATCACTGAGATATGTGAATTACATAAATTAGGAAAAAATGAACATAATAGAGATTATCACTCAACATTGATGTGAAAGAACTACTGTATATCATAAATGTATTTTATGTATAAACTAATTATTATCTACAAATCCCTATAAACTATCCCTAGAGACTACTTTTCTAATGATTTCTTCCAAAAGGAAATGGTTAATGCACCTTGATGGTCATTCATATTTGATTGGAGACTAAGTTTTTTGGTGTGATACTTATCTTGCAGACAGCTGTTCAGGAAATTCTTATTTATTAAATTAAATTTAATGGGTGAGTATTTTTATTTTAAATGTCCCTGGAAAAACCTGGTGTTGCAAAACTCAGAAGATACTTCTCTAAAATGCAGAAAGTCCTCCAACTGATGCCTCTGCCTTATTTTTACATGTCTACGTTAGTACCCACAAATTTTTCTGGCTATTGTATTTTTTTCCATTTGTGACCAAGATCTCATATAGCAAATAACCTTCTACCATAGGACTCAGTGGTAAACTTAAATACATAAAAGTAAAACTTCATTGTATTACTGATGTTCCCTCACAAGAATCAAATTCTGACAGGAAAATAATCTACCAGTAATTTAACAAAGGCTTTATTCTATTTGAACTTAATGGAACGAATGATTCTGACAAGAGTTATCTCCTATCTTGGGTAGCTTTGTATGACTTTTTTTTCTTTTTAAGTCAAGCTTTTATGATTTCAGATGTCATGTCTCCCACATTACTAGTTATAAGTTTGTCTTTTCAAATAAAAAATAAAGTCTGAGTGCTTGATTGCCTTGTCATTTAATAGCATTATTACTATGAAGAACTATTTTTCTCCCACCACCCAGGCTGAAAACAGCAACAAATGTTTTAACTCAGGAGTTCTCAATATTATTTTCATTTTCATTATTTCACTTTGAAAGAGGCCACTGAAAATATATTGTGTGGATAAAGTCACTTAAAAATGTAGCACCCAGAAAAACAAAGAGCCAAGGCCAAAAAGAAAGAAGAAACAATTGTTTAGAAATTTAGAAATATCTTAGAAACAATTGTTCAGACTGGTCTTTTGTATTATACAGATACCTTTCCAATCCCTCAGGGTTGAGAAAAATGTGCCACTTATACTTCAAAAGATGTTCTGGAAATAAAAAAGGTATATATAGGAGCAGAGGGAAATGAGCAACTGGGAAAGATAATATATCCTCAGTAAACAGAATCTGCCATACTGTGCAGTTACAATCTAGCAGAGTCCTAGGAAGTTCACAGTAGTCCTGGGCTGTTGGTCTTCAGGAATCAACAGTATTTGTATTTAGTAAAGTGCAATAATGTCAAGTTTCATTAAGCATTGACCTAAAAAGGTGGTTTCACAAAAGGGATTGTAGAGATTTATGCAGAGAAATCAAATCTGGAGCCTCAGAAGCTGTGACTTGGCAGAAACACGGTAAGTGTTCAATAAATACTTCTTGTTACGCCCTGATTGAATGAAACTGCCACACAAAACACAGAGACATTGTATCTCTAGATAATTTCTCAGTAGCTAGACCTAAGAATTTTTTAGACCTAAGAATTTTTTCTTAACTGCATAAAGTTTGATTTTTAATACTGTCTCTATACTAGTCTTCAAGGCTTAACATAACAAACCAGCACACACTGAGTGGCTTAAACAGAAATGTATTTCCTCACAGCTCTGGGGGCTAGAAGATCAAAATTAAGTGACAGCAGGGTATGTTTCTCTTAAGGCCTCTTTTCCGGCTTGCATTTGTCTTATTCTCACTATGTTCTCATGGGTCTTTTCTCTGTGTAGACAATTCCTGGTTTCTTTCCCTTTTCTTATACATACAGACATGTCTATTGGACTAGAGCCTCACCCCTATGATATCATCTAACTTCAGGTACAGCTTTAAAGGCCCTGTTTCCAAATGTAGTCGCTTTGGGGCTTAGAGCTTCAACAAATGAATTGGGAAGGTCTATAATTTAGAGCATAATATCATCACCTTTCAAGATGATCCTCAAAACAGAATAGTATATTAGAAAGAAAATGTATTTAGATATCAGACAGAACAGGGTGTCAATTCTAGCTGGTCATTTATTATTCTAGCTTGACTTTGAACAAGATGACTGAAATCTTTCTTTGTAACAATGAGGACATTAATAATTGCATAGCATATCTGTGGTGAAGACAGAAGAAGTAGATCAAGTATGAAAATAACCTAACACAATACTAGTTGCTGATAGTTGTAAACATTTCTCTCTGATGTTATTGTTTAGGTGGTAGAATATCAACGTTAATCTGGAGGCCCAGAGTGCCATTCTTTATGTCATATTTCTTTTTTGTTTCTTTCCTTTTTTTTTTTTTTTTTTTTTTTTTAGCGAGAGAGCCAGAGACAAAGAGGGAAAGAGAGGGACAGACAGACAGGAAGGGAAAGAAAGATGTGAAGCATCAATTCCTTTCTGTGGCACCTTAGTTGTTCGTTAATTGCTTTTTCATATATGACTTGATGTGGGGGCTCCAGCTGAGCCAATGACCCCTTGCTGAAGCCAGTGACCTTGGGCATCAAGCCAGAGACCTTTGGACTCAAGCTAGAGACCCTGGGGTCATGTATATGATCTCATGCTCAAGCCAGCGACCCCACACTCAAGCTGGTGAACCTGCATTCAGGATGGTGACTTCAGGGTTTCGAATCTGGGTCTTCAGTGTCCTAGGCCAATGCGTTATCCACTGTGCCACTGCCTGGTCTGGATTTATGTCCTATTTCTTCAACTGCTAAAAATTAACATTTTAATTAATTTGAAAAAAATTTTCACTAAAAATTATTCTAATCAATTCAAGACATTTTGTCACTGTAGGTACTCGAGCTACAAAGCAAAACTAATAGCTAATTTCTGTGCCCAAGCTAGACTTAGTTTGTTTTAAAAAGTATGTACATCCATTAACTGGATTTATACATTCTATTATGAAAACATTTATTTGAAAGACATTAATTAGATCATCTTTATGTGAAATACTTTACTAGATATCACATTCATAAAAATATTAATAAATTAGGGGGTTCAAGATGGCGATGGAGTAGGCGGACGTACCAACTTCCAACTCCCAGAACCAAAGTGGATTATAGCTCAATTTTAAGAACCACCATCTGGATAAACCAACTTTGAACTAAAATAAGTGGACTCTTCAACCAAGGAACACTGCAGAAGCCACATTGAGACTGGTAGGAATAGCGAAAACGCGAAGAGGGCTGCCCAGCTCCCCGGAGCAAACGGCAGCCCGGAGAGTCCCGCGGGGCGGGAGGAGAGTTTGGCGGAGAGGGAGGGACCTGGGTCCCAGGAACCAAACCCCAGCCTGCAGTCCCAGAGCCTAGAAGAGGCGTATGGACAGTGTTGAGATGTGAAGCAAGTGAGGATACTGTTTGTGAAAAAGAGAGAGTTTTCTCGGACCCAAGAATGTTTTCAAAGGGTCAGCGCAGAAACCCTCTCTCACAACCACGCACCCGGGGCTCCGGGGAATGGGGACAGAGGAGAGGAACAGAGCAGCGGGAACAGAGATTGGACTGAAGGCACGAGAACACTCCGAGGGGCAGCTATCCTGACCCCTGGGCTAAGTCATTTCCCTAATAGATAAGAAATATTTCCCCTGGAACTAGCAACACCAGCAAGGGGAGGCGGGACACTAGCCAGGCAGGCTCTCCCTCGGCAATTGGAGCGGAGCTGCTTGGAGGGAGGGAGCTCCCAAGCCTACAGTGTGGAGACTTAAGACACTGCTATCTCTCTAAAAGCTGCTGAGGGGCGGCTGGCGGCAGGACGCTGAAAAGCGGTCCTGTCGGTGTGGGCGGAAGGGTCTGAGCTCAGTCTAGCCCAGCAGGGCCGGAGGAGACGCGCGAAAGCAGTCCGACAGCTGTGGGTCTCCTGTGACCCCACTTGTGGGGGAAAAATACGGGCAGAGATCAGCTCTAAGACTCTGCGTAAGCCAACCCTGACCACTGGGAAGGGGCTAAGACCAGGGACGGGCGAGGGGCCTGAGGCTGAGCTCATGCTGCCAACCCCACCCAAAAGGAGAAACCGCGGTGGGTTGAAATCCTTTGTGTGCGCGAGCGGCTTCCGCGGCTAAGCTCACGCCACTGGCCCCGCCTGGCGCGCGAGCGGCCTCCGCGGCCCCGCCCGGAAAGTGGGCGGCTTTGCGGCTGAGCTCACCCTACTAACCCCGCCTGGTTAGAGAAACCCAGGCTGGTGGCCACCCTACATGCGCGAGCTGGCGCCAAATGTGGGGGCGTGGCAGAGTCCTGATCGATCGGAAGCTAGCAGCTGAGCTAACGCCAGCAAACAAGCCCAGCCCAATAAACCAGAGTGTGTGACCCTACGCAGGAGGGCCCCGACCTCGAGGGCGGGGCTAAATTCTGGACGAGCAAAGGCTCATAGCTGAGAGCACATCAAAAGCCCCGCCCAACCCGCAAAACTGCGGCGAGCAGGCTCTGACTGCGGGGGCTGGGCGTAAATCTTCTGGAAACGGGCTGGTCCCACAGCTGAGCAAAGGTGCTCACCTCTGCCCTTGGTTCTAAGGCTTGTGGCTTGAGTGACAGCCCCTCCTCCGGAGGAGAGGTGGAAATCACAACAACAGCTGAAATAGGCTGTCATTGGCAACGCCCACACCCAACTACCCTAGGCAGCAGCAGAGGGAGTGGCAGGCCTGCAGACAGACCACACCTAGAGAACACAAAGGGAACACCTACTGGACTCCAGTGCCCACAACTTGCCTATACACAGATAAAATGGGCAGGCAGAAGAATGCAAACCAAATGAAACAAGAGAAATCCCCAGAGAAGGACCTGAATGAACCAGATATAACCAAACTACCAGAGGCAGAATTTAGAATAATGATACTTAGGATGTTCAAAGAAATTAGAGCAACAATGGATAGTCACTATGAACACCTAAATAAAGAGATAACAAGTATAAAAAACGAAATTGAAATAATAAAAAAGAATCAGACAGAAATGACAAATACAATATCAGAACTGAAGACCACAATGGAAGGAATTAAAAGCAGGATGAATCATGCTGAGGATCGAATCAGCGAGTTAGAAGACACAATAAACAAAGGCACAGAAGCAGAGAAGAAAAAAAAAAAGAGACTCAAAAAATGTGAGGAAACTCTAAGGGAGCTCTGTGACAACATGAAGAGAAACAACATTCGCATCATAGGGGTGCCTGAAGAAGAGGAGAGAGGACAGGAAATGGAAACTTTGTTCAATCAAATCATAGCAGAAAACTTCCCTAAATTAAGGCTGGGAAAAAATCCAAACGTTCAAGAAGCACACAGAACTCCATTAAAGAGAAACCCAAAAAGATCTACACCAAGACACATCATAGTTAAAATACCAAAGCTAATGGATAAAGAAAAAATTTTAAAAGCTGCTAGAGAAAAAAAGGCTATCACCTACAAAGGAGCCCCCATAAGGATGACATCAGACTTCTCAACAGAAACACTTGAGGCCAGAAGGGAATGGCAAGAAATAATCAAAGTAATGCAGAACAAGAACCTACAACCAAGACTACTCTATCCAGTAAGGCTAACGTTTAAAATTGAAGGAGAAATAAAGAGCTTTCCAGACAAAGAAAGCCTCAAGGAATACATTAAAACCAAACCAATTCTGCAAGAGATACTAAGGGGCCTGTTGTGAACAGTTCAAAGGAAGGAAAGAATATAGCAAAAGAAGAATACAGCTTTAAAGAATAAAATGGCAATAAACAACTACATATCAATAATAACCTTAAATGTAAATGGATTAAATGATCCAATCAAAAGACATAGGGTAGCTGCGTGGATAAAGAAACAGGACCCATACATATATGTTTACAGGAGACACACCTTAAAACAAAAGATGCACATAGACTGAAGGTAAAAGGATGGAAAAAAATATTTCATGCAAATGGAAATGAAAAAAAGCCGGGGTAGCAGTACTTATAGCTGACAAAATGGACTTTAAAACCAAGGCTGTAGTAAGAGATAAGAAGGACACTACATAATGATAAAGGCAACAATTCAACAGGAAGATATAACTATTATAAATATCTATGCACCAAATATAGGTGCCCCGACATACATAAAGCAGACTTTGATGGACATTAAGGGCGAGATTAACAGCAATACTATCATAGTAGGGGATTTCAATACCCCTCTAACAACACTGGATAGATCCTCAAGAAAGAAAATCGATAAAGTAACAGCAGACTTAAAGGATACACTAGATCAACTTGATTTAATAGATATCTTCAGAACTTTTCATCCTAAAGCAGTAGAATATACATTCTTCTCAAGTGCTCATGGTACGTTTTCTAGGAAAGACCACATGTTAGGACACAAAAATGATCTCAATAAATTCAATAAGATTGAAATCATATCAAGCATTTTCTGTGATCACAATGCCATGAAACTAGAAATTAACCACAAAACAAAAACTGAAAAATACTCAAACACTTGGAAACTAAATAGCATGTTATTAAATAATGAATGGATTAACAATGAGATCAAAGACGAAATAAAAAAGTTTCTAGAAACAAATGATAATGAGCATACATCAACTCAAAATTTATGTGACACAGCAAAAGCAGTACTGAGAGGGAAGTTCATTTCACTACAGGCATATCATAGGAAGCTAGAAAAAGCTCAAATAAGCAACCTGACCGTGCATCTAAAAGAACTAGAAAAACAACAACAAATAAAACCCAGGACAAGTAGAAGGAAGGAAATAATAAAATTCAGAGCAGAAATAAATGACATAGAGGCTAAGGAAACAATACAGAGGATCAATGAAACCAGAAGCTGGTTCTTTGAAAAGGTAAACAAGATTGATGAAGCTTTAACTAGACTCACCAAGAAAAAAAGAGAGAGGTTTCAAATAAATAAAATTAAAAAGGACAGTGGAGAAATAACAACTGATACAACAGAAATACAAAGCATTGTAAGAAAATATTATGAAGAACTCTATGCCAAAAAATTAGACAATCTAGATGATATGGACAAATTTCTTGAATCATATAAACTTCCAAAAATCAATCTGGAAGAATCAGAACACCTAAACAGACCAATTACAACAAATGAGATTGAAACAGTTATCAAAAAACTCCCAAAAAAGAAAAGTCCTGGGCCTGATGGCTTCACAAGTGAATTCTATCAAAAATTCAAGAAGAACTAACTCCATTCCTCCTCAAGCTATTTCAAAAAATTCAAGAGGAAGGAAGACTTCCAAACTACTTTTACGAGGCAAGCACAATTCTGATCCCAAAACCGTGCAAAGACAACACAAAGAAAGAAAATTATAGGCCTATATCCCTGATGAATTTAGACACTAAAATTCTCAACAAAATATTAGCCAACCGGATCCAGCAATATATGAAAAAAGTCATACACCATGATCAAGTGGGATTTATTCTGGATAGGCAAGGCTGGTTTAATATTCGCAAATCAATCAATATGATTCACCACATAAACAAAAGGAAGGACAAAAATCACATGATAATTTCAATAGATGCAGAAAAGGCATTTGATAAAATCCAGCACCCATTCATGCTCAAAACTCTCAGTTAAGTGGGAATACAAGGAATATTCCTTAACATGATAAAGGCCATCTACGACAAACCCACAGCTAACATCATACTAAATGGACAAAAATTAAAAGCAATCCCCTTAAGATCAGGAACCAGGCAGGGTTGCCCACTTTCACCACTCTTATTCAACATAGTTCTTGAAGTCCTAGCTATAGCAATCAGACAAGAAGAAGAAATAAAAGACATCCAAATTAGAAAAGAAGAAGTAAAACTGTCACTAATTGCAAATGATATGATATTGTATATTGAAAACCCTAAAGTCTCAGTCAAAAAACTACTGGACCTTATAAATGAATTCAGCAAGGTGGCAGGATAAAAAATTAATACGCATAAATCAGAGGCATTTCTATATACAAACAATGAACTGTCAGCAAATGAAATTAAGGAAACAATCCCCTTTACTATTGCAGCCAAAAAAAATAAAATACCTAGGAGGTTAAGGACTTGTACTCAGAAAATTATAAAACATTGATAAAGGAAATCAAGGAAGATACAAACAAGTGGAAGCATATACCGTGCTCATGGCTAGGAAGAATAAACATCATTAAAATGTCTATATTACCCAAAGCAATTTATAAATTCAATGCAATACCAATTAAAATACCAATGACATACTTCAAAGATATAGAAAACATATTCCAAAAATTTATATGGAACCAAAAAAGAACACGAATAGCCTCAGCAATCCTAAAAAGAAAAAACAAAGCAGAAGGTATCACTCTTCCAGATATCAAGGTATACTATGAGGCCATTATACTCAAGACAGCCTGGTACTGGCATAAGAACAGGCACATAGATCAATGGAACAGAACGGAGGACCCAGAAATAAACCCACAGCTTTATGGACAACTGATATTTGACAAAGGAGGAAAAAACATACAATGGAGTAAAGACAGCCTCTTTAACAAATGGTGTTGGGAAAATTGGACATCTACCTGCAAAAAAATGAAACTAGACCATCAACTTATACCATTCACAAAAACAAACTCAAAACGGATAAAAGACTTAAATGTAAGCCGTGAAACCATAAGCATCTTAGAAGAAAACATAGGCAGCAAGCTCTCCGACATCTGTAGCAGCAATATATTTGCCGATTTATCTCCACGGGCAAATGAAATAAAAGACAAGATAAACAAATGGAACTATATCAAACTAAAAAGTTTTTGCACAGCTAAAGACAATAAGAACAGAATAAAAAGACAAACCACACAATGGGAGAACATATTCGACAGCACATCTGATAAGGGGTTAATAACTAAAATTTATAAAGAACTTATAAAACTCAACACCAGAAAAAGAACCCAATCAAAAAATGGGCAAAAGAAATGAATAGAAATTTCTCCAAAGAAGACATACAGATGGCCAATAAGCATATGAAAAAATGCTCAACATCACTAATCAGTAGAGAAATGCAAATTAAAACCACAATGAGATATCACCTCACACCAGTCAGAATGGCACTCAACAGCAAAACAACACAGAATAAGTGCTGGCGAGGATGTGGAGAAAAGGGAACCCTTCTGCACTGCTGGTGGGAGTGCAGACTGGTGCAGCCACTGTGGAAAAATAGTTTGGAGATTCCTCAGAAAATTAAAAATCGAACTGCCTTTTGACCCAGCTATCCCACTTATAGGAATATACCCTAAGAACACCATAGCACTGTTTGAAAAGAAGAAATGCGCCCCCATGTTCGTGGCAGCATTGTTCACAATAGCGAAGATCTGGAACCAGCTCAAGTGTCCGTCAGAAGACGAGTGGATTAAAAAGCTATGGTACATATATACTATGGAATACAACTCAGCCATAAGAAATGATGACATCGGATCATTTATAACAAAATGGATGTACCTTGATAACATTATACGGAGTGAAATAAGTAAATCAGAAAAAAAGAAAAACTGAGAACAGCATGATTTCATACATAGGTGGGACATAAAAGTGAGACTATGAGACATGGACAAGAGAGTGGTGGTTACGGGGTGGTGGGAGGGAGGAGTGGGTGGGATAGGGTGGAGGGGAGGGACACAGGGTAAACCAGATGGAAGGTGACAGGGACAATTTGACTTTTGGTGACGGGTATGCAACACGGTTGAATGATAAGATAACCTGGAGATGTTTTCATATGTACCCTGATTTATTGGTGTCACCCCATTAGAATTAATAAAAAATATACATATATATAAAAATAAATAAATAAAAAAATATTAATAAATTATATTGTTTGTACTCAAGTTAACCATATTGTACAAATGCAAATATGGAGAAAATAAAAATATAAGGTTAGAGATAAGAACTGGTTTATTAGAATAGAGGGAAGAAGGATCACTTATATACATGATTTGGTGATGGTTTTCATAAAGAGATCAAATTTAAAGTAACTCTTCAAGTAAGGTGCAATGTATTTTAAAAAAATTAGACTTAGTGGAAAGAGGCCAATAAAGGGAAGAAGGATTCTTTAAAAATATTTCATATTTTAAAGATATAACAGAGTCTTTCTTTTCTCTCTCATGGGGCTTTTTCAGAAAGTGCAAACATTGGTTCTCACCCAATTTCAGAAAATGGAGGTCATAACAAAGGCTAAGAAGCAGAACAACAAGAAATATTTGAGGAGAATTTGCATATAGATGTAAGAAAGCTACTTAAAAGGTCAGTGTAAGTAATCAATAGCTCCTTTCAGAGCTGAACTCTGTACTTGCCAAAACAACTTTAACTGTAAAATCTCCATTCTTATTTGTTGAGATTAGGTGATTTATTTTACAAATGCTTCATTTAAAAATCTGCTGATAAAAGCCCCCACTTTTAGAGTTATTAAACTGTAACTGAAAAAGAAGCCAATGTGTTTTTATTTATTTATTTATTGTCCATTAGTTTTTTATTTTCCTTTGTCCTTTTTTGCTCTATCCCTTCATCTCTCTCACACAGCTGCCCCTACCCCATGCTTTTATTTATTTTAGAACTGTATCACTGTAGTAAATTTATATTCATTAAACCCCAAGGGGAAGACAGCTTTTCTATATTACTTTAGATTTCTTATGATGAAGAAAACTTTACAAAATTAAAATGTTTCAGTTTTCCTTCTGCTTAACATTACAAGGTTTCATATCTAAAAAGATCAAAAGTTGCATTATGCTTTTCCATAGATCAAATAATATTGAAAAATACTATTTCAGCAGAGCATGTTAAATTCTAACATCGAAGGGCACATATTGTATAACTGAATGAAGCAAAGTGACATGAGTTTATAATACAGTAAAAATATGGTTATGCTTGAGGTTAAAAGCCTAATTTTCATTGTTTTTTTTGTGAACATGTCCTGAAATATATTGATCCTTCAACCACAGATATTGTCAAAGCAGGTATCTATCCTTCAACCACAGATATTGTCAGAACAGGTATATTCTGTAGTTGCTAAAAGTTAGTTTTGTGTTCTATTCTTTTGTGAAAGTACCCTCAGGCCATTTTCAACTGCTACCTGTAATATTAAGTTATTTCAGAACATGTAAAGCAAATATGAATAAACTAAAATTTTGAGAGAGTTTTTTTGTTTTTGTTTTTTTTAGAGGGACAGATAGAATCAGAGAGAAGGATGGATAGGGATAGACAGGCAGGAACGGAGAGAGGTGAGAAGCATCAATCATTAGTTTTTTGTTGCGACACCTTAGTTGTTCATTGATTGCTTTCTCACATGTGCCTTCAGCAGACCAAGCAACCCCTTGCTGGAGCCAGCGACCTTGGGTCCAAGCTGGCAAACTTTTTGCTCAAGCCAGATGGGCCCATGCTCAAGCTGGCGACCTCAGGGGTCTTGAACCTGGGTCTTCTGCATACCAGTCTGACACTATCCACACCTGGTCAGGTGAGAGGGTTTTTTTGGTTTCTTTTGTGGGTGTTTTTTTTTTCTGTTTTGTTTTTGTTTTTAGTGTCTCCATACAATATACTAGATACACTGAAGTTAAGGGAAGGTTTAGACACTTAAGTGAGAAAATGCATGCACAGCTATCTTGACAACCTGGGATTTCTTATGGAAGCTGCTCAGTAAGCAAAAGAAAATTCTTACATTTTAATTTGACCTTGGATAGTAAGCATATTTTTATCAATCAACTGTAATCAACATTGACTTTGGAGTTTATCCAAATTGTTGCGTGCCTACTCAGGTATATTAAACAATTGTCAGCTGCAGTGTTCTTGAGAGACAGTCTACCACTGCATATTAAATTGAAACCTGCAGTGCTTTTCTTGTTTTCATTTTACAAATCAACGTGTAATACATGAGTCAAATCTGTCTTGCTGGGTACAAGGAAAGAACTTAGAATGCAAAGACTGTTAAAATACAGAAGTAGGTAAAAGTAGGTATACAGTTGTGAGTACATGAATAAACAGAGTTTATTCTTATATTATTATTTTTAATTACTACATTACTTATTTGTATTACAAATGTAAACCTCCTTTTCTCACCCCAACGTAAATTAGAAAACTTAAGTTCTAAGAACTAGATTTTAACTTTAATATGAAATAATATCTCCTAAATCTATGATATTCTGATCTAGAGCAGTGCCTCTAAAATTTTAATGATCAGGTCTGAAATGGGGCCTGAACTACTGCCTAATTAATAAAGTCTCAGATGATGCCAGTGCTGCTAGACTCTAGACCATACCTTGAGTGACCAGTTTCGTCAGCACAGTTTTGTACAATTCATCATGAGATTTTATAACCATTTACATAGCAAGGAAGTATGGCAACCCAGATAGCCATTTTAGGACCTGCCAATTCATTCTAATTAAATTTGGTAATGATTATGTGAGTTTTTTATTTCATTGTGATTAGTCTTAATATTGGATTTTCTTTTAGCATCACTTTTCTTTGTAACTATATAGAAAAGAGATAACAAAATCAAAGTATAAGATTACAAATTCTTGCAGATGACAAACTATTTTAGAAATGTTTAGTATTAAAATTTTAAATTCCCCATTCTCACTCTTGTGGGGTACTGGACAATATAAATGTGTGATTAAGAGCAGTGATCCTAACTACTGTGGATAGACACTCCTACCACATGTGGGCTCTCCTGTTCCATGGAGCCAATGTGTACAATGATCAGTGGTGTGGTGTGTTTGACCAACTGAGACCTGCAGCAGGGATCTGTCTGCTGGTGCATTACTATGTTGACTGTTTTTAACAGGTTTATGAGGAGAGGTGTCTGCAAGTACTGTCAGTCTGAAACTTTACTCTTTTTTTTTTTTTAAGGTTTTAATTAATTTTTTTTTTATTTTATTCATTTTAGAGAGGAGACACAGAGTGAGAGAGAGAGAGAGAGAGAGAGAAAGTGGGGAGGAGCTGGAAGCATCAACGCCCATATGTGCCTTGACCAGACCAGTGCAGGGTTTTGAACTGGCGACCTCAGTGTTCCCAGGTCGACACTTTATCCACTGCGCCACCACAGGTCAGGCCTGAAACTTTACTCTTGACTGATAAATCTGTCTATGATGTCCTTCCTCATTTTCTTAACATCTACATATAGAAACTGCTTTAATTCGAGCAGAATTAAAGACAAACAGACACATTTCCAATGACACCCACCACTTCATTGTTTATTAGTAAATGGTTTAATAGAATGATATATGAGAATTTGTTTCACACAGGTAAGGATGGCCTTGTGCATGGTGTGGCCAAGAGCACTTAGAGAATTTAGAACACTATATCTAAAAAGTTCATTATCTGAGGATTTATGAGACATAAGAAAATGAGGTTTTTTGTCACAGAATTCCTTTGTTTTCTTAAAACTTGTTCTTTGTTGAAAACTTTGTTAATTCATTAAACACATCTTTATTAACTATAAATTATGTGGCATAAAAATATTATGTGACAGGTCAGTGTTAGGATTTGAGGGTAAAGGACATACAAGGCAGTTACAAATGTCACAGGCTTCACTCCTGGTTGAAGACTTTGTGGTCAGTTTTCATCTACTTACCGAATCAAATCATTTCAACAACCCTTAGCTATATTAATTAGTATGAAATAAATAAAAATAAATTAATTAGCTCATAAAAATAAAAATCAAGAAATCAAGCAGAGTTTTATTCCAAGGGTGAAACAATGTCATCAGTCTCAGCTTTGCCCAATTTATTTTTTCTGACTTTTGCTGTACCGCTTTAATGTTTATTCTTCGTAAGGATTTCTCAACAGCTAGGAATTTAGATTGTTTCAAAAGAGAACATAAGCTCAACTTCCCAAAATACCAAAAACAGTTTATTGCTTCTCATTAATTATAAGCAGCTCATGTGACCACCTGTGAATCAATAGCTCTGACCATTGGGTATATGATGTTCTTACTAGCCAGACCTGATCAATGTGTTCATCCTGGAACCAGAATTGACATAAAATCTACTAGAAGTAGGTGAGTTCAGAGTTGTGACAGCCATTACTGAGTCTATAATACCTGTGAGTGAGTGGCATATAACTGACCAATAATCCCAGATGATAGCTACCCTTGGCATCTACCACTGCATCTGTGCTGTGGCGTGTTCCATGTATAATGATCCCAGGGAGGCACTGAGCATAATAGGGGAGCAGAAAACTAGTACAGCCCATTCCTAGGAGACAGGGTGCTCATTCAGTGGGTGGCATTGGCTCAGGAATCCCCTATTGGCTTATCTGAACTGTTTTGAGAATGATGCTGCAGCCTGAAACTCCTCTTCTTTTTTCTTTCACTCTCTCTTACCACAAGCATTAGAAACAATGGAAGTCTGAAAGTTCTTCTCACTTTTCCTTGCACTCCCTGCCAATACATCTCTTGCATGTTTAATGTTGTTGTAGTGTTAGTTTCTTAAAGGGCCCCAAATATTATAAGAGTGTATAAAGAAGTGATTTTAAAAAGGAAAAAAAAAAGGTTCTATTAGCAAGAGAGTGACAGAAAGAATCTCAGGAAAAAAAACAAACAAAAAACTAACAGCTGTGAACCAGAGTGTATTTATAAAACAACCTTTTGTGGTTTAAAGAACAATTTATTTCCCATAATATACGCTCTTATAAATTTTCTCTATACGTCAAACAATTTTAGCTTGCATCATGTCTCTCTGAAATTATAAGTTCCTTCAGAAAGATAATTATATGTCATATTTTTCCTGTAAACTGTTTTACAATCATAGCAATGATAATGTATACTATATACATTCATGGAAAGGGCTTTTATATCTGGAATATATTGTGGATTAATGAATCATAAAATAACCCTTATTTTATTAAAATGCCTATGATGAAGCATCATTTCCTGGTTGTATGATTATCTCAGTAAATATTTTATTTAGATTTTTCTTACAACTCAAACCTGGGATTTTTCTTCAAATTTGAATTATCAACCTGACCAGGCGGTGGTGCAGTGGATAGAGCTTTGGACTGGGATGCGGAAGACCCAGGTTCGAGACCCTGAGGTCACTAGCTTGAGTGCGGGCCCATCTGGCTTGAGCAAAAGCTCACTAGCTTGGACCCAAGGTCACTGGCTCCAGCAAGCGGTTGCTCAGTCTGCTGAAGGCCCACGGTCACGGCTCATGTGAGAAAGCAATCAATGAACAAATAAGGTGTTGTAACGGCAATGAAAAACTAATGATTGATGCTTCTCACCTCTCTCCATTCCTGTCTGTGTCCCTATCTATCCCTCTCTCTGACTCTCTCTCTATCCCTGTAAAAAAATAAAAATAAAATTGAATTATCATAAATCATGTCAAAGGAAAGGTTCCTGGACTATAAAAGTAAAAAAACAATTTCAATCATCATATAATTCTGAAGGATATAGATAAATAAACAATAACTTTTCTTATTGGTCATTTAGGTATTAGATGATATAAAAGTAAACATTAAAATCTTGTATTTCAAAATTTGTAGTTTACAAAGCAAACTCACATCCACTATCTATACATATGGTAAGATAAGCAGTTATTTTAGTATATTATATAAAGAAAAAGTATAAATAGCAGTGACTTCCTCTAAGCCACACAACTAGCCTTAGTAGTATATTCTTCTGATTTCTAGTGATATAGATTATTACCTCACCTCCTCTCAATATGGTACCAGTGATCCCTTTGTCTATATATCAATACTTGGAAATAATTTAAATTAATATTAATTTGGGATATATTAAGCAAATGTATTTTTGTGTGTTTTGTTTCTTTTTATTGAATTATTGAGATAACATTGGTTAATAAAGTTATATAGGTTTCAGGTGTGTAATTTCATAATACAACCTCTGTATATTGTGTGTTCACTACTCAATTAAAGTTTCCTTCCACCACCATTTATCTTCCCTATACTCTCTTCTACCTCATCTACTCCCTTCCTTCTGGTAATGAGCATGCTGTTGTCTATGTCTATAAGGGTTTCTTTTTCTTTTTTGTGTGTTTGCTTGATCCCTTCACTTTGTTCTACCCAAAACCAATACATTTTTAACCTTATATCCTAGAGCTTTCTATTTTTGAGCCTTAGTCCTGAATTTTATTCATCAGACATGTTTCTCTTTAAGAAAGACATAGGCTTATGAATAGCAAGGCATATACTTTTCAAATACATCATTTTTTTAAACACAGCATAGTACAGTAAATACTAAGCCAGAGGTGTGTGTCCCTATAAATTAAATGTTTAATAAAGAAAAACAAAAGAAAATATTTACCTATCAGCTATAAAGATATTTGGGGGAGAACATGACAGAGAGAGAAGAGAGAGATAGGAATCTGAACTCCAGATTTTATTAATCCCTGGCTAGGTATACAGATTGTTAAGAGGAAAACCTGAGGGCAAAGAGGACATTGCCCCATTCCCCTTTTGAAATCTGGGAAGAGGCAGCTGGAAAAGGTGATTTCTGAACCAATATGAATCATCCCTTACACAATTAAGAATATTCTTCTAACCTGGCTTGTGGATGCACAGTGGATAGGGCATTAACCTGGAAAGCTGAGTTCACCAGTTCGAAACCCTGGGATTGCCTGGTTAAGGCACATATGGGAGTTGATGCTTCCTGCTCCTCCCCCTTCTCTCTCTCCTCTTTAAAATGAATAAATAAAATTAAAAAAGAAAAGAATATCCTTCTATGTGATGAGACTGTATTGAAAGATGGCATATTTCCCAATATCTAAATACCATCTTGTGGAGGAGAATCTGAGGAGGGCTAAAAATTAAGTATTTTTATCAAAGGCGTGAATAAATATGCAACCTCTCCTCCATACTACAATTAAACATATATCCCTTCTTATGCTATTATTCCTAGAGTCACAAATACAGATTTGAATTCATCTTGAATTTAATCAGTAACTTGAAGGAGGAAATATCAGGAATTCAAAAGTTGAATTTCTAATATTGCCTCCTTCAAGTAACTAAATTTGCAAAAAAGTGTTTCTGGTAAAACAAGAATTTTGGGGTCTCAATATTCTACATTAAAATTCCAGTTCTATCAAGTTATTTTGGCTTTGTAATTTTGTTTAATGTCTGTTCACTACTTTCTACAGAAAATAAAAATAATATCTCCTTAAGCAAATTATATATATAAAATAATTAGTGAAGTATGTGATATTCTGCTGTTACCTCTACTAACGTTTCTACTCCTACTGCTGCTGGTATCACCACCACCATCTTTGTCTTAGCCATTTCTTCTTAAGTCATGCAAACTAGCTAGGGCAAAACATGAGTCCTTGACACAGATAAAATTTTTGAGGTGTTCTCTTGACTATCTTTATTTTTTCTACCTTGAAACTCAACACTCTATGTTGTTCCAAAATGCCATCAATCTCACCTCTCAAAGAAAAAAGGACTAGTAATAAGAACTTCAATACAAATATCCTAGCATATTTCCCATAGTCTAAAAGCCAAATGTAAAATAAATCTTTGTTTTTAATTATTCAATGAAATACTTTCAGGCACAATAAACATACTATTTAAAAATAAATACAAAACTTGCAGACATTCTCCTTAAATTTAAATTCAAACTATCATGATGTAAGAGATTTAATTATTTTCATCTCCTTTCATTTTTATATTCCCAAAACTCCAGTATTTTAACCTAAGGCAGTATAGCTCCACGCAAAATAGCCCATTCTGTCTACATACAAGAAATACTAAAAACCTTGTCAAAATGCATTGTATCGCAAAATTCACAGGTCATTTACGTGAACTCAAGAGGTTTTTGCCAGTTTCAATAAACATCTAGACTTCTAAATGTTAAGTCCAACTTGGCTGAACCTGTAAACCTCTTGAAGTTTCATTCATCACTAATTATCTGGTCCAGTGGAGTATTACATACCTTTTACCAAATCCTTCTAGAAACCCAGAACTTACATAAAAGGGAAAAATAAATGCCATAGCCATGTAAAAGAAAAAAAAAAGAAAGCAAAATTTCCCCTAAACAATACCACAGGAAAAAAAGCAGTTGAGTAATCCTAATTACAAAATATTTTTATATAAATGCTTCTGCCTTTATATATATTGAATTACAGAGAAAATAAAAACAGAAAGAACCTTTTTCAGTGTATTCTCAATTTGCCCATGCAAAAACTTTCTAGTTTTCTGCATGTTTGTGTTGTGGATATGGGAAATACTTTTTACTACTCTCATATTATTGAATATTTCAGATTCTTGACTTCCCCAAATTCTAACCATCAGTTTCCTTTTTATTTCCCTTGATATTTAAAATTTTTAAATAAATGTTATCAAGTTATCTAAAAATGAAAATATTTTTAGTTCAGATTAAGAGGATATAGAAAAGAAATGGTTTTATTTTGGGTATTATTTGTGCTTTAAATTTAGTCTTCACAAAGGCTCTATGCATTTGATATGTTCTATATTTTTTATAAATGCCACTAAATTACTGATTCAAGACAAAAGCATAAAGACTAATTTTAGGACACTTTTCTTTATTATAAGTCTAATTAATAAAGATAATGTTGATAAGAACACAGGTACCAGTTTCTTTATATAGAAAGGAACTATTGAGTAATTATTGATAATCCAAAAGCCATGGCAAATACAAAATAGCACAGTAACTTTCCTTTCATTTAATTATTTCATATATACAATTTCAAAGCAAAATCTTTTATTCAGGATGATGTTCTTTTTCCTCTCCCCAATGAGCAATCTATTGTAAAGATAGAAACTTTCATTCAACATAGGGAATAAAAAACTGAATTATAAATAATCTTTCATACAAATAGAACATTTGTAATCTCAAAGCTCCATAGAAAATCTTTTTTTTTTAAAGAAACACTGATTATGCCTTAAAAATTCACTGACAGTATATTAAAATCCTCTTTCTTTTGTAAATTAGGTTATAGAGACAATGCCATTGTTGCAGTTTGAGAGTCAATACCACAATCTAATGAGATAGGTTTTCAAATTCTATACAAGAAGACCCAAAAGACATGAAATTTATGCAGAAACCATTTGAAACACATACCAACATTATATGCATATATTTGACTTGCAGTCTAAATTAATAAAGGACTGTAAAAAAGCAAGATTATTTCTGTTTATTAAATGTTTTTTTAAGTGTTAATCTGAATTTAACCATTTGTGCTAGAAATCTTCTACAATGCATTATATATTTTCACGATATTCCAAATAGTACAATTTTGCAAAGTTTATCCCTTCAGGAATAAAGCCATTTAAATAATCATGAACTTTACTAGGTGGCATAGTTCTCTAGCTTTGCTGTTTAGATGTTTTATTTTTACCTGTATTTTCAGGTTGATTATCATTAGTAAGTTTTTGTCTTCCTTATAAGAGTTGACCAATAGACAAAAGAGCAAATAGACATAGTTTTCTTATAATAGGAAAAAGAAATGACATTAGCTAGAGTATTAGACTATGGAGAAATTGGGATTGAGTTGGCCTCTATGAATCAGAAAATTTTATACAGGTGTAGAATTGAAAGGACTATATAGGAGAGAACATAAAAGACTGAAGTTGGAAGTCAACACAGTGACTGTAGAAATACCAGTCACACTGGATTGGTAGTATGCATGGCTAAGCAGTAAACTACAAGTTTATAACACTTTTTCCAAAATTTACAAATTTAAAAAACTCTAACAAAACATTTTTTAACCCAGTATAAATAATCCTATCAGAAGGTTTATGATACGCGTATGGAAAAACAATTAACATTGACTTACTGACTACTATGTGCAAGAAACTAAACATGTGCTGTACACAATTTCCTTTATTCTTATGAGGTGAATATTCATTCATAAATACAAATATCTAATGAGTTTGCCACCTGTTGGCAAGGAATTAAGAATGCAAACTAAGACATGCTGCTTACTGTGAAGAATATATAGTATGATAAAGATAAACAAAGTTTGTCTTAAAAATGTAATACAGCTTAAGTCAGGGGTCCCCAAACTACGGCCCATGGGCTGCATGCGGCCTCCTGAGGCCATTTATCTGGCCCCCACTGCACTTCCGGAAGGGGCACCTCTTTCATTGGTGGTCAGTGAGATGAGCACAGGATGCATCTGCACCCATAGTTCCCATTGAAATACTTGTCAGTTTGTTGATTTAAATTTACTTGTTCTTTATTTTAAATATTGTATTTGTTCCCATTTTGTTTTTTTTACTTTAAAATAAGATATGTGCAGTGTGCATAGGGATTTGTTCATAGTTTTTGTTTTATAGTGTGGCCCTCCAACAAACAGTCTGAGGGACAGTGAACTGGCCCCCTCTGTAAAAAGTTTGGGGAGCCTCGGCTTAAGTACTTTTATAAAAGTATTTCAAACTTCATCTAGATAGCAAGAGTAAAGATTTACAAACTAAACCAGTGCCTGAAATGAAATTTTGAGTTGATTAGCAATAGTCAACTAGATAAAGAAAATGACATTATAAGCTAAAGTATCATTTTGAGCAGGGATGGAAAAACCTGAAGACATGGAAAATCAGGGCTCGCTTAGAAAAGTAGAACTGGCTGGGATGACTGGAATGAAGAGCTTGTGTTGGAAAAAGGTATAATATATGGTGTATATTTTTGCAGAGAAGTAGAAATGCAGTAGCCAGATCAAGTATACCAGAGGTTCTCAACTAGTGAAGATTTTGTCCCCAGAAAATGTTTGGCAATGCCAGAACAAATGTTTATGTTGTTACAGTGAGCAGGAAGCATACAACTAGCATCTAATAAATACACAAAAGCCAGAGATGCTGCTAGACTCTCTACAATGCACAAGATAGGTCTTCCTCCCCACCCCCAGTCCAAACAAAGAATTATCTGGTCTAAAACGTCAATACTGTGAAAGTTGAGAAACCTTGACGTGTGCCAACCCAAAAGTTGAAGTTTTATCTGGAAATCTCTGACAAATCATTGGAGAGTCTTAAGCCATGCAGTATCATGATTTTCATTTAGAAGCATAATTTTGGCAGTTGAAATAGAGCTGGATCAGACCAGTGAAGGGAAATATCTGGGTAGGAGGAACTGTATTTAACCTATTGCATCAGTGTTGTAGAAAAGTGATGGTGGCAGCAAAGGAGGAAAAAATGGAAGTAACTAACAATGAAAGACAACTTTGTGTGACTAAGAAAGGAAAGAATGTATAATAAATTTCAGATTTCTAGATTAACTAATTAGAATAAAAGTAATGTTATTCAAATAGGTAACAAAGAAAAGGACAGTGTTGGAGAGGAGTGATGATGAATTTAGTTTTAGGTGTTCTTAATTTGAGAGACCTGAAGGACATATGGGGTTTACCAGCAAGTAATTGCATATATGAACTTGAGGAACTGCAAAGTGCAGTCTGAAAACTGCAATAACAATTTCCAAGATAAGCAAAATGAGGCTCAATAAACTTGAATACATTTCCTTAGGCGACAGAACTTGATTCAAACCGAATTCTACGTTCTTCAGTAAAGAAATTTTTTTTCGACTCTACAGTGGTATTCCTGTTCCATCAAGCTATTTACCCATTTGCTGGCTTCTTAGAAGAGATCATATGAGATACTCAATCAGAGTTCAAAATATTGATTGGACCATGTATTACTAGTGGCCACAGTCAATGAATATTTAAAACATGATGTCTTTTCCTCTTCTCCTCAATATAACCAGATGAATACATTTTTTATCTATATCTTGAAAGCATGCTAATTATCAATTTATTTCCAATTATGTTTCTATCCCCCCCCCCCGCCCTTTCTCTCTGGGTATACATATATTTATATGTATATGTTTATGGCCATCATATCATGAACACTGCGCTCAGTCAAATACTTCTAGTTCAAGAAGAGGGTTGATCTGGAACAATATGATTTGAAGCATCTGGGAAGATGGGAGGTGCTCATGAGTGTGCTCCTGCACAAATATACAGTAAGTTGACCTTTGGGACATTTGGATTTTTTTACTATCTTGTTTACCAATGAACTGGTGACCTTGTGTAAATGACTGATTATTTTAGCAATAGAAAAGGATCATATTAATAATCTCTGACATCTCATTCAACTCTTAATAAATATACCATAAGATTATAAACTTTACTATTGGTGTTTTTGTGATATTTATAACATTTTTGTTTATATTAAGTTTGAGGCTTAAGTCTAGACTTAGAATAATCAAATAACTAGATATATGGCAATTCTGAAAGCTCTTGTTCATTGAGGGTACAAAGTATTTTATTAGAAGAGATCCTGCTGAATCAGCTCATATACTGACAAAATACAATCTATGGAAAAATGTAGGAATTTCCCTGTAAATTTGTATATCATCAATATACGCTCAACGAAATTATTCAGTGATTTAGTATCACACCTGCTCTACATTGAATATTTTCCTCCACAATGACTATTTCAGATAAAAAATCTAATCTAAGTATAGAAGTCCTACATTTTGGATAGTAAGCAAAATTAGTAATTCTTAACTTCTAAATGCATGGTTTTTATTACACAGTTATCAAAACACCCATAAAATAAACAATGATTACACCAATATTGCACAAACAACATTATCCATAACTGGTATACCTTCAATCTGATGTGATAAAAACAAACATGTCAACAAAGCTATGTGTCAAATTATATTTTTTAAAGATAGAAGTTGAATACACAGCTTAAACAATTTCTAGTTTAGCAAAAATAAATAAAAGAATAAAATAAATCAACTTGGAACAAAATAAAACAAAACACAAAAAAAGACTGAAAATAATAACCTCACATTACAACTCCTATTCACCAAAACAAGACTGTCATGTATTTTCTTTCATATAAAATCTTATACTTTCTTGAACACAATTTAAATCAATTCAAGAATTTCGACATCAAATCTGAGGACAGGCACATTATGTGGTAAAATCCCCATACTGTGGAACTGATTTATTAGTACATAATAAAACCAGAGCAATTAGCTTGTTCTTTTCCTAACTCCAGGGAATATATTTTTAGAAGCTCCCAAAGTCTTTGCTCAATTTGTTTGTAATGTTATTGTGAAACTCAAGTTTTTTTTAAAAAAAGATCTGATAATATTAGCCCTTTTCCACGGATATGCAAATAGTTATATAACTACTTAAACATAAATAATAGTATAAAATTCTAATTTTTTTGTTAATAACCTTTTAAACTAAATGAGGTCCTGTATCTAAAAACAACATTTTCTGTAACTAGATTTATTTGTGGGTAGAAGCTGATTTTGATTTGGCTTTTAAAAGATGCATTGATGTATGGTTTAACATATCCTTTTTGTTGTAGTAATATAATGTTATAGTAATTAAATATATAAATATAAAAATATGGAAGATATATAAAAGTAATTAAGATATAATATTAAAATTAATTAAAGAAATTAAAGTTATGCCATCTGGATAGGAATTAATATAGTGTGTGCAAATGTGATAAACAGACTCTGACTTTCAAGCACAGCCCAGTTAGTGTGTGTATGAAGTTATACATAGATAAGAAGTGGCTTGATGTCATTAACTCTGTAAGTTAACATAAACAAGAAGCTTCCCTAGAAACATCTAAAGTGGCTTGATGTCATTAACTCTGTAAATTAACATAAACAAGAAGCTTCCCTAGAAACATCTTAAAAGTGGCTTGATGTAACAACATATCAATAAATTAATATGAAAAGGGCTTCCTGTGAGGATCTCCCAAAAAGGTGGTTTGAGGTGATAATCCTGTAGATTGACACCTGTTAGAAGGTAGGTTGAGGTGATAATCCTGTAGATTGACACTTGTTAGAATGCATTGGCCAGAAAAGGTACTAAAGCTGAGGGGCCCCCTTGCTGCAGTAGTAGCCCAGACTCCAGTGTGAATGTGGACTGTCTCCACAATGCTCTGAGCTCTGATCAAAGACAGCTGAGAGGAGCACACCGACAGGGCCCCCTGAAGCTGTACCCAGGCATACCAAAAGGATTTGTAAGTAATAAATTGCCTGTGTGATTCTTGCAACTAACTTGTATGTCAGTCTCGTGTCTTTCTTCCAGTGGCAGTTAGTGTCAGCACTGATAAATAGAATCCTTATAACCACCTCAAGAGTAGTCTCAAAGAGGCTGCCAGCCTTGCTGATAAGGAGTGTCCCACTGCACAGGGAAGTCGAATCAGGGACACCTGATAGACATAGAGCTTGTGCTCCTCTAGAACACTTTTCATCTGACTTTTCTTACATATCCCATGCCTGACCATTCCCATTGTCAAAAGTCAAGTAGTAGTTTATAAGCAGCAACAGGAAGATAACTGCCATTTTGGCTCCCCATACTTCCACAGATTATGCTGCTGAGGAGACAATGAGCTCAAATGAAATTCTCCTTTACCTTTGAGTCTTAATTGGAGTGATATGGAGGTGGGTCTCAGTAGATGTTGTACCCATACTGTCTCTATATCACAAAAAAGAAATCCTGAGCTCAGAAAATTCTTATTCTATAAAGAGGCTGAAAGCAAAATCTGATATTCTCCCTTCTGGCAAGATTTATTGTCTTTATTACTCAAGAATGTAATGAAATCTTCTCCAGGGAGGGTGAGAGATATTTTTTATGTTTACTATATGGTGATGTCTCTGAAAAGGGAGACATTCTGTCTTTAATATTCAAGAATGTAAATAAATTTGAGCAAATTGTCTGTTAATGCCTTGATGAGAAGAAATACAGAAGGTTAGTGAAAAATGTCTTCAAACCTTTCTTCTTTTCTCTAATGTATTTTTGTTGTTGTTTTGTCCAAGGTGTGAAATTCATAGTTTCCTAAGCCCATTACATATCTCTATGCTACAACGAATGCAGCTTCTTCTTCATCTGGCAGACTCTTAATTCACATTTCAAAAATGATCGCAGCAGTCAGCTTTCCTCTGGTGCACATTTCCTAGACAAGCTGCTCCAATTGACTTGTGTTCCTTCCACATGCTTTCAGCTTCCTGCCCATATGCCTATGTTGGCAATATTGGTTCTTTTGTGGCTGTGTGTCTGTCTTCCCCCCTAGACATTAGTCTCCTTGAAGACAAATTGCATTTTACAAATTCAACTACCTATACCTATACCTATTTCCTAGCACAAAGATTGATAGTTTGTTAAATTAATGATTTTATTTTTCTGAATAAGTTTTTCCTCTGTGAAAGGTGCCTGTTATCACCTAGCTTACTCTAAATTTCTGTATTAATTGATTTTTAGAAAGAAAGGGAGAGAAACAAAGAAACATTGATTCATTGTTCCAGTTATTCATGCCATCATTGGTTCATTATAGTATGTGCCCTGAGCAGAGATGGAATCTACAACCTTATTATATCTGGACAATACTCTACCACTTGAACTACAGTACTAAGCCAGCACCTGAAACATATTCTATACAATTTGAATACCACGTTATACCTAGATTCCTATTACTCTTTGCTTTGTGTGCTGTGGTAATGCTTACTCACTGACCCATTTTGTTATAAATCTTTTGAGCAGTATGCTTCATTGACATAGATCATTTTTTCTATATCTAAGAAGAAGCATGAATCTCTTTGTCTACATCTGGCCTTTGACATTTATATAAAGTATTATAGAAAACTTCATTGCCTGTAGTTTTCAGCTGAAGTTTGTGTTCTGAAAAAGCTTAAGAGAATGTTCTTACTAGTCTGTGTTCTTCCTGTTCAGAACACTTCTTTTCTCTTGAAAATGGATGTCAGTCATACTACCCTGACAGCATTTCTCATTTAAGTTAATTTAGTGTTTTTTAATTTTTTAGGAAATATAAAAGAGAGTGTTGAAGCTATTTCCTATTCTCCTTGAAAGTCTTTTGTATTCCATATATGACTTTTAAAAATAAACAAAAAAGAAGATTGTATGTCAGGGTATGGTAATCATCAAAGCATGATGAAAAATTATAGATTTACTTCAGCCTTTTTTAATATATTTTTTATTTCTAAGTAGGCATCCCATTTTGATTTTTTATTATTTATGTGTTATTTATTTTTAACTCTTAATATCTGTGATCTTCTATGATCTTCACTTTTTTCTTTGTTATTGCTGAAGTAAAAAATAGCCCACAAATACAATACTTTACTTCTGTTTTCACCTTATAAGGATAGACCCATCAAGACTAATTTTTAAAAGTATTAGCATTTATTCTTGAAGAGACATGAACAGTTCTTATTTTTTGTTTTGTTTTGTTTTGTTTTGTTTGTTATTTTTGACAGAGACAGAGACAGGCAGAGAGAGGGACAGATAGAGACAGACAGACAGGAAGGAAGAGAAATGAGAAGTATCAATTCTTTGTTGTAACACCTTAATCATTCATTGGATGCTTTCTCATATGTGCCTTGACTGGGAACTACAGAAGACCAAGTGACCCATTGCTCAAGCCAGCAACTTTGGGCTCAAGCTATTGTGCCTGGATCAAACCAGATGAGCCCAAACTCAAGTTGGTGACCTCAGGGTTTCAACCCTGGGTCCTCCAAGTCCCAGTCCAATACTCTATCCACTGCACAACTGCCTGGTCAGGTGAAGAGACATAAAAATTTCTGAATACACAAATATTTTTAAGCCCAGTTTCTTGTACATATGATATCTAGCTGGAGAAATGTAGAAGTTAATCAGCAGGGCATAAATACCATGGCACTAAGGTAGAAACATTTCATTCTTCTAACTTTGTGGATAATAATATTTCTAATCCATTTGTATAATTATTTACTTTATATAGGCAAATGGAGATTATGAACTCACAACTTTCCATATATCTTTTACTCTTTCTTGAGTTGAAAGAACATGGACACTGTTATTGGTAGCCAGTGGGTACAACTATATCATAGTCTTCAAATGTTTACAAAACAAAATTATAAATAAGTAATTGAAACCATATTGTCTTAGTTCTAATTACAATAAAAATAGCATCTCTTATTAATAAAAGTTCCTGCAATGTAAGGATTACTTCACATTTATCCTCTCATTTAGGATTTACAGAAACAAGTAGGTGGGCATCACTACTCCCATTTGAAAGAATTCAAAGTAAGGTTAAAATGGTTAGGTGAATTATAAGGGTTCTACAACTATAATATATTAGGACCAAGCTATTAATCCACATTTTCTGATTTCAAGCCTAAAATAATGTTGTCAGTTGCTTTCAGGTGAATGACTTGTGTTTTCTTTATTTTCTATCATCTGGAAGAATAACTTTTCATATATATCCCTCATATTTTAGCAAAGATGACTATAGAAACACCAGGTTGTGAATATATATATATATATATATATATATATATATATATATATATATATACACACACACACACACACACACACATACATACATACATACAGGTGTGTGTATGGAAGCAAAATGATGATATTCCTAATCTCCTGATCCCCTTGGGCTCTATCAAAACAATTTAATTATGATCTTCAAAAACTAGGGTCCTGAAGAAGGTTTTATTAGGAAAAAGTATTTGTTGCCAAAAGAAAATTGGAAAAGCCCTAATTAAATAACAATACATTTGTCTGTCCATGGTTATGTTTTAGCATCTTACTGAAGAAATTAATATATATGATTACTGAACTTCCTAGAAATACTGATATTCATAGACACAAATTTTTTATTGTAGGAAGAAATCAAGTCTACTGAAAAAGATTATTTACTTAAGAGGCTGAATTGAATTCAAATCTTCATCTTCATGAGAGATTTGATATCATTCTATTATATCTTATTCTAACTTCCATCACCTTATTTTTGACTAAGACACTAAGTAAAAAACTCTGTTAGGCATTGAAAGAAAATCATTACTTAATCTTCTATACTAATTTATTTGTTCAGTATCATTTTTTGCATGACAGTAAAATAGGTCCTACTAATTCAGAGATAAGTTAAAAACCAGTTCCTACTGTCAAAGAATCCATTCACAATCTGATGGAGAAGACAGACACAAAATACAACCATAATATAAGATATATGGATGCACCAAGGTGACGTGGAAGCAGAAGGAATGATATTTTGATCTGGGCAAAGAAAAACAAAAAGTTTGTGTATTTTGAAGAGAAATTCACCAGGAAAGAAAGAAAAAAAACATTCTGGACATAGGCAACAACAAAGGAAAGGAGAAGAGACATGAAAAATCATGGTATTTTTTAAAAAAGGAAAACACTAACTTGGCTTGGTCAGTGCATATCATGACTAATGAGGAAAGCTGAAATGGGGTGGGTAAAGAATGGGTGGTATTGGGGTTGAGACTACTAAAGAACTTGTCTGCTATGAACAGGTAATTGGAATTTCCCATTTAAGCACCAGAAAGTGACTGAAGAAGTTTAAGCAAGGTTAGATTCAATTGCTATTGACTGACTTTATTAAAACAATACAAAGCATACAAAACAATGAATATTTTTACTTGTTCGTGTGGCTTTCTTAGTCTTGGACCATGGTCTAGGCTCAATAACATCCTCAGATATTTCACATTCATCATGTAAATAAAGGGAAACCTTAAAAGTTCTTTAAGTAAAAGAGTACCATTATAAGATTTCCCAGAACTGCCAAAGTCTAGTGGAACTAGTCTAGATTTGTGAGAGTGTGCAACTATCAGAATAATCCAGAAGTCACTTCCTTGGCTACTTGCTTCTTTCTGCTTCTTTCATGGTGACATTTCTCAAAACTCTATGCTTATTACTTCTCCTGGCCTACAACTTCTCTTGCTCTTCTTTTATAATTTTTAATATTTTCCTGAAATGTCCTATAGACACCTTAAGCTCCATACATTCAAAATGGAATTTGTTTTCCCCAAAATACTATTCTTTTTGTATTATGATTTACTACTTTCTGCTCAATCACATTAATCAGAAATAAGAAAATCATCCTAAAGCTCTTCTCTTTTTTAGTCTCTTACTTTCATAAATCTTAAAAATATCTAGCCAATTTTTGCCTAAGCGATATTCTGACATTATTCAACTTTCCAGGGATTGCTGTATCAAAGGTTCACTAAATATAACCATTTTGGGTACTTTTGTGTGTGTGTGGATATAATATTTTATTCATAGAATATTTTTTTTTGTATGGCTCTATAGGATGAGTGCCTAAGTGTTATGACAATAGTTATTACCCACTTCAAAAGATGCTCATGGGTGAAAATAAATAAAAATGTTTTCTAATTAAAAGCTTATGGCTTGCTGGAAAGGTGACAATAAGACCTAAGAGAAAAGTGGAAAACTGAGGTATCAATTCAGTTAAGACTAAAACTGTTTGTGTAAAGGATACAAAATAAAGGAGGCAAATATATATGTATATATATTTATTAACTTTTAAATTAAATCACTCAGGCAACAAAACAATTTTTTCTTTTATTGTTTGTTGCAGACATTGAGAATTAAAATATTGAGGGGATGAAATATTATTATAATTGATATTGATATAGACATATGCAAGAATGTATATTAGCTATACATATTAAACCAAACTATTAGCTATGCCTTTGTATACTAGCTTTCTCAATGAGGTAGCCAAGGTCTGGGAATCAAGTGCTGACATTCGCAGAGCTAATCAATGTCAAAGTCAGAATCTAAATAGATTCCTCTGATGCCCAAACCCATAAAATTCCCCATCATGCCCTACTGCTTATATAAAGATTTTTTTTTTAATTTCTTTATTTTAGAGAGGAAACAGAAGGAGAGAGAGAGAGAGAGAGAGAGAGAGAGAGAGAGAGAAAGGGTGGAGGAGCTAGAAGCATCAACTCCCATATGTGCCTTGACCAGACCAGTGCAGGGTTTTGAACTGGCGACCTCAGTGTTCCCAGGTCGACGCTTTATCCACTGCGCCACCACAGGTCAGGCCTATAAAGGTTTTAATACCTTTACTTATTATTTTCTGTTTATTGGTGTTTTCCTTATTGGCAATACACTAAAACATAGAATGGAGGACCTAGCATGAGAATAGATTGGACTTGGTAAAATCATTATGCTACCTGAGCCCACAAAATGAGTCATATATGTGCCATGAGTACTTTAGGCAATCAGAAGCAGAGAACCAGGTAGATTATGTAGCAGGAATCATAAATCTTAACTTGAGAAATAAAGAACCACAAGGCCAACAAAAATTCGATAAAATGGGGTCCTGTTTGTTTGCCATTCAAAGTTGGAAGCATTAGAATGCCCTGGGAATTTATTGTAAATGCAGTTTCAGGCCACAACCAAGGTCTATAGAATTAGAATCTGCATTAACAAGATAATCAAATGTTTTGCAAGCATTAAAGTTTGAGAATTACTAGAGTATGGCTCTGGGGAACAAGTTTTAAATAGACAGTGTTAGTAATAAGCAGCAGGTCTCCGCAGAAATAATAAACAGAGCAACAGATATGGTCAGTGATACAAGGTAGTATTTCTTGTATATGCTCTATCAGTCTTAGATTGATATTGGCACACTTTCAACTTAAAATCAAACAAATTACAAGATTTACTCTCAAATTATCTTTCTTCTGAGAAAATCCTCAGCAAGATGTAACTAACATAAAGCTTCTCAAACCTTTAACCATCTTTCTTTGATCACTCTATTCCATTTACAGTTTTGTGAGTAAATAACTTCTGTGACTTCTATGCAGTTTTGAGCAAAGAAAACACCCCTTCAATTTTTGAATAGTTTGGTATAATGTCTATTAAATTGGAAAGAATAATCAACTCTATTTTTTCTGATTACTTGCAATTTTGTTATCAACTTCGTTAGGAACCCAACATAAAATCGCCAGGCATACTTGTTTGTTGACTGCATTAATTCCTTCGCAAACTGTTTGACACATTTCCATGTCTTAGCATACAAATCACACTCTTTTTTCTTCGTGAAGGTGAGGAAAGGATACATAAATCTTTAGAAGATGAGGCCCTTGAAAAGAGCCAGAATAACGCTATTGTCAATACACCAAAAGCTGCTTTAATACTTCCATAAAATTCTTATAAAAGCAAAAATGCCTTTGATAAATATGACCCTCATATAAAACAAGATTAATATGTACATACTTATGCAAATTCCCTAAAATATTTTATGTAATATTTCATTTATTCAGTGGATCTCTGTAATGAGGAACTCCAGTGATTTTATTATCATAATTTTATTGTTGGTCCATCAAAGAAAGGGGTGAATGTAATGTTGGAATTATCTTAGGTCTCTAGTAGTTATCAAGGAAGGGAATTCAAAACTGCCACTCGGAGGGCTGGCCTTTCAGCAGTACCGATTTCAGCTTAAATAATTTCACCTTTGATCCAGATGTCATTGTAAATAGGGAAAGATTTCTTTAACTTAAGTAAACAGTTTACCTAGTTATATGAAACTAAGTAAGCATCACAATAAAGTTTTGATGTCCTTATAAAACTAAATCTAGGAGATCAAAAAGGATTCAATGATTAGAATGATGAAGATTTTCTATTCCAAGTTGACAATCTTTGACAACTGTAAAAAAAAAAAAAACGTAGCATGCATATATGTAAGTGACATACATGTACACATTACCTCGCCACGACCCTGGTGCTGTTAGTGCCTCTGTCACACAGCAAAGGAAACTGCAGTGCAGACAGAGTCAGCAACTGTAGTAATGTTTATCACATACCCAGGGAGAAATGAACAAGTTTTAGAAAGTTGATTAGGGCATTTTGCACATCAGACTATTGAATTTAATAATTGTAGGGAATTCTCATTTTTGTTACCTTTAACAATTTCTACAGAATTTTTTTTTTAAATCCTGAACTGTTTCTTCCCCCTTTTTCTTGAATTTATTGGAGTAACACTGGTTAACACAATTATACAGGTTTTAGGTGCACAATTCTACAACACAGCTCTTTGCACTGTGTTGTATGTTCACCACTCCAAGTCAAGTCACCATTCAACACCATTTATTCTTCCTCTACCTCTCTCCATATCCAGACACCTTTACTAGCAACCACCACAGTCTTGTCTGTGTCCATTTTTTTCTTTCTTTCATTTTTGCTAAATCTTTTGGCCCCTACACCAGACCCACTCTCTCAACAGCTATCATCCTGCTCTTTAATATGAATCTTCTTTAAAAACACCATTTAGATAGAATACCTTCAGTCACATTCCACAATGACAATTTCACATGCACATGCACACACACATACAATGCATGCACATACACATAAACACACATTTAGTTCTTAGGTCAGTTTTGAATTTCTCATCTGAATTTGATTCTGACTCTTGCCTCTCTTTCTTTACCCTCTCTTCATACTACTCAACTCACTATTTTCTCTCTTATACCATCTTGCTTTAGTCTCCATTTAATACACTCACCTTCATGTTTCACTGGTGTGGCAGAGACTGGTTAGATGTTAACTAGTACCATTTTCTTTTCCTGTATATGTAGCAAAAATATATTTTCTAGCTTCCCTTGAACTTAGGTAGAGACTGCATGATTCAGCACTCATGAACGTGGATGGAAATGAGGTAGACCGAGTCCAGGACTTGTCATAAAACGATTTGTGGGATTATCCATGTTTTCCCTTTTCCACTGTTATGCTTTAGAGATTTCAGCATCATAAAATGGGATGATCCAGGTCTGGGAGGCACTCTTTAAAAAGGAACTGCTTCACCTGGCCAGGCAGATGGTTCAGGGGATAAAGCACTGGACTGGGATACAGAGGGCTCAGGTTTGAAACCCTGAGGTCACTGGCTTGAGCAGGGGCTCATCTGGCTTGAGCATGGTCTCACCAGCTTAAACATGGGGCCATTGGCTTGAGCGTGGGATCATAGACATGACCCTATGGTCACTGGCTTGGGCCCATAGGTCACTGGCTTGAGCCCAAGGTCACTGGCTTGAGCAAGTGGTCACCTTCTCTGTTGTAGCCCCTTTCCCCGGGCTACATATGAAAAAGCAATTAATGAACAACTGAGGTGCTGCAACAAAGAATTGATGCTTCTCATATCTCCCTTCCTGTCTGTCTGTTCTTATCTGTCTCTGTCTCTGTCTCTCTCTCTCTTCCTATCTCTGTCACAAACAAAAATAAATAAAAATTTAAAAAAAGAACTGCTTTAATCATATAGCTATAAACTTTGAGTGCACAAAGATAATTATGCATAAAAGAAAAATAAACTTCATAGGTTATTTAGTTCCCAGGATGAAAAACCAGAAAAACAAAACAGGACATCAGAAAATCTTGCCTGACCTGTGGTGGTGCAGTGGATAAAGCACTGACCTGGAACACTGAGATTGCTGGTTCGAAACCCTGGGCTTGCCTGGTCAAAACATATAGGAGTTGATTCTTTCTGCTTCTCCCCCTTCTTTCCCTCTCTCTCCCCTCTCTAAAATAAATAAAGAGAAAAAAAAAAGAAAATCTTTTCAGGGATGAAAGAATTCAGTAGGTCATTACTATAAAGATAAAAAGAGTGATGGGTCTCTGATTATGATTTTGTAAGGGCCCAATTCTAGTTAACATAAAAATACTTTAATTTTCCCTTTATTGCCTATACTGTGAAATTTTACTGATCCTCAAATCATTCAACACTTTCTGTTCTTTGCTCACACAGTTTCACTTTGTCTCTGGGTTGGCAATTTCAAGTTCTAATTAAATCAAACATATTCCCTTTAGTAAATACACTGCTCACAAAAATTAGGGGATCAGGGAACATCCAGATCCTCCAGTACTTTCAGCTTTTTGTACAATGCATTTTGACCAATGAAATAAAAGTTGGTTTTGCATCTCATTTGCATTTTTGAACTTTCTTTGAGTTGCTGTTTGCATTTCAGATGTTCTTGTTTAATAAAAAAAATCAAATGCTTCGTTTTTTTAATCGCTTCATATTCATTTTGAAATATCTTTTAATTTTTGTAAGCAGTGTATGTTTCAGCTAAAAAATAGAATAAAATAAAGCCCCTGGGTTTTAGAGCTATTTCATTTAGTTGCTAGGAGTAGCATCTTAAGACTAGTGTTAAGAAGACCACAAATGCTGGTCCAGTTCCTTCTTTCATTGCTACCTTGTCATCAGAGCTCTATATGTGAACTTATTATTTTCTAAGCAACAAGCTTCATTATTCTACTTCACTAATTTTCAGTATTCCAGGAGATAGAGATCATACATGTGTCTGTCCAATGACAACAAATTCTCAGTGACATAAGTGTTCATTGTTTTTGCATGTGAGTTGCTGAGGGTTAGGTGGAAGTTACTGATGTGGTTCTGCCAATCTTGTTCTGAACTCACTCATTTATCAGCTAATAAACTGATCTAGGCTAGAATCAGTTGTTTGGCCTGCTTTGCTCTGCTAGTCTGTCATTATCTTTCTTGAACCAATAGGATAGTGGTTATCTTTCAGGACAGTGACCGGGAGGAGGCCAAAATCACATTCAGGTACACTTGTAATAGTCTTTTTTTGACCTGGGTCACAGTTACAGATCTAAGGGGTTGAGCTGCACTCATAGTTTGCATTGTGTGTGTGTGTATGTGTGCATATAATAGGTACATAATACACATTAAGCATTTTCAAACATATTTAATTTTTTTAAGGAAGCACAGGCTCTGGCCGGTTGGCTCAGCGGTAGAGCATCAGCCCGGTGTATGGAAGTCCCAGGTTGATTCCCAGCCAGGGCACTAAGAAAAAGTGCCCATCTGCTTCTCCACTCTTCCCCCTCTCCTTTTTCCCTGTCTGTCTCTCCCATTCCTGCAGCCAAGGCTCCATTGGAGCAAAGTTGGCCCCAGCACTGAGGATGGCTCCATGCCCTCCAACTCAGGCACTGGAATGGCTTCAGTTGCAACAGAGCAACATCCCAGATGGGCAGAGCATCACGCCCTAGTGGGCATCCTAGTGGATCCCTGTGGTGCGCATGTGGGAGTCTGTCTCTCTGCCTCCCCACATCACACTTCAAAAAAACAAACAAAAAATATTAAGAAAAAGAAAAAAGCATAATGGAGCTGGAGCTAGAGCATACATTTCATCCAATGATTTCATGAATATTCATAAGTTTGAAATGTGTTCAGAACTAAGAAAATTATAATCTGCATAACCAGTTTTAAGTTAAAGTTTGTTTCCACTATAATTAAAACCTAGATTATCCAGACACACCATTTTTATTCAAGAGTCTCCACTTTATCTTTGTCTATAGAATCATGATTTTAAATTAATCACTGAAACAAGATTTGGCTTTTCCCACTTTGAAAATCAAATAAAGCTACAATGTATCTCTCAACTACTCACAGATTTTTAAATATTTATCCATATAGTTATTGTAATGTATTTATAATTACACATACATGATTGCTATTAGGAAACAGGGATGAGGTATTATTTCACTTAACTTACTTAATAGTAAGACTTGTAATAGACTGTATACACTGCTTTGGAATGTAGGGCCCACATTTTATATATGATGACAGAAGTGCTTTTCTCTCATTGCTCAAAAATGATTCAAAACTATGTCTCTTTCAGTACCACCCCATTTCTCAGCTCACTCTTCTCTAAATCACCTCCAGTTATTATAATTATAATATATATAGTTATCTAAAGCAGATGCATATATATTTTCATATAAAATTTAGATGTGGTATAGTCCTGTGTTTATAAAAGATGGATTTACTCATACAAATATTTAATCTTCACTTGCTAGAAAATGTAAAAGACATACTGCATATCTGCCTCAAAAAGGTCAGAGAGGGATTGATTGCATTTATCTTGTTTACTGTTGTAATTACATTGCCTATCGCAGAACTCAAAAAATAGCTATTAAATAAATGAATGAGCAACAAAGATATTTCAGTTTCCTAGTAAAATCAGGGACATAAAATTTTTTTACATAAGTTAAAATATTTTTACATAGATGTCGGTTATTTTATTTATTTTTTAATAAATTACAATTCAATTAGAATGCTAAGATTGACAATCTAATTTCTATAGATGGTACAAAATATGAATCATGTTCGTCTTTTGCACATATCTAATTGCTCTAGAATTATTTACTAAAAGGCTCTCTTTTTCCCACTGAACTGCCTTTGCATCTTTGCTTAAATTCAGTTAACCATATAAGATATATGTGGATGTATTTACAAACTCTCTTTTTGAGCCATTGATCTATCTGTCAATCTTTATGCCAAAGAGACACTGACTAATTAGTGTTGGCTGTAATATCTTCTGACTTAGTTACTGTAACTTTGTAATAACTCTTTAGGTCAGGTGGTATTATTTCTCAAGCACTATATTTTTATTCTCAAAGTTGTTGTGGTTATTCTAGGACCTTTACATTTCTACATGAATTTTAGACACCACCTATCAATTTTTATATCCTTTGCCTCCCAAAAGCTCTCTTGAATTTTAATGGGGATTGCATTGAATCCACAGATCAATTTGGAAAGCACTGACATCTTAACAATATTAAGTTTTTCAAATCATAAATACAATATATCTTCATTTATCTAGGTCATGTATCTTTCTCTCAGCAATGTTGGTTTCTGGTTTACAGTTTTTGCACATACTTTGCCAGATTTATCCCTACCTTCTAATGGTATTGTAAATACTGCAGTGTTTTTAAGTTTTCAATTTCTGATTGCTGCAACATTGCAAAACTCAATTTTTCTAGAAGCTTTTAATATAGATTTTGTCATATTTTTTATATAAACTATTATGTTGTCTGCATAAAAAGTTATACTTTGCCTTTCTTAATCTGGATGCCTGTTTTCTTTTCTTCCCTTTTTGCATTGGGTAGAATCTCCAATAGAAAGCTGAATAGAATTAGCAAGATTAGACTTTAGTCTTTTTCCTAATCTTAGAGAGAATGCATTGTCTTTTGCTATTACAATATTAGCTGCACTTTTATTTTTTGTTAAGTCCCCTATTATTAGGTTGAGAAAACTCTCTTCTGTTCTTAGCTTTTTGAGAGCTTTTGTATGGAATAGAAGAGAGTTATAGTCAAATGTTGTTTAGTTTTGGCATCAATTGAGATGATAATATTGTGGTACTTTTTTGCTGTTAATATTGGAAATTACATAGAATTTTTTTTAAGCGTTTAACCAATCTTTAGTTCCTGGAATAACCCCTACTTGGACATTATATATTATCCTTCTAAAATTTATACTTGGATTGTTATGCTATAATTTTAAGAAAATTTTCACATATGTTCATGAAGAATATTGCTCTGTGCTTTTATTTTTGTGTGATGATTCTGTCTAGCAAAATACAGAACTATTTAAGGCATCTATTTCTTCTTCTGTGAGCTTTGGTTATGCATCTTTCAAAATATTTGTCCCTTTCTACTGAATTCATCCAATTTATTGGTAATATATTGTTTTTAATATTCTCCTATTATCTCTTCCTTATCTACAAAATTATTATTAATGTCATATTCTCATTCCTGATATTGCCAATTTGTATCTTCCCTCTCTTCTTCATAATCAGTTTAGCTAAAGGTTTATCACTTTATTAATATTCTCAAAGAAATTGCTTTGGTTTCACTGATATTCTCTATTTGTTTTCCACTTTTTATTTTATTTCTTTCAGCTATAATCTGTATTACTTGTTACATTGTGCTTCCTTTGCTTTTCTGTTTTGTTTTTTCTTTTTACAGGGACAAAGAGAGGGATAGATAGGGACAGACAGAAACGGAGAGAGATGAGAATCACCAATCATTAGTTTTTCATTGCCGTTGCGAGACCTTAATTGTTCATTGATTGCTTTCTCAAATGTGCCTTGACCATGGGCTTTCAGCAGACTGAGCAACCCTTTGCTAAAGCCAGCGACCTTAGGTCCAAGCTGGCGAGCATTTGCTCAAGCCAGATGGGTCCATGCTCAAGCTGGTGACCTCAGGGTCTTGAACCTGGGTCTTCCACATCCCAGCCCGATGCTCCATCCACTGCGCCACCACCTGGTCAGGCTCCTTTGGGTTTTACATTTGTTTTCTCTTCAGTTTCTTAAGATACGTGTGATGCCATTTATTTAAATTTATCTCATTTATAATATAGATGTTCAATGTTATATTTTGTTATATTTTATTTTTTGTTCAGCTAAAATATTAAATTCTCCTTTGACTTCTTTGTTCTCTATCAGTATTTTAATTTTGCAATTCAGTTGCCAAAAAGTTGGAGATTTACTACATATCTGTTTTAATTATATTTTGATATTCAATATAAAATACTTTGTATAAATTAAATACTTTTAAATTTGTTTTATAATGCAAAGAATGATATGCCTTGGGCCTTTTAAAAATGTGTATATACACACACACATATATACCTATATACATTCAGCTGCCATGTGGTACAATATTCTATAAATATTAAAAAGGTAAAGTTGATTGAAAATATTGATCAAGTATTTACTGATGTTCTGTCTACTTTTCTATCAATTATTGTAAATGGTTTTGAGATATTTAACTATAGTTGTGGATTTGTCTATTTCTGCTTGTGATTGAATCACTGCTTTTCCCCATGTATTTTTATGCACTGTTATTAGGTGTGTAACTGTTTATGCTTATTATGTTCTTTTGAACATCTGGTTTCTTGTCATATGGAGATGACCCTCTTTATTTCTGGGAATATTGTTTATAATCAACTTTGATTTTTAAGCTAGCTTCTCATAATTAGCATACTTTTACTTTTAAATTCAATGTGACTTCATACTTCAAGATGATTTCATGAGGAAGAACATACATACTTGGTTTTTGCTTTTATACCTAATCAGTAAATCTTTGCCTATTCTTTTTTTTTTTTTTTTAGTGAGAGGATAGGAGGCAGAGAAACAAACTCCTGCATGCACCCTGACTGAGATCCACCAGGAAAGCCCACTAGAGGATGATGCTCTACCCATCTGTGGCTTTGCTCCATTGCTCAGCAACCAAGCCCTTCTTAGAGCCTGAGGCGGAGGCCAAGGAACCATCCGCAGTGCTCCAGGCCAACTCACTCCAATTAAGCTATAGCTATAAGAAAAGGATGGGGGAGAGAGAGAGAGAGAGAGAGAGAGAGAGAAGAGAAAGAGAGAGAAAGGGAAAGAGAAAGAGAAAGAAGAGAGGAAGCAAGAGGGGTAGGGGGGGAGAAGCAGATGGGCACTTCTCCTGTGTTTCCTGACCAGGAATCAAACCCGGGACATCCACAAGCCAGGCTGACCCTCTATCACTGACCAAACTGGCCAGAATTCAATCTTTGCTTATTTTAATAAAAGTATTTAGAAGATTTATATTTCATGTGATTACTAATATTGCTGTGTTTACATATACCATCTTTCTCATGTATTCTATCTTTCCCAGCTATTCTTTTTTGTTCCCATTGCTTCTCTTTTTCTTTTTTTGATGAAGTACTTTCTATGATTCCATTTTCTCTCTATTATTGGTTGATTAGTTATAATTCTCTGTGTGTACATGTGTGCATGTTTTAGTGGTTTCATTGAGAATTGCAAATAATTCATCTTTAATTTACAATTCACCTTCATGTGCTATTAGACTGGTAATATAAAAACTTCACAATAATATACTTCCATTTATCTCCTATCTTGTTTGCTCTTGGTGTCACGTATTTTACTTATACATGTATTTTAAACTCTACAATTCATTGTTATTGAATAGCCAATTTCATTATAAAGAAACTTAAAAATAAGAATAATGTATTATTTTTACCCATGTAGTAAACATTCCTTTCTTTTGGTAGTTTTATATTTGTATCTGGTATTATATTTCTTCTTCTTAAAATCCTCTATCATTTCTTATACTTCAGGTCTTCTGGTGATGACTTCTCCAACTTTTTATGTCTGAAAATATCTTTGTTCTTCTTTAAAGATATTTTTCCTGGCTAAAGCATTCTTGGTTAAGAGTCTGTTTGTTTTCCCTAGTTCTCTAAAGATGTTGGTCCAATGTCTTATAAATTCTGTTAATTGTAATGAGAAATCAGCTTTTATTTTTATCTTTGTTCATGTATACATTTGTCATTATTAATTTTTAATATTTTTTTTTACAGGAACAGAGAGAGAATCAGAGAGAGGCATAGACAGATAGGAGTGGAGAGAGGTGAGAAGCACCAATCATTAGTTTTTTGTTGCAGTCGGATCACCTTAGTTGTTCATTGATTGCTTTATCACATGTGCCTTGACCGCAGGCCTTCAGCAGACCGAGTGACCCCTTGCTAGAGCCAGTGACCTTGGGTCCAAGCTGACAAGCTTTTGCTCAAGCCAGATGGGCCCGCACTCAAGCAGGCGAGTTCGGGGTCTTGAACTTGGGTCTTCCACATCCCAGTCCAATGCTCTATCCACTGCACCACCGCCTGGTCAGGCTTAAATTTTTATTTTTTTAAATTATTTTTATTTATTTATTTATTTTAGAGAAGAGGGTTAGAGAGAGAGAGAGGTAAGGAGGGAGGAGCAGTAAGCATCAACTCCCATATGTGCCTTGACTGGGTAAGCCCAGGGTTTTGAACCAGCAACCTCAGCGTTCCAGGTTGACGCTTGATCCACTGTGCCACCACAGGTCAGGCCAACAACATTGGTCATTTTTAATATCTGTTTTTGTTTTTATCAGTGCTTTTAAAAACTTGACTTTGAATTGACTCATAGTTCATTTTTCTTTTTTCTTTTTTTTTAGTGAAAATAGTGGAGATACAGAGAGAGACTCATGCATGCACTCTGACTGAGATCCATCCCGTAACCCCTGTCCGGGACTGATGCTCTGCCCATCTAGGGCTGCTGCAGCCAAGTTATTTTTTAGCACCTGAACATAGCCATCTTCCGTGACCAGGGCAATGTGCTCAGATCAATTAAGCCATGTCTGTGGGAGGAGAAGAAAGAGAGAGAAGGAGAAGGGTGGGAAGTAATAGTCACTTCTTTTGTGTGCCCTGACTGGGAATCGAACCCAGGACTACCACACACCAGGTTAACACTCTACTGCTGAGCCAACTGGCCAGGGCCACCTCATGGTTTTCTTGATGTTTTTTTCTTTCCTTTTTTTAATTTTTTTTTTTTTTTTATGACAGAGACAGAGAGAGAGGGAAAGACAGGAAAGGAGAGGGATAAGAAGCATCAATTCTTCATTCAGCACTTTAGTTATTCATTGATAGCTTTCTCATATGCGCCTTGATGGGGGTGGAGAGCTACAGCAGAGTGAGTGACCCTTTGCTCAAGCCAAAAATCTTGGGTTCAAACCAATGACCTTGGGCTTTAAGCCAATGACCTGGTCAGGCTTAATGTGTCTTGTTCTTGGGTTCTACTGAGTTTCTAAAACCTGTAGCTTTAAAGTTCTCTAGTTTTGAAAAATTATACCCAATGTTTTTTCAAATACTCTTTTCTATACCCTCCTATGTTGTCTTTCAGTAAACACTTTCATGTATTGTCCCTTGACTCAATGATGCTTTATTTACATTTTCTAAATATTTTTTTGTGTTTCACTTCGGATTTCTATTACTTTTACATGAAGTTTACTCATCTTTCATAATTCCCATGCAGTGTATTTTTTATATTGTCATTATAATTTTCAAAACCAGAAGTTGCAATGAGGTCTTTTTATAACTTCTATATTTCTACTTATAGACAATCTTTCTTCTAGCTTCTTGAACTTATGAAATACAGTTAAAATAACTATTCTAATGGCCCTGTCTACTAATTATCTCATCAATGTCATTTTCTGGATTAGTTTCAACTGATTTTTACCTTCAATATGGGTATTTTCCAGCATTTTTGAAAAGCTGTCAACTTGTGATTAGATATCATGCATTGTGAATTTATACTTTTATATGCTAGATATTTTTATATGCTTATAAATATTCTTCAGTTTTGTTTTCTAGATTAGTTATTGGGAAATGGTTTGATTTTTCATGATCATTTTTTTAAGCTTTGGTTTTTTTTATTTTTATTTTTTAGAGTGGGAGAGAGACAAAACATGATTTATCTAGGACAACTAAGGCAAAATACTTCTGATAAGACTATATGATAACCTATGAATTATAATACAGTTTTCTACTCTGACTCACATGAGCAGGCACTATTCCCAGTTTTATATGAGCTCTATAGTTTTTTATCCTAATTTTTATAGGAAATTCTTTACCTGGTTTTGTGGAGTTTCCTTATAGCATGTGCTCATTAACATTTTCATCTGAATAATGGAAGTATCCACTTCCATTTGTGGACCTCCAGATTTCTGTGTGCAGCTCCCTTCTCCCTAGTATCTTTCCTAGAAACTCTAGATGCCTTCATCTCCCAGGATGCCCAGCTCTCTATCTTCATCTCAAAGAAACAGGTAGCATCTTCCCTGGGAAGAAACTTTCTGTATGACAGCTGGAAAAAGGACTCACCTCATTTGTTTCATGACTATCGAGGGATCATCATTCTTTGTTATTAGATTTCAGTATCTGAAAAATTAGTTTTAAATGTTTTGTCAAATTTTTTGTTGTTTTAGGTGGAAGGATAAGTAGCATCCCTGCTACTTCTTGGCTGAAAGTTGAATTTCCATATTAAAATTTAAAGGAGATGGTGTCACTGCTCTGCTTTAAAAATATACACTTTTTATTTCAGTTAGTAACACCCTAAATGCTACTGTAGGTCTACAAGGTCCTATACTAAATGAGCCCTATGTTTATTCTGAAGTCATTGAGTACTACTCTCCCTATTCACTATGCGTGCTAGCTACAATGAACTCTTCGCCTTTTGTTAAATAAGTTAGGCATGCTCTCCTCTCTTCTCAGGTCCTTTGCCTTTGATGTTTTCTTTGTCTGCAATGTTTTTTCCACTAGATAATCACATGGGTAGCTCTTCAAATATTACATCTTCATTAAGGAATGGTACAGTCATCCTATTTAAATTTATAATCTAAATCTTATGCTCCTTATTTTCCTTTTATTATTTTTTCTTAGCAGTGAATCTATATATACTATATATTTAACTTTTCTAAACATATTCATCAGATATAATTCTGGCTTTCCTTCTACTCATGCTACATTTTAAGACAGTTATCAATTATTCCATTTTGTTTGTACTCTGATAATGCAGTAAGAATTTAACTGGTAATTGTAATTACTAAAAACATGAATAGAAATCAAACTTGAACACAATGCAATCTCATGTCTTTTTTAAAAACCAGAACAAGTATTTCATTCAGCAGGTTAATAGTTTTGATTATTTTATCCATTGAGACTTGTAGGTATGTGTAAAATTATCTATATGGTAACTTTTTAACATTCTTTGAATAAAATTATAACAGAAAATTACATGAAAAATAATTTAAAACTTAATATAAGAGCTATTGAGCTACATAAAAATCTATTCCCTTGTTCATATAAATGCATACTTTCATATGTAAATTAACTTGAATTTAATATATTTTTAAGTTTTAATAAAATCAAGTGAGTTTGATAAACTACTGTGATATTCAATTTACTTGACAGAGCAGAAAAATTTTCAGTACCCTGAAGCACTATATGCTGGTCTATTTCTGATGAAGAGGAATCATTCAGCTACTAATATTTCTATCTATTGATAGCTAATTTCCATTTTTAGTTGTGATTAAGATCTAGTAATATTTTTGCAATACAACTAAGAATGGAGTATCAAAACAAAATCTCATGAGATGAATTTACCTGAAGATTGTAATTATCTGAAACCTTCATTTTCCAAAAGTTTGAATGAAAATCAGTAGTTTAAATAACATATCTAAAACTTTTATTGAGATAATGATATAACACTTCAGAAAACAGATTGATATACCAAATGAGAACAGGTACTGAACACCAATTTGGATAAATATTTAAATTAGGACAATGTGTGAAATGCCTTACCTCCAAGCTAAAGCATTCATTAGGCTCAATATTGGAGGTAAATGCCAACATAATCTTGAAGGAATACTTGTGTAGCATTTGTGAATTTATACTTGTATATAAATATATATGTATGAAGGTATACACTATAGATATAAATGTAACTATTATCAAACCAATATGCAGCATATTCTTCAATGTGAGTTTATTGCCTATCCTTTTTTACTTTTTTTTTTTTTTTCTGAAGTCAAAAATAAAAATATATAGTCCAGGTGATACAACTGAGCCAGTACCATCTTAGTGTCAAAGCACTTGTTCAATATATTGAAGTGATCAGGCTGGAATGAAAAGAAAGCCAGAATGGTGTTCACACAGGACAACTCCCTGGCAAGATGTTCTGCAGCTATTTGCAGTGTCTACATGTTCTGTAGTAAGCTTATTTAAATTACTCTTTTACTCAGTATCTAGAAATAAAAGGCTAGGGTGACGTAATGAAAGAAGATAAAACTTCAAACAGACGCAAATACACAAGCCTATAAATATATAGTGCATCTCAAAATGTGTTTGCTAGGTTAATAAAAAAATGTTAAAGTATTAAACTAAATATTTAGTCTATTATACCTTTCATTTAAATTTTTTTTTATTCATTGAATGTTTAGAGATATGAAAGGAGAAAGACAGAAAGAGAAATGTTGATTAGTTGTTTCACTTACTCATGCCATCATTGGTTGATTATTATTTTTTTTTTTTGACAAAGACAGAGGGACAGAGAGAGGGACAGATAGGGACAGACAGACAGGAAGGGAGAGAGATAAGAAGCATTAATTCTTCATTGTGGCACCTTAGCTATTCATTGATTGCTTTTTCATATGTGCCTTGACTGGGGGGCTACAGCAGACTGAGTAACTTCTTGCTCATGCCAGTGACCTTGGGTTCAAGCTGGCAAGCCTTACTCAAACCACATGAGCCCACACTCAAGCCAGCAACCTTGGGGTTTCAAATCTGGGTCTTTTGTGTCCCAGTTCAATGCTCTATCCACTGCGCCACTGCCTGGTCAGACTTGTTGATTCTTGTATGTGCCCTAACTGGGGATTGAATGCACACCTCCCTGAACCAGGACAATGCTCTAACCCACTGAGCTCCCCATCTAATGCTTACCCTGGATTTTTTGAGCTTACGTTATAAGTTCCTTTAAAAGTGGAAATTTTTGCCTGACCAGGCAATTGCACTGTGGATAGAGCATCAGATTGGGACACAAAGGACTCAGGTTTGAAACCCCAAGGTCACCGTCTTAAGCATGGGTTCATCTGGTTTGAGCAAGGCTTACCAGTTTGAGCCCAAGGCCTCTGGCTTGAGCAAGAAGTCATTTGATCTGCTGTACCCCACACCCCCATCAAGGCACATATGAAAAGCAATCAAAGAACAACAAAGGTGCCACAATGAAGAGTTGATGCTTCTCATATCTCTCCCTTCCTGTCTGCCTGTCCCTCTTTCTGTCTCTCTCTGTCTCTGTCACACACAAAAAACTATGGACATTTTGAATGAATAAAGCATGCAGTTTAATTGATACTAAGATGATTATTTGGAAAGTTGATATATTAGATAATGGACTCTAAGTAGTGGGCTACTCATAACTTAATCTTACTTTTATTTTTAATTATAAAGCAAATTAGCAAAATATATGAAAGTTTGACTCCTAGCATTCATTAGAAATGTGATATCAAAACAAATGGCAACTTCAGTTACAATAGAGAATTCCAGAGAAGCACAAAGTTGATACCATTTTTACACACACAATTTTTAGTTTTTGTTTACATTTTAAAACAATATTTAAACACATGTTTCCTTAGTTTCTTTAAGAAATAAGTATTTGATATCTTTATCAGACTAGGCTCTTGATTTCTTTCTGGTTTAATATTTTAAATCTTATTAAATATATATACAGAAGATATAAACTCTATTCATACAAATTATCACTTTCAGGAGTGAATTCCTTATAGAAAAAATGTTGCATAATAAGCTGCTTTAAAATGTTTTAAGAACCAAAAAATTACAAGTATTTAAAAATAAGACATACCTAAATGTGTCACACTATTTATAATCACACTTTTTATTTGGCATTGTTTATCACTTTTTTTATTTATTTAAGGGCTTGAGGTACTTGCTACTTGTAGGTAAAGAATTTTTCCTCTTTCAAACCTACTAGATAACTTTTAATACCTTACAAAATAAATGACATAAAATTATCTGAGGAATAACATAATAAGTCTTTTAGAACTATCTATCTGAGCAAGGTCTTTATAGACACTTTATGTGTGATATTTACTTGTTAAAAAAAAAAAGTCTATCATTCATTTCATTCCACTGCATCATTCTATTGTCATTTCTACATATGCAAGAGCACATCTAGAACCCAAGCACATAATCCTTTCACTCATTCCTCACCTTCATCATAATCTACCCCCCCACACACATTTAACCATCCTACCTAAATAGTGATATATTAAGAGATGAGGTAACAGCTTCAATAAGCCAAATCAATCTCCAATAATGTGTGCATAATACTAGGAGTGCCTATTTGAATTTAAGAACAAAGAAGGTAACCTTTTCTGGTCCACGCCAGTTGGCTCAGTGGTAGAGTTTGGCCAGCATGTGGATCTCCTGGGTTTGATTCCCAGTCAGGAAACACAGGAAAAGCGACCATCTGCTTCTCCACTCTCCCCCTGCCCCCTTCTCTCTGACTCTCTCTTCTCCTCCCACAGCCATGAGCCGATTGGTTCAAGCACATATCCTGGATGCTGAGGATGGCTCTGAGAGGCTTCCACCTCAGGTGCTAAAAACAGGTGAACTTTTTAAATTTAATATGCACCCTCTTTGCCTTTTAATGAATTCTTTGTAGAACCTGTTACAGTTACACTTTGATCAACCCCTTCTTTAATAGAATTGTTTGTATTACACACATGATCCATATTTAAATTGTTCTGGCCCTATTAATATAAAAATATATATTCAATTTACAACTTGGTTGGGAACAATAAGGTGATTTGCATTTGGGGAAGAAAGATCTTAATGGGTGTTCGGGGCAACAGGAGGACATTTGCATGTGGAAAAGATAGGGCAGTGGAAGAGGACCATCAGGTAATCAGCATGTGGACACAGCAGAAGAAAGGCAATTCCATTGAGCAGTGAGTGGCTAGGCCAGCAGTAAAACCTTGTTACTTGGCATATGTATGCTCATTGCGTTAACTGGAATTTGTCCTGTGACATTTTTGGCTAACTCAGGAATAGATTTCTAAGATTTGCATATGACATTTGATTCAAAATTTTGCAATATTTTCAGAGATGATATTGCAAATTCTGCCTTAACAAGTTCTACTAGTCTTCTTTTATGTTCCCAAAACACTTTGGCCTTTATACTCACATGCTAATTTTGAAACTGGGGTCAAGATCCACCAAATTCACCATTAGACTGAAAACCAAAGTGAATCTTTTAAAGCACTCACCAACACTTAGAGAAAAACTAAAGGCAATCTTTAAAGTAATAATGTGATTCATTTTAGCATTTATATAAAAAGAAGAGTGGACTATTCCATTTAGTATAAAGCTTGTGATGATGTCAGTACTTTATTAGAAGCACCACCAGCAGCTAACTCTTCATGTAAGTAAAATTCTGATCATTTCAGTTCGCAGCTTAAAAATCGTTTGTTTTTAATTATCCAAATAAAAAAGTTCGAATTATGATCCCAATTTTAAAATACTTTATAATCTTGTGCCAGAGATTCTTAGTCTTATATCCTGTAGCTGCTTTGTAGTCATCGCTTTTTACAAATATGACATACATGTTGTCTCTTCAGCATGGCAGGACTCACCACCTATTTCATCAAACCATAACTAGTCTTCAAAACCCAGTTCAAATATTTTATTATCCCCTTTTATATATTACATTTATTGGGTTGACATTGGTTAATAGGATCATATAGTTTTCAATATTAAATATTTTAAATAAACAGATTTTTATTCTTCCAATTCCCACTGCAGTATCTTTAAATATTCAAACAATTGTAACAAATGTAGTCTACAGATCTCAAAATTAGAGGTTTTTCAGTAATTGATGATTCTAGACTCTTCCATAATTGTAGACATAAGAAAATAATTTTTCTGAATCAAGGAGTTACTTTTTGTTATTAATATTTGGATTTTTTCTTTCAGAAAACTAGAGATACACAGATCACACAATAGCACAGATTATAGCTATGATCTAAATTTCATATTTATCATAAATTATGAAGTTTAAATAAATGTATCCTTGAGCCAATCTTTTGCTTTTATATATAAAGATAAGCTAATTTCTTTTGGAGTATCTTCAATTTAATGGATTATATAAGTCCATTTTTTAATTCATTTTTGGTGCCCACTTTCTTTAATTCAATATTTTTAAGTAAGTTTATTGGAGTGACATTGATTAATAAGATACAGGTTTCAAATGTACACTTTTATAATACATGATCTGTACATCACATTGTATGCCTACCACCCAAAGTAAAATCATCTTTCATCACCATATATTTGGCCCCCTTCACCCTGTACTACCCTACTAACCCTTCTTCTGGTAATCATCGTAGTTTTGTCTGTGTCTGTGAGGTTCAGTTATACATCCTTTATATGAGTGAAATTGTAAGGTTCTTAACTATTTTTTGACTGACTTATTTTGCTTAGCATAATATTCTCAATTATCATAATATATCCTGTTTTACATATTTTTCAAGACACTTTAATATGTTTAGTAGATCTCAGTGACACTAATTAATTGGAAACTAGCCATTAATTGTGAGTGGTGAGTTTTAAATTTAAATTTTTATCTAACATTTTATTTTTTTAAGTCTAGAACTCTACCTTTTAACCCAACTTTGGTTCTTAACCTTTCTTTTTTCTTTCAAAATTAGTAACACCATTTTCATCAGAAAATCATGAGAGATTTGTCTATTCTTAAATAAATATCTACTTAAAAAATATTTTCAAGATAAACCAAAACTGTTGTTTTCAAATCCCTCAATTTTCCAATTTATGAAAAAGTGAATCTTCACTATGATTGAAGGAGAGGATGTAGTTCACCATGTGAAATAGGTCATTTCTCTCAAGATTTGTCAAAATTTAGTTAAATATAATCTTTAGGATCCTGTTAAAATATACATTCGATTGATTCACCATTTAACTCAATTAAAAATACCACATCATGAAGATGACAAAGAGTAAATGACTGATGAGTTCTAAAGTGACAGAAGGGTTGGTTGGTTTCTTATTGATATATAATTATGGACTAACCGGAAACTTCATAAAATATCCAGCCATTAACAATAGTGGGCTATGGAGGGAGCTACCACTGCTGCTGTCATTGATAAAATATTGATAATGTTTCATCTCTTAGTCATTGATAAAACATAGTGGAATGCTAAAATCGAGGAAATGTTTTTACCTCATTAGTCCAACTTATTTATTAAAAATTAATGTTTAATAAGTTTCAAAAAAATGAAACAGTTTGTTAATAGCAAAAATAAAAACCATATCATTTACCTATACAATAAAAAATAGGATTTAGCCTAGGTATAGAAACTTCTTATAATAAGAAGCTATACTGAAATGGTAAAATTTTTCAGTTTTAATGAATATGAGAAATTTTCTAAATTTTAAAGTATTTTGGTATTTTTACACATTTGAAGTGAAGCTTCCTAACCATCAAAGCTTATTAATAAATATCATTTAATGTAAGTATGAAATGGTTAAAATGCAAGACCACATATAGCAAAGAAAAATATCCTCTTGTCAAAATAGAACATCATACAACAAGTTAATGTAATTTTAATGACATCTTTAGAAATGTTTCTTGCCAACACTGGTACAGAAGCTTCACTACAATACAGCTAATCTAAATGTTTATTCCTCACCATGTGATTAAATATGGATTTTTATCTCTTTATAGATTCTTTAGTTTGCTTTTTATATCATTATCATTTAAATTCAAAAAATTCAGGTTATTGTAGCTGGCAAAATGTGAGATTAAAATGGTAACTTTAAGATATTTAATATAATCAACAATTACAAGGAAAAGTCAGTTAATCAAAGCACAAATTATAGAATATCTCAAGCTACTCATTAAGGTCTCTTGTTTATAGTGTGGATATCTGTGATTAATTTGTGAATGCCTGAGATGTGGGAATTTACACATGGTTGTGGAGACAAGGCTTGCCTGGAAATGTGCTATGCTATTTGAAATGAAAATAAGAAAAGAAATGCAAACTGCTGAAAAATAAACTTTAGAGCAGGAGGATGCATACAGAGTGTTAGTATTTATCAAACATGTTCTACTACAGAAAAGTTCCTTGTTGGTGGAGAAGTTCTTAGGCTTTTTGTACTGTGAATACATCATGTCAGGTTGAAAATATCAAAGATAAATATTGCATTGTATAATATAGCATTCTGAATACAAATAAGGGAGAGATTTTAAATGTCATTGCATAATGAATATCTCACATGTGGCTTTTATTCTAATTTGTTTTGCTGATATTACACTTGAGAATGATACTACCCAGGCTGTTAGTTACTGAAGTGATGAAACCCAAACCACAGTTGTGATTTCTTTTAAAATATTTAATTCAGATCTTTAAGTTCTAAACTAGACACATACACATCTATTTAGAAAGTTATTATGTAAATATGGGTGTATCTCATTAAAAATGACTTCAACTAGATGACAATTATTTGGAGTACAGTTGCCACGGTATTAAAAATAATGCTATGTAGAGTGAATATGGAGAAAAGAAAAGTCTTGTACACTATTGCTAGAGTTGTAAGTTTGTGCAGCCATTTTAGACAACAGTGTGAAGGTTCCTCAAAAATTAAAAGTAGAACTACTATGTGACCCAGCCATCACACTTCTGGGTATACATCTGAAGAAATATAAAGTACCAAATTGAAAATTATAAACATATGTACCCCTATGTTAATTACAGCATTATTTATAATAGCTAAGATATGGAAGTAATCTAAGTGTCCATCGATAGATAAATGCATAAAGAAGAGGCACATATATACAGTGGAATATTAATTAGTCATAAAAAGAAACAAAATCTTTTCACTTGTGACAACATGAATGGACCGTGTGGATATTATTCTAAATGAAATAAGTTAGAAAGAGCAAGATAAATACCATATGATTACATGTGAAATCTAAAAATAAATGAATAAATAAAAGAACAATAATAATTAAGAACTCATAGACACAGAGAACAAATTAATGGATGGCAGATGGAAAGGGGCTTGGGGAGATGAATAGATAGCTTAAAGAATTAAAAGTTACTAATTGCCAGTTACAAAGAGACTCATAGGGATGCAAAGTACAGATAAGGAATAGACTAAATAATACTATAATAACTATGTATATTGTCAAATGGGTACTCAATTATCAAAGTAAACATTTTATAAAATTTATAAATGTCTAATTATCCTGTATAATCTGAAACTAACATAATTCTGTATGTCAACTTTAAATGAAAAATAAATTAAATATTGCCATATAGATATTTTCTCTATAGCTTAACAAAATTACATATTTCAGTTACAATTAATTCATCTTCATTTGCTGGAAGTAATATTTTTCATAGTGTGTGTGTGTGTGTGTGTGTGTGTGTGTGTGTGTGTGTGTGTGTGTGAAAGAAGATTTTATACAAAGTGAGTGGAGGACAGTTACAGTCAAGATGTCAGTGTAGATAAATACTGTGCTTGCCTACTCTCATGACTACATCAAAATTACAACTACATTATACAAAAATAACTCTTGAGAACCACCTGATGACTATCTGAACAAATTCTTATAACTAAGGATATAAGAAGCCATGTCCAGACTGGTAGGAGAAGTGAAATAGGTTGATCCCAAACCCATGGGTGGCAGTTAAAAATCAATGCCCAGCTATGCCTTATACCCTCCCTGCACCCTGGAGCTAATGGGGTGACATAGGCTGCCAAGTACACCCAACCCTCTCCTGGTAAGGCCTGGCTTTCTCAGTCAGCTTATTTCTTACATTTAATTTGGAAGGAAGGTGGCTATTGCAGGCCTGAAGCTGAATGTAGGCATGGATTACATTCTACCTATGGGAACCTATTTATTTTGCTTTAGGTAGAAGAACCCTCACCCTTTCATGCTGGGAGATTGCCATCATGAGCTGGGGAGGGGGCAGCCTTGTGGAACTGGCCTAGCATCAGCAATAAAGAAGGTGACCCCAGTAGCCAGAAGAGGATGCAGGTCCCTCCGCAACATCATCAGCTGCCACTGCTCTATCACTCAGCTTGACCCCATGCCCACCTGCCCTCCAAGAAGCTGGATCAGTACATAATGCATAGATATTTATTCTAAATACATTCACAAAAATGTTCACAAAATTAAAAAAAATGAATTTGGAGGGATATCTCAGCAGTAGAGGTCCCTCTTGGGGAGTGAGAAGTCCAAGTCCCAAACTGGACTCTCTAGCTGGAAGTATCAATGTCATGATGGGGTCTCCTCATCATATCATTTAGCTATAAAAATCGGCAGTGATTCCATCAAAGTGACACATAGGGCTCCTATAGAAGTTCACTGCCTCTTAACTGGCTCCAGCATAGACTCACTTACACTTAAACATTAGCCCTAAGCTCCATTAAATACAAAAGCTCAAAAAGTGCAAGAAACGTATGAGAGGAACTGAATTGTCTGGCTTCAAAGTGAAGGCTGAATGGGCAACTCTCTCCAGGACTGAAGTACTGGAAGGTCCCAATGTTCCTTTATTTGAGTGTTCCCCCACATGGCCAGTATCAATGTGCAGGTGCCAAATCTGACTTTCCATCAACATGGCTGGTTAATGCTGCTTAACCCACTAAGATTCCCTGAGACTCCAGCTCAATTCAACTCATGCACCAACTTTAACCTCCTTTAGCAACAGTTCCTCACAACTGGCTGGTCTTAGCTCATGCTCAAGTCTTTCCTAAAATCTCTCAAAAATACGCAAACCCCAAATAAACAACAGCTAACTTTGGCGTGCCTTGTATATACTGTTAAGTGGCTATAAATCTGGTTCTAGGGTTAGCTGGCCTTGGTTCACAGTCTAGCCTCTCCCAAGTACCTCCAAGCCCAGCATAGGAAGCTACAAATGGCAGATCACTTTGTAGCTCTTATCAGGTAACCTTGGTCAGGCATAGGCTTCCCTTAGAGCACCTTCTAAAGTCTCACAACCAACAAAATGGGTAACTGGCTTTATATCACACCAAACTACCACACAATTAGCTCCAAATTGATACACCCAAAGAGTGAAAATGACAGGCACCAGTACACCACTAAAGTAAATCCCACTACATAGGGTAAATCATTGCACCACAGCTCATTTGCTGTATCATGGACAGTGCTCACAGCCAGTGGACCTGAGTGTCCATCCCACCCACTGATGTGCCAAAAGCAATCAAGGCTTAACTATAATAGCAAGGCACTCACAACCCAAACATGAGATACCCTGGAACACTCGGCTACAGTGAACAAGACGACTGCACCACTGGGACCCACATGATACCAACTACATAAGGCCTTACTACTAAAATAGGAAAAAAACAGATTTACCTAAAACATAGAAATAAACACAAGGAGGCAGCAAAAATGAAGATAAAAAATATGCTCCAAATGAAATACCAGAAGAAAACTCCAGAAAAAGAACTAAATAAAATGGAGACAAGCAATCCACTATATACAGAGTTCAAAACAATAGTTATAAGGATACACAATAAACTTAGGGGAAAAATAGATTAACTCAATGAGAACTTATCCAAAGAAATAGAAACTATAAAAAGGAACGGATCAGAAATAAAGGATACAATAACTGAAATAAATAATACATTGTGTTTGTGTGCATATATATATATATATATATATATATATATATATATATATACACACATACATATAATAGATGAAGTTTAAGATTGAATCAGCTATTTGAAAGACAAGGTAGTAAATAATACCCAACTAGAAGAGCAAAAAGAAAAATAAACTAAAGAAATGAGAAGAGTTTAAAGAACATCTGGGGGCCTGACCTGTGGTGGCGCAGTGGATAAAGCATCGACCTGGGAACACTGAGGTCGCCAGTTCAAAACCCTGCACTGGTCTGGTCAAGGCACATATGGGAGTTGATTCTTCCAGCTCCTCCCCCCTTTCTCTCTTTCTCTCTCTCTTTCTCTTTCTCTCTCTCTCTCTCACTCTGTGTCTCCTCTCTAAAATGAATAAAATAAAAAGAAATTTAAAAAAAAATAAAGAACATCTGGGACAACATAATATAAAACAGTGTTTGCATCACAATGGTGCCAGAAGGTGAAGAGAAAGGGTAAATGATTGAAAACCTATTTGAAGAAATAATAAGTGAGAAATTTCTTAACCTGGTTATAGAAATAGACACAATGAACCCAAAGAGACCCACAACAATGCACATTATAATTAAAACAACAAGGTTAAAGACAAGGAAAAAATATTAAAAGCAGTAAGAAAAAAGAAGTTAGTTAGCTACAAGGGAGCTCTCATAAGACTATCAACTGATTTCTCAAAATAAACCAGTAAGGATTGGCATGAAATATTGACAAAATATGAAAAAAGATGAAAAGCAGTGACCTATAACCAAGATAAGTATACCTAACAAGGATATCATTTAGAATTGACAGACAAATAAAGTGTTTCCCAGACAAGAAAAAGCTAAAGGAGTTCAGTAACACTAAACCAGTATTACTAGAAATGTTAAAGAAACTTCCTGAGAAAGAAGAAGAGAAAGAGGAGAAAATAAACAAAAGAAAAATATACAAAATATATAAATAATAAAGTGCAATAACTACATACTTATCATAATTACTTTAAAAGTAAAAGATTTAAATGTTCTAATCAAAAATATAGAGAGGCTAAATAGATCCATACATATGCTACTAACAAAAGATACACTTCCTATCAAAAGACACACACAGACTGAAATTAAGGAATAGAAAAAAAAAAAAATATATATATATATATATATTTTATTACAGGGACAGAGAGAGAGTCAGAGAGAGGGATAGATAGGGACAGACAGACAGGCACAGAAAGAGGTGAGAAGCATCAATGATTAGTTTTCCATTGCCATTGCGACATCATAGTTGTTCATTGATTGCTTTCTCACATGTGCCTTGACCGTGGGCCTTCAGCAGACTGAGCAACCCCTTGTTGGAGCCAGCGACCCTGGATCCAAGCTAGTGAGCTTTTGCTCAAGCCAGATGGGCCCATGCTCAAGCTGGCGAGCTGGGGGTCTCGAACCAGGGTCTTCCGCATCCCAGTCCAACGCTCTATCCACTGCGCCACTGCCTGGTCAGGTGAAAAATATATTTCTTTTTTTTGTTTTTAAATTTCTTTTTATTTTATTATTTTAGAGAGGAGACACAGAGAGAGAGAGAGAGAGAGAGAGAGAGAGAGAGAGAGAGAGAGAAAGGGGGGGGGAGCTGGAAACATCAACTCCCGTATGTGCCTTGACCAAACCAGTGCAGGGTTTTGAACTGGCGACCTCAGTCTTCCCAGGTCGACGCTTTATCCACTGCGCCACCACAGGTCAGGCGAAAAATATATTTCTTGATAATAAAAATGAATACAAAAGTCTGGGAGAACAATACTTACATATGACAACATAGACTTTACCACAAAATAAGAGGCAAAAAGGACATTTCATAATGATTAATGTGTCAATTCAACTAGAGGATATAACACTTGCAAATGTTTATGCACCCAACATAAGAGCACTTAAATATAAAAAGCCAATCTTGATGAATATAAAAAGAAAAGATTGAAAATAATACAATAATAGCAGGGAATTTTAACATCCCATTTACATCAGTGTATTGATTATCCTGACAGAAAATCAATAAGGAAATAGTGGTTTAAATAACTAAACAACACATTAAATCAAATGAGTTTAATTGATAACTTTATAGCCTTTTGTCCCAAAAGAGTAGAATATATCTTTTCAAAAATACAGCGAATATGCCTGATCAGGCAGTGGCACAGTAGATAGAGTGTTGGCATGCGATGCTAAGGACCCAGTTTCAAAGACCCAGGGTCTCCGGCTTGAATGCAGGCTCATCAGTTTGAGCCTGAGGTCACTGGTTTTAGCATGGGATCACAGACATGACTCTATGGTTGCTGACTTGAACCCAAAAGTCCCTGGCTTGAAGCCCAAGGTCTGTGGCTTGATCAAAGAGACACTCACTTTTCTGGGGCCCCTCCCCCAACGCCTTCCACCCTGGTCAAGGCACATATGAAAAAGCAATCAATGGACAACTAAGACGCTGCAATGAAGAATTGATGCTTCTCATCTCTCTCTCTTCCTGTCTGTTGGTCCCTATCTGTCTCTCTCTGTGTGTCTCTGTCTCTTTCGCTTAAACAAAAAAAAAAAAAAAAAAGAGGGAGTGAGAATACTGGAATATAGGGATATTTTCCAGGATGGACCACATGATGTTGGGCTACAAAACAAGTATTAATAGATTTAAGAATATTGAAATTAACAAGCATCTTCTCCAATCACAATGACAAAATCTAGAAATCTACTATAAGAAAACAGAGCAACACACAAACACATGAAAGCTAAGTAACATGCTAATCAACAATAAATCAGTTAACAAGATCAAGAAAGAAATCAAAAGACACCTTGAGACAAATGAAAATGAAAACATAATAACACAAAATTTACAGACATGGCTAAGGCAGGTCTAAGTAAGAAATTCATAGCAATGCAGGCCTACCTCAAGAAACATGAAAATGAAATAATGTAAATTTATACCTAAGGAGCTAGAAAAAGAAAATCAAAGCCCAAAGTAATTAGAAAGAAAAAAATAATAAAGATCACATCAAAAGTAGATGAAATAAAACCTCATAGAACAAAGCAAAAAATCAATAGAACCAAGAGCTGATTCTTTTAAAAGGTAAACAAAATTAATAAATCTTTAACTAGATTCATGAAGAAAAAAAAGGACCCTAATATATAAAATTAGAAATTAAAAGGAGTGATGATGAAACCACAGAAATATAAAGGAGTATAAGAAAGTAATATACATTTTTTTTTTGGATATGTCTCTGTGGGTAAGGGGAAAAAAACTAAACCAATGGCACTATATCACATCAAAAATGTTTTGTACAGCAAAAAAAAAAAAAAATTGACTAAAAGACAACCAACTTAATGGGAGAAGATATTTGCGAATGATACATCAAAAAGGGGTTAATATCCAAAATATATAAAGAACATATAAAACTTAACACCAAACAAGATTCATTTGAATAAAAACTAGGGAGAGGACCTGAATATACATATCTTTAGAGGACACAAAAGTGTCCAAGAGATATATGAAATGATCATCAACATCACATATCTTCAGAAAGGTTATTATCAGTAAATCAATAAACAACAACTGCTGGAGAGGCTATAAAAACAAAACTCATTCACTGTTGACTTGAAAAGTGGTGTAGCCACTATGGAAAATAACTTGAAGTTTTCCAGAAAAAATTATAAATATATAGCTACAATCTGCCCAGAAATCCTACTTCTTTGTTTATTCAAAACACTGACTTAAAAAGATAAATACATCCTTATGTTCACTGCAGCATTATGTACAATAGTCAAGATACAGAAACAACCTAAGTAACCATCAATAAATAAATGGAAAAATTAGAAATAGTACATATACACAATGAAATATTACTTGGCCATAAAAAAGAATGAAATCTTACCATTTATGGCAACATGGGTAGATCTAGAGGATATTATGCTAAAGTGAAATAAGTCAGAAAGAGAAAAACACATATATTATTTCACTTACATATTGAATCTAAACGAACAAAACAAAGTTCATAGATACAGACAACAACTGATGGTTGCCAGATTGGGATAAAATTTAGAAGTTGGGTGATAAAGGTGAAGGAATTAAGAAGTACAAATTGGCAGTCATAAAATAGTCACAAGGATGTAAAGTACAGACTAGGGAATAAAGTCAATAATATTGTAATATGTAATTATGTATGGTGTCAGGTGGGTATGTACTAGAATTCTTAGGGGGATCATTTTACAAGTTATACCAATGTCTAATCACTATATTATATGCCTGAAACTAATATAAAATACTATTGAATGACAACTGTAATTAAAAAAATTAAGTTGTTAAGTGCTCAGTAATATAGTTAGCATTATGTTGTTGATTACTCTCCAGGACTCTAATAATCAAATAGTGTCCTTTAGGAACAACAAACTAAAATGAACTCAGGTTTTGTACCTTTGTCCCTCAATAAATAAACAAACAAACAAAAAACTATAAATAGGAGCAAAGGTTATTTAAAATATATTTAGGATCTAAATTAAAATATCTTTAGTTTAATACAGACCACTATTTCATTTGAGTGAAAACTATCTCTAATCAAGATAGAATATATGCTCTGAAAAAACATACTACCTAATTTTCAGATGTTAACACTGAAAATAATTATCATAAGTAAAATATTTTTTAAGAATGGGACTTAAATTCAAGATTTATGTTGTCTTCAATTAAGAATCCGCTTTTTCAGTGTCAGAAACAATAAATTCAAGGGTCCAAACTCTATTATGTAGGAATAAAAGTATAATATTTAAAAGTTATATTTATTTTGTCTTAAATTTTAAGTATAATATTTAAAAGTTATATTTATTTTGTTTTAAATTTTACCTTCTCTATTTAAACAAATTTTCATAATTTATTTTTATTCTGTTTATTTACTTTTGAACTTCTACTAGCATTATAATTATCATAATAATATTTACAATTTTTTACAACTCTTCCAGTATATGTTAGAGTAACGCTCTTTCATTCTGATTCTAGATACAAAATTTTCTAAGATATGAAGTATAAATTTCTAAAGATTACATCACTAGATATTTGAACTTCGATGTAGAAAAATTAAAATGAATGATCAATTCAAATTGAACACATAAATTTAAATGTATATCAATAAAATATGAAAATCTGTACATTACTTCAGAAGAATTAATTCAAAAGAAGTATTTTAATATGCATATTAATAAAACTAAACTACATAAATCTTAAGATGAAGAAAAAAAGGTCTTATCCATCGAACCTTTAATTTTCCTACTTTAATTAACCTAAATAACATGCCTCCTTTGGGTTTTTACTTTCATGAAGTCCCTCACCAAATCTTAAGCTGCGTTATAGAAACCTACCTTCTAGTTTTATATTGTTCCAAATTATGGAAACTTTAGTGGAAGTAAAATAAATAAATAAACAAAGGACGCATTGAAAAAATTTGCCTTTACTAAACTTTCTGTTTCTTTACTACTAGTTTGTTGAAGTTACTATGAGTTCTAACTAGTCTCCAGGACCTGACCAAAGTTTAGTTCATTTCACTCAAACTACCACTTTTGTTTCCATATATTCCTAACTTTAACCTTTTTAAAATTGTTTGCATATTTTTAAACTGTTCTTTAACTGAGAATTTATGTTATGAATCTGAAACAAAAATCAAATTTCAAAACCAAATTCTATGGGATAATTCAGGTTTTGATTTATTTTTTAGATAAAACAAAAATGTTTTTAATTGTTATCATGATGCCTTTTAACATTAAGGATACTGGCAAAAATAATAACACATAATGCAATTATATTCCTAGTCATTTTTAGTAAGAATTTTGTGCTTCATCTATTTAATTTTGCAATTGAATTTATTAAGTTGACATTGCTTAACAAAATTATACAGTTTCAGGTGTACAATTCTACAGCCCATCTTCAGAACACTGTTTTGTTTTGTTTTTTTTTACTTGAACAGAGTAACAACTATTCTCGCTGCATAAGTTTCTGTAGTTGTATTGTCTAACAATGCTATATATTAAAACTTTCACAGATGAATTAAATATCCCATATCTTTGTTTTCCAACATATTGATAACACTGGGGAACAAAATTTTTGTTGCATCCACAAAAACACTTGTTCTTACCTAATTCGAGTGTACTGATCTCAAATATGACATTAGTTTTTCTCAGGACTATTCTTACATTTATGCCTACTTGAAGGAGCCATGATTCAATATTAAAACAATATAAGAGGGTGTTTTTATCAGATAATAATATTTTACATTTAGAAACAACTAAAATTATGTAAAAGTGATGTTTTAAAACATTAATTGCCTTGTGATTATGTTTAATCCAAGAGTCGTTGCCCTTTAACTCCAATTTAAAAACCAATGCATGCCATTAAATGTAACAAAAAGAAATTAAAATTGCACAAAAACTAGAGCATGCACCAAAAACTGGATTTTTGATTTGGAATCAGCGATGCAGAAATATATAGAAACAGTTTTAAAACCTCATACAACAGAAAATGAAAAAAACATTGTTCCCTAGTGATTAAGTCACATGTGACTAACAGAGCATTTCAAATATAGCTAGCATGACTGAAAATGAGTTTTAATTTTAGTTAATTTAACTATATTTAGTCACATGTGGCCAGTGGATATAATATTGGACAGCTAAAGGCTAGATTAGTGGTTTCTAAAACCATTCCGATTATGATACCTTATATGCATATTTATTTTTAAAGTATGTAAGTACATACATACTATATTAACTTATTAAATATATTATAAAATGTAAACAAAAATATATTATAACTTTGAAACAAAAATAAATATTATCTTTAAATGTATTTACAAAATCATAATAGTTTCATATTCTCATTAGCTAGTATTTTTAACACAATATATAAATGGACGATGAATTATAGCTTCTGTAATAATGGATATAACTGTGCATACCAGATAGTGCTATTGAAAGTCTGCAATTTTAGGCTAATATTTTTGTAAGATCCTGTAAGTTTATCTCAAAATCGGCTGACTTAATCAAGGTGTCTAGAAACCTAAAAGCTACCTAGATAGGAGAAGGGTCTAAAGGTCTGGGCAATTTCTAAATGTCATTACTAAAAGTTATTCTTGCTAACTGTTAAAATGTAGCACAGTACTTTGCAGACCATCTGTACACATGATGAGCTTGACAGGAACTCAATTGAATAAATGCATCCAACTGCAAAGTAGAAATCAACATGTAATTATGTATATAGAGGGTGACTAAACCTCCCTTTTGGGAGACGAAACTGTGGATATGAATCACCTGTCTTCCTTACATGCTGCAAGCAAACAAAATGACCTTTTGACAACCACATCTTATTCTTGAATAGAGTACCCCAAGTGACAAACCCCTCGAGTTCAGTAACATTATCATGACCTCTGTATGACATCTTAAGCTACTGTCTTAGGTAAACACTGGAGTACACATTACTAATAACATCCTAGTTTTTTTAAATATGTTTTAAATAGTCTGTATTACTTAGGTTATTACACATAAAGTTTTCAATATTATTTTCAGACATGTATAAATCATTTACCATAGGTATTCCACATATAATTTTAGATAAACAATTATTTGTACCTTAAGGACTAAAGCTGTTTTTAATTAGTAGGAGTCCTGAAGAGCAAAGTGTTTGTCTGTTTATTTGTTTCTTGTTTTAAAGGCTATCAAAATCCAAGAAATAAATAAGCAAAGTCAGGTGGTATAACACAAATCATTCTGCTTGACTAGCATGTTCTGCCAGTCTAGTCTGTTCTATTATCAGCATTGCACTCTCTTACAATGAAGAACATCACTCACAAAAACAATGTGCTGAGTCTGGAGAAGGATTAGATCAGATGACTCAATAAGTCTGGCCATCTGTCTCTTCTGCAGTTCTTAGTAAGAGTACAAAGAACACAGGATCTGTTGGAAACCAAGAGAAGTAGCACACAAACATGAGAAGGACCAAACCGGAGATCTATTTTGATTGTCTTAAGTCTCAGCATTGTTTGGGGGTCAGATGTCGCATAAGAGGAAGGTAACAAATTTTGCCTTTTAGAAGGGTTTAGAGAGATCAGTTTATACTCTGGGAAGATGAGAACCTTCCAACCTGTCAAGTTATGTGAATGGTCAACAAATAAGAATAGGACTGTGACATACAGTGCCAGCTCCAAAGAGCCCCCAATACACCACAGACAAATGACTATCAGCCAGTTTCTCAGTTTCACAAGATTCTTTGAAGTACCTATAAAAAGATTTAGATTAAAATCTTTGGAGGACACCATGAGCTTTGGCTTCTGGCTATGGTGCAAAATCTCCTACTAGAGTACTTGGCAAAGATTCCGTATATCATCAATTTTGAAAGAAGTCACACTATGTAAGATGATATTGGGAAAAAGCTGTGAGGTCAATAAAATACTTAAAATAAGCATTAGACTAAGTTTCTATATTAAATTTCAAAATCAAAATGCCTTCCCATCAAAACACACACACACACACACACACACACACACACACACACACACACACACACACCTTGCTGGAAAGAAATAATTATAGAAAGGGTTTCGAAGAACTTCTAAAACTCTAACAATACTGAAATCTGAATTGATTATATTACCACAAGCTACAAGAGAGTATTTAGTACTACCTTCTTCACCATTATCAGATAAATATAGCACATTTTTTACTTTTTCTGAATAAACTTATTTATTCTCAGTCAATTCCAAGACTCAATCAGCATTTTTGCTCAGTAAAAAACTTCTATACACTGTTTCCTGACTGTGAATTACACAAATAAACACTGTACATCTATTTTTCATCTTTTTAAAAAATAATTATTTCCTCTCCAATCACTCATTTTTATGCCTTGCCTTCTGTGAGTATAATCATTCATTCAATTAAAAGAAGATAACAATTGTAACAAAAATTTATTGAGCTCAGGCTTAACTTGGGTGGGCCAAGAAATAAAGAAAAAAAAAACAGTATAAATTATTCTAGCTTGAAAGACAAGATGTAAAGCATAAAGCTACAGAAAACCAAATGTTATGAGATGTCAATTAAAATGCTCACTGAATGCAGAATTAATACAAAAAAAATATCAAGTTTTTCATATACATTTTTATATCTGGCAAATATTCCATAGTCTTGTTTTCTCAAAAATACTAAAATACTAGAGTTATACTGTGTCCAATTTTTATGTAGATAAGCTCTACACTATAGAATAGTGTTAGCTCCTTTAATGTACCTAATCTATATCTATGAACCTCATATTTTGCATTTCTAGAGCTGGAAAAGTCTAGTAATTTCATATATATATATTATTTGCCACAGGTACTATGCCCTGAATTGATTTCTAAGATTACCATCTTTAAATATTGTACAATAACTACCAGTAACACATAAACCTCAAATTATCAGGCAGGGTTCTTTACTTATTTAATTGCATAGTGACAGGAAACCACCTCAGGTAAAATCTAAATTTTACTTTAAAACTGCATCCACTGACGCTTTTTAAACTATATACATATAAGGAATTGTGTCAACTCCCAGGAATTTTCAAATAAGATCAGACACTTTGTCTAAGAAGATCATAAAAATGGATTAACCTGTTTTTTAAAATAAATTTTCTTTGCTACTGGCAAGCAGTTGAAATAAATGTAAACTACTCTCATAGCAAACTCTATAAATCAGGTTCATAATAGAAATTCTGACAGTCCTTTTATCACAGTAATTGATAAAATGTGGAAAATAAAACAAATGACGAGTGTCTCTTGATTGTATGTATGTATATCAGGACATCTGCTTCCTCATAGCAATGCCATGAGGAGTGAAATCCCCTCAGGTCTTCAGAGTTTCTAAACTGCATACTTATGGTCATTACAAGGTCTGTGATTCTAATAGTAAATGATGTATCAATGTCAGCACATGTTATAGGGAATTTGGAACCTGGATAATTGGTCCTAAATGTACCAATTTGTTTTCTTTATCAATTGTTATGTTTGAACCTTAAATCTTAGACAACTGAAAAAGAATACAGATTTTTCCTGGTGCTCCAAGGTAACAGTATTTACATGTGAGGTGCCAATCTTCTTTTATTTTTTAAAAAAACTTTATTTATTCATTTTATAGAGAGGAGAGAGGGAGGGAGGGAAAGAAAGAGAGAAGGGGGAAGAAACAGCAAGCATCAACTCCCATATGAGCCTTGACCAAGCAAGCCCGGGATTTCAAAAAAGCAATCTCAGCATTCCAGGTTGACATTTTATCTCCTGAGCCACCACAGCTCAGTCCTAAGGTGTCAGTCTTTAACATTAGTCATCTACCTCCAAAACTCCCTGTTTATAAGACAGTGAATTTATTCAAGTTAAAACACAATTTCTACATTCAAGGAACTTACAGACTGTCAAGGGACATGGATATTAAACAATTAGTTGCAATTCATTTAAAGAAAAATAAGTACTCATAAAAATTTCTAAGATACTGCAAGGCTACAAAAAGGGAGACATTGGTTGCTTATTTTGGATTGAGGACAAATGCCTCCACGGAGGAAAAGACTCTTGAGTAGATTCTTAAAAAGACAGGCACAAAATTCCTAGACTTATAAAGTAAGAGGAGGAAAGAAAACCTGTAGTTATAAGACGGCATGAGAAACAAAGACAGATAAAAATAACAGCTACAGCATTAAGAAAGGACAATTATTTCAGAATGTTAACACATAAGCATAAAAGAAGTTGAGGGGACAGGTGTAAGAGAAATAAACCAGATCATTTCTGAAGCATTTAAAGTAATTTTAAATTTTTTTTATTTGGACTGATAAAATATTTCCATTTGCATTTTAGATAGTGTTTTATATTTTATTTTTCCCACAGTGATAATGTGTTGCAGAGGAAAGAATTCAAAAATGGAGTAGCTAGGTACAAGTGTGTGTGTCCTTAAGCAAGTCATATAACTGTTGCATACTTCAGTTGCCTCGTCTTTTAATTGGGAGAATAATCTGAACAACCTCCAGGTGATATAATTAATTAGTGACACAATTATTCTGGAGGCTGAAAACCTAAAGGCTATTATTTTTTAAATAATTCTTTTGGTCAACTTTATACATTCAAAAATGAATATCTGCATCTGATTGCATTTTTATATTTCTATGTAAGAAAAGCTAATAATAAATAATCCAATATAAAATGTTAGGGTTAATAAAAAAAGAACAAATACAAAAAGAATAACATAATTTCCACAATTGATCTTTCAATTTGGTGTTGATCTTTTTAGCCATGTGAAAAATGGCACCTTGTCAATTATTTAATTTTCACTATAAAAAAAAAATAGAAATCACAAAGGGTCTAAGTAACACTTTCTTTAGAATTGAATCTTAAATTAAATTTCTCACATTGCTAAAAGGATTACCAAGTAATAAAGTGGGCAATATTTGAAACAATTGTTATATTTAATAAAATATTACATTTAGAGGCTATGGACAAAACCAATGATAAGACTTTTAATCATTATAACATGATGGCATTTCATTGAAGGACTAAGCTAAAATGAATTACCATTGTTACTCTCTGATGTGTGGACATTATTCAAGAATAAAATCTGTAGTAGTATGTTTTCTCTTTCTTAAATATTATTTGTTCAGCTAGACTTTTGATAAATCCTCACACCCATTGAATTGGCTGTTATCAACAAGACAGGTAATTACAAGTGTTGGAGAGGCTGTGGAGAAAAAGTAACCCTCATTCACTGTTGGTGGGAACATAAACTGGCAATGCCATTACAGAAGAAAGTATGATGGTTCCTCAAAAAGTTAAGAATAGAACTTCCATATGACCCAGCAATCCTTCTATTGGGTATCTACCAAAAAAACTCAAAAACACTGGTACACAAAGACACATCCACCTCTGTGTTCATTGCAGCATTATTCACAGTGGCCAAGACATGGAAACAAGCCAAATATCCGTTGACAGAGGATTGGATACAGAAGGTGTGGTACATATATACAATGGAATACTACTCAGCCATGAGAAATGATGACATATTGCCATTTATAACAACATGGATGGACCCTGGGAACATTATACTAAGTAAAGTAAGTAAATCAGAAAAAGCTAAGAACTACATGATTTCACACAGAGGTGGGATATAAAACTGAGACTCATAGACATAGATAAAAGTAAAATGAGTACCTGGGGGAGATAATGGATGATAGGGGAGTAAAGAGGAACAAATATACAGTGATAAAAAATGATTTAACTTTTGGTGATGGGCACACAATGCAATCAACAGTTCAATTGTATAGAGATGTTCACTTGAAGCCTATGTACTCTTGTCATGTCACCCCATTAAATTTAATTTCAAAATTAAAAAATAGAATAAAATAAAAATTAGTATCATTTTTTGTCTGGATATAATGGTTTCAATACCACATAAAATAAATGAGGCTTCACATTAGGCATATCAAAACATTTAATCACATCTCTTCTTTGACTATGAATATAACAATGGTTTCCTAGAGCTTCCTGGTATCATGGCCAAATTTCATAGCCTAGCATCTATGACTTCCATAAGATAGTCAATATTTAATTATCAATCAAACTTTACATGCCACTAGTACCATATAAATGCTTCACTCCAGTCTGACCTACATCTTTTCAACATTCAACTTCTTTTTAACACTGCATTCTTGCTTATCCTATTTCAGTTTGGAGAAAATGTCTACTGCAATCACTTTTTTGAAATTTAGCAATTTTATTTACAAATGTACAGTGTTTTGCAACATCCTGCGACCTGTCTGGCAAGCCCATAAAAGATGACAAAACATCCCCTTAATAACATTAAAGCACTGAATTATAATCCCCTTTTAATTTCTATTAGATGCTTTTAGATAATACTTCTGAGTATAGTTTGAATTATCTGCCTACAACTATTATATACCTAGCTAATCTATAACACACTTGGGAAAAAAACATTCACAAATGCAGATATCACTGTCAAGAATGTCAGTCATTCATGTTATTACTGTTCTACAAATATGGTTATAGAATAAAACAAATATATACAAAATATTAGGGTAGATAGTACTAAAACACCTAGACCTTTTTTTATTGATAAAAATACAGTTTGTGTTACTGGGTTTGTCAGAGTACTAAAAATGTTATGTCTATCCATTATAAGACATGATGAACTCTTCAAGGTCTGTGTGGAGCGGATGGTCAATGTCTGTCACCACCATGCCTGCCAGTGTTACACTGCATTTGCTTCTGCTAGCAACACATGCCTCACCCACTCATACTTCACATTTCAGAGACTGGAAATTATTCTCACATTGTCATCATTATTTTGTTCTATTTTCGGACAAGAAAGACAGCCATAAATTTCTAAAATATGTATTTGCTCAGTTAAGTATCAACTTGGCAACACTCTTGGCTCTGAAAACATTTTTTGTAACTCATTATGAATTTCTTTCTCATGTGTTCAGACAGTGCAGAAAAAAATACCTGGTACTACAATAACTTGAAAGGATTCTAGACTTATTCTTTTTCAAGTCCTCTCTGCTTTTCTGGAGGACATTTAGCTGTATTAGTTATTTAAATTCTATGTATAAAATTGGAAGGAAAGAGGTGAATTACTAGTTGCTTCTTAGAATCAAGACATGGAGTAACACATAAGTTCCTTCATTTCCAAAGATTTCAGACAGTAGTATGAATGAATTAATTTCTGAGCCCTATAGAATTAAATACAAAGGAAAATGTGTTGAGCTTCAAGATCTTGCCTTAAAACTCAAAAAATAGGCCTTTGTGTAGTTGGAAAACAGATTTAGCCATTAAACTAATATGATCCTGATAGCATTTACTTCTTATGTTTTAAACATAGCTGCTTAAAATATTTTCAAATGAATCATATCAATCTTTACATTTCTTTAATAGAAACATCTAATTGAAACACTAAATAAAAAACAATGCAATTTATTTTCCTCCCAGTTTAATTCAACCGTTTGAGTTTTACCAAAGATTCCCTTAGTAAGGGCACATAATCTTTATCTTAGGTATATAAAATTCTAGATATTTCCTCTATGTGAGTTTGAATTTTACATGAGGACTAAAATTAGCCTCCATCTTTCTCAGAAATTGTATTAGTTTATAAAAGGAGTTGGGATTTTACCTAGGGTTCAAAACAATTGCTTAGTGATTCATGAAACACTGGAACAAACTGATATTTACTTCAATGAGACAATGCATTAGTTATATTTTAAGTTTAAATATTTTCAGGAGCTGCTAATCTACTATGATACTAATTTCATACTCTTTCAAAATCTCTAATTTCATCATGTGCTATAAAATTCTATTTTAAATTTGGAATCCTTAAAGGATTTTATGATATGGCTAATCCAAAACGTTCAAAAATTAATTTTGAGTGTGGCTTTGTTTCATTTACATTTCTGTGTGCAGAGACAATTAATATGTCGACTATTTCGCCACGGAGGTAATCACAGTTACATTGTCCTACTTCTGATTCCACTCTAATGACTAGTCCCATAATCTGGGAATATAGACTGTTTGATAACCCTTTCAAGGAATGAGAAGATATTCTTGCTCTTTCGCATTCCTATATCTTCAAATCCTTAAGGTAAGCTGTATGTTTGAATATTGTTGTATAACAAGAAATCAGAAAGATTCTAGATGGGTGTATATCATTAAGTCATAAGAAGTAAATTACTTGTCAATACAATTACTGAATCCCATTTCATCTCAAACATATAGGTGATTAATTAATTGTTCACAGCCCCAATCAATAACACACAACATTGTAGGCCTGCAGCTAGTTTTCAATATAAAGAATCAGGTAAGAAATTTCAATAGAAATTTTAATTTTCTTTAATGGGATGAGTATGGTAGCAGTCAATTTAAGTAAAATCAGTTTTATTTCTTGCTTTTCAACTGCCATGTATAATTCAAAATATTTTACAAAGTTATAGTTAATTCTCAAAATAATAACCTTAAAGAAAAGTAGGCAAGATGAGAAATAGAATGTGTAGGAGGAAAGAAAGGCTATTAATAAGTTCTAAGAGTCTAAATATGCATTTGTTATGCATTTTAGCCTTAAAGTAATGTTTTGTCTGATGGAGCTGAATTTACATTTTCTGAAAATGTAGAAAATGTAGATATAAGGTTATAGATGTGATAATAAATGAATACTGACATTCTAGTTAAAAACACATAAAGTTGAATATATATATATGTATATATATATATATATATATATATACACACACACACACACACACACACACACACACACACACACACATATATATATATATATATATATATATATATATATATATATATATATATATTCTGGGTTATCATCAAATTGAAATAATAATGAATACATAATAGCACAGCTTGAAACAGGAATGAACAAATTATCAATTGCTATAATGATAATGGTTTTGCCTAAAATAAGCTGATTAAGATAGGACTCATACAAATTTTCTTTAGGGTTAACATAGTTGAGTGCTTCCAAAAAGAGTGTAATGAATGTGATTAGGTTAACATACAACCAAAAGCAACTATTTTTCATCTTCATTTTTGGAAAAGCCTTGATTAAAATAGTGAAACAATTTTTTGCCATGGGTATTTTTTCTGATTATTAAAAATATTGAATAAAGGAAGACTTCATTTTGTATTTGTTAAGTGTTACCAAAAATTAGGTCATACTGGAAAAATTAGATTTCTCATGTTTGAGCTCCACAAAATAATAGTTCTCAGCACTTTGTAAAAATGCTATATTTTAGAATAATTATACTGCTCTAGGGAATATTATTTGGCCAATAATACATAAAAACTAAAATAATATTGATTGGGATGATTGACATAATTATAGAATGGTATTAATTTAGTCACAATCACATGGTTTGTAACATTTTAGGTGCAAGATTGATACACAAGGAAAAAGAGTTATTTAAAAGGTTGGTACAATACCTTTAACAGTCAATTAGATACACATATTAATTTTGTAGTCTGGGTACAAACAAGAGTATATTTGTTTAAGTAGAAGCTAAAATTTATCACAGAGACACGACTGCCCTTGGCCAGGCATATAAAAAAAGAAACTACAGATATTAAATATTTTCTTTAATATACAATTTGCATGTATTTTTCTGTTATAAAACATGAATATTTAAAACATGTCGATATGTTAAAAGGGTATCAGAATGAACAGAGAAAAGAATGGACTTAATATTTTCTAGAAGTTTTCTTCTAAGTAGATGCTTGTAACAACTAATTTGACCCCAAAACAATGAGGTAGTTATTATTATTCCCATTTTACAAATGAGAAAACTGAGGCACAAAGCTTTTACTCCTAATAAATACGTAGAAGGTCCTTTCTCAAAATAAATTACTTGCATTTATTTCTTAACAACAAAAGAAGTTACTTTTATAAATTTTACGTATGCGAATATATAAAATGATAACATGGGATATAAATAGGATGATTATATTAATTTTTATCTAAACCAAGATATTTTTGAGAATGAAAAAACTTTAAGATCACACTGACTCCATGAATACATAATACAATTTACAGATGATGTATTATAGACTGATACCTCTGACATCTATATAAACTTATAACCAATGTGACCATAATCAATTCAATAGAAAAGTTTTAAAAATTAAAAATAAGTAAATTAAATTACACTGTCACATTATAAATAAACTGTATTTCACCCAGAGAAATAGGACTATAGATCAGCCTAGGTAAAATGAAGTAAGGTATAATTAGCTCTTGGTGACAGAAGAGAATTATTGTTTTTCCATGTAATAAATTATACAGTAGTTAATTTAATGAAAGTTAATCAATGCAATTCTAATTTACACACACACAGCCACACATTTTGTAACATATTAGAGACACTTACTAAAATATTGGTGCACAGTTTTCAAAGCATTATTGTAACAGAATATAGTTATCAAGAATGTCATCTTAATTATTTGCTTAAAATCTGCTCAGTCCTCCACAATAGGTAGGTTTAATGATAATGTCTTCATCACATCTTAGGTGTAGCTTACAAGTGACCCTTGTAAATGGATGCAATATCTGTGTTAAAAACTTATTCCCCTATTTAAATTTCCTATAAGTGTACAAGATGATAAATCTTCTCAGATAAGATACTATACAATAACCTTGCATTTGAAATTCATAGTCCTTAGCTGTCTTGCTCAGTGGATAAAACATCGGCCTGGTGTATAGACATTCTGGGTTCCACACCCAGACAAGATGCACGTAATAAGCAACCATCTGTTCTCTCCCCCACTCCCTCTAGCCTTTATCTCCCTCATCCTCTGCAGCCATTGGCTTGATTTATTCCTGCATTGGCTCCAGGCACTGAGAATAGCTCAGCTGATCCCAGTACATCAGTCTCAAATGTTAAAAATAGCTCAGTTGATTTGAGAATCAACCCCAGCCAGGGTGGCTTGGTGGATCTTGGTGGGCTCATGCAGGAGTTTGTCTCATTATCGCCCTTCCTCAAAAAGAAAAAAAAATCCATAGACTAGAATTAAGTCATCATTAGATAAGTCATTTGAAGGATATTTTTTAGAGAAGGCTTCTTCAAAGAGAACCCTATCTTCAATATTTCTTTCCCAGATATTCCAACAAAATTGATTTTCCAGGGATAATTTGAAGTGAGATCTTTTTCTTTTGATTTCTCCATAGGCAGCATATTCTTTTTGGACTATTACTAAAGAAAAATTTTCATTTTGTTTGAGCTATAGCTTAGGCACTAATTAAATTAGATAGATGATAGATGATAGATATGCATGTGTGTTTATACATGTAATTTTCAATGAAATAGAGAAATATTAAGTTGTACTTAATCCATTTCAGTGATGTACCTACAAAATTTATTTTTTCATATATGATACTAGTAATAAAAAACATAAAACATAAAATGAAAAAGCAAAAATAAAGATCATATTCAAAATATAACACTAATATTTCCACTAAATGTCTAGAGAAAATTCATAGCATAAGTTCAGGAGGGCACTTTTATTACAGTAACCATATCTTAAGGGAGTTTCCAGGATAAGTTCAGGGTAATACAGAATATAACTTCCACCAGCTAGTCAGACATTCTAATCTCTGGATAGAGGATAAACCTTGAATTTAGGCAAGATCTTCATACTTGGTTTTACTTCTTAATATCTGTGTAATCTTACACAGTTTCATTCAAACTGTCTGGGCTATATTTTCTAATCTAAAATACAAGGACTTCAAGGAGCAAGATGGCGACGGAGTAGGCGGATGTACCAACTTCCAACTCCCAGAACCAAAGTGGATTACAACCCAATTTTAAGAACCATCATTTGGATAAACCAACTATGAACTAAACTAAGTAGACTCTTCAACCAAGGAACACAGAAGAAGCCACATTGAGACTGGTAGGAATAGAGAAAACGCGAAGAGGGCTGCCCAGCTCCCCGGAGCAAACGGCAGCCCGGAGAGACCCATGTGGCGGGAGGAGAGTTTGGCGGAGAGGGAGGGACCTGGGTCCCAGGAACCAAGCCCCAGCCTCCAGTCCTAGAGCCTAGAAGAGGCGTTTGGACAGTATTGAGCTGTGAAACAAGTGAGGGAGCTCCCAGGCCTACAGTGTGGAGTATTAGGTCCCTTCCTACTCTGCTGAGGGCTGCTTGGGGTTTTGGGATGGCAGGACGCTGAAAGGCGGTTCTGTCGGCGTGGGCAGAGGCCAAGCCGGTGGGAGATCGGTCTAGCCCAGAGGGTCAGAGGAGACCGCGAAAGCGGCCCGGAAGCTGCGGGCCCGCATTTAATCCCACTTACGGGGACAAAGCGGGAGGCCAGGAACGGGCAGGCCCTGCGCAAGCTGGCCCTGACAGCGGGGACCGGGCTAGAACCAGGGACGGGCAGGGGCTGTGGCTGAGCGGACGCTACCAGTCCCCCCCACCAGCCAGAGAAACCGCGGTTGGCCAGTATACGTGCGCGAGCGGGCTCCGAGCACGGGAACGGGGTGGACCCCGAGACAAGTGGAGGCTCGCAGGTGAGCCCACGCTACTATCCCCATCCGGCCGGAGAAACCCCGGATAGCATTCATACGTGCACGAGCGGGCTCCGAACGCAGGGGCGGGGTAGAATCCAGGACGAGCGGAAGTACGCAGCTCAGCGGAAGCCAGCAAACACGCCCGCCCCAATAAACCTTGGTTTCCGACCCTGCGCAGAAGGGCCCTGGCCTCGAGGGCGGGGCTAAAGCTCCGGACGGGCAAAAGCTTACAGCTGAGAGCACGTCAAAAGCCCCGCCTAACCCGTGGAACTGTAGCGAGCAGGCTCCGACTGCTGGTTCTGGGCGGAAGTCCGGAAATAGGCTGCGTCCGCAGCTGAGGAAAGGTGCTCACCTCTACCCTTGGTGCTAATCTTCTGGCTTCAGTCACAGCCCCTCCCACGGAGGAGAGGCAGAAATCATAGCAAAAGCCACAGTGAGCCGGAGCTGGCGACGCTCATACCCAACAACCCTAGGCACCGGCAGAGGGGGTGGGGGGCCTGCAGATGGACCACACCTAGAGAACACAAAGGCAACACCTACTGGACTCCAGTGCCCACAACTTGCTTATACACAGAAAAAATGGGCAGGGAGAGGAATGCAAACCAAATGAATCAAGAGAAATCCCCAGAGAAGGACCTGAATGAACCAGATATAACCAAATTACCAGAAGCAGAATTTAGAATAATGATAGTTAGGATATTCAAAGAAATTAGAGCAACAATGGATAGTCATTATGAACACCTAAATAAAGAGATAACAAGTATAAAAAATGAAATTGAAATAATAAAAAAGAATCAGACAGAAATGACAAATACAGTATCAGAACTGAAGACCACAATGGAAGGAATTAAAAGCAGGATGGATGACGCTGAGGATCGAATAAGCGAGTTAGAGGACACAATAAACAAAGGCACAGAAGCAGAGAAGAAAAAGGAAAAGAGACTTAAAAAATGTGAGGAAACTCTAAGGGAGCTTTGTGACAACATGAAGAGAAACAACATTCGCATCATAGGGGTGCCTGAAGAAGAGGAGAGAGGACAGGAAATGGAAACTTTGTTCAATCAAATCATAGCAGAAACCTTTCCTAAATTAAGGCTGGGAAACACTCCACACATTCAAGAAGCACACAGAACTCCATTAAGGAGAAACCCAAAAAAATCTACACCAAGACACATCATAGTTAAAATACCAAAGCTAATGGATAAAGAAAAAATATTAAAAGCTGCTAGAGAAAAAAAGACTATCACCTACAAAGGAGCCCCCATAAGGATGACATCGGACTTCTCAACAGAAACACTTGAGGCCAGAAGGGAATGGCAAGAAATAATCAAAGTAATGCAGAACAAGAACCTACAACCAAGACTTCTTTATCCAGGAAGGCTAACATTTAAAATTGAAGGAGAAATAAAGAGCTTCCCAGAAAAAGAAAGCCTGAAGGAATTCATAAAAACCAAACCAATTCTGCAAGAGATACTAAGGGGCCTCTTGTGAACAGTTTAAAGGGAGGAATGAATAGAGCAAAAGAAGAATACAGCTTTAAAGAATAAAATGGCAATAAACAACTACATATCAATAATTACCTTAAGTGTAAATGGATTAAATGATCCAATCAAAAGACATAGGGTAGCTGCATGGATAAAGAAACAGGACCCATACATATGCTGTCTACAAGAGACACACCTTAAAACAAAAGATGCTCATAGACTGAAGGTAAAAGGATAGAAAAAAATATTTCATGCAAATGGAAATGAACAAAAAGCAGGGGTAGCAATACTTATATCAGAAAAATGGACTTTAAAACAAAGGCTGTAGTAAGAGATAAAGGAGGACACTACATAATGATAAAGGGAACAATTCAACAGGAAGATATAACTATTGTAAATATCTATGCACCAAATATAGGAGCCCTGACATACATAAAGCAGACTTTGATGGATATAAAGGGCGAGATTAACAGCAATACTATCATAGTAGGGGATTTCAATACCCCTCTAACAACACTTGATAGATCCTCAAGAAAGAAAATCAATAAAGAAACAGCAGACTTAAAGGATACACTAGATCAACTTGATTTAATAGATATCTTCAGAACTTTTCACCCTAAAGCAGTAGAATATACATTCTTCTCAAGCGCTCATGGTACATTTTCTAGGATAGACCACATGTTAGGACACAAAAATGGTCTCAATAAATTTAAAAAGATTGAAATCATATCAAGCATTTTCTCTGATCACAATGGCATGAAACTAGAAATTAACCACAAAAGAAAAAATGAAAAATACTCAAACACTTGGAAACTAAATAGCATGTTATTAAATAATGAATGGATTAACAATGAGATCAAAGAAGAAATTAAAAAGTTTCTAGAAACAAATGATAATGAGCATACATCAACTCAAAATTTATGGGACACAGCAAAAGCAGTACTGAGAGGGAAGTTCATTTCACTACAGGCATATCATAAGAAGCTAGAAAAAGCTCAAATAAGCAACCTTACCCTGCATCTAAAAGAACTAGAAAAACAACAACAAATAAAACCCAAGACAAGTAGAAGGAAGGAAATAATAAAGGTCAGAGCAGAAATAAATGACATAGAGGCTAAGGAAACAATACAGAGGATCAATGAAACAAGAAGCTGGTTCTTTGCAAAGGTAAACAAGATTGATGAACCTTTAACTAGACTCACCAAGAAAAAAAGAGAGAGGACTCAAATAAATAAAATTAGAAAGGACAGTGGAGAAATAACAACTGACACAACAGAAATAAAATACAAGGACTTCAGAGCAATAACATTTTAGAATTTTGTAGACACCAGTGATTCAAGAAATTTCTATTTGGAGAGTTGCCATGTATCAAGTAAGCTGGTTTCATATTCATTATTACAACTAGAGAAATTTCTCTGGAAATAGTTAATAAGGTAACAATTTTTTTTTATTCTCAAGAATGTAATAGACTTTACACTAAAAGGAAGAAACAATAAGCCTAATAATGCTAAGGTTAGTTTTTAATAATGTCATTTATAGGAACACATTAAAGGGAATACCACCAGCAGTGGTGGGATTCAAATATACTAACAACTGGTTCTCTGCCCTAATGACCATTTTAAGTATAAAAAAATGCTATACAGAAAGGTACCATAATTTATTATTTCATGCATTTAATACTTAAATAAGAACAATAAAAGGGGTACACAAATCTAGATTATGTTGACTTAGGCTGGTTGGCTCAGTGGTAGAGCGTCAACCCAGTGTGTGGATGTCTTGGGTTTGATTCCTCATCAAGGCACATAGGAGAAGCAAACATATGGTTCTCCAGTCCTTCCTATTCTCTCTCTCTCTCTTTTCCCCTCCTGTAGCCATGGCTAAATTGGTCCAAATGAGTTGGCTTCAGCTGCTGAGGATGGTTGTTGGCCTCTGCCTCAGGCACTAAAATAATGTCTCAGTTTATGAGCAATAGAGCAAGAGCCCCAGATGGGCATAGCATCGCCCCTAGTGGGCTTTGCTAGGTGGTTCTCAGTCGGGGCAAATGCAAGAATCTGTCTCTCTGCCTCCCCTCCTCTCACTAAAATAAATATTTTTTTAAAAAGCTAGATTATGGCCTGACCAGGCAGTGATGCAGTGGATAGAGCATGGGACTGGAATGCGGAGGACCCTGATTCGAGACCCCGAGCTCGCCAGCTTGAGCGCGGGCCCATCTGCCTTGAGCAAAAGCTCGTCAGCTTGGACCCAAGATCGCTGGCTCCATCAAGGGGTTACTCAGTCTTCTGAAGGCCCACAGTCAAGGCACATGTGAGAAAGTAATCAATGAACAACTAAGGTGTCGCAATGGCAACGAAAAACTAATGATTGATGCTTCTCACCTCTCTCCATTCCTGTCTGTCTGTCCCTATCTGTCCCTCTCTCTGACTCTCACTCTGTTCCTATTAAAAATAAATAAATAAATAAATAAATAAATAAATAAATAGCTAGATTATGTATAACAAAGAGTTTTAAAATATTAATGAAAAAATATTAAATAATCTCAGACAAAGAACACTGTTATTTATTTCCATATTACTTCTTGATTGGCATCCTCCCTTGCAATTTTTTTCACCTATGGAAAGAATGAACATTACAACCGGTCCTTAGAATACTCTGTTGCTCAGATGAACATTAACAAAGAGTATGGAATATAAATTTGTAATTTCCACATTGGACGTCTGCCCAGGCACCCACCTTAGAGAAAACCCTGATTATAGGTGTCACTTTAACAACGGATTCTGCCAAACTGCTCAAACTGGCTGAATCCCACCATTGATCACCAGTAAAGTTCATCACTTATTAGACCTTAAAATGAGCTGTACTGGAGCTTGGTTAAAGTGAGCCTTTCCTTTACTATAACTAGAAGATTAAAATGACTAGGAAAAAATTTCGACAGCAAAGGCCCTTGATTCTGTTGATGAGTAATTTTGAGCAGCTGATTCTTTAGCTGGTTGCAGGAATGGACACTCAAAGAGAATTTGAGATTCTTGCTTGAAGGTATCCATGCACCTTAATGGAGGAATGGTTGGCTTAGTGCATTATAACCTCATGCTATTAAGCGTAACATAAGGAAGAGAAAAAGCTCATAAGTAAGCCAAACTCTGAAACCTGAGTATTTCCTTATGCACCAATAATGAAATAACAGAAAGGAAACTAAGAAAACAATCTCATTTACAGTTGTTTTAAAAATAATAAAATACCTAGGAAAAAATTTAACCAAGGATCTGAAAGACTTATACTAAGAAAATTATTAGAAACTGAAGAAGATACAAATAGGTGAAAGCATATATTATGTCCATAGATAGGAAGAAATAATATCATTAAAATGTCCATAAATACTCAAAGCAATCTATAGATTTAATGCAATTCCTAGTAAAATACCAATGGCATATATCAGAACTAGAACAAATATTCCAAAAATTGATATGAAACAAACAAACCAAAAAGCCCTGAAGAGCGACAGTGATCTTGAGAAAAAGCAGCAGTGAAGGAGTCATACTACCTGACATCAAACTATACTACAAGGCCGTCATAATAAAAACAGCATGATACTGGCATTAAAACAGACATATAGGTCAATAGAAAAGAATAGGGAGCCCAGAAATAAACCCAGGCTTTTATAGTAAAATAATATTTGACAAAGGAGGCAAGAACATACAATGGTGGAATATAGTCTATTTAATAAATGATGTTGGAAAAAAGGACATATACATATAAAAAATAAATAAAACTAGACCACCTTCTTACACCATACCTAAGAATAAAATCAAAATGGATTAAATACTTATGTTAGACTAGAAACCATAAAAATCCTAGAAGAACACATAGACAGTAAAATATCAGACATTTTTCATAGCAATATTTTTTCAAATATATCACCTCAGGTAAAGAAAACAAAAGCAAAATAAACAAATTGGATTACATCAAACCACAAAACTTCCACAGAGCTAAAAACAAAACAAAACAAAACAAAACAAAATAATCAACAATATGAAAAGACAATCCTTTGTATGAGAGAACATACTGACAAATATATATAACAGACATTTAGTAGCCAAAATTTATATGAAACTTATAAAACTTAACATGAAAAAGAAAAAAAAATAATCCAATTAAGAAGTGGGCCTGACTAGACACTTCTCCAAAGAGGGCATATATATAGCCAACAGATACATGAAAACATGTACAATGTCACTAATCATGAGATGAATACATATGAAAACCACGATGAGATATCACCTATCAGAACAACTATCATCAATAAATGAAGAAACAACAAGTGTTAGTGAGAATATGAAGAAAAGTGAGCTCTTATGCACTCTTGGTGTTAAGGCAGTTTGGTATAGCTATTGTGGAAAGCCGGAGTTACTTCAAATAAATGGAAATGCCTTATACCCAGCAATTCCACTTCTGGGAATATGTCCAAAGAAACCGGAAACACTAATTTGAAAGAATATAGGTACCACTGTGTTCAATACATCATTACTAAAAACAGGAATGATTTAGAAGTAGCCAAAATGCTCATTAGATGAGTAGATAAAAAAGCTGTGAAATATTTACACAATGTAACATTACTTGGAGTTAAAAAAAAAAAAGCATATATTATCTTTTCAACAGTACAGATGGACCTGGAGAGTATTAAGCTAAGTGAAATAAACCAGTCAGATAAAGGCAAGTACAATATTATTTCACTTATATGTGGACTCTAATGGAAAAAAAAAAAGAAAGAAAGGAACAGACTTATAGATACATAGAACAGACTGACAGTTGTTAGAGGGGGTGAGCTTTGAGGTGCTGGGTGAAAAAGATAAAAGGATTAAACAAAGAAAAATACTTTATGGACACAAACAACAGCATGGTCATTACCAAAGGTAAAGGAGATTGGGAAAAATCAGAAGGAGGTAAAGGGGTATAAATGGTGAGACTTGACTTAAGGTTCTTAACATACAATATACAGATGATGAATTACAGAACTGTATATTTGAATACCTATATAATTTTATTAATCAATGCCACCCCAATAGCCTGACCAGGCGGTGGCACAGTGGATGAGCATCGGACTGGGATGCGGAGGACCCAGGTTCGAGACCCCGAGGTCGCCAGCTTGAGCATGGGTCCATCTGGCTTGAGCAAAAGCTCACAAGCTTGAACCCAAGGTCACTGGCTTGAGCAAGAGGTTGTTCGGTCTGCTGAAGACCCATGGTCAAGTCACATATGAGAAAACAATCAATGAACAACTAAGTTGTCGCAAAAAAAAGTGATGTTTGATGCTTCTCATCTCTCTCTGTTTCTGTCTGTCTGTCCTTATCTATCCCTCTCTCTGACTTTCTCTCTTTGTAAAAAAAAAAAAATGCCACCCCAATAGATTCAATAAAAAATTAAAAATAAATAAATAAAACTAAACATTTTCAGAGGAAACTACTATGAAATTTTTAGGGGGAATCAACTGTGAAAGTTTGGAATGAGTCTGCTTGTTAACACTTAGTGAGCTTTAGTTATAACAGAATACAGTGTAAAAATATAAATCTATGCTCTTTCATATATAACACAAATTGTTTTTATTAATAAATCCTCAAAATAAATTTAGTCATTTGGTTCTAGTCATTTCTAATAGCTTACTCCATTGCAAATGGGTTTATTCAACTTTATATATTTAATGTATCTTCATGTTTTCTGCTTCCATTCTTTCTCCTTCACTTTGTCATTTTACATACAAATAATATATTATGGGTAGTTAACATAACTTTTTAATCTTCAATGGTTCATTAGAAAAAATAGGGGAAATAAAAATCAATATCCTAGGATTAATTTGAGATTTATACAAGGCAAATTCTGTAAAGATCTAGCACATTAAAGATACTCAATAAGGGTTAGCTCATTTCCTCTCTCCTTCTACAGAGTATAAATATTGTCCTTTAACATACTCCTGCAAATAATTCATTCATTCAAAAAATATTATAGCACAATTATGTAAAATATAAGATGTATATTCAATATCTGTGAATATAGAGTTCAGAAAGAGAAAAAATAATCTTATTCTTATGAAACATATTCTATAGTTGAAGACAACAATGCAAACAAATAAGTTAATAAAATAATTTCAAGTAACAATAAAGGCCATAAAGAAAATGAGGGAGATATAATAAAAGAAATAATTATGTGAGAGGAAAATTTAGTTACTAATTGGGTAGTCAGAGATGGTATCTCTGAAGAGGTGATATTTTAGCAAACTTAAGGAAGGTTTCAACCATACAATAAATTTGAAAGAGATAGTTTGGTAGGAAGAAGCAAAATGGACATAGTTGGGTATAATAATTAGAGATGATATAGTTATATTGAGTTTGTTGTAGGGGAATTTTTGTTATATATAAAAGCAAAAGATAGCAAAGATGGAGAAAAAACAGAGATTCAGAAAGAGTTAACCCATTACAATTTGGATTAAACTATCTAAGGAATTTTCTTAGATTTTGGAAATCATGTAACTTTTTTTAAAAGATTTTATTGATTTTAGAGAGAGGAGAAAGGGAGAGAAAGAAAGGAGGGAGAAGCAGGAAGCATCAGCTCATATTTGCTTCTCGCACGTGACTTGACCAGAAAAGCCCAGAATTTTGAACTGGTGACCTCAGCGTTACAGATTGACACTTTATCCATTGTGTCACCACAGGTCAGGCAGAAGCCATATAACTTAATTTTGCATCTAAAATGAAGTATCTGGAATTAAAACAGATTGGTTTTAAATTATGTATAAGTCTTATAATTTTTTTCATTCTAAAAATAAACATTTAAGCTAAATTTTCTCCTACATTCTATATCTCTTTTTATTGCTATCTCCATTTTAGGTCAGAATCCTATAGAAGTCATTGGATTAAAGGATAAAAATGTATTTAAAAGGACTTTCATTGTAACATTTACAAGAGAAATTATTAAAATGACATTTATATTCAGCACTAGATAATTATTGAATAAACTTTGATTTTTCTCATACAAGTGAATATTATATAGCTATTTAAAAAGATAATTCAGGTCTATATTAAAAGAAAAATATTATCAACAAATTGAATAAAGTGTTAGTTTACATAAAGGCATATGTAGTTTAATGCAATCTATGTAAACCTACCTACTGCTCTTTAGAAAACACAGTGTATGTGAGAATGTGTGAAATCATAGCTACATAGCTATCTATTTCTATACCTCGAAGAATAGTCAACAATACAACATGTTCATTATGGATAACTTCATGAAATGACATTTTGAACTGAATTCGTACTTTAAAAATTGTGTTTCATGTTGTGATTTTGTTTATAATAAGATTATATGTGGCTAAAATAGAATACTATCTTTCAATTTTAAAATAATAGATTCTAATAATAAGCATTTTGGCTCCTGCTTTTCAAATAAAATCATCATGATTTAACAATACTTTCCAAAATTTTATCTCTTATGACAGCTTTCATTATTTTAAAGTATATCACAATGATAATGTATTTTAATTAGGATATCATTCTGCATGAATCAAAAATGCACATTCTTTACACATTTAAAAAATTATCTTAGGTATATACATTTTTTTCTCTTAAAAAATTTAACTATTAAACATTTGCTGAAATTTTAGTTTATTTGAGTTGCACAGTTCTATAGTTTTAGTTTCAATTTTTAGGACAGAATTATTTTAATGCTCTTATAAATTATCAAATCTCAGATAAGGAAACAGAAGATAACATATTATATAGACACTAAGAGAATAATACTTCATCCTAATAGTTCAAATGAAACATTAGCCAATTTGAACTAAGGATTAGGTCTTAGTACCTCTAGCCTATGTATGATATTACAAGAAATAATGAAGCCACAGAAAAATTAAACATAAACTAAAAATTCAAAGTAGTAAATGTAACATCTGTTCCAACTTTGAAAACAGACCAATGTCAGGTATAAATTTCCCTAATGTTTGTTCTTTATATTTTATATGAATTTTTAGAATGTAAATTTGAGACACATCTCAGGGAGGAACAAACAGAAAATGCTAAGGTTCTCAGAAAAGAAACAAAACTGAAGATAACTGTTTACCAGTTCATCCCCTTAACAACTGGTATGACATCGAATCATAATATATAAGAAATACTGTGAAATCAAGATTTAAACTGATAAATGTGCAGGCATCAGACTTGTTTGAATAGATGGAATATGACATGTCTGTGACTTTTGGACACTTACAGCTGTTCTGATAGTGCATGTGCATGACAGGACGTGTTTGGGTCAGAGTGTATGTGTGTTCTATGGGGCTCATGCAAGTGATACAAAAAATTCAGTTGCCTTTCCTCTGATGTCCTTAGATTTCCAGTGTCAAAAATTGCTTATTATCAGAAACAAAAAGATAATGGAATATAAAGCATGGCTGATCAAAACGTTAGTCTCAATACGTCAAGAGAAAATATATAACCTGAGCAGAAGAATGCTAGAATGTATTGATTAATTAAAAGCATAAACAGAAAGCTGTGATAAGATTTTTAAAGTACTTTTCTTTTCAAGCAGAGAATTTGATTTTGAACCCAAGTATAAATAGAACAAGCTAGATAGTGTGTTTTCTATAAACTACTGTGCCTTATACCAGAGTGTCTGGAAATAGGAAAAAAAATAATTCCATTATAATCCAAGTTTTTGGGTTGTGAAAAATTAACAATTCCAAATCGCCTACTGCTAATCAGCAAACAGCAGGCAGTAAACTAAGAGGTACTATTTGGAAACTTTAAAACTATCAGTTTTGGCTAATGCAGTTAAACACTTAGAGTTCTTATCCAGCCAAAGATTATGACTTTTAATTCCAGGGCATACTGACCTCTTCATCTGAAAGAACTTTATAGCTTAAAGCCCTGCTAAAGTAATTTTCTTAAGTTAATCAGATATCCTCACTGGGGTACACAGCAGGAAAGAAAACTCTTACAAATGAGCTCTTTTCCCACCTGCAGTTTCTCTTTGGTTCTGAATAGCATTATGCAATAATTTATTTTACATGAAGAATTATTCCTGATAAGTACAAAGGCAGTAACTTCCCTAAGCAGAAGCACAGTCATGAAGGTCTTTAATGACAAGCAACAAAAAGAGGGGAGTTGAGTATTTTCTCAACTATGTCCTGTCCTGATCAAGCATTGTGTTTTATTATGATCTTGTACATATATTGTGCTCAACACAACTAGAAAAGTCATTTCTTGTACTTTCATATAATTTGTAAAGTATACTCTTACTATGTACAACATATTTCCAAAAGGATTGGATTTATTCTGCCCTCCTAGAGTTTTTCTGATAAAATAAATAAATAAAAAGAAGTGTAATCAAGGGGGAAAAAATCATGCTGGTAGAGATTATAAATCTTGAATTCCCCAAGAAATTATGCTTGTGCTACATCAGAAAAATTTGCAGAGGAAGTGTTTCTGCCCCTGAATCCTCCTCCTCCTGTTGTCAAGTCAGTGACCAAGGCCATAAACCAAGATATGCTTGCTAATCAGCCCCGGACCCCTATATCTAATGCTCCTTCCCACAACTTGGGGCTGACACCCTTTGTTGGTTTCAGCCTGCCTGCACCCAGGCATTCTTAAAATAAATTTTCCTTTTGGAACACACTATCCTTGTGTTTTTGGTTCGGCCCATGGTTTCTGTCCTTCAGGTTGAGGATTGAAAATTTTCTGAGTGATAATCTAAGGTGCAAGGCTTTACTAATTCTTCACCAACCATGAACTGTTTTTGTTTGTTTGTTTGTTTTTGATATGTGAAGGTTAGCTAAGTAAGACATTCAAAACAGTGATCTGTCACTAGTAATTATTTTCTTCATTTGAATTTTCTTTCTTTTTATTTGGTCACGTAATCTTTCAAAAAAAATCCATTGGTTTCTCAGTAAAATCACTATGTTTGAAATGTAAATGACCAAGTGGGTTTGAAAAGTTTTATTGCATCATTTGACAGGATTCCTGAACACATTATATACAGGGTTGTAGTGTTAATTCACAACCAGGTGCTACAGTGAAACCAGCTTTTAAATGCCCCTGTCATACTACCTAACATAGTTTCCTTTTCTTTCTTTGTTTTTTATCCCACCTTCCAAATTATCAACACATTTCTTTTTCACCGCTTCTTTTAAACTTGAAGCACTAGTACTTTGTTTGCTTTTGCTGTCATCACCCCATTTCTTTTGACTATTACTTTTGCTTTTGAAGAAGGCTAAAATGATTTGTTGGTTTTTTCTTTCCTTTTTTAGGGTTTAAAATCTACAGCACCATGAGACTAACACACAATAATTTATTTTAAAACAATTTGAATGCATTATGAACAGGCGAGTACACACATGACTATTTGCACAAGCATGAAAAAAAGTAATACTGAGAGAGGGAGAAATGGAAACACATACAGATAAAGTTTTATCACACTGTGCACAATAGTGTATTACAGTACAAGCTGGTTCTTGGTTTCGAATGCCACATGTACTATGCACGAACACTATGTAAGTTTGTGTGAATGCTATTTGCCCAAGCCTGAAAAAAATGAACTACAGAGAAATGGGGTGGTGGGAGGTAGAGCCTGCACATAATCTAGATGGTGAGAAACAAAAACACACAATGATACAGTGTTATTTTACCACACATAAGAGTGCAAAATGGTACAAACTGGTGCTTGATTCCCAAACAATGTACAATGCATTGAATACTACCTAAGTTTGTCTGGATGCCTTTTGTCTATTGCACGTTATATATAAAATTTCTGCACAGTGCAAAAGTTTGCTTGAATGGGCCTACAAGTTCCAAATTTATTTAAGACAAGCTCAATAGCATTTTTATTAATAATACAGGCTGATAATTGGCAATCATCGTGAGCATGAATTCGACTATATAAATCCTTGGGTCTATAATCTTTCTATAACATTAGGATGGGTAACTCATTTGCAAAGTGGCACAAAATTTTTGGTGGACTAGCACCAGTCCGCACACCAGGTGCTGAAAAACACTGAGCTAATATAATAGAATATGTGAGTAAAAAAAAGGAAATGCATTAAAGGAATTTTTTAGAATACTAAAAATATTAAGATCTTAAAAATCATATAACTAAATATGGAGGTTGTTGATTTTAACAAATATAACAGAAACAGACTCCTCTGCTTGAAAAGCCCTTAAAATACATAGAAATTATCATTTAAAATAATCTCCAGACTACTATTTGTCTTGAAAATGACACCGCTAATAGTAAAGTGATACTTTTAAGTGAATTGTCTCTGGCAATGGTGCTCAATACCTCGATCGCGATCTACTGGTCAATCGCGAAGGAAGTGTGGGTAGGTCGCATGACATTTAAAAGACATTTGTCTTTTGATTGGCATACAGGTAGCCAATCTGACGTCTGAACTTATTACACCCTACGCATGCGCGTTAACCCGTGCTAACTTGTTCAGTTAAATTACTACCTAGTTAGCCTTCTATTTATTTAAACTAAATACAACAAAGGGTATAAAAATGAGTGCCATAGCTGGTCCAAGTAAGAAGCCTCAAACCTACCACTTTTATACAGAATGGGAGGGGATTTTTTTCACTATGTCATATTGTAAGTGTGTTTGCCTCATCTGTCTGTGTGTCATTGCTATTCCAAAGAAGGGAAATGTGGAGTGGCTTTTTTGGACTATTCATAAAAACTATGACATTGACTTTCCTCCGAAAAGAGAGCTCAGATGGAGAAAGGTGAAAGAATACACAATATTAAATAGTAATAATAGTAACTTAAATAATGATAATATAGAAGAAATAAATTTATGTTTGCATTTTTATTGTAGGTAGATCATTTTGACTTGGTCATTTTATAAGTAGCTCGCAAGCTGAAAAAGTGTGGGCACCCCTGGTCTATGGACTCAAAAAGAAAAAAAATAAAGTGAAAATATGACAATTTTCCAATCCATCGGATCAATACATGCAATGAACATATCATTCAGAACAGAGAATTCAGTTGTGGAGCTTAACTTCCAGGTGAGTTTTTCTGTAGCCAATAGAGCAGCATTAAGATTGTAGACTCTAGACTCCATAAGATTGCCTCAGGCCAGAGTTTGGTTCTGCCACTCAGGAGGTAAGTGACCTTTAGCTATTTACTTAACAATTCTTTTTTTCTTCTAAAACATGACATAAGATTATTGTGAAGATTAATCTAGGCAAAACATGCATAAACTTGCCTCAGAAAATGTTCAATATTTAACAACTCTTATTTTTTATTATTATGTTTACATGTCCATCAGCAATTTTTTAAACAGTACTCAGTGGGATCTTTGTGGCAGTTAAAGAAGGATAGGGTTTTTTCATATAGGAATGACTCTCTCACCAGCCCTCAGTGCTTCAAAAAGAGGAGCACTACTTAAATTTGTTTTCTAAAATGGGATTGATTTTTTGCAGCAGGTCAATATGAAAAGGTCCCACTAAGGAAAAAGTCAGAAAGTTATGGTGTAAGAATTATTAGAGTTCTATCTAATGTTTGAATTTCCTTTGTAAAGTTAATGCAGGCCTTTGTCACTATACACTTCTCTCTTCATGATGCTTTTGCTTCATCCCGTTTTTTTTTGGTGCATTTCTCAAAATATTTTCTGATTTTCCTTTGTATTTCCTCTGACTCATTTTTTGGTCAAGAGTGTGTTTAATTTTAACCTGTATGAGTAGGCAAAGGTAGGTTTACAGTAGTTTAAGTGGAAAATAATGCAAAAATTCATAAATAATACAAGAATAAACTGATTCATGTGCCTACACCGGTAAACCTACCTTTGCCCACCCCAGTATATGTAAATTGTCCAGTTTTCCTTCTGCAATTATAGTTCAGTTTTACTTTGGTCAGAATGTAAACTTGGTACTAGGTCAATCTTAAATTAGTTAAGACTCGTTTTATGACCTAATGTGATCTATCTTTGAGAATGTTTAGTGTACACTTGAGAAGAATGTGTTTTCTGCTGCTGCTAAGTGGAATCTTCTATTAGATCTGTTATGTCCATTTAATATACAGTAAGTCTCCAAGTTACTATCATCCAACTTATGTACAGTATGACCTGTTCTTATGAATGGAGCACCATACAGGCTATTGGTAATTAACTGTAGTTGGACATCAGTGAAAATGATATAGATTTACTTGATTCCCATGGCAAGGAACTAATAGTTGAAGACCTTATGGAACTAGAGCAGCAGATGATAGCATTTAGGGAAGAAAACAGGGTACTAGAAACACCAAAACCAAAAAAGATTTCTACAAAAAAGTTAGCTGATGCTTTTCATTTCATTGAAGCAGGCATGACAAAGTTAGAGGAACAAGACCCTAATACAGAGGTTCACAAAAGTTTACCTTACAGTTATCAAAGGCCTGGGATGTTGCAGGACCATTTATAATGAATAAATGAAAAGCTCTGTCAAACCTTCCTGATGCCTACTTCAAGACACTGACTCCAGCAGCAGAATCAAACTCTGAGTCTCTAACACCAGTCCCATCCTCTCCAACAAGTCCATCATCTTCTGCATCATTAAAGATTATTTAAGGTTATACTTGAAAGTATTTATATTCACAAAAAGGGAAAAATAAATACTATGTTAAAATCTGTCTAACTTTCATTTAATAGGTAATATACCTGTTCCAACTTACATACCAATTCAACTTGGAACAAACCTACAGAACCTGCCTCATTAGTAACCCAGGAACTGCCTGTAGAGTGCTGCTCAACTCCTCTGTTGATTTACTGATCTCTCTAGATGTCCTATCCATTCTTGAAAATGCGTATTAAAATATTCTGTTACTATCATGTTAAATGTGAATTGACTATCTTATCATTAAATAATGTCATTCTTTAGTCTATTTTGTCAATTTTTGAAATAAAAAACTAATTTGATGTAAATATACCACACCTGCTCTTTTTGATTACCATTTGCTTGCAATTTTTTAACCATCCTGTCATTTTCAGCTTATATGTGTCCTTAAATCTAAAGTCTCTTGTAGGCAGCATATTTGGATCATGTTTTTTTTTACACATTTAGCCATTCTGTCTTTTGACACACTATGTCTTTTGGGAATTTTAATTCATTTACATTTAAAGTAATTAATGATTTGGAAGGATTTACTAGATTCAATATTGCTATTTTGTTCATTTTTTTGTCTTGTTTCATAACATGTTTATCCTTCTTTTCCTCACTTGCTGTTTTAGTTTGTGTTGTGTTAATTAATATTTGATTGTTTTCTCTTTCTTTTTGGTTTATCTTATAGGTATATTCTTTATGGTTTCCATGGGTTCACATAAAACATTTTCTAAGTGCAACAATCTGTTCCAAGCTGATAACAACTTCACTGCATACAAAAAATCAACATTTTAGTTCTCCCACCACATTTTATGTCATTGATGTAACAGATTACATCTTTTTATATTGTACTTTCATTAAGATATTTTTATAGTTATAATTTTTATAATTCTGTCTTGTAACTTTCGTTTCAGAATTAAAAGTGATCTAGTCATCACCATCACATTAGTATAGTATTACAGTGTTCTGTATCAGTCTATATATTTACCTTAACTATGAAGCCTTATACTACCATGTGCTTTCATGTTGTGTAAGTATCCTTTTTATTCAACTTTCAACTTTAAGAACTTCTTTTAACATTTCTCATAGGACAGGTATAGTGGAAATGAGCTTTCTCAGCTTTTGTTCATTGGGAAAATTTTTTCTCCATATTTTAAGAATAGTTTTGTCAGATCTAGTACTCTATTTGACTATATTTTTCTTCTTTTAGCACTTTGGATATATCAAAAATATTTTTTTTTACCCTACTTCCTTCTAGCCTGCAAGGTTTCTGCTGAAAAAATGCACAGATAATCTTATGAGGGGGAGTTCCCTTTTAAATTAAAGTTGCTTTTCCATTGTCAATTTTAAATGTTTCTCATTGTTTTTGTCTTGACAATTTGATTAAATGTGTGTCAGTTTGAATTTCTTTAGGTTCAACTTATTAGGGTATGTTGGGCTTCCTGAATCTGGATGCCCATTTTCTTTTTCAGATTTCAGACATTCTTAGTTCTAATAAGCTGCCTACCTCTTTCACCCTGCTTTTAGTTTAGAACTCTATTAATCTGTTTCATTGCCCACTTGGTGGTGTCCTGTACATTTTGTAGGCTGTCCTCACTCTTCTTCATAACTTTTCCTTTTTCTTTCTCTGCCTAGATACTTTTAATGACTGGCCTTCAAGATTACTGATTCCCTCTCCTGCTTGATCAAATGTATTGTTTTATCTGCTCCAATAAACTTTTTAGTTCAATTATTATCATACAGCTCCAAAATTTGTTGCTTTTTTATATTTTCTATCTCTGTTAACATTTTTACTTTGTTCATGCATCAGATTCTTGAGTTCTAGAGCATATTTAATATGGTTATTTTTAATTCTTCATCAGGTATTTTATACACTTTTATTTTATTTGAATAGGATTCTGGAGAATAATTTTGTTTATTTAATTGGAATATGTTTTCTTGTTTCTTTGTGTGTCCTGCAACTTTGTGCTAGAATTTTCACATTTGAAAAAGGAGCCACTATTTCCAGTCCTTCTAGACTGGCTTCATACAGGGGAAGGACTTCACCAATCAGTTCTGTTAAAGATTCTGGGGACTACCAACACATGCATTGCAGGTATTCAATTTCTAACTGTGACTGTAATTTCTCTATTAGGGAAGATTATTGGTTTCTTTTTTTTTTTTTTTTTCTGAGTTTATAGTATTGCTCCTTCTGCTGTCTGTATGTGGAACTGCACATACTGTTCTAGAGCAGCAAGCCACCTTGCCCATCCTTGCTCTGTTGCAAGCAGGCATCCAAAGTCAGGCAAGAGAGATACAAATTGGTTGGGTGGCCTTATGAAAATGCAGAATACTGAATGTATGCTCTATTCCCCTCTCTCCTGAGGGAGAAGAATCAAGTTTTTCTCTCTCTCCTGAATATGCCTAGTTGCACCATCAACAGCAAGCCAAGCCTCATTCTTCCTTGTCCTGAGCAGCCACAGCCATCCAAATCATGCCAGTTTTCCAGCACTCCAAGTGAGGCAGGATAAAAACTAATTTCTTGGGAAGCCCCCTGAAAAGCTGCAACACTGGATGCATCCTTTTTTCTTAAGGAAGAGACCATGAGCATGGGCATTTGCTTCCAGCACCAAGCTGTGCTGGCTTGGGAAAGAGGCTGATGCTGGTAAAGTGAAATTGCTCTTATTTATTTCAGTGCAGTTTTTCTTGGCTTTGTGCTTGCCTAGGGCATTAGCTTCTTAACTGGTTCTAAAATTCTTATAAAGGTATTTTGATGCATGTTTTATTGTTAAATTAGTATGTCTGTAGGACCTTTCTATTCTGCATTTTGCTGATGTAACTATTAGAGATTGTTTTTTAAATATTTAAAGAAATCATTTAATTATTTATATTTTTTTACAGGGACAGAGAAAGAGTCAAGAGAGACAGACAGACAGGAACAAAGAGAGGTGAGAAGCATCAATCATTAGTTTTTCATTACCATCGCAACACCTTAGTTTTTCATTGATTGCTTTCTCACATGTGCCTTGACCGCGGGTCTTCAGACCGAGCAACCCCTTGCCAGAGCCAGTGGCCTTGGGTCCAAGCTGAAGAGTTTTTTGCTTAAGCCAGATGGGCCTGCGCTCAAGCTGGCAAGCCCAGGGTCTTGAATCTGGGTCTTCCGCATCTCAGTCCGACACTCTATCCACTGTGCCACCACCTGGTCAGGCTAAATTTGTTTTAATATTTATTTATTAAAAGTGAGGTTTTTTTTACCCTGGCCGATTGGCTCAGTGGTAGAGCATTGGCCCAGCATGTGGATGTCCTGGTTCAATTACTGGTCAGGGCACACTGAAGAAGTGCTCATCTGCTTCTCCACCCTTCCCCATTTCCTTTCTCTCTATCTCTCTCTTCTTCTCCTGCAGCCAAGACTCCATTGGAGCAAAGTTGGCCAGGGTGCCAAGAATGGGTCCATGGCCTCCACCTCAGGTGCTAGAATGAATGGCTCTGGTTGCAAGGAGCGACACCTCAAATGGGTAGAATATCGCCCTCTAGTGGGCAAGCCTGGTGGATCTTGGTCAAGCGCATGCAGGAGTCTGTCTCTCTGCCTCCCAGATTCTCACTTCAGAAAAATACAAAAAAAATTGTTTCAAAAAATGAATTTTTAGCTCAGCTAGATATATATTTTGGAAATAATTATCAATCTATGTTAAGGGTAATTATAATATGCACCAAATACATCTTATAATTAGAACCTTTTAAACTTTATTGAATGTAGCTTCCTGTCATTCTATGCTTAGCATTGACTGTGTTTTACCTAGAATAAAACCTAAGAATTTAAACATTTTTAAATTAATTGATTGATTCATTAATTGATTGATTTTAAGGAGAAAGAGAAAGAGTGACATCAATTTGCTGTTCCACTGATTTATTCATTCATTGGTTGATTCTTGTATGTGTCCTGACCAAGGATTGAACCCACAACCTTAGCATATTGGGATGATGCTCCAACCAACTGAGCAACTTGACCAAGGCAACCCTAAGAACTTTTATACATTCTTTGCTAGTGTTCATATTTCTCTCCCAGTTACGTTTTTCTTTTATTTCCGCATATGAAAAAGATTTTTATTTTCTAAGGTTCACATCAAATATCACTTCTTTCAGTAAAGATTTCCTGAGTTCTCCCCACTTGAAAGTAATTTCTTTCACCTTTAAGTTTCTATCTTGTTTTTGTTTCTTTGTTTTTTTTTGTTTTTTTTTTTTTGAGGATGTACATATCACCAGAACATAAAATTCCAGAGACAGAAATTTTGTTTTATTTATTACAGAATTCAATAGTGCCTAATATAAATTCTGACATATAATAGATGGTCAGTAAATATTTTTGAATGATTCAATGACTTCTGACAAATGATTCAGTGATGTAATTTTATTGTGATTCAGTGATGTAATTTTTCATTTAAAAGTAGAAGATAATGATAGTACCCATCTCATATAATTATAACAAGACAGAAATAAGTGATTGGACATGATTTCTAAAATGTCAGTTAGTTACTATAATTACTTTCCCATGTATAGATGTAGACCATAGTACTTAATCTTAAGATAGGTTTGGAAAATAGTTAAATTTCAGAAATTTTTGAGGTACCGAACCGACCAGTTTCATATGTGCATTCACCGAACTCTTCTTTAGTGATAAATAAAATATGATTTTTTTTCCAAATTCAAGACATAGGTATATGTTATTTTACTGGTGCACAAAATGAGCTGAGCATGAACATCACCTTGCTCAAAGAACAAAACCAACAAAGTGCATGAACTCACAACAAATTACAGTATTACTTTATTCTGGACTCCACAGCAGAGGCTTCTCCGAACCCCTGAGACTGACTCAATGAACCCCTAGAGTTCAATAGAACCCAGGTTAAGAACCACTGATATAGACTAAACACACATATCTATTATTCATTTTGGATTATATTTTATCTATAACTTTTAAGAACAGATTTACATTTGTATATGTATTTTTGCTTATCAGATCTAAAAATATTTATTTATGCTTATATACTGAATTATTTTACCATCTTCTCTTGCTCGCCATTCATTTTTTACTAATTTATTTATATTTTATTCAGTGAGAAGAGGGGAAGCTGTGAGACGGAATCCCACATGTGCCCCAACTGGGGTCCATCTGGCAAGCAAGGGGGTGATGTTCTGCTCATCTGGGGTGTTGCTCCATTGCTCAGCCACCGAGCTCTTTTTAGCACCTGAGGTGGAGGTCATGGAGCCATTTTCAGTGCCTGGGGCCAAGTGGCTTCAATAAAGCCATGGCTTAGGAGGGGAAGAGAGAGAGAGAAGTGAGAGGGATAGGACTGGAGAAGCAAATGGTGCCTCTCCTGTATGCCCTGACCAGAAATCAAACCCAGGACATCTACATGCTGGGCCAACAGTACCACTGAGCCAACCAGTCAGAACCTCTTTCCTTTTTCTTTTATCTGTATTTCACATTTGTAAAGCTCCCTACTTCTCAGTATGCTAAGTATTTTCTATCATTTATGGAATTTTTGATGGCACAGAATATCAGTGACTTCCACTAATATCTCAATAGCAAGACTCAAAGTTAAAGATATTAAGAAAGAATGGGAAAAAATAAGCTGCTTGATAATTGAATTAAATCAGTAAAGAAAATGTCTGTAATTCAAAATGATACTATCAATCACATTCTAGACTTTCCTTTTTTTTTTTTTTTTAGAGTGAAATGAGAAGCATCACTTTAAAGTAGTTGCATCACTTTAGTTGTCTATTGATTGCTTCTCATACGGGCCTTAACAAGGGGCTCAAGTCAAGCCAGTAACCCCTTGCTCAAGACAGTAAACCTGGGTTTCAAGCCAGTGACCTTGGGCTCAGCTAGGGACCTTTGGATCATGTCAATGATCCTACATTCAAGCCAGCGACCCTGTACTCAAGCTGGCAAGCTGACACCCAAGCCAATATGCCCATGCTCTAGCTGACAACCCCAGGGTTTCTAACCAAGGCCCTCAGTGTACTGGGCAGGTGCTCAATTCATTGCACCACTAATGGTCAAGCTAAACTATTCCTTTTTTATAAAAGAAAAAATATATATAAGTGGGAAATTAGAAGGAAGAGGTGGTAAATGTTTAAAAGAAGAAGAGCAAATATTTAGTTTTGCTATCTTATTCAATATTTTTCTCTCTCTAATGACTTCTCTTCCTACCTCTTACCTCCTGGCTAATAACTGTCTCAGTGGTACTGCACTATGATATGTATTGGCACTGGCTGATGCACAGGATAATACTATACCTATTTGAGAGGCAGCGGTTTATGATTGCCCTCTCACCAGGCAACAGCTAGAGATTTTTGTTTGGGGCAAATATCCTTTATAGTTGATGCACAGATGGAGAGGGCAGTTGATTGGCAACAGTAATAATTACTATCCACAGCAGATTTAAGATTTCAACCACAGCCACTGGAAGAAGTGGGAATAATTAAACTGTTAAATCAAGATTTTCACAATTATTGAATTTATAAGATGCACAATATCCACTACCACCATCATATCCCAAAATGTTCTAGCCCACTTATTCCAGTGAAAGAGGTTAATTTTGTCCCTGTAATCAAAATGTTCTTGGATATCTAAACAGTTATTTAAACAAAATGACAGACATATAACTTGGTTAAGGTAGAGGTAGGAATAAGAGCTTTACAGATGGTGGCTTTATATATAGGTTCCTGGAATTCATTATGCTATAATAGTTTTATAATAAAAAATATTTTCAGTATATTTAAAACAATTTTTAAAAAGTTTGTTGTTTTTTATTTTACTTTGTACTGTGTGGAACAATATATCTTTGAAACCAACACTGATTTTCTATCTCTAAATTACATTTAATATATTACTGTTTTAATTAGTTTGGTTATCCTTTACACTGCTTATAAAATAGTACCTACATTTATAAACATACATTTTCTTTTTCTTTTTTTTTTATTTATTCATTTTAGAGAGGAGACACAGAGTGAGAGAGAGAGAGAGAGAGAGAGAGAGAGAGAGAAAGGGGGGAGGAGCTGGAAGCATCAACTCCCATATGTGCCTTGACCAGGCCAATGCAGGGTTTTGAACTGGCGACCTCAGTGTTCCCAGGTAGACACTTTATCCACTGCGCCACCACAGGTCAGGCTATAAACATACATTTTCTAGGTATAAATGTAAAAGTGCTTTTGGATCTTTGAGAAAAAACACTAAATAAAAGGTATTTATATATGCCTCAGTATCACTGGGTTAGACATATCATCTCTATTTTAAAAAATATGATACAGCAAAAGACAAAACAACTAAAGAACACTAGTATGATTGTTGTCAGTTTAGGCTGATAATACATCGAAGTCTTAGAAGTAGATTACAGTTTGATGGAGCTATTAGTTACAAAACTGCGTCTTCTTACATAACTATCTCAGTGACACCCAACCTTTGAAGCAGTTTTAATCACTAGGACTTGTTACTCTAGAGACTAGACTTTCTGAAACTTCATGACTTCACCCATTCAAATTTGAAAGAGAATCTAAATAAGTGAAATTAAAAAGAACTGCAACACATGTGTTATCTATTGTATTGCTTCATGGTTTTTAGTGATATATTAAAAGCTTCTATTTTTTCATTCCTTTAAATTCGAGCACTACAATAATCTCTTTAACACTATGTTTCCCAATAAGTTTAGCTGGAACACTGCTCTATAGATCTAAGTTCAGTATAAAGCCAGAAATGTTATTAGCATATTGAACACGAATCTCTCAATAATTTACCCAGTCATTCCTATGGCATCAGCGCTTGAAATAACCTTGTAGTAGGTTTCAATAAACCCAATTTACTTTGAAAACCAGAGGAATAAGAAATTGCAGTGTTAGTGTTTCAAAAAAATAAGCATTAAATTACTTATATTTAAAATAGAGATTTTAGAAAAATGACATTTAATTTGAGTATTCTAAAGTATATGAAATAATTGAGTCCTTGCTTGGGCCTATATCTTTATTCTAGTCTCATAAAAATATAGCAGCAAAGCTTCATTGCAATGACAAAGAACAGATTTACCCAAATGCTTGATTAAAAATTCTCAGTTTAGAAACAATAACCTAAGACTTAAAGAGAGAAGTTGGAAATTGATATTTCACGTGCTCCTTTTTCTTTCAATCATTACCTACACATTTCATTTAGAGGGTTAGATACTTTCCCATCAATGATATTTTATTTTTTTCATTTTTATATTTATTTATGTTGTTGGTGAATTATTTTCTGGTTGGATTTCCCAAGGGGAGCAGAAACAGTGAAGTTCAGCTGAAACAAAGATACTGTAATCTGTAATCTAATTTATATAGAAATTTTTTAATATTTTATATTCTTAACTAGATTATATGAAGTCTTTATCAGTGAATGAATTTTTATTCGACAATTTTTTACACTGGCCCAAGTCAGCAACTTATGAATTAAAAATCTAATTAATGTTATATTACTTGATTTTTAACTTTTGGAAATACAAATATTATGTATTATATTTATAGGTAAACACAAATTAGATATATAATATATCTATATTAAAATAAATTAAGAATAATGGTATTATAAAAGAATGAAAAAAATAGTCATAAAAGCTTATTTTAACCAATGAATCAATAACAGGTCACAAAAATATTAAGGCAAAATGATCAATATCTGCTTAACAATAATGGAAGAAGATAATGCTTAGAATTATGGCTTTGATCATATTGTCAACAGATTTCCAAATTAATAGCAAAATTGCTTCCTTGATTAACCACCAATACTCAAAATTATCCCTATTGTTACTATAATACCAACAAATATGTTTATAATAATATAAATGTTTCATATATGTGTTTAATATTAACATATAATGTGTTACTTAATAATTGAGTCATTTCCAAGTGCTACTCTATTTTGTTCAATTAGTTGGTTGATTATTTCTGAAACTAACCATAACCAAAAAACATTATTATTTACCAAATTTTCTTTACTTTAAATAAATTGTTGAAATTAAAGAAACATATCACTATTAGTACATTCACCTCAATATAAAGGCTATAAAATGTTTTATTATTGAATTGATGGTATAAGAAGGATGTTATCACATGAATAAAAATAAAGTACTCTTTTTTATTTTAAACTTTTAAAATTTAAGAGTATAATATTTGCTATCAATAATGGTATATTTCAGAAAAATAATAAAACAGTAAGTCTCTCTCAACTGATAATAATAATTAAAACCCTCAGGGTGTGTCGCTATAGTAACACTATTGGTATTTTTGCATTTTTAATTTTCTTTTTATTTATTTATTTGTTTTTATTCAGTGAAAGGAGAAGAGACAGAGACAGACTCCCACATGCACCCTCACTAGGATTCACCTGGCAAGCCCACTAGGGGGCAATGCTCTGCCCATGTATTGAGTTGCTCTGTTGCTCAGTAACCAAGCTCTTCTTAATGCCTGAGGAGGAGGCCATGGAGCCATCCTCAGCACCTGGGACCAAATCACTCCAATTGAGCCATGGCTGCATGAGAGGAAGAGAGAGAGTGAGAACGTGAGAGAAGAGGGAGGGGTGGAGAAGCAGATGGGTGCTTCCTTTTGTTCCCTGAAGGGGAATCGAATCCAGGATATCCACACACTGGGCCAATGCTCTACCAATAAACCAACTGGCCAGGGCCTCTTCGTATTTTTTAATACATTGCTTTGTCACATTTTAGAAGCATAATTTAATTACCATTTTGTATATGTTTTTGTTTTTCATTTGATAATCTTTAAAGTGATTTCTTGGTTCAGCATGTTAAGTATATTAAGTAGCTTACTACCTGAATCTCTTCCTTTTATAGCTTTCTGATTAAATTATGATGAGTGATCTCTTCAATTTGATTCTGTGCAATGCATCTACAGTTTCACAAAGTCAATATTATTGTTCATCTCTTAAGACTAACTTTACCCTTTGACAAATCAAAGCCTTAATGTTAATAGAACATCTTTTATGAACCAGTGCTGAGCCCATAGGTTTCATAAGGTCAGCTTAGTTACTGAGATGCTTAGGTTTTCCCCAGAGTCAACTAAAAAAATATTGATGTGACACATTCAGCAAGCAGATATGGACCTGGACTTCTCTCATGGTTTTGCCAGACACTATTAAGTATCTTGTATTTTATTTCCCTTCTCTTCTGATTATTAGAATGCTTAGAATTTCTTCTATACAAAAATTACATAAAATACTGTATATTACTCTCTTCAAAAATAATTCATATCTGAATAACTTCCTGGATTGAATTAGAGTTTGCTTTATGCAACTAGAACTAGTGTTCTTTTCTTTTTTCTTTTTTACTTAGTTTATGAATACATTTTCTAATCTATGACCTCTGGGTTGACCAGGGATCTCTCAGCAGAGCTGACAGATGATTGGTGGTAGTTATAACACATTTGATTAGAATCCAGTCATATCTGGTAGATTGGTTATTTCACTATACAGAATAAAACTTTTTGTTGAGAAATGTAAGAACAATTCTTAGACAATCCAATGAGTTGGGTGGAATGACAAAAAGCCAGATTGTTGGACTGACAGCATCACTGGCTACTTCTCTCCAATGGTTTCTGTATCCATTAAGCAACTGAAAACAATCAGACCCTTAAAAATTTGAATTCCACTGTAAATACTAATCTATTAGTTTTCGCTTAGAATTCTGAAACACTTACTTTTTTTAATCCATACTATTTTCTACGGCACTCTCAAATAATTAAATTTGTTAATAAAATACAAAACAACTGTAGGATTATATATCAAGTAATTTTTGCATGATACCCTAATAATATACATTTTACCAGAAGTTAGCAGAGTCTAGTTTGATCACTTTGGGGGAGGAGACTTGTCTTAGTTAAGGTTTCATAAGGTTAAACTGAGAGAAGTCTGTAAATATTAAGTAAAATTGTGGAATTTCTTAAAAGAATGTAGGAACATTAAAGTAAGTGGCCAAACTTGGGCAGCCACTTTCTCAGTCTATCTGAGACCCTTTGTTCTCTGACTTCTGCTTCTGTTTCATTTTTGCTTTATTCTTCTCTGAAGATTATGACTTACTGTGTAAAAGCCTACCTCCCACCACCCTGCCTAAAATGTTCATATGTAAGATCAAGAGAGTAAATGTACAAAATATACACAAAAGGGCCAAAAAAAAAAAAAATTTACTACCAAAGCAGTATCTATCAGTTTCCTCAAACAAATGCGATCTCAACTGTGACATCTTGCTAAATACTACCCTAGAGATTGTTAAGCATTTTAATGCACAGTCTTATTTTTCTAGTTCTGTACTAGATACTCGATGTTTAACTAGCATTTAAGATCTCTTATGAAATAAAGACATTTATCATCAAGGATTAAAATACAGCAATATTCTAAAACAAAACGAGACAGATAATTTAAAAACAATTACAGGGTCATAAAAAATCTAATATAATTATCAAATGACAGCCAGAAAAATTAGGAATATTAGTCTATATTTGACTAAACTCTATAAAATGACTGACACATGCATTCTGTATACTGTATTTTTTGCTCAAGACGCACCTGACCATAAGATGCATGTAGGGTTTTAAAGAGGAAAATAAGAAAAAAAAATATTCTGAACCAAATGGTGTGTTAAAATATTTAATAAAATATATCATAATAATATTTCAATAATGGAAGCACAACAGCAGTATTAACAGCCATTGGCACTGTTATTAACAAATGAGAAGAGATTTTAATATTCAAATACTCTTCTAGTTGTCCGGGAACCCCAGGAACTCATCATCACTAGTGTCAGAATTTAAGAAGCTCAGTTGCTCACAATCACTGGTATCTCTTTCTCTGCTATTTTCATATATGAGATCATCTTCAGTGCCTCTAAGGCATTGCTAATGCCACATTTTTTGAATGACTTACCACGGTTTCATTCTTCACTGACTGCCAAGATGTTTTCACCCACTCACAAACTTGAGTGATAGTGGGTCTCTTCATTCGTCCAGCTGGTCTCAGATCATGATTACCAGCAGCCATCCATTTGTTCCACTCTTCTCGCATAAAGACTTTAAATGGTTTGTTGATGGAAACAACGGGAGGTTGTAACTGACTGGTAAGAACCCCCAGAATTTACAACTAGATGAGCCTTCACTTCTTTAAAGTTTGTGTGTGTGTGTCTGTGTGTGTGGTTTCACTAATATGTGCTCTAAACTGGTCTAGCACTAATAGGGCATCAAGTGACGTCAGCACTTCACACAGAGCTCCAGCACCTGCAGCACAGACCTCCACTGCTGCAGCGTGCCTCTCATGTCTGCCCTCAATGATGCCAGATGAATGCACCCACACAATGTTGCTCGCCTTCCCTCTCACGCTGCATGCAACCTTGGGCTCAAGCCGGTGAGCTATGCTCAAATCAGATGAGCCCACACTCAAGCTGGTGACCTCGGGGTCTTGAACCTGGGTCCTCCACATCCCAGTCCAACGCTCCATCCACTGTGTCACCGCCTGGTCAGGTTAAAATCACCATACTTTCTACCAAAATGGCTTTATCAGTTTACATTCCCATCAGCTTTGAATGAGGGTTCCTATTTCTCCACAGCCTCTCCTACACTTGTTATTATCTGTCTTGTTGATAAAAGCCAATTTAACAGGTATGAGATGCTATCTCATTGTACTTTTAATCTGCATTTCTCTAATAGCTAGCAAAGATGAGCATTTTTTTATATATGTTGGCATTTGAATGTCTTCTTGAAAGAAGTGTCTGTTCAGGTCCTCTCCTGATTTTCTAATTGGATTGCTTGCAAATATATCTCGGGTCCTACAAACTTGCTGAACTCATATATAAGTACTGACAAGAATTTTGTGGATTTTTTAGAATATTTTGAAAAGGCATACTTTGTTTTATATGTTTCACAGTAGCACAATTCACTTTTTTAAAATTTATTCAGTGAGAGGAGGGGAGGTAGAGAGACAGACTCCTACAGGCATCTTGACCAGAATTCACCCAGCAAACCCACTAGGGGGCAATGCTCTGCTCATCTGAAGAGTTCCTCTGCTGCACAGCAACTGAGTTCTTTTCAGAGACTGAGGTAAAGGCCATGGAGCCATCCTCAGTGCCCAGGCCAACTTGCTCCAATCAACCCATGGCTGCAGGAGGGGAGGGGGATAGAAAGAAGCAAGAAGGAGAAGGGTGGAGAAGCAGAGGGCACTTCTCCTGTGTGCCCTGACCAGGAATCGAATCCAGTACAACCACACACCAGGCCAATACTGCACCACTGAGCCAACTGTCCACGGCCCAGATACTACAGTTTTACAAATTGAAGGTTTGTGGTATCCCTATGTCAAGCAAGACTAAATGTGCCATTTTTCCAACAGGCTCAGATGAGAGAGTTTTTAGCAATGGCTTATATTTTAATTAAGATATGTATATTGCTTTTAAATATAATGATAATGCACACTTTATAGACTGCAATATACCATATGTCCCTATGTATAAGTCGCTCTCATGTATAAGATGCACCTTAATTTTGGGGCCTGAAATTTAAAAATATATGTATTACATAACGTTACTGAACTCAATTTTTATTCATCATAAAAGTGATACATATCCTCATTCACGTAAAAAAGCGGGAAATTCAAGTAAAAAAAGTCTACAACCACTGTATAATACGCACCCAGTTTTTAGACCCCAAATTTTTCAAAAAAGGGTCCACCTTATACATGGGGAAATATGGCAGTATAAACAAAACATTTAGATGCACTGGGAAACCAAAATAAACAAACGTGTAATTCCATTTATAGTAGTAGTCTAGAACCAAACTCACAATACCTCTGAGATATGCCTGTATATAAGATCATATTACATGCAAACAGAGACAGATTTACTTCTTTTTTACAATCTGGATGACTTTGATTTCTTTGTTTTGACTAACTGACCTGGTTAGAATCTCCAGTACAATGTTAAATAAAAGTGGCAAGAGCAGTCATCCTTTGCTTTTTCCTGATATGAGGATGAACTTATTCAGTATTTCATATTAAATCTGTTGTTAGCTGTAGGATTTTTGTACTTATACTTTATCAAATTGATAAAGTTCTATTCTACTAGGTTTATCCTTGTTTTAATAAAAATGTTAAATTTTGTTAAATGCTTTTTCTGAATCTATTAAGATGTCACATTTTTTTTAACATTAGTTGATTTTCAAATATTAAACTTTGCATTCCTAGGATAAATCCCACTTGGTCATGGCATAAAATCATTTTTATACATTGCCAGATCTGGTTTGCTAATACTCTGTTGAGGATTTCTGCATCCATATTTATAAGGGATAATGATCTCCAGCATTCTTGTAATATCTTTATCTGATTTTGTAATCAGGGTAATACTGTTCTTATAGGGAAATTTGAAAGTGTTCTCTTCTAATTTCTAAAATAGTAAAGAATTACTATTAAGTCCTCTTTAGGTGTTTGTTCGAAAGCCATTGGTCCTAGACTTTTCTTTGTGGATTAGTCATTCGATAGTTTTAATGTTATAGGTATATTCAGATATTCTATTTCTTTCTTTTTTATGTATGTATGTATGTATGTATGTATGTATGTATGTATGTATTCTTCTGAAGTGAGAAGTAGGTGGTGGCAGACAGACTCCCGCATGCACCCAACCGAAATACACTGGCATGTTCAGCAGGGGGCGATGCTCAGCTGATCTGGGGCGTTGCTCTGCTGCAACCGGAGCCATTCTAGTCCCTGAGGCGGAGGCCATGCAGCCATCCTCAGCATCCCGGCCAACTTTGCTCCAGTGGAACCTTGGCTGCGGGAGGGGAAAAGAGATAGGGAGAAAAGAGAGGGGAAAGGGTGGAGAAACAGATGGGCGCTTCTCTTGTGTACCCTGGTAGGAAATCAAACCTGGGACTTCCACAATCCAGGCTCATGTTCAACCGCTGAGTATTTCTTCTTAAGTGAAGTTTGTTAAATTGTGTCTTTCTAGGAATTTATACATTTCAGCTAAGTTCTATAATTGTTGGCATACAGCTATTCATAGCATGGCCTTATAATCCTTTTTACAGTATTTCTACAATGTCAGTAGTGGTGTTCCCTGTAACACTGGAGGATAATGGGGGCGGTCACGTGAGGAACTCAGACCCAGGACTTTTGGCTAGGGCTGCCCCCACAACCAAGCGCACCAAAAGAAACTTACCAGAGGTCCATGGGAGAAGAGTGACAGTCCTTCTTCCAGTGAGATTTCACCATGTCATAATTACTCACCTACCATAGAGGACCCCTTTAAATACTTCTTACACAGTTTAATTCAATTGACTCCTCTGGCCTCTGTACCCCAGGAACAGAGGACATTGTCGAGTGGGATGCGCGGTACTTACTAAAGCCTTTGCTATTCCACACTTTGTGGCTCCGCCCCGACTTCCTTCTTTCTCAGTGTGGAAAAATACCTTACATTTGTTGCTGAAAACCCAGGAGGAGTTAGAAGCCCATTGGGGCCACTCCTCTCCCCATCCCCTTCGAGAAAGAAGCAGAATCTCAGGACCTCTGACTATCCACCCACATCAGCGCATGGTGTGGTAAGTCCCCTGCCTCCAGCTTTACCCTCAGTTCTTTCTGCCAAGACTCCCTGTTCAAAACTGTAGCTACATCAGGAAAGTCTTTTCCATCCATATGCATGTGTGCCCATAAAGACATCCCAAGCACATTCACTTTCCCTATCCATCCGAGGCCTGAGATTGAGTTTTGGAATGCCAATTCTCAACTCTGACCACTACGAGGACTGAGGGCGGCCGTGGGGGAGCAGGAGTCCCAAAACACTCCGGGAGTTGCCTTATCTAAAATCTCTCCCTCTCTAAAAAAGAAGAAACTGTTCTTCTCTGCTGTGGCCAGGCCACAGAACCCACTGGATAATCAAACAGAATAACCTCCTGAAGGGACTTTCGGTTTTAACACCCTCACCAATTTAACTATCGCCAAAAAAGCTGGGCGCTGGTTGGAGATCCCTTACATACAGGGCTAATTATTCCGCGCACTTGTCCTTAATCTCTGTGCTGCCTGTTCCACCAAGCAGGTCATTTTTGGCCAGAGAAACCCTCCAATTCTAATCTTTCCTTCTCTGAGGACTCCCAACTGTCTTCCCTCCAGAGAGCCCTTTCCCCCTCCCTTCACTAAATCCTGTTTCTCATTCACTTGCAAATACCAGTTTCTCTTCCTCCTCTCCTGCTGGCCAGGGGCCCCTCCCTTCTCCACTGTGTTCTTAAGTCCCTCCTCCATCAGGCCATTCTCAGCTTGTCATTTGCTCTTACAATGGTTTGCAGAATGCCCGACCTCAATCTGTTTGCAGGAAGTTCTGACCCTTCCTGCCTCTGGATCCAGTGTTTCCAACTGGATTTGGGTGATGGGATCCCTAGGAGCCCTCCTCCTCTTACTCTATTAGAGAGACTCCTATTCAAGATTCCTATTCGAGACCTGTGTTCATGACATTTAATGTTTTCAATGGTCATGGCTGGTAGGAACAGCCAAGGCTGTTCGCCAGGCTCGCATGCAGCAGAAGGTAATGCTCCAAATCCAGGCTCTTGTGGCAACCCTGAGGCCAGCAGAGCAACGGGCAAGGCATAGGAAGTACCTGGCCCAAGTCTGGACTGCAAAGAGGAATCCCACCAGCAGCTTGCTTTAAGTGTGGCAAGCAGGAACACTGACAGGGTCCCTGTTTGCGGCTGCCCACTGAACCCTGCCCTAACTGCAAGCAGCCCGGTCACTGGCAGAGCAATTGCCCCTTTGGGCAGCAGGCACATCCTCAACACCTCTACGTGGAGGACAAGCAAGCCATATGGGCCCATAGCTCAAACTCCTAGGACATAGCCTGGACTCGGAGAACCCAGGGTATGCTGCAATCATTGGGTAAGTCCATCTCATTTCTTGTGGACACGGGAGTTACCTTCTCTGTTTTGCCCCCACACTCTGGACCTCTAATTCCCTTGCAGGTCTCGGTTATGGGAATGGATGGGGCCCCTTCTTTTCCCCTTTGCATACCACCCCTGACATACAGTTTGAATGGAATCCCCTTTTTTGCACTTCTTCTTAGATATGCCATCGTGCCCTGTACCCCTTCTGGGTGGAGACATTCTACACAGTCTCGGAGCCATTATCCAGCTGACAGCATCCTCCCACTTACTCCTACCAATCCTCACTACCAAGAGCTCCCCCACAATCAATGCTACCTTCATTTCTAACCATGTCTCTTGCTCCAAGCTTGCTCCCATGCAGGATCACTGGCAGTCAGAACCACTGGGCCCTACTCCTCTGTGGCTCACCAAAAGGTTGGACCCTGTAGACCCTCCTATTGCTCCTGTCCCTCCCACCAGGAACCTGCTGCCAGAGTGAGCTGTAGCAGGGAACAATGCTGTTCTGTAAAGCTGGCCTGATGAAAGAAGCTTCAATCTCCTCAACCATCTGCAAAAAAATTAAGCAAGAATCTCTCCTCCTACAACCTGCTTAATCCTGATGGCAGCCACCTATTCTTACCTGGGATACCCCTATCCTAAATCTTCTAATTATCAGCATATAACCCATATTTGCTTCTCTTTTTAAAATTCTTACAGAACCATATCCACAAAGTTTCTCAACTCACAGCCAAACAGATGTTCCTTCTGACTCCCCTCAAAACCACCACTTTATGACCTCCCCTCCCCTCGACACCCCTAACCAGCAGTAAGTAGCTAGATGAATAAACAGTGCCCCTATTCTATTTAACAAAAAAGGTCAGAATGTAACATCAGTGGATAATGGGGAAGGTCACGTGAGGAACTCAGACCCAGGACTTTTGGCTAGGGCCACCCCCACAACCAAGCGCACCAAAAGAAACTTCCCAGAGGTCCATGGGAGAAGAGCGACTGTATGTCTGCCAGTGAGATTTTACCATGTCATAATTGCTCGCCTACCATAGAGGACCCCTTTAAATACCTCTCACACAGTTTAATTCATGCGACTCCTCTGGCCTCTGTACCCTGGGACCAGAGGACATCGTAGGGCGGGTACTTAATAAAGCCTTTGGTATTTCACACTTTGTGGCTCCTGGACCCCCTTCCTTCTTCCTTAGCAGGAAAAAATACCTTACATTTCCTATTAATTCCTGGTTTAATAATTTGGCCAAGTTAAATTTATTAATTTTAACTTATTGCAGACAATAATCTTTGAGTTTTGTTCATTTGTTCTACTGATTTTCTACTCCTATATCATTAGTTTACACTATAAATTCTAGCTTTACATTTAGTTTGTTATAATTTTTCAATGTCTTCAGGAGAAAGTTTACGTTATTTATTTAAGATCTTTCTTATTTTTAAATATAGATGTTTACAACTATCACTTTTCCTTTGCATATTGCTTTGGCTATATCCCATAATTTTGATATTCTTATTTTCATTTTTATTTATATCAAAGTATATTCTAATTTTCCTTGTAATATCTTATTGATCTCTTAGATATTTAGTACTGTGTTTAAATTCTACATATCTTTTTGTTTCCCAAATTTCTTTAGGATTAGTGATTTCTCATTTAATTCCCTCTATTTCAATAACATACTTTATATGATTTTAATCCTTTTCAATTTCAGTGGTGTTCTCTTTTATGTGATGAGTTGTTTTCCACTTACTGTTTTCAAGATTTTCTCTTTATATTTAGCTTTTTCTTTTCTTTCTTTTATTTTTTATTGTATATGAGAGAAAGTTTATTTAGAATGTCACCAAGGTAAAAGAAACAAATTTCAGAGGCAAAAGTAGTGGAGCTTAGGAGAAAGAGAGAAACGTGCCTGGAAGAGGGGAGAAGAGGAGAAGGCATGACCATATTCCCTGGAGGAACAGTTCACTGGATCTCCCATCCTAAGAGATTTTAAAGGGGAAGATTTTAGAGGAACTCTCAGGGGGTAAATCTCAGTAGAATATTCATCAGGGTTCCAGGCGTGTTTTTAGTTTTCAACATTTTCATTACAATATGTCTGGGTATGGATCACTTTGCAATTATTTCATTTGAAATTAGTTGTACTTCATAGATATATCATATTTTCATCAAATTTAGGGAGCTTTCAGTATTTTGGATTTTGGTAAGAGAGGTTTTCTCTCTCTCCTCACCTTCTGCTACTCTAATTATGTGTATGTTAATGCACTCAGTGGTAACCCTATTCATTTTTCTTCACTCTTCCCCTCTCTATTCTTCAAGTTACATAATCTATTTTGCTAATTCTTTAATCTGTCAACTCAAATCTACTCTCAACTCTCTAATGAGTTTTGTATTTTAGTGTTTATACTTTTTAATTCTATATTTTCCATTTGGTTCTTTACATTATTTCCTATTTCTTTATTTATATTATTCTCTATACTCTTTATTTAATGAGACACTGTCTTATATTTTTTTAAACATTGTTTCTTTTAAATTCTTTAAACATAATTATAAGAACTGCCCTGAAGATTCCAGTCTTAAGTGTACCAGCAAGACCTCCCTTCAAAGGAAGTTTTATTGCTTCATTTTCCCCTTTTTTTTGTCACATGTTCCTTTTTTGTTTGGTTGTTTTGCATGTCTCATATATTTTAGCTAAATAGTTGACATTTTACAAGTTATAACAACTCTAAATTCTAATCCAGATGGTGTAGTAAGTTGGTATAGTTGCCTGCTTCTTCATTTGTTTGTTGAGTGACTTGGCTGCACTAATAGTACAAAGTCTATTCCTGCAGTGTACAACTTCTGATGTCCTTGTTCAGATTGTTTCTTTTACTTTTTTCTTGTATTCTGGCTCTCTATGTGTCATGAAAGGGTCAGCACAAGCCACTTATTGATCAAAGGTCATGTGTTGGGCCTGTTTGTCAGATAGATTTTAACATTGTATGAATGAGTAGGTATCAGCCGCTATCACACACCATTATTTTCCCCCACACATTCAGCCAGATATTAGTAGCTTGAGAATTCGCTCTTTCATCAAGCATCATTTTACTTTTAAGTCTGACTTCCTAGAAGTTACCTCTGGGTCCGGATAGCTTATCCTTTAGTCATTGCTTAACCAGAAGTTGTGTTTAAGCCCCGTGTGGCAGGAAAGCATCCACCCTATATTGATGTTTCTATGAGGGGCTTTGATAATGCTTTCAATTCCTAATTTGATTGTTACTGAGTGAGTGTAGCCTATTGCATATTCCCAACTTTCCCAACTTCCAGAGTTAACTATTATCACAGAAGGGCTCTTCATGCTATAGCTATTTACATGGTTCTCTCAATTAAATTTATGGCTGCTCTGCTATTTTATTTTATCTTGGAGCTATCAGGTTCCTTTCAATTGCTTTCTAACAAGATCTCCATTCTTTCTTCCTCTTTCTTGTGATGAGAACTTTTTAGGATTTCCTTTCCTAGTAACTCAAATATGCAATGCAGTAATACTGTGCTGAAATTACCTCCCAATAATTTTTTTTATAACTGGCAGTTTTTACTTCTTTACACATTTGCCCATCTTCCCACCTCTGGCAACTACCAATGTATTCTCTGTATCTACAAGCTTTTTATTTTTTTTAATTCTACACATAAGTGATATTAGACAATATTTATCTCTCCATCTGACTTACTTCACTTAGTATAATACCAATACCCTCAAGGTCCACCCATGTTGGCGCAAATAGCAAGATTTTATTTGTTTTCATGGATGAGTAATATTCTCTTGTGTGTATATATACCGTATCTTCTATATCCACTCATGGACATTTAAGTTGTTTCAATATCTTGGCTATTATAATGTATTGTTCTTGACAAATTCCTTAAGCATGGATATCTCCACTCTGTTCCAAAAAAAAAAGTCAAGCCAATCAATAGAGTGACAGATTTTCTCATCTTATGACTTGTCTTTGCCCAAAACTTATGACTCCTCCCAAAACTGCACCGATGCTGTAGGTAGGGCCTTCCTTTTCACTGGGTATCACTCTCACTCTAATAGTGGGTACAGGGCACAAAAGAGTTGGTACCCTGGTCTTAGCTTGTCCCTATCAGTTTTGAGTTCTCACCCTATGAATAAGCCAGGGCAGTGAGATCAGGCCTCCAATATTCTTGGCATTTAGTGCTTAGAATAGAGCTTCTGTGCTATGAGTGAGAACTAGGTAGAAGAAAGAACTAGTCCTTTTGGCTAGATATGCCAGGAATAGAGCTTCTTATACATGTGCTCCCTACATGGAATAAGATACACCAACAGCCTTCCCCTCCTGAGTAAAACTGTACCCCTAGAATAGACAAAGCCCTGGCAGGTTGGCTTCGTAGTAGAGTGTAGGTCTGGTGTGTGGAAGTCCTGGATTAAAATCCCAGCTAGGGTACAAAGGAAAAGTGTCCATCTGCTTCTCCACCCTTCCTCCTCTCCTTTCTCTCTATCTCTCTCCTCTCCTCCTTCAGGCAAAGCTCCATTGCAACAAAGTTGGTCTGGGCACTGAGGACGGCTCCATGGCCTCCACCTCAGGCTCTAGAATGGCTCTGGTTGCCATGGAGTAATGCCCCAGATTGGCAGTGGCATCTCCCCCTAGTGGGCTACCAGGTGGATCCCAGTCAGGCATATGCGGGAGTCTCTCTGCCTCCCAATTTCTCACTTCAAAAAATACAAAATAAATAAATAAAATATAGAATAGACCAGGGTTCCATTGGAGGGCCAGACTAAAAAAAAAAAAAAAAAAAAAAAAAAACAACTATGAACAAATCCCTATGCACACTTCACATATGCACATGCGTCATATGACGCTCTTCCGGAGCCATGACGCATGCATTCTGTGTCGCGGGAAGTAGTACTGTATATGAGCAATGCCATGCTTTGCGTCGCCGCCATATACAGTACTCCAGGAGCACAGGATGTGGATGAATTGTGTGCTCCTCTCACTGACCACCAATGTAAGAGGTGCCCCTACCGGAAGTGCAGCGGGGGTTGCGGGGGTTGGATAAATGGCCTCAGGGGGCCGCATTCGGCCCATGGGTCGTAGTTTGGGGACCCCTGGAATAGACAATGGAAGGAGCACATGCCCATCATATAGCTTCCACAGCATGGAAGCTAAAGAAGTGAGAAGGATTGTGGTAAGAAAGTAGATCATGGATTAAATGCCATAGCCTCTTGCTGTTTTTTCAGGAACTAAGTAGATTTTCTTGAATGAGTATTTCTTTATTTGCTTAATGTCCTTAGGCCAACTTCCAGGAATTTTCAATGACTGAATTTTTAAAATGTTTCATCAGTTAAATTGTTGCTTTCCTGTGAAAAAGTTCTGCCAATTTTTTTCCAGGAGTCCTTCCCTGCTTGCATTCTTTTTAACCCACTACACTTTTATATTATTATTTTATTTAAATTCTGAACCTACATTGAAAATTAATAGTAGATATTACTACTGTATGGGAAGTGTTTATAAATAGATTCTTGTAGATAAATGTTTTAGTTTTTTTAAAGGAACAGTTTGAGTTCATAAAAAGAAACAAAGTCAACCACTTTTATTGGCAGCATTTCATATTGAATAATTTATTTTAGTAACTAAAGCTATATACATAGTTTTTTTTATCAGAACATGGCATCTGTCTATTCAGACAAAATGCACCTTTAGATGAGGATAATATATTATGTTGCATCAGTGGGTTTCTCATCCTGGCATCTTTGTAAATCGAATTATGAGATATATGCAGCAGTTGCTAACTTCCATTAATGAAAATGTATGCATCAGTGACCTCCATTTTATTGAGTCTAAGCAAACTAATACTCTATTTCTAAAACACTCCCAAGCTATTTAAACCTTTCTCCCCTGGCTAAGCATAAGAACAGTGTATTACCTCAAATAAAAGCTCTCTGATGTATAAATGACAATAGAAACAAATTATTAGTGTATGAATATTCTCACTCCCACCCCACTGCTTTCTTAAAAAGAAAGCTTGTAAAAAGGTTTCTTTCACTCAGGAAGGTTTGTATTTTAGGAAAAAAGGACCTGTTGGACAAAGGGCCGGAATTTAGAGAGGTAGAAGAAGTGTGGAGGGTAAATTTGAAGAGATTAGTAAAGGACTGTTTGTTTGAATGAGAGAAAGGAAATTAAGAGAGAAGAGAGAAGTTCAGTGTTTTTATGGTTCAAATATTTCCCTCATGATATATAAAAATCATATGTAAAGAGCTTGAATTATCTTGATATTGTTCTTTAGTCATCAGAGTATATTTATTTGACCATAATTATTTTATTATGAATCATTTTAGTCACTGCTTTCAACAGATTTAAATATAAAAATTTAGTGCACAATGTTATCAATAACATGAGCCTAATTTTTTTTTAATTTCTTTTTATTTATTCATTTTAGAGAGGAGACACAGAGTGTGTGTGTGTGTGTGTGTGTGTGTGAGAGAGAGAGAGAGAGAGAGAGAGAGAGAGAGAGAGAGAGAAAGGGGGGAGGAGCTGGAAACATCAACTCCCATATGTGCCTTGACCAGACCAGTGCAGGGTTTTGAACTGGTGACCTCAGTGTTCCCAGGTCGACGCTTTATCCACTGCGCGACCACAGGTCAGGCAGCATGAGCCTAATTTTTAAAACTATATTCTAGGAAAACATCTTAGGTCTACAGTGTTTTTCAGAATACGCTTGTGTTGAGAATTATCATGAAAAATAAAATCATCTCTTTCTTCTCAGCATCTTAATAACTAATATTTGCTGTTTTTATAATCATAAAGTATTCAAGCAGAAGAAGGAGGTGAATATGCCCATGGTGAGCACATTCAAAATCTTGAACATCCAGTTGACTACTTATATGCATAAAATTATTTGCATATTATATTCACTAACTCATATATTATACATAAAATTCTCACCATAGGATTCTGGGTAGCAGGATTGCATTCATTGTATAACATTTGGAAAGGAAGCATCTAAATTAAACTATTTCCCACAGCATGTAGATAAATATATTTCTAAATTAACATTTAAATTTATTTATTTTTTATCTTGAACTAGTGATTTCTTTCTCTGTACATGGTGAACTCCGTGGAAGGTTTAAATAAATCAGAATAGTTGATGCATTAGGTCAATCTTTGAGTCCCCTTATCTATGTTTCCATAGTATATTTTGTCTATAGGTTTTACAATATTGTATTATGTGTATATGTCTGTGTTGTGAGCATATGTCTTTGGAACATACAGTATTCGGTATGTATTAAAGTGAATAAATGAATGGATGGGTAAATACCTGAATAATTCTAACTAGCATTGTATTCTATTTACCTCCAATTCTAGAGTTATTACATATACCTTTCTTATTTCTAATTACACAAATGCCAATCAGAATGACAATCAGTTGCTAAAATGACTTCCATGCCTCATATTCTCTTCAACCTTTCTGTGAGAGTAGAGCATTCCTATGGGTTAGGGAAGAACCGCTGAAAGGGGAGTAGGTGATACATTTCAACTAGGGAACAGGTTCAATATTTAGAACAGAATATAAATTCAGGGTGTAACCAGGAGCATTAAAAGTTCAGAAATAAGAGACAAGACATAGGTCTTCTGGGCTGAGAACTAGAAGAAGCAGGCAGATCACCATGAGAAATCAGCACCGAACACAAATGAAAGCCAAGGAATTACACTGAGCTGAGTAAAAAGAAGAGGCAGTATGTAAGGCCAGGAGCCGAGACCACCATCACAGCAGCCCGACCCACACAGGTTCGCATTAGATTCGAACAGATGGCAATGAAACACCGGAGCCAAAAACTGGTGAGCCATCAACTTTAATTCTAGCTTGCACCCGGCAGGCAAGCAAAAACACACACTGGGCTCCCAAACCCTCACATTCAGTGCTCACAAAGCTACTGACTTATCCGAGTTTCCTAGAATCAAAGCTTTCCAGCTCACCAGACTTATTCACCTCTGTTTCCCATCTCCTCCTGCACAAACTCTTAACAAACTGGCTTCTTCCTCAGCACTCTGCCATCTCGGCTGCTTCTCTCCTCCACGTGGCCTTAATCTGCTCTCTTCTCTAATACTAACCTCAGGAACTCAGGAACCAAGAGAGAGAGATCAAGCTCCCGGACTGCCCCAGTTTATAGCATAGATAATCCAAATGCTTAATCCAATTATACATACAAGAAAGTCTCTGATACAAAGCCACCCATCTGAGGCATAATGGGATTCCTCCCTACATCACCACCCTACATCATCCAATCAGTCAAGGGTGTGGAGAAGAACTTACTCTTAAAACCAAGCCTTAGGCCATAACGACCCGGCCTGCCCACAGCCTGTTCCAGAACACACATTAATATCAACAAACTTCCATGTGGGCAGCGCCATCTTTAACAAAGTGAGCATAATATATTTTATCTGCCCAACACAGTAACAGTAAAAAAACTAAATTTGGTCTTCACAAATAATTTAAAATGAGTTCTAAGATTTAAACTGCATAGACAAGCAAAGGGCCTGCAAGAACTTCTGGAGAAGCAAAGTAGAGATAGGACTCATGATTAAAGAGTAGGCTGATAGCTATTGGGGTGAGGATTGGGTGAGGGGGTTGGAGAGATTGACCAAAAAAGGGCAGTAAAAAACAGGGAAAATCTCATGGACACAGGCAACAGTGTGGTGATTGTGGGGGAAGGAAGGGAGGTGAAGGAAGGCATATGGGATAAATACTAATTGACAAAGAATTGACTGGAGGAGGAGGGATGCAAACACACTGTACTATGTACAAAAAATGTATTGTAAAATTGTGCACCTGAAACCTGTATAATTTTCTTAACAAATGTCACCCTACTAAATTTAAATAAAAACTAACACTTTGACATATATGTCATATCTTAGGCTATATCTTAGGATGGAAAGATATGATTTAACAAGGTCTTTCAATCTTTTATGTTGAGCTGTAGAAACAAAATAGTGTTTTTAGAATACATAGAAGCATGGAATTTAGAATTTTAACCATTTAAATACAATTCTTGTAAAATTCTACAAGCTTGACAAACCAAATCAAACATCAACATAATCTAATTTTATATTGTTAAAAATTAATCTAAGTTATGATTTCTAATTGTTTTGCACTAAGGGAAAAAAATAAATTTCTTCCTATATCAGCTTCTCTATTTTTGCCTGTGAAACAATTTAATAAGTACAACATGACATATTAAATTTAAAAAGTGAATGTGAATTAGCACAACCTTTCCATATATTTTTTTCTTTATCAATTTTCTTACAGTACAGTGTGTCCATAATGTCATGATGCACTTTTGACTGGTCGACCAGTCAAAAATGCACCATGACTTTACAGACACACTGTATTTACCAAAGGTAACAAAAAGGAAGTTTCAAGCCCACTTGTTTCTGAAATTAATTTTCCTCTTAAAATTCTGGCAGATATCCTTTATAATTCTACTTTAGAACTAGAAGCAAAAACTATAATATAATAAACAAATTTAAAAACTTCTAAAAATGAACAATGTATAATAATTTTATACTATAATTACATTTAATGAGACATAAAGCCACAACTAATGCTCTGTGTAATTATACAATTTTCCTTTAATTTCACAGCTAACTACATTGTTCCCTCTTAAATCAATGCCAGTATATGTATATAATAGGTCAATAAAAATGCATGTAATTTGTTATTTAAACTCAGATCACAGTATAGGTAGAGTTAGTCAATGTAAGGAGTTACCAGTTAATTATTTTTCTGTGCTCAATCTTTTGGAAAAATATCAAGAAATGTATGACTTAAAGTAGAAAAAAACCTCAAAAATATATCCATTTTCATTCACTGCTGGTGGGAATGTAAACTGGTACAGTCATTATGCAAGAAAGTATAGTGGTTTCTCAAAAAACTATGAATAGAACTACCATATGACCCAGCAATCCTTCTACTGGGTATCTTCTCAAAAAGCTCAAAAACATTGGTACACAAAAACACATGCTCATCACAGCATTATTCACAGTCTCCAAGACATGGAAACAACAGAAGTGTCCCTCAATAGAGAAGTGGATAAAGAAGATGTGAAGAAGATGTGATTATATATATATATATATACACACACACACACACACACACACACACACACACAATGGAATACTACTCAGCCATAATAAATGACAACATATTGCTATTCATAACAACATGGGTGGACTTTTAGAACATTATACTAAGTGAAATAAGTAAACAAGAAAAGGCTAAGAACTGCATGATTTCACATTTAAGTGGGATATAAAACTGAGACTCATAGACACAGATAAAAGTGAGGTGTTTACTGGGGGAGAGGGTTGGAGGGAGGGGATTAAAGAGGGACAAATATGCAGTAACAGAAAATGATTTGTGTTCAGGTTATGGGCACACGATATAATCAACATTTTAAATGCTATACAGATGTTTACCTGAAAACTATGTAGTGCTTTTTTTTTTTTTTTTTTTTTTTTTTTTTTTTTTTTTTTTACATAGAGAGAGATTCAGAGAGAGGGATAGATAGGGAAAGACAGACAGGAATGGAGAGAGATAAAAAGCATCAATCATAAATTTTTCTTTATGGTGCTTTAGTTGTTAATTGATTGCTTTCTCATATGTGCCCTAACCGTAGGGATACAGCAGACTGAGTAAGCCCTTGCTTGAGCCAGCGACCTTGGGCCCAAGATGGTGAGCTTTGATCAAACCAGATAGGCTACGCTCAAGCTGGCAACCTCAGGGTCTCAATCCTGGGTCCTCCACATCCCAATCCGACGCTCTATTCATGGTGCCACCGCCTTGTCAGGCCCTATGTAATCTTATTGATCAATGTGATCCCATTAAATTTAATTTATAAATTTAACAAAATGCAAGTATTCATACATATATACATATATATGTAGATGATAAATGATAGATAGATAGATAGATGGATAGATAGATAGATAGATAGATATAGATACAGTGATACCTAGGTTTTCAATCTGTCCAAACAGTCGGCAAAATCCGAAACCAACTAAAACCAAGGAAATTAATTCCATATGAATCAATGTAAATGCAATTACTGTTTGCAGTAATCAGTTACATGCAATTGTAGTATTAGCACATGTAATCAATTTTAAAAAGCACAGAAACACTGGAAAACAATGGAATTGTTTGGCTAGACATGTGGGGTGATGCTCACACAATGAGAAACAACAGAAACAATGCCACATGGAGCAGGAGAATACGTGGGACACCCTTTGTTTTCACAAAATTAGCAGTGAGATCACATGGGCACATCAACAAAAACAGAGACAAATTTTGCACAGAAAATATTGACGAAAACCAAAACTGACAATAACTGAAATCAGCGAAAATTGTGGCATTACTGTATGTAGATATATATATATATATATATATATATATATATATATATATCCACATAGTAGGAAAAAACTTTTTTAAAAAACTAAGTCTGAGTAAAGGAAAAAGGTTAATAAGAAACCTTAATATCTTAGACAAACTATAAATGTGATCAGAGAAGCTAACAGTCATTCTGTGGAAATTGTTTTGTTTTTTTAACTAAATTAGGTAACTAAGACTTTAATTCAGTTTTAAAACAACCTAAATCAACTCACTGAGAGAAAAACATCAGAATAGAATCTTAGCTCACTGATTAACAAGGCTTTTTGATCTTCAAAATGTCCAAATAATTTGGTATGGAATTCTCGATCTCCTTATTTAAATTATGGAACTACTATCTATAGTAACTTTCAACATAATTCATGATAATAAGACAAAATTTGCCTGACCTGTGGTGGCGCAGTGGATAAAGCGTCGACCTGGGAACACTGAGGTCACCAGTTCAAAACCCTGCACTGGCCTGGTCAAGGCACATATGGAAGTTGATGCTTCCAGCTCCTCCCCCCTTTCTCTCTCTCTCTCTCTCTCTCTCTCTCTCTTTCTTCTCTCTCTCTCTCACTCTGTGTCTCCTCTCTAAAATGAATAAAATAAAAATTAAATTAAAAATTAAAAGAAAAAGACAAACTTTTCCTGGCCTCAGTTTTTCTACATCAGAAGCTGAGATCATTATTGCTTGTGTGACAGATATAAAAAGGTTAATGAGAAATATCTGCAGTTGTTCAGGATGATGGGCTTTCAGACACCTAGCCTCACCAATCTAGAAGACAACCATTATGAACACAAAGGAGAGATGATGACACTAAAAAGAAACCAAAGTAATAACCAATTTGTACTTTTTAATCCTTCCCCCTTTTGGAAGGAATATTTCAATATTATTGTAATAACTAAGTATGATGCTGATGGGTACTAGATTTATCAGGATGATCACTTTTTAAGATATATAAATGTCTAGTCACTATGTTATATACCTAAAACTATTAAATTGTATGACAACTATAATTGAAAAATAAAGTTATTAAAAATTTAATTTGAGTCACATCAGAGAAATGGCACCGTGAGGAGCATTCCCAATACTTCTCCCCAAAATTTAAACAAGTTCTACAAGCAGAGACAGAAAAATTGATCCCTGGAGCGTCTGTAAGTTCCACACACTGAACAAGAAGGTATGAGGGGTGTTGGGCAGATAAAATATAATATGCTCACTTTGTTAAAGATGACCCTGCCCACATGGAATCCCGTCACCCAGGTGATATTATTTGTCCTTATGCTTGGGATGGGTGAGGGGGAAAGTCTGTAATGTAAGCAGGCTGGTTGTTATGGCCTAAGGCTTAGTTTTAAGAGTAAGCTCTTCCCCATACCCTTGACTGATTGGATGATGTATGGTGGTGCACTCTCTTGAGGAATCTCACTGTGTCTCGGATGGGTGTCTTTGTATTGGAGACTTCCTTGTTTGTATAATTGGATTAAAGGTTTTGATTCTACATTATAAAGTGGGAGAGACCAGTAGCTTGATCTCTCTCTTGGTGGTTCCTGAGGTATTAGAGAGGAGAGCAGATTAAGGCCACATGAAGGCCAGGAGAAGCAGCCAAGATGGCACAGTGCTGAGGGAGAAGCCAGTTTGTTAAGAGTTTGTGCTGGAGGAGATGGGGAACAGAGATGAATAAGTCTGGTGAGATAGAAACCTTTGATTTTAGGAAACTCGGATAAGTCAGTAGCTTTGTGAGCACTGAATGTGTGGGTTTTGGAGACCAGTGTGTGTTTTTGCTTGCCCGCTGGGTGCAAGCTAGAATTAAAGCTGATGGCTCACCAGTTTTTTGCTCTGTTGTTTCATTACGGACTGTTCGAATCTAATGTGAACTTGCATGGGTCAGGCAGCTGTGATGGTGTCCCTGTCTCCTGGCTTTACAAAGGGTAAAAAACTGACTCAATTTATAAGCAACCCTGAAGTAAATAAGATGGAGAATGTAACACTCTGCCTCACTCACTAACCTGAGCAAGGGCTGCTTTCACTTGGAACTGAGAGAGAGTGAGAGCTTTGGGTATAAAAGGGGCCAGGTCAGGGCACAGACATGCAAGCTGAGGAAAGAGTATGCCTGCAGTGACTCAGTTTGCATGAGCTCAGCCAGCACTGGTCCCGGCAAAGGCCGGCTAGTGGCAGCCTCCATTACCCAGATATCTTGGTCAGCAAGGGCAGGCAGTGTGCGAGAGGTTCCTCTTAGGATCCCAGGAGTGGGCGCCTGCATGCCCGGACAAAGGGCAGGGCCAGAGACCTTTGAGTGGGCTGTGGCACAGACGTGCAAGCCAAGGAAAGAGTGTGATCACCGCGGCTCAGCCCTTGGGAGCTAATGCCGGCGCCAGTCCTGGCAAAGACGGGCAAGTGGCAGCCTCCATTACTCCAATATCCTGGTTGGCAAGCACAGGCAGTGTGTGGGAGCTTTCCCTTAGGGACCCGGGCATGGGCACCTGCGTTTCTGGACAGAGAGGCAGTGTCAGAGACTCCTCCATAGGCTGTGAGCAGAGGCACAGTGCAAGTCCTGCTCCACCAACATCAGCATGCAAAAAGCGAACTTCCCTACCGGTCTTCTCCAGGCGGGCGGGTCACCCTCACCAGCCATTTAGGCTAGCACTAGGGGAGGGGCATGCAGGCAGCTTGCAAACAGTCTCTGTAGCAAATCTGTGAATCCAATTGCTCAAGTTAGCTTAACTCACAGTAGGCTCACCGCCCAACTGGCTTACATGGCTCTGGCTGACAAGGTTTCTCACAGCTCAGTGATCTAAGACAAGAGACGTGATATTTTTTAGTGGTTCTTGCTTTGTACGAAGGGGAGGGGGAAACTTACAGTCAGCCGATACAGGGTAAAAAACCTGCTTATGCTGGTGGCTCTGCTTTGCAGAGCTTTTATACTCAGGGATGTGCACTAAAAAGGACTTGGCAGCTTTTAAGACCTCCTGTTCTGTAGGCAGCAACTAGGGCATCTTCTTCTTAGCCAAGACAGGATACAAAGTGCAAAAAGCCTGGGGAAAGTGGTCCTACAGAGTGCTGAGACATACTGGACAAGCCTGGAGGCTCATAGAAAGTCACCTTGAGAGTAATTGGGTCCCAGTCCTCCCTGGTTACACTGACGGCTCTGACTGACAGAGCCTTACCCAGAACTCTGTGCTGAGTGTGGATAGCGTGGAACTTCGCCAGCTCTTTGAGCCTCTTACTATGCAGGCAGTGGCAGTGGCAGTGGCAGTGGCAACCTCGTACCTGGATCACCAGGCTGCTAATTCAGGAAGGAGAGAGGCTCCAAGAAAATGGACTCTCCCATTGTTGGAGTTTGCAAATGCTAACAAGACCCGACTACCAACGAGACTGACGCCTAGTATATGACATCACCATAGTGACACATCAACTGCAAATCTCTACCATATCATGCCACAGGGGCAGAGCCTGGGGTACCATGCCACTGACCAGGAAGAGGGAGAGGAAGTAAAAAGGAAGAAGATAACCTCTCAATATCAAGAAAAATCCACAAACTTTATAACTTTTTCAAGTTTTTTTTGTTTCTTTTAACTTCTTTTTTTTATGTTTTTTTTTTTTTCTTTTTTACAGGGACAGAGAGAGAGTCAGAGGGATAGATAGGGACAGACAGACAGGAATGGAGAGAGGTGAGAAGCATCAATCATTAGTTTTTCATTGCTGTTGCGACACCTTAGTTGTTCATTGATTGCTTTCTCACATGTGTCTTGACCGTAGGCCCTCAGCAGACCGAGCAATTCCTTGCTGGAGCCAGCGACCTTGGGTTCAAGCTGGCAAGCTCTTTGCTCAAGCCAAAAGGGTTCACGCTCAAGCTGGCAACCTCGGGGTCTCGAACCTGGGTCTTCCACATCCCAGTCCAACACTCTATCCACTGTGCCACTGCCTGGACAGGCTCTTTTAACTTCTTACCTTTATTTTTTTTTTCTTCTATCGTGGTCCTTTTATCCTCTGCTCATCTTACTCTTTTCTCTTCATCTTGAACTACATTACCCATAAGTGCTATATTTTCCTTTTTTTTTTTTCTATTCTTTTTTCTTTCTCTTTATGAGGGTTATACTCCAAAACCTTTAACTTTCTCTTTTTTTTCTTTTTCTCTTTTTTCTTTTCTCTCCCTCTCATTTCTTCTTTTCTCTTTTACTTTTCCTCTCATTCGATCCTCACTCACAAACAAACAATTTTATTTTGGATTCAAATTTTTCCTTTGTGGCATTTTGTATGCTTTTTACTTCACTTTTTAACTCATTAGTATTCCCCCCAACCTCAGCTATCCACTCTATGTAGTTTTTGTTCCATTTAATACAATAATTTATTTTCTTTTTCTTGTTTCCTTCTTACCCCTTTAACTATATCTCTTCTTCAAGCATCACTTAAAGCAAATTATTGTATTCTTGATCCAATTTATTTTCCTTTTTTGCATTTTGTGGGTCCCTACCTCCTTTTTTGCCCCTTTATCACTTCTCCCAACTCAGACCCCCCTTTATAGGTAGTTGTTGTTCCATTTAGCACAATGTAATTCTCAGTTTTGTACAGCATATTCTCAAAGAGGGAAGGAGAGAAAAAAAGGAAAATCAATAATAATAATTTTTGTTTAATTTAGTTTTTCATTTTTTATTTATTGTTTTATTATAGTCTATTCTTTTTATTATACTTTTTACTTTTTTATTAATTCACATTAGTGTTATTAACAAAATCACCCTCAGATGCCATTAAGAAAAAGGAAATCGAATATCATGGATAAAAAAGACAGAGAGGTAGCACAGATAGATGAGAAAAAAAAATCTATAGAAAAATATTTTAATAGATTGAAAACCTTGGAGTTAAATGACAAAGAATTTAAATAGAAATCTTAAAAATACTCAGAAAGATACAAGAAAACACAGAAAGACAATTTAAGAAGCTCAGAAAACAACTCAACAAACACAAAGAATATATTACCAAGAAAATTGAAACTATAAAAACGAATCAAACAGAAATGAAAAACTCAATTCATGAACTGAAAAATGAGGTAACAAGCTTAGCTAATATAATAGGCCAGATAGAGGAGAAAATTAGTGACATAGAAAACAGGCAACTTGAGGCACAACAGAGAGAAGAAGAGAGAGACTCAAGAATTTAAAAAAATGAGAAAGCCCTACAGGAATTATCAGACTCCACCAAAATAGTAACATAAGAATAATAGGTATATCAGAAGGAGAAGAGAGAGAAAATGGAATAAAGAACATATTCAAACAAATAATAGACGAGAACTTACCAGGCCTGTGGAAAGAACTAAAGCCTCAAATTCAAGAAGCAAATAGAACACCAAGTTATCTTAAGACCAACAAACCTACTCCAAGGCACATCATAATTAAATTGGTACAAACCAATGACAAAGAAAAAATTCTAAAGGCAGCCAGGGAAAATAAGAATACAACATATAAAGGAAGCTTATTAGATTATCATCAATCGGATTTCTCAGCAGAAACTCTAAAAGCTAGAAGAGAGTGGACCCCAATATTTAAAGTTCTGAAAAAGAGGAACTCCAACCAAAATACTATATCCATCAAAGCTATCCTTCAAATACAAAGGAGAAATAAAAACATTCACAGATACAGAAAGATGAGGGAATTTATCATCAGAAAACCCTCACTTCAGGATATACTAAAGGGGGTTTTCCAACTAGATACAAAGAACAAAACATAACAAAACCATGAGTAAAAGCTCCACCAGAAACACCAAAAAATAAATAAATAAATAAACAAATTTAAACTATGACAACAAAAACAATAAAGGGGAGAGGACGAAGATTAAGAGTAGTAGAGGACGATGGAGTGCAGAAGCACTCATAAGATAGTGTACTACAATGAACATGGTAGGTACCCTTTACACTACTTAATGGTAACCACCCCTGAAAAAAACACCACAGAAGCACATGACTTGAAAAAGGAAGTAACAGAGGAAAGAATTATGGATTACAACCAAACAAAAACAAATGACAGAAAACAAAAGAGAAGAATCAAACAAGATACAAAACTAACAAAAAGTAATATATAAAATGGCAATAGGAAATGCTCAAGTGTCAATAATTACATTAAATGTAAATGAATTGAACTCACCAATAAAAAGACACCGAGTAGCAGAATGGATTAAAAAAGAAAATCCAACTGTATGCTGCCTACAAGAAACACATCTAAGCTATAAGGATAAAAACAAATTCAAAGTGAAAGGCTGGAAAACAAGACTCCAAGCCAGTGGTTCTTAACCTGGGCTTTATTGAACACTAGGGATTCGATGACTTGGTTTCAGGGGTTCAGAGAAGCCTCTGCCACGGAGGCCAGAATAAAGTAATACTGTAATTTGTTGTGAGTTCATGCACTTTGTTGGTTTTGTTCTTTGAGCAAGGGGATGTTCATGCATGGCTCATTTTGTGCACCGGTAAAAAAAAAACATATACCTATGTCTTGAATTTAGAAAAAAAATCATATTTTATTTATCACTAAAGAAGGGTTCAGTGAATGCACATATGAAACTGGTGGGTTCGGTACCTCAAAAAAGGTTATGAACCACTGATCCAAGCAAATAACATCCAAACAAAAGCAGGTGTAGCAATACTCATATCCAACAATGCTGACTATAAGACAGCAAAAGTAATCAGAGACAAAAATGGTCATTTCATAATGATTAATGGGACACTGAATCAAGAAGACATAACACTGCTTAATATATATGGACCAAACCAAGGAGCACCAAAATATATAAGACAGCTACTGACTGACCTAAAAACAAAAACTGACAAAAATACAGTCATAACTGGAGACCTCAATACACCGCTGATGTCTCTAGACTATTCATTCAAACAGAAAATAAATAAAGAAATATTGGCCTTAAATGAAACACCAGAGCAATTGGATATGATAGACATCTACAGGACACTTCATCCTAAAGATACAGGATACACATTTTTCTCTAGTGTACATGGAACGTTCTCAAGAATCGACCATATGTTGGGCCACAAAAATAACATCAGCAAATTTAGAAAAACTGATATTATACCAAGCATATTTTCTGATTATAAAGCCTTGAAACTAGAATTCAACTGCAAAAGAGAGGTAAACGAACCCACAAAAATGTAGAAACTAAACAACATACTTTTAAAAAATTAGTGGGTCAAAGAAGAAATAACCACAGAGATCAAAAGATACATACAGAAAAATGAAAATGACAATACACATATCAGAATCTCTGGGATGTAGCAAAAGCAGTAATAAGTGGGAAGTTTATTTCACTTCAGGCCTATATAAACAAACAAGAGAGAACCCAAGTAAACCACTTAATTTTACACCTTAAGGAACTAGAAAAAGAAGAACAAAGACAACCCAAAACCAGCCAAAAAAATAATAATAATAAAAATCAGAGCAGAGCCTGACCAGGCGGTAGCGCAGGGAATAGAGTGTTGGACTGGGATGCGGAAGACCCAGGTTTGATACCCCGAGCTCGCAAGCTTGAGTGAGGGCCCATCTGGCTTGAGCAAAAAAGCTCGCCAGCTTGGACCCAAGGTTGCTGGCTCCAGAAAGGGGTTGCTCAGTCTGCTGAAGGCCCGTGGTCAAGGCACATGTGAGAAAGCAATCAATGAACAATTAAAGTGTTGTAATGGCAATGAAAAACTAATGATTGATGCTTCTCACCTCTCTCCCTTCCTGTCTGTCTGTTCCTATCTATCCCTCTGTCTGACTCTCCTTGTTCCTTGTTTAAAAAAAAAGAGATCAGAGCAGAAATAAATAAAACAGAGAACAAAAGAACTATAGAAAATATTAATAAAACTAGGAGCTGGTTCTTTGAAAAGATCAACAAACTTGACAAACCCTTGGCAAGACTCACCAAGGAAAAAAGAGAAAGGACTCATATAAATAAAATCCAGAATGAAAGAGGAGAAATCACCACAGATATCATAGATATGCAAAGAATTATTTTAGAATACTATGAAAAACTATATGCCACCAGATTCAACAATCTAGAAGAAATGGATAAATTCCTAGAACAATACAACCTTCCTAGACTGAGTCATGAAGAAGCAGAAAACTGAAACAGACCAATAAGCAGGGAGGAAATAGAAAAAACTATTAATCCCCCCCCCAAAAAAAATAAAAGTCCAGGCCCAGATGGCTATACTAGTGAATTCTATCAAACATTCAAAGAAGATTTGGTTCCTACTCTACTCTAAGTCTTCCAAAAAATTCAAAAAGAAACAATACTTTCAAACACATTTTATGAGGCCAATATAACCCTCATACCGAAACCTGGCAAGGACGGCACAAAGAAAGAAAACTACAGACCAATATCTCTAATGAATACAGATGCTACAATACTAAACAAAATACTAGCAAATCAAATACAACAACATATTTAAAAAATTATACACCATGATCAAGTGGGATTCATCCCAGAATCTCAAGGATGGTTCAACATATGCAAAATGGTAAACGAAATACACCATATCAAAAAAACAAAGAACTAAAACCACATGATCTTATCAATAGATGCAGAAAACGCATTCAATAAAATACAACATAATTTTATGTTTAAAACACTCAACAAAATGGGTATAGAAGGAAAATATCTCTACATAATAAAGGCCATTTATAATAAACCATCAGCTAACATTATATTAAATGACATAAAACTGCGGACTTTCCCCCTTAAATCAGGAAAAAGACAGGGATGTCCACTCTCTCCACTCTTATTTAACGTGGTGCTAGAAGTTCTAGCCAGAGCAATCAGACAAGACAAAGAAATAAAAGGCATCCATATTGAAAAAGAAGAAGTAAAGGTTTCACTTTTTGCAGATGATATGATTCTATACATCGAAAACCTCAAAGTCTCCACAAAAAGATTACTAGAAACAATAAACCAATACAGTAAGGTTGCACGATACAAAATTAATATACAAAAGTTTATAGCATTTCTATATGCCAACAACAAAACAATAGAAAATGAACTCAAAAAGAATCCCTTTCACGATTGCAACAACAAAAAAAATAAAATACCTAGAAATAAACAAAACAAAGAATGTAAAGGACCTATTAAATGAAAACTACAAAGCATTGTTAAGGAAAATCAAAAAAGATACAATGAAATGGAAAAATATTCCTTGTTCTTGAATAGAAAGAATAAATATAATCAAAATGGCCATATTATCCAAAGCAATATACAAGTTTAATGCAATTCCCATCAAAATTTCAATGACATTTTATAAAGAAATGGAACAAAAAATCATCAGATTTATAAGGAACTATAAAAAACCCCATATAGCCAAAGCAATTCTAAGAAAAAAGAACAAAGCTAGGGGCATTATAATACCTGACCTCAAATTATAGTATAGAGTCACGACAATCAAAACAGTATGGTATTGGCAGAAAAATAGACACTCAGACCAATGGACCAGAATAGAAAGTCCAGAAATAAAACCACTTATATATGGTCAAATAATCTTTGATAAAGTGGCCAACAACACACAATGGAGAAAAGAAAGCCTTTTCAATAAATGGTACGGGGAAAACTGGAAAGCCACATGCAAAAGAATGAAACTCAACTACAGTTTGTCCCCTTTTACTAAAATTAATTCAAAATGGATCAAAGACCTAAATATAAGACCTGAAACAATAAAGTACATAGAAGAAAACATAGGTACTAAACTCGTGGACATTGGTTACAAAGAGTACTTTATGAATTTGACTCCAAAGGCAAGGGAAATGAAGGCAAAGATAAATGAATGGGACTACCTCAGACTAAGAAGTTTTTGCACAGCAACAGAAACTGACAACAAAATAAACAGACAACCAACTAAATGGGAGAAGATATTTTCAAAGAACTCAGATAAGAGGCTAATATCCAAAATATACAAAGAACTAACAAAACTCAACAACAAACAAACAATCCAATAAAAAAAAATGGGAAGAGGACATGAACAGACACTTCTCCCAAGAAGAAATACAAATGGCCAACAGATATATGAAAAGATGTTCAACTTCATTAGCTATTAGAGAAATGCAAATCAAAATTAGCATGAGATATCACCTCACACCTGTTAGATTAGCTATTATCAACAAGTCAGGTAATAATAAGTGTTGGAGAGGCTGTGGAGAAAAAGGAACCCTCATCCGCTGTTGGTGGGAATGTAAAGTAGTACAACCATTATGGAAGAAAGTATGGTGGTTCCTTAAAAAAACTAAAAATTGAACTACCATATGACCTAGCAATCCCTCTACTGGGTATATACCCCCAAAACTAAAAAATATTGGTACGTAAAGACACATGCAGCCCTGTGTTCATAGCAGCATTGTTCACAGTGGCCAAGACATGGAAACAACCAAAAAGCCCTTCAATAGATGACTGGATAAAGAGATGTGGTACATATATACTATGGAATACTACTCAGCCGTAAGAAATGATGACATCAGATTATTTACAACAAAATGGATGGACCTTGATAACATTATACTGAGTGAAATAAGTAAATCAGAAAAAATTAAGAACTGCATGATTCCATTCATAGGTGAGGCATAAAAAAGAGACTAAGAGACATGGACTTGACTGTGGTGGTTATGGAGGGGGCCGGGGGGGGGATGAGAGGGAGAAGAAGGGGGAAGGGAAGGGCACAAAGAAAACCAGATAGAAGGTGACAGAGGACAATTTGACTTTGGGTGATGGGTATGCAACATAACTGGATGACAAGATAACCTGGAGATGTTTTCTTTGAACATATATATGTACCCTGATTTATTAATGTCACCCCATTAAAATTAATAAAAATTAAAAAAAAATTAATTTAACTAAGAAAGACTAATAGAAACTAATGCAAGTTGGGCACTTTTCTAGAGAACAATACATATCAGTAACTCAAACAATTTCAATAACCCCTTGTTTGCAGAGCAATGACAATTACAGGTCTTGCCCTGGCTGGTTAGCTCAGTGGTAGAGGATAGGCCCCATGTGTGGACATCCCAGTATTCTAGTCATGGCACACAGGAGAAGCACCCATATGCTTCTACACCCCTCCCCTCTCCTTTCTCCGTCTTTCTTTTCTCCTCCTGCAGCCATAGCTCCATTGGTTTGAGCCTCAACCCCAAGGGCTGAGGAGGCCTCAGGTGCTGAAAATAACTCAGGTGTGAGCATGGCCCCAGATGGACAGAGCACTGACCCAGACTGGGTTGCCTGGTGGATGCCTGTGGGGGCAGGGGCATGCAAGAGTTTGTTTCTCTAGCTTCCCTCCTCTCACTTGGAAAAGAAGGGTAAAAAAATAAAAAAGAAAATTACAGGTCCCATCACTTTTGTCCCTGAAACCCCTCCCCAAAGCATGAAATCCAGGTACCATTTTATAGTGGAAAGAGCCAGATTAGTGGCTTGGTCATGGTCACTGAATGACAAAAGCAAGATCTGCAACCAGCCCAACCCTCTTATTCCAGGGGCTTTAAAGAAAAATAATTCCTATTACTGGGAGGACTGATTTATTTGGAAGACTCAGACACAATACAATAAATACCTCATTCTCTCCTTGTGCCTCTAAAGGTCCCGACCAGGCAGCTTCCCATGCAACTGCTTCTTCCCGAACTGCCCCTAAACTGGAACACGACCGTGGCTGACCACACACTGCCCAGCAGCCACTTTCAGTGAAGCTTGGTCAGTCTAGCATGGGGTCAGCGCTTCGTGAGGTCAGTCCTGCATGAGTCGGCTCTAATGGTGGCCGCCACTCCATCAGCCTGTGTGACAGCTTTCACTGCCTGCATTATTATCTGCCCGTGTATATGTTTTATATATCTGAGCTAAATCTTCTGGATTAACTACAGCATTGTATTTTCCCATTTTCTTTCATCACAAATCTGTAATAATAAAGGGAGAACCATTTAACGAATGCATTGTATCTATACATCTCTTGGTTTTGTGAAAATTTAGCTTTAATTTTAACAGGGTACAGCACTGGCTCTCAAAGCAGGTGATGTCAGAAGGCGTTTTTGGTTGTCAAAACAATGGAGGGTGGAGTGTCCCAGGCAACTGTTAACACATTGCATGATGCATCACATAATTTTTACTAGACCCTGGAACAAAAAAATGTATCTCACCAAAAATGTTAACAATGTGAAATTAAGAAATCCTGGGTTCTAGAAAACACCTATTTGTCATTATTGGCTACTACCTGTTCCCTAGAAAATCTCCGGTAACTTGGAAGCACATGCAAACCTCAAATATCAGGAGAACAACTATCAGAGTTCTAATTTTACTAAAAATGTTTTCCTACTTTGTACTTTAAAATAACAAGAAAGATGAGTTTTTAAAAACCTCACGTCAACAATTTTGGTTTAACAGGTAGTCCAATACCTAATCATACATCTGCAATATTCTATAATGGGAGCTGATGTATAGAGTAAGTAACCCAGGACACTTCAAGAAAATCAGTTCACAAGGAAAGTCACTTAGCAGTATAGTCTAATTATGAAAACAGGAGCATTGAACATTACAGTCTCGAAAGCTTTTCAATAATGCAAATTGAAAGAAAAGAGACTTTTTCAGGTAACAGTGTGTTAACCAGAGAAATCAAATTGTCAGAGCATCTAATTCCATTTAATAAAGGTTTTCAATTACTTTCTATGACTTTTAACCTATAAATGTTATCTCAACATACGTAAAAATGAGTTTCAAAATCTCTTAGAATATCATCCAGGAACAATTACACCACAATGTACCAATTTGCAGGTACATGGGAGTCTATCAAATTTCAAAAATCTTTAGAAAAAAAAATTACAAAATTCCCTATTATTGTAAATTTTTAAAGAATCTTTTTTTTTCTTTTATTCATTGTAGAGAGGAGACACAGAGTGAGAGAGAGAGAGAGAGAAAGAGAGAAAGAGGGGAGGAGCTAGAAGCATCAACTGCCATATGTGCCTTGACCAGACCAGTGCAGGGTTTTGAACTGGCGACCTCAGTATTCCCAGATCGACGCTCCATCCACTGCGCCACCACAGGTCAGGCTATTGTAAATTTTTAATAACTTTCATTAAAAGACTATAAATGCTTTTCCCTTCCTATTTCTAAATTACACATTTACAAAAATGAGATTTGAAATCTGATTTCAACATTCTATAATATGATGCTTTATATAAAAGTGTATGTGAGAATATCTATATTTGGTAGATATACCAGTTAACAAAATACTTATGTTAAATAAAATAAAATGAATGTTTTCTATATATTTTACATTTTAAAATAGTTTCTTTTCCTAGAAAAACAGAAAAAATACTGAAAATGTGAATCCAGGCTGGTCAGCTCAGTGGTAGAGTACATCCTGCTGTGTGGATGTCCTAGGTTCGAGTCCAGTCCGGGCACACAGGAAAAGCGACCATCTGCTTCTCCACCCCTCTGCCTCTCCCTTTCTCTCTCTATCTCTCTCTTTCCCTCCTGTAGCAATGGATTGGTTGGAGCAAGTTGCCCTGGATGCTGAAGATAGCTCCATGATAAAATAGCTCGGTTACCAGGCAATGGAGCAACAGCCCCAGATGGGCAGAGCATTGCCCTATAGTGGGCTTGTGTGATAGATCCTGATTGGGTGCATGCAGGAATATCTCTCTCTCTTGCCTTCTCACTTAAAAAAAAGGAAAAAAATGTATGTGAAGTACAATGAGAAATAATGCATATATGTGAAGTACTTAGTAAGACATTTAGTAAAATAAAAATTGTTTCTTATATATATTATCAGCTTCATCATCGCTAATGAATCAAAATTCTATTTTTAAAAATGAAAATGTTATTTTTTAAAATAATTATAAAATACTAAGGAGAAGAAGAAAATGATTAATATTAATGTTTTGCAAGTTTGGTTAAGAATAAAAGTGTTTTAAATCTAACAGACTTGTAACATTAATTTATAGTTTTAAGAGTGCTTATTTACAGCCTGACCAGGCAGTGGCACAGTAGATAGACCGTCGGACTGGGATGAGGAGGACCCAGGTTCGAGACCCCAAGGTCACCAGCTTGAGCATGGGCCCATCAGTCTTAAGCAAAAGCTCACCAGCTTAGACCCAAGGTCGCTGGCCCGAGCAACGGGTTGTTAGGTCTGCTGAAGGCCCATGGTCAAGGAACATATAAGAAAGCAATCAATGAACAACTAAGGTGTCGCAACGAAAAACTGATGATTGATGCTTCTCATCTCCCTCCTTTCCTGTCTGTCTCTCCCTATCTATCCCTCTCTCTGACTCTCTGTCCCTGTAAAAAAATAAATAAACAAATAAATAAAAGAGTGCTTATTTACATAAGTAAATATACAATTACTTTAAATTGACTTGGTGAAGGAGAGTGTAAAATTTAATTGGGTCTACTTTTTAAAATATATTTTTCAAGGCAAAGATAACTTTTTGTCATATATATTTATTAATTCTAAGATTCAGCCTTCAAAATAAAAAAATTTAAAGTAGTAAGATCAATAGTGTAAGTTTCAAGTATTAAAGTGTTTACAAACTATTCCACAGCCCAACAAAACATATTTCTATTAACAGATATCAATTTAAACATGCTTTAACACAAAAGATTAGTTGGCCTCCACAATCCATGCAAAAATTTTATGCTTGTAGAGCAGGCCATGACTGGGTGCATATTTCAAGCCTCAACCCATCTGTGTTTACCTTAAATAGACTATAATTTGTAAACTTTAAATTCAAGCCATTTTTATTAATACAGAGCTTTGAATTTATACTTTTAAGTATCCAGTGGCATCATCTTAGAAACTCAACATTAAAAAAAAATTATTTATACTTGGAACAAAGGTAGGCTATTTAAATTGTAGAATAATCCACACTAATAATTATAAAGTTGCCTAGATATTAATAAATTGAGAGAATAATTGTTAAATGCCTACTATATATTAGTACTCTGGGTTGATTTATTGAACAACAGCAAACCTGTCCCTGTAGTATTCACCTATAAATTTATAGCTATTAAATGACTGTAAAGCCAGTGCCTGCGGCCACCATCACAGTCTCCTGGCACATTCAGGTTCGCATTGGATTTGGACAGTCAGTAATGAAACAACGGAGTCAAAAACTGGTGAGCCATCATCTAGCTTGCACTCGGTGGGCAAGCTAAAACACACACTGGGCTCCAAAACCCACTCACTCAGTGCTCACAAAGCTACTGACTTATTCGAGTTTCCTATAATCAAAGGTTTCTAGCTCACCAGCCGTATTCACCACTGTTTCCCATCTCCTTTTCTCTGTACAAACTCTGCTCAAACTGGCTTCTCCCTCAGTACTCCACCATCTTGGCTGCTTCTCTTCTCCTCCACATGGCCTTAATCTGCTCTCCTCTCTAATGCTAACCTCAGGAACCAAGAGAGAGCAAGCTCCCGGTCTGCCTCACTTTATAGTGTAGAAATCCAAACCTTTAATCCAATCTACAAACAAGGAAGTCTCTGATACAAAGTCACTTATATGAGGCATAATGGAAGGATTCCTCATGAGAGTGCACCACCCCACATCATCCAATCAGTCAAGGGTGTGGGGAAAATCATGTGGGCAGCACCATCTTTAACAAAGTGAGCATAATATATTTTATCTGCCCAACAATGACTTATGTATTTTATTTTTCTCATAGAAGAAATTATAAGAAATGAAAAAGATCACAAAAAGGTATTCTCTTAAATAAAACATATACTTGAAAATTTCAATTCTCTCCTTATAAAAATATTTTTGATCTTTAAAAAAATTACTTAACAATCCAACCCAGAGTGTTTTGTCAATACTAATGTTAAAACCAAAACTCTGGAGATGTTTACTCTGAACCTATGTACCCTGATTTATCAATGTCACCCCATTAAAATTAAAGAAAACAAAACTACAACTTAAGAAATTCCAAATCCAAAGTAATCTCAGGTAAAATTGTTGCAGAGAGGGTTGGAACACAAAGAAAGGCAATGAGCTCAATCTTCCTTAGTGACTTTTTTGGGCAAATTAACCTAGTTAGAATGAAGTATTTTCCATTCATTCATTCCTTCAACAAATATTGATTAGATGCCTCTATTATGGCTATTTTAAATAATAGTTATACGAAAGAAAAAGAATGAATTTTTCTGTAACTATCTAAATCATTATCATGATGAAAGGCTGTACAAAAAATAAAAATAAAAATTACCTAGAGTGTGTGAATTAACTGTGTCACAGAGACAATAACTACTCGAAGACGACATGGCATACACCAAATGACCTAGGGGAGACTGCGTCATAATCCCCTATACAGGTTTCATGAGATGCCCTGACCCCAAGTCCTCACAAGTATTTATTGATAGACACAAAATAGAAGCAAGGACAAGAATGAGGAAGTTAAGAAGCAGAGAAGAGAATGAGGAAGTTAGGAAGGGGAGCTTCTTTAGAGCAGATTAAAGGGCAAGCAAAGCAGTTCAAATGTCCCAACCTATTGATTTATCAGAATTGCTAATTCTATTCCTGTTTTGCTGAGTTTACACAGTACTGCATTTAGTACTTTTGTCAGTAAAGTCACTGTAGCATTTCCCTCAGCACTGATCTCTGTTCGTGTTTTATTTTCTTATTCAGGAACTCTACATAAGTATAAAACATTCTCTAAATAATTTGAAAAAGGAGGCTTGAAAGAAAAGGTAAGAGTTTTAGAGTACTGTAAAGCCAGTAGTCACGGCCACCATCACAGCTGCCTGGCCCATGCAGGTTCACATTAAATTCAAACAGTTGGTAATGAAACAACGGAGCCAAAGACTGGTGAGCCATCAGCTTTAATCCTAGCTTGCACCCAGTGGGCAAATAAAAACACATGCTAGGCTCCAAAACCTACTCATTCAGTGCTAACAAAGCTACTGACTTATCTGAGTTTCCTAGAATCAAAGTTTTGTACCTCACCAGTCTTATTCTCCTCTGTTCCCCATCTCCCTCTCTCTGCACAAACTCTGCACAAACTGGCTTCTTCCTCAGCACTCCGCCATCTTGGCTGCTTCCCCGGGCCTCCATGTGGCTTTTATCTGCTCTCCTTTCTCTGCTCTCCTCTCTAATGCTAATCTCAGCAACCAAGAGAGAGCAAGATCCCGGAAGATCCCGGCCAGCCCCACTTTATAGTGTACAAATCCAAACTTTTAATCTAATCTACAAACAAGGAAGTCTCTGATACAAAGTCACTTATCTGAGGCATAATGGGAGGATTCCTCATGAGAGTGCACCATTTCACATCATCCAATCAGTCAAGGGTGTGGGGAAAAGCTTACTGTCAAGCCAGTGCCCGTGGCCACCATCACAACTGCCTGGCCCATGCAGGTTCACATTAGATTCGGACAGTCGGTAATGAAACAACGGAGCCAAAAACTGGTGAGCCATCAGCTTTAATCCTACCTTGCACCTGCTGGGCAAGCAAAAACACACTGGGCTCCAAAACCCACTCACTCAGTGCTCACAAAGATACTGACTTATCCAAGTTTCCTAGCATCAAAGGCTTCTAGCTCACCAGACTTACCCACCTCTGTTTTCCATCTCCTTCTCCAGCACAAGCTCTGCTCAAACTGGCTTCTCACTCAGCAATTCGCCATCTTGGCTGCTTCTCTTCTCCACGTGGCCTTAATTTGCTCTCCTATCTAATGGTAACCTCAGGAACTGAGAGAGAGCAAGCTCCTGGTCTGTTCCACTTTATAGTGTAGAAATCCAAACCTTATAATCCAATCTACAAACAAGGAAGTCTCTGATACAAAGTCACTTCTCTGAGGCATAATGGAAGAATTCCTCATGAGAGAGCACTACCCCACATCATCCAATCAGTCAAGGGTGTGGGGAAAAGCTAACTCTTAAAATTAAGCCTTAGGCTATACCAACCCTGCCTGCCCACACCTGTCCCCCATTACACATTAATATCAACGGACTTACATGTGGGCAGCACCATCTTTAACAAAGTAAGCATAATATATTTTATCTGCCCAACAAGTACCACTAGATACTTCTCCAAATTAAATGTGTACTGAGAAAAATACCTATAATTCTAACACAAACTTAGGAATAAGCATCCTCCAAATTTAGGTACAAAAATATTGTACTGGGTCAACTGGGTCTTACTTGGACTATTGGTAATGCCTGGTGGGAGGCACTTTTTACATGAAAATTCTTGTATTTCTTACATAGAATAGAATACATTTTCTATCAATTAGTCTACAATTGCACATCCATTTTTCCTTCAACTTGATAAATTCCTTTGATACTTAATTCTTCACTGTTTTCTCTGAACTCTAGTGCAAATGCTAGATACATCTTCATTAGCAGGTTTTTCTTCCAAAAATACATAATGTCTATCACATAGTAATCCTGGGACCTTGGAATAAAGCCAATCCTCTCTAATCCCTCCCAGGTAGTTGCAATGCTGTCTGTTGTATTTTAAACTTCTCTAGAACCTACTTGCTTGCCTATAACTATTTCTCTTCATCTCTGGCTAATAAACCAACTCTAATCTTTTGGTACCTGTAAAGCCAGTAGCCATGGCCACCAACACAGCCACCTGGCCCACACAAGTTTGCATTTGATTTGGACAAACAGTAATGAAACAATGGAGCCAAGAACTGGTGGGCCATTATTTAATCTTAGCTTGCAACCAGCAGGCAAGAAATACACACAATGGGAAAACACCTCCCTTTCCATTCAGGGCTTCCAAAGCCACTGACTCATCCAAGTATTCCTAGAATCAAAGGCCCCACCAGCCTTATTCACCTCTGTTCCCCATCTCCTTCTCTCTGCACAAACTAGCTTCTCCTTTAGTACTCCGCTATTATAGCTGCCTCTATTCTGCAATGCTGATGGCAAGATCTGAGCTAGAGTGCCCCTGGTCTGCTTCATTTTATAGTGTAGAAAAATAAAGCCTTTAAGCCAATATACAAATAAGGAAGTATATGATACAAAGTCACTTATCTGAGGCATAAACGGGATTCCTCATGAGAGTGCACCACCCCACATCATGCAACAGTCAAGAGTGGGGGGAAAAGCTTAGTTTTTAGAAGATCTTAGTATTAGAAGGACGTTAAAAAGATCTTAGTATTAAAAGGGCGGGAAAGACTTAGTCTTAAAACTAAGCCCTAGGCTATAATGACTTAGCCAGCTTATAGCCTGTCTCTCAAACCTCATGCAAACTATATGCAAGCAAACATATATATCATATTTACAAATTTATTTGACTAACAGTATCATACCAATAAGCACTTACTAGTTCCTCTAGGAAGTAGTTTTTTTCTTATAATTCCTGGATATAACCACTGTTATCACTTTTCATACTTTCTGATTTTATCACTAAATGAATATATAATTCACAAAGCACCTGTTTTGGATAAGTCTTCCTTTCAAAATACCATAGTATCCTATATGTCTGAGTGCTGCAATAAAGAGAACATTGATTTGGGTTTGCTTTCTTGTTTCTCTGATTTTATTCATATTATTTCATCAATTTAGAATGTTTTTTTCCTTTGTTCTAATTGTTCTAAAACAATATCAATCCCATTTCTCAACTAAAATTCCTACTAGTCTTCCATAGTTATCCAACTTCCATTTTCATTTCATTCAAACTGTAATAATAATTGTTGTATGTGTCATGAAACAAAAGCTTATAGAGGCACTGTTACCAGGTTCTGTGCTACGTGATTGTGGGGTGGTGCACTCTTATGAGGAATCCCATTTATGCCTCAGATAAGTGGCTTTGTATCAGAGACTTCCTTATTTGAATACTGGCTTAAAGGCTTTAATTTCTACACTATAAAATAAGGGAGACCAGGGGCTCTCTCTCAGGGTTCCTGAAATTAGCATTGCAGAGGAGAAGCAGCCAAAATGGTAGAGTGCTGAAGGAGAAGCCAGTTTGTGCAGAGTCTGTGCAGAGCAAAGGAAATTGGGAACAGAGGTGAATAAGGCCTGTCGGGCCTTTGATTCTAGGAAACTCGGACAAGTCAGTGGTTTTTGGAGCCCTGTATGGAAGAGAAGTTTTTTCCCACTGTGTGTATTTCTCGCCCGCATGAGCAAGCTAGGATTAAAGGTCATGGCCCACCAGTTCCTGGCTCCATTGTTTCATTATCATCTGTCCAAATCAAATGTGAACCTGCATAGGCCAGGCAGCTATGAGGGTGACTGTGGCTACTGGCCTTACAGTATATATCTACTATTTATATAAAAAAATAACCTTACCTCATCTTATGACATTGCTTTCATAATTATTTTTAAGTGCATATACGAAAAGTCTTATTGGGGCCCTGGGCCTTTGGCTCAGTGGATACATCAGCCCGGCGTATGAATGTCCTGGGTTCAATTTCCAGTCAGGGCACACAAGAGAAGGGACCATCTGCTTCTCTTCCTCTCCCTCTCCCTCTTTTCTCCCTTTTTCCCTCCACAGTCAGTGGCTCCATTTATTTGAGCATGGGCCTCGGGCTATCCTCTGTTGGTCAGGGCAAGTCAGCCTCAGGAGCTAAAAATAGCTTGGTTAATTCGAGCATTGGCCCTAGAGAAGAATTGCCGGGTGGATTCCAATGTGGGCTTATTTGGTAGTCTGTCTCACTATCTCCCTTCTTCTCAAATAAAAAAAAAGTTCTAATTGGTATTTATTTTTTCTAGTATATATCATGTCATCAACTATTTTACACAGGGGGCCAGTTCACTGTCCCTCAGACCGTTGGAGGGCCACCACATATAGTACTCCATACACTGACCACCAATGAAAGAGGTGCCCCTTCCAGAAGTGTGGCGAGGGGCAGGATAAATGGCCTCAGGTGGCTGCAATCAGGCCCGTGGTCCGTAGTTTGGGGACCTCTAATTTAAGGTAATATTTTTAAGTATAAGAATTATGTAATATATTTTTATTTCATTAACTTATAATCTCGCCTCCAAGTAAGTATTTAAAATTTTTATTTAAAAAAAAAACTTTAAAAACTGGAAATCTGGCATCTAACTTTTGTTCCACATAAGAAAAATAAAAAGGATTTAAAATATGCAGTCAGTCTTTAAATAAAATTTTGTAACTACTCAATTATAAATTACCTGTTTATACTAAACTGGACCTCCCCAGACCTTGCTGCCAAAAATACTCTTTTAGCAATGTGCTTTTATGAAAAAGATATTGATATTAAAGAGAAGAAATTACACAAAGTTTCTCTCATGAGTGATTAAATGAGATGGTTCTAGGTAGCAGTAAAACAAGAAATATGCTAGCAAGAACTTCCAACCTTTCTTTAAGTGAGAGGTTGCCCAAATCCAAGGAGAACCTGCATGTGACTGGCCATGATGAGGGCGGCCCTTGGCCTTACAAAACCAACCAAGGAAAACTTTATCTCCAATCAATGCTTTATCATGACTTACATTGACACTTATAAATTGAAACCTCATTAATAATTAACATAACATTCTTTTTTATTTACCTACATATTTACAAACATCTTTCTTTATCATACCTAGAAACTAGATGAACGGCTCTTCCATATCAAAGAATAAAAGGACCACATGAACATGTGTAGGAGAACAGAGACAGTTTCACCAAAAACTTCACCCCTTGCATCACAACAATCAGAGGAGATGTCACATACACGGAGCTATGCTCTGAGGAGGGGTTGGGGTCTATGCTGCACATCAAGCACTTCAAACTTTGACACATGAACGGGAGAGATGAAACCCCAAGATGTCTGACTTGGAAAATTAAGGAAGATTATGTCCAAGAAACCCAAAAGTTGGTTAGGAACAAAAAGTCTGCTCTTTTAAGGGCTCAGGCACAGACTCATTCACCATGGGACCCAGCAGTTTAAAAAGCAGCCTAAATCACAAATGAAGAAGACCCATTAGCCTGTTCTTAAAGAGTCTGGCAGAGGTGCAGGGGTCTGCTCTGAGAAAGGAGGTGCTGGCACCATTTTTGCAATCTGGCAGGCACCATTTTTGTAATCACCCTGCCTTGCAAGCCCTGAAGGGCTTGGCCTGCCTACACAAGATCCTGCAACTATGCTGCAGCTGATGGGCATGCCACACACCTGGGCTCTCCAGAGGCCCTGTAATTGAAACCAGCAGATGTGCACAGTCCACACAAGGACCCACCCTTAAGTGCTTGGCTCTGGTGATCAGGAGGCCTGCATTTATGGCCCCTAAGGACTGAAACAACTGGACAAACAGTTTCTTGGAGGCTATCACCCCCAAGACATGAAACAGCAGACCAAGACACACTCACAGTCTTCCTGTGGAAAAGGCCTGTTTGCCTGTCCTGGAGCCTTAGGGTAATCTCATGTCTACCAGGCATCTCGGTTCTACAAAAGAGCTCACAGGAAACATAGGTCAGGGGATGCCATCCTTGCCCAGTCCTTTCACTGACCTATAGTTCTCCCGTACCTCCCACAGAGAAGCTTAAATGCTCATCTGGAGTTCCAGTTTATATAACTGTTCAAGCCGAATAGGGCTATGGAAATCCTCTCATATCACTGTTATATACAATAGACTAATGCTGGCTAATGCTTTTCCATTATATCTTTCTTGCAAGCTGTCACTGCCCTCAAGATATGACAGAAAATTTCTACCATAGGTGATAACTCAACCTTGCATTGCAAAATTGCAATTGCCAATACTTTAGTAAATATGAAATCAAACTGTCTCTTACTTTAGGGAAAAAATAACTGTGCTATGAAAACTTATGACAAATTAAAAAACCTTTTAAAAGATTGGTCTATTTAATGAATTATGGGAGGTATCTGATGTCTAACTATTTGAATAAGTATCTTAAAGGCACTATTAAAAAACAATGGGAGAAAATTTCAATTTACATATCTCCCTAAGCTGATTTCCAGCTGTTTTTCTTTTTTTTCCCTCTTACTTGAAAAGATGGAGTACATCATGCCTACTGGGCACAGTTCTCTTTGTTGCTTATTCAGTAATCAGCATCTTCTCAGAGTACAGTCCAAAGTTTTCTAGTCAGGAAAACATGGGCCTGTGCAGCAACAACAGGCACTGAAACTATTTAACTTTATAGTGACATTCAGTTTTCTTTTGGTTTTGAATGCCCTCAGGAGACTACTACAGTGTTGGAGGTGGGGTCAAGAGTAGAAGCAAGGGATCTTCCATCATGAAATCTAAATAGATCCACTGAATTGTGGAGCAGGAATGCATCGTATATCCTTATAATCTAACTTAGTACACTCAGCCAGCAATGTTGTTGAACATATAAACAATAAGTTAATAATGATTTTGAATAAGAATTATCTTCTGGGCCCTGGCCTGTTTGTTGGCTCAGTGGTGGAGTGTTGGCCCAGTGTGTGGATCTCTTGAGTTCAATTGCCAGTCAGGGCACACAGGAGAAGTGCCCATCTAATTTCCCACCCCTCCCTCTCTTGTTTCTATCTCTCTCCCTATTCTGCAGCCGTGGCTCAGTTGGAGCGAGTTGGCCCTGGGCACTGAGGATGGCTCTTTGGCTTCTGCCTCAGGTATTAGAATGGCTCCGGTAGCAATGGAGCAAGGGCCCCAGAGAGGCAGAGCATTGCCCTCCAGTGGGCTTGCCTGGTGGATACCTGTCAGGCACATGCTGGAGTCTGTATCTACCTCTCTTCCTCTCATTAAATAAATAAATAAATAAATAAATAAATAAATAAATAAAATCTTCTAGATACTTTGCTGAGTATGAGAGGTACGGGTACAAAGGCAATGAGACAAACTGGCAAATACCAAATTTGCAAACTCTGAAGCCATTTAAACTTGAATACATGCAAATTGATAAAGATATTATCATTTATTTAGTGAATACTACTTTTCTAGTACACTATCAAGCTATTTTATATACATTATCACTAATAATCACATTATCTCATTAAGGTAGGCCTTACTGTTTTATATAATAAATGAGAAAAGCAAGGCTCAGAGCTGCATTTCCATAACTACTTCACAAACTGGCTTTTGAATGAGTTCAGCAGTAGAAAGCAGAGACTAGAATGGGAGAGGAGTGGGGTTTTCCCTCTCCCTCCCTACCTATCAAGGATTTCCATCTCTAGCATCAGCTGCATTTGTCCTGTGGCTGAGGTTCATCTGGAACAAATGGGGTTCAAAACAATAAAATCTTCCCCTTTTCTCTTCATCCTGGAGGTGATGGTGGCTTCCCAATATTGCTAATCTCTAGGTTAGTCGAAGTTATTTTTGTTGAGTTTTAGTTCTTTCATCATACATTAAAGATTTCTTCTGCTTTAAGTTGTCTCTGTTTAAACACAGAATGAGTTATCTCATTCTGTGTTGATTCTGATTGATATACCTGAAACTGGAAAGATATCAGCAATTATGCAGCCTGTCACCTCATAGCCAAATGAATAAGGACAAGGATTGATCTCTATGGGCACTTTGTTCAGATGGGCTGGTAATCTCATGAGAAGATGGGGGGTTTGCACCCCCAAGAAATCATCTTAACAGTTTGTCTCAGTCAACCTTTTTATAAGAGGAAGAAAGGATAGGTAACAGATTTAGAATACAGGGAGAAGTTAATTAGATAAAGTTGCAATCCAGGGATTCTTCTAGTATTTCTTCAGTTGCTAACCAGTAGTAATTCCTTTTCTTTTCTAAAGGATTTTATTTATTGATTGTATAAGGGGGTTGAGAGGTGGGGGAGGCTGGCCATATGTGTATTGACCAGGTAAGCCCAGTAAATAGAAGTGGCAGCTTCAACATTCCAGGTTGGTGCTCTATCCATTAGTAATTCTTAATCTGCATTCTTGTCAGTGAGTGTTCAGTTCTTGGAGAATCAAGGGGTTAGATACCACTGTACTTGCAGATCTCATGGGCCCGAGGCACAGAAGTGGATTTCGCGCAGCCTTATGAAGTTACGGAGGCCTACTCATGTAGCCAGCTCTTGAAATAAAGCTTTTACTTACATTAATCATTAATCCTATTGATTATAACTAAAAGCCACTATTGGTAAAGCTATATTTATAACTGTTGAGTTCCCCCTATCATAAGCACAATCTTCATATCACATCACTCTACTTCAAATAGAACATTGTAAAACTGTTCATGTTGCTTTGTAATTGTTTGTATAGAGATCTGTTTTCTCCTTCACTGTGAACATTTGAGATTAGAGACATTATTTTATTTTTGAAGCTCCAATACCTAGTACATGGCCAAATACATTATAGATGTTCATTGTAAACTATTTTTTTCTGGCTTCTAGAAAATAGGCTGTGAAAAAAAAAATGAGTAAGAGGGTATTTTGTGGAGAATAAATATATTTCTATATTGAAGGCATGACTTAATACTAGTTCCTATATTTAGACCAGGTTTCTATAAAAACAAATGAAACAAATAAATGTGAGAGAATGACCAAGATAATGTGTTTTCAAGAATTTCTATTTCCTATACTCTTGAACCAACTACAGAATTCTCAGTTATATTCTATGGAAAAGGCTGAGAAAAAGAGGTGACAATTGGTTTAGCCACCATCACTTGGGCAGTGACATACTGTTTGAAATTATGGCTAATGAGCTCTGAAGGCTACTTCCTTTTCCAATTCATTGTCTGTGTTTTGGCAAAATATTTAGCCTAAATGTCATTCTGTCCAGGGCAGGCACTAATCTAAGCTGGTAAAACAATAATACATAGCAATCATTCTCTCTCTCTCTCTCTCTCTCTATATATATATATATATATATATATATATATAGTACCTATCCAAAGAGAATGCTATTTTTAAGGTTAACTCAGTGCTATTATCCGTAATTATAAAAGGAGAAAAATCTAAGTATATTTTGTATACTTAACTTATTTAAAAAGAAAAATACTAAACCATAATGAAAATCAATTTTCAGGTAATAATTCTTCTATGACACACTCACAAGCCAGTAACCTTAATATTTCAGAGACAGTAAGCTAATCACTTAAAAATCACTTATTAAAAAGAGCAATTATTTCATGAACCTACAAAACAGCCGTGTTCCTCTTTATACACTTTTCTTAGTGTGTCAGACACAGTTTCATGTATAAGTTGAATATAAGTGTTTAAACTCAGACTGACCCATGATTTATTTCTACTTTTTCTTTTTTGCATATTAATCTGTGGGATGGAAATTGGCCTCAGGGCTATGGTTAGTTGTCAGTAAACAACTGCTGTTCAGGGTCTTGACAGGTCAGAATGGCATGTCCTGATTAATAAAACTGAGCAAAGTTTGACTCAGGGCTGGGAAGGACCATTTGCTCAATACCTATCTAGCTGAAAACATTCCCAGGGAACTACTACTAATCAGGTAGTAGTTTATGTTAAACAGAATACACAAGTGTCTTTAACTTTGGCTACAAAGGCACATTAAAAAAAATGAATATATACTATTGTAATAACCTTGTAAAGGAATATCTTAGCTCATCTTCCAAATAAATTGAAAGAGTTTGGTGCAAGGCTTATGTATGGTGTAGCTATGTTTCCTAATTGATTCTGCTATCAATCAGTTCAAAATAGAGAGTTAATAAATGTCTTGGTTTGAAATATTGGCATAGGCAGATGTTCCTCAGCTTAAACCTAAAGATGAGTGTAATTTGTTTAGAATCTAATGAGAAAGCAAGGGCAAGGGCAAGGCCCTTCACTTTCATTCTCTACTTGAGTGCCAGGAAAACAGGATGCAATGGATGGATAGGAAACAACAAAGATGAAGAGTGTTGGTGTGATTATAAAAATAAAAACTCCAAAAGGCTATGGTGTTCTCAGAATCATAAAGCAGAACAAACAATAAGATAAATTCATTCAAGTACTCAGAAACCAAATTCCTCTTAAATCTAAGCTAGTTAATAAACCTTTTTATGGTGTTTTTTTCCTGTTCTTTTTTTTTCACAAGTCATGGACATCAGATTGCATTCTCTTCAGAGATTAAGTATTTGCATTCTTTCAAAAATTGCCAGTCTAATTATTGTTAAAGGTAATCAATTTTCACTATTTTAATTACCCATTACAAGAATTCTAAAAGAATCAAATAATAATAACAAAACATTCTCCCCACCCTTTTATGGAACAACTCATACAAAAGATCAAAGACAGAAGTATCTCTGATATATTTTAGAAATAGTAAGAAAACCAATATACCTGAAGGAACAAGCAAGTGTCAGGTTGAAACCACTAACTAGAGATGAGGCCAGGCAAAAACAAAAACAAAGAACAAGGTACCAGATTTTATAGGATTTTCTATGTCATAGGGGGACTTCAAATTTTATTTTGTATATAATGAGGAAATAGATTAGGTTTTGAGGAAAACAGTGACTTATACTGATATAATCTGATACATATTTGTAAAGGTCACCTAGTGACATTATTAAGAATAAAATATATTGTTATAAAGGAGACCAAACTATGTAGTTATTGCAGTTATCCAAGTACAAGGCAATTGCTAGATAGTATCAGTAGAGCAGGTACAAAAGTGATAAAGATTTGGATGTACTAAAATGTATAGCTAATAATATATCATGATGGATTCAATATGAAGAGTTGCAAAAATGTCAGATATCTCTGTAATATTTTTGGTGTGAGAAACTAAAGGACATCACCAACTGAAAAGAAAAAGAGCTATAGATGTACCAGGGTCCTCGGGTTACAACACAGTTCTGTTCCTACAACAGTGACATAACCCAAATTTTGGTGTAAGTCAAAACACACCTTAGCCTAACACAAATGGAACACCTGTGCCAAAATGGTATAGGTAAGCATCCTGGGGGACACCAGTTTCCTCCCTCATTAGATGTGTTATTGCATGTTCTTCTACCACATGCAACCAAACTAATTTGCCTACATAGTCAATAAGCATGATGATAATGGCATAAGTTGAAATACTCACATCTCATTCTTTTTAAGTTTTTAGTGGAGTGAGCATCGCAAACTTGAAATGTCATATGAGGAAACTGTTGTAACCTGAGGACCCCCTGTAATAGTTATGAGGAGTAAAGAATATCTTGGGCATGTAAACTTGAGATAGCTGTTAGACATCGAAGTGAATACGTTGAGAAGGCAGTAGAACATACATACCTATAGTTAGAGAGTTGTATGGACTTGAAATATTGAGAGTTATTGGCACAAAGATAAAAATGTGTAGACTAAATAAGATCATCAAGATTGTAAATTAAGTAAAGAAGGCCAAGGACTGAGGTTAGTTAAGGAGTAGATATAGAGGAGATGAAAAATGAAAACTAGTGAGCTGAGAAGAATATCAACAGAGTGTTATAGTGTCCTAAAAGGCAAGTGAAGAATGTGGGAAGTAAGAGCTCTGTCAGAAATATTGATACAGAAATTAAATTGACCAATGGCTATACTATGACAGAGGTTATTGGTGACCTTGATGAAGCAGCTTCACTGAAGTAGTGGAAGTGCAAACCTAATTGTAATATATTAAATAGGGAATGAGAGTAGGAGAAACTGATACAATGAACATAAGAAAAGCAAATAAAAAGCACCATCGATGGCAGAAGTGGAGTCAAGAAAAGTTATATACATTTTTTAAGGTGGAAGATATGATTATGTGTTTATAAAAAGTAACCCTTAAAAGTGAGAAATGGATGATGTAGGAGAGAGAGGGGAGAGCTGAACTAATATATTTGATTAGTCCAGAACAAATGAGATCTAGTATTGTCTTTGGATAAAACTATGGATAGATCATTTATAGAAATAGGTCAGAGGTATGTAAGTACAGAGGCCAAAAAATAATGCATCAGGTTTCAAATCTGTTTTAATAAGTTTATATAGTTCAGTACCCCCTAGCCTTCTCTCAGACACATGAATTTTTGTCTTTTGTTTGATAGATCATCCATCTATACATATTTCTTTTGTGGTTCCTTGTCTAGTCTATTGCAATTGAATTAATGTTAATTAGTCTGCTCTATGTTACTAAATTAGACCTCTACAAGGGTATTTAAAAATAATTATAATGTAATTCTAACATTACTACTTACTATATTTATTTGATCTTTACATATTTAGTTCAATTATAATGTCTTACTTAATATTAGTGCAAATATATTTTCCTTCCATTATACAGTAACAGCAGAGCAAAATATTCTCTCCTTTTATTGCACAAATAAAGTGGTCCCTAATATATCAAAAAAGAAAGTTTAAGTTTTTGTTTCATGCCTTTTTAAACTATATTAGTGGTAATCTCATGTCTAAAGCCAACAACAACAACAAAAAAATCAAATCATTTGTACAAATTAAAAGTGAGCTAACAACTAATATGATTTAAAATATTGAGTTTTAATGTCCATTACAGCATGAAATATAACCCTATATATCCATAGAAAGGCATCTATGGCAGAAGTATATATTGTACTTTTTTAAAAGAGTTAGGAAACTCTTCTGACACAACTTTCTAATTGTGAATTTATTTATATTGGAATATGGCTGAATAAAAATCTATACTAAGTAGTAAGTAAGCAGCCTCATAGAAAGAATCAAATGACCTTTTAATATGCTAGAGTAGTAAACATACCCTGAAAACCCTTGGGCATTTCTTGTCTAGATTAGTATTAGTCCTTTGTAGATAGAAGTACCTTGGTCGAATGTAATAAATTAACACAAAATATAAAAGCCATTATACAACCACAACTCACTCAATTAAGTGCTAACTGCTTCTTCAAAAGAGTTATTGGCAGTACATGTGTATCTAAAAAAACATGTTAAAATTTAGTATATTAGAAATATTTATATTTGCTTTAGGAAATATTACTTATGTCCAAAATAAAAGAATGACACATGAAGATAGAAAAAGCTAATGAAGAGAAAGGGAAATATACATCAATGAACTAAACTTTGAAAGAAAATGCAATCAGATAAAAAATTCTGTAGATTTCAACAGGGATACTTTCGCCCAGGAACAAACAAAATAGTCTCCAGGAACAAAAATAGTCTTTGACAATAATAAATGATACCTTTGAAATCATATTTTGTTAAAGTAAAATTTCTATTTTTTTTCTTCTATAGAAATTATTTTTATTACTCCCCCCCAAATCATATTTTAATAATTTAAATGTCCATGTTTTTATATGTGTGCTTCAGGTTGTTTTTTTCTTTCTTTCTTACTTTAGGGGCTGTGAAATCCAGTGTGATATATACAATAGAAATACAATAATTACAGTTTGGCAGAGATTACTGAATGCAATTTGATAACATTTGTCTCAACTTTACGCTCCTAAAAGAGATGAATTGTTAATACCAGAAAAACCATACTGTCCTGGTTGCTTAAACCACAAAGATCTTCCTAACACATAGTGGCTAGGTGGAAATGACCCTTAGTTTCATCCCAAGAGGTTCCTGATCCCCTAACTTGGCAATTTAAAAAGCAGCTCATCATCACACTGATGTGGATTTGACCATGGTTAAAAATGAAAAGAAAAAAATGGTTAAGTGTATAGTGAATTTGGTACAACAATATAATTTTTTCTTTGATCTTTAATCCTCTTAGCATAGCACTTAAAATTCTTCATTTTACACTTCTCTTACTCACACATCAGGATTTTGATTTTAGAACTAACTGTAATGGGTATCAAGAGATAATATGTATGTATTTTCTCTCTTTTTTTGTCCCTCTTTTTTTTCCCTCTCTCTACCCTCCCTCTCTAAATATCGATATATAAAATATATAATATATATTTTAAACTATCTAATATGTTGTTTTTGCTTTAGTGCCTATAAAATATCCATTTATTCTCTAGAATCATGTGGTAAAAGTGACTTTCTTAATTGGGATTTCACAGTTATAAATTTATTTTGAGGTATAAAAAGTAGCAGAATTGCCTGACCAGGCAGTGGCACAGTGAATAGATTGTCAGCCTGGGACGCTGAGGATCCAGGTTTGATCCCTGAGGTCACCAGCTTGAGTGTGGGCTCACCAGCTTGACTGTGGGGTCTCTGGCTTGAGAGTGAGATAATGACATGACCCCATGATCACTTTCTTGAGCCCAAATGGTCACTGGCTTGAAGACCAAGATCGTTAGCTTGAGTCCAAGGTTACTGGCTTGAGCAAAGGGTCACTCACTATGCTGGAGCCCCCTATTCAAGGCACATATGAGAAAGCAGTCAATGAACAACTAAGATGCTGCAATAAAGAATTGATGCTTCTCATCTCTCTCCCTTCCTGCCTGTCTGTCCCAGACTGTCCTAGTCTCTCTTTTTCTCTCTCTCTCATTTCTCTTTATCTTTCTCTCTCTTGAACTAAAGAAAAGTACCGGAAATTTGAATTTCAAATGAAAATATCTTTCAAAATAAAACAAAATCAACAGCAATAAAATATGTGCTGTATATTTTATTTGTTGGAGACTATTGGTAGTTTCAAAAAGTATACCAAAACAATAAGAATTTTACCATCAGAGAGAGAATAAGATAACAAAGCAATATAACATGATTTAGCTTTCTCAAAATATGATGATAAAAATCTATACATGGTAACAAACCACATAGGAAAATAAATGATGAAATATGGTTAGCTGACCACAGATGTAAAGTAAGAGCAAAGATTTTGAAATTTATAGCTATTAAAAAGTCTCAAATTTAAGCCTAAATTTAAAAAAAAGTAAAATAAAGGCTGAAAGTGTAAGAGATACAGGGCAGGGAGTGGGGACAGAATTAAAGGAAAAGAGAAAGATGGGGAAAATGGTGAAAAAAATGAGGAAGAAAGAGACAGAGTATCTTTCTACTATAAACCCAATTAATATGTTTTTATTTGTTTTTTTTCCTTAAGATAGCAGCCAGCCATCTAGTCTGAACATTTGGTCACTCTTTGCTATAGCACAACTTGAACTTTCTCTTATATTTCTCAGGTGTACTGAATCTTTTTATTTATTTATACAACTTTATATCTTGAACAAACCTTAGTTTATTATCCAAACAATATCATTTTACCAGTGTTCAAAGCCATGGAGCTAGTTAATGGTGAGTTCTCTCTACCCTTTAGAATCCTTTTATAATGTTTATCAAACAGTAGAACTGCAACACCTATCTGGTGTGCAGTCAAATGTTTAATTGTTCTATTAAAGCATACATAGAGTGAACTTCTAGTTATTGCCAAATATTCATTACCCTCCTCTTTCAAGTCTAATTTTATTGAAACAATGTTTGCACACTTAAAAAACTACATTTCCCAGCCTTTCGTGCAAATAAGGTTGACTGTATGTTAAAATTCTGGCCAGTGGCACGATGATACAAATTTTGAAGTTAGGCTTCTATAAACACCTTAAGAAAGAGTTTGACTTGCTAAGTAGGAGATTTTTATTCCTTTTCCTTTCTCCTGGAATGGAGCTTCAGTGGCCATCTAGGACCACTAGCCTAACTAGAGAATGCAAAGCAAGTGATAAGGTGGAAAAAAATAAATATAGGAGTCTTTAAATCATCATGAAATCACCTGCCTTGGAATATCTGTCAATCTCTGGACATTTTCTTTTTGTGTGTGTGTGACAGAGACAGAAACAGAGAGAGAGAGAGACAGATAACAAAGGACAGACAGGAAGGAGAGAGATGAGAAACAACAATTCTTTATTGTGGCTCCTTAGTCTTTCTAGTTGTTCATTGATTGCTTTCTCATATGTTCCTTGCCCTGGGTGGCTACAGCAGAGTGAAGCTTGCTCAAGCCAGCGACCTTGGGCTCAAGTCAGCAACTTTGGGCTTCAAGCCAGTGACCTTTGTGCTCAAGCCATTGACCATGGAGTCATGACTATGATCCCACACTCAAGATAGTGCCCGCATGCTGAAGCCAGATGAGCCCCTGTGCTCAAGCTGGCAATCTTGGGCTTTTGAACCTGGGTTCTCTGCATCCCATTTTAATGTTCTATCTACTGCGTGACCTCCTGGTCAAACTCTGGACATTTTTTTTACATGAGAAAATAACATCCTAATTCTCAAGTCTTTTAAAGATCTCTGTTATTCACGAAGATAATTCCTGATACAAGTGAATAAGACAGTGCTAAGGTGCAAGAAAATATACAAAGAAAAATCATAGGAGTCAGGAGCTATGGGATAATAGTTGGGGAGTGGTTTATAACTTTTGAGATTTGAAAATATAAGGCTATCTAGAGAAATGGAAGAAAAACATAATTAAACTACAGAAATACAAAAGCTGTTGGAGTGGAAAAGCTAAAAACTGACAGGGCATGGAGAATTTTAGAATACAATATGCAAGCATTTGCTCAGAATGCAAATTGTGAGCACTGACTGCCTTACTAAAAATCATTGTTAGGATTTCTCTCCCTGGAGGTCTCCCAAATTGGGTAGATAGCAATCTGCCTAGGCAAGTTTGGGTTCAGTCCAGCCTAAAGGCAGATGGATGAACTGGATAACCTCTGAAAGTCCCTTCCGGCCCTATTATTCTACAATTCTGTTTCATACTGAGAAAAAGTTATTGCTGCTTCTCTTTTTGTAGATACAGCCATTGAGGAACCCTTTGCTTTCCTTCAGCATATTGCAGGTATTTGTGGTGAATAAGGAGAAACAAAACTTAAAGTAAATTGCTTTCAGCAAAACTCAGAAGTGAATCTTCCTGACAAGAGCACATTGTTTGAGTGCAATAATCCTGGCACACAGTGTATCCTACTTTACTCCATGGTTCCTCCCCAAGAGTTCACACACTTTTGCACTATATCACTGACTCCCATGTGCTCGTCTTCCCTGCCTAGTTGACTGAGTGCTTGCACTAAAGTGACTGAGGTAGAACTTAAATGCAAGGCATTTTTAGATATTTTCCATTCATTAAGGGTATGAGATGCATACATAGGAAGAAAAAGGCTGACTTAAACCAAGGCACATTTGCATTGAAAAGTTCACCACACTAGAGACTCTATACTGGGTTAGAAAGGCTCTGACCCAAACATATTTTTTTCTCAGATCTGCACATTTGTTTTGAGTAATTAATTTAGAAGGGTAAGATACAAACCTGGCTTATGGAAAAGAAACTGGAAGTCATTTGTCTGGGAATATAATGTAGCACTCAAAGTAAGAAAATGACTAGTAGAGACATTGCCTTACACTGGCTTTGAAACAGGAACAAATAAATGAAAACACAGATGAAAAGCCTAGAGACAAAAATTTCTTGAAATAAATATTTCAGCTAGATATCCAATAGGAAAATTTAATAGAATACATACACATACATAAGTTTGTACATGTATATTTGCATATAATTATATATATAGTTTGTATGTAACAAATATTTAGATAGTATATATAAACTATTTAGATTGAAGAGCATTTGGTACATATTAATTTCTCTCCAAACTTCTTTGAGACCTCTTCAGTAATATCTAATAGACTTAACTAGTAATTAGACAATTCAGGTTCTTAGTGTTTCTGCCCTGAAAGTATTAGAGAGTTCCCTGAGCCATTTATTGAACCATATGGATTTTTTTTCTTGGCACTTTGTACCTGTAGTCTGAATGAGAACAAACTACACGTTTTAGCTAATGGAACTGAAAAGTGCTCTTTGGGACTTGTTCTTCCCCATTCTTCTTGTGTCTGACACTAAAACCTTGGCTCACAGCATCACTAACTTGTTTCAAAAGAACTGTGTGAGCAGACTGATCTCACTCAGGTTGGCATCTTGGGGTTTCCACAACCACTGTGAATTGTATGGAATGGTTCCCTTGTGCATAGAGAGATCAACTATTTGATTTTATGCTTTCTCTTAATCTCAAACCTAATGTGGACCAAGGTTACAAATTCTCAGCTAATATAACTATATCTGGGTGGCATATTTTTTCCCCAAGATTAATCTTTAATGAGTGTCTTATGCCCAAGCTCTAATATGTAAATGTATGCAGAAAGGCTTGGAGAAATATAAAACATATGTTTCTCTAACTCTCCATATGGGTGAAAAATAAACAATTGGACCCTGGCTGGTTGGCTCAGTGCCAAATGATCCGTCTGGTGTGTGGAAGTCCGGGGTTCAATACCCAGTCAGGGCACACAGAACAAGCGCCCATCTGCTTTTCCACCCTTTCCCCAGTCCTTTCTATCTCTCTCTTCTCCCACAGCCAAGGCTCCATTGGAGCAAAGTTGGCAGGGGTGCTGAGGATGTCTCTATGGCCTCCGCCTCAGGCACTAGAATGGCTCTGATTGCAGTGGAGCAATGCCCCAGAGGGGCCCAGCATTGCCTCCTTGTGGGCATGCCAGGTAAATCCTCGTCCGGAGCATGCAGGAATCTGTCTCTCTGCCTCCCCCTGCTTCTCACTTCAGAAAAAATACAACAAAATAAAATAAAATAAAAAAATAAACAATTGTTTGACTTGATTATAAATGAACTAATTAAGGAGAGCTAAGGTATCACCATTTTTATATCTTTTTTACTTTTATGAATATGATTTTATATTTTGAGATATTCAGTTATTATTGTATTAATACACATGTGATTCAGTGGAATAGGATTTACTATATAAATGATAACAGTAGATTACAGAAAAGGTAGCAGAAATAGATTTTTTTTCTTGCATATTTTAACCCATAGATATTCAGAATTGAAAACACTGTCTAAAATGAAAAATTCCAAGCAATCTTCTTTTACAGAATTATGTAATACTTAACAGAACTCCAGATTGAGTTTAACAAATCTCAAATTTTCCAAAGATTTATGCTTGCTTCTCATTGGAATGGGATAATGTTAGTTTTTTTCTTCAAAATTTAAACTTCCTATGTTGCATGTTATTGAGAAGACTTTCCTTAATTCCTTACAGAACCCATTGTAAAAGTTGAATCCTAAAGAGTTTTTTTTTTAATTTTCATTATTACTAATGCAGATCCGCTTCAAAGAGTTAAAATAAACTTCTCCATGTTCTTTCTATATCCCTCATCAGAAAAAAAAGTGTATTTTTTTTTCAAGTCAAGGGGATAGAGTTAATAGATTATTCTGCAAGTTTGTTACTAGTTTTTCATTTTCTTGCTCACTCACCATATTTTTATCTGCTCAATCAATTAATAAAACTGACAGGGAACATATAGTTGTTTAAAATGTTTTTCAGTTGATTTTCTACAACGTACCTTGCTGCTTTAAGAATGGGTCAGGGAGGATGCTGAAACACAACAGTTTTAGGCTCTTTTCTGGGTTGATATGGGAAATCCCAGTAATCAAATGGGCAAATGAAAACTCAGAGTTCCTGTGTTAGAACCTTGCTCTCAAATCACATTTCTGTGTGACTCTTGAGGATTCTGTTCAACCTCAGCTACTTGTTTTAATTCTTTATGTTTTTAAACATCAAGCTGCTCATGTCAAAAACCAAATAATAAATCTACATTTGAGGCTGAGTAGAGAGTTGAGTAGCAGTTTGTTAAAATATATATTTTTGAATAATATTAAAACAGTCTTATTTTTTCAAAGTTAAGGTACAAGAGACAAAATTAAGGCATCAAGAAAGGTGGCATTTTAGGAGTTTGTTAAAGATGGGATTCTGGTTACTTAAAATAGTAAATACACCTTCAAAATTCTGAAATTTCACCTGAAAAGAATTCAATTAGTATGGCTCCCAATGTCATCAACTCTGACTTTCACTTACATGAACATTATGATACAGAAAAGGTAGCAGAAATTGATTCTCCAAATGATACATTAGAGGCTAACACCTAACATGCTTTATATTAGAAGCTGGTTAATGTGAAGATATAGATCATTGGTTAGCTCAAAGCTCTATAATTATAATAATGCAAGTTTTTACCTCCTAAGGATAAATCACATAATCCATTATATATAAAAATCCTAGTTTTCATATGCTTAATAGTAAAACAATATCAAATAATATCCGTATTGAAAATATATCTTAGTAAATTTTTTTATTCTCTTTATAGTTTTGCTTTGTTTTTTTTGGCAATGCATTTTAAGTGGGTTATATTGTATCATTATTCTAATGTAACAATTCTAGATCTAATACCAAGTTTTTATTTTTATTGTTTTTCAGCTTCAAACTCATCTCTCTCTAATTAAGACTCTATACTTCAATGTTAGCAAAGACCTCAGAGCTCTCTTGAACATATATTGTTTTCTTATGCACTTTTCCCCCTGAACCTAAGTTCTCTATTTTTGAAATATTCTTTCTTCCCTCATTTGCCTACCCAGCTCTTAGAGTGAGATACATATTAACTATCACCATCTTGGGAAATTTTTCTGTATTCCATCAAGCAGAATTAGATGCTCTTTATTTCATTCTTCCTTAGCAATTTTTACCTACATCCACTCTGACATTTGAGTTTCAGAAAACAGTATTTTCTATACCTCCAGTGCTTAGTTAAGTGTCTAGAACTCTGTCAGTGCTCAAAAAAGTTTACTGAAGTTAATGAATGAATTGAATATAGAGAAAACTTGACTGTATTTCTATTGGCACATTAATAAAATCTTTCTATTGGCACATTAAAAAAACATTTTGGTCTCATACCTGTTATTACCTCTCATGAACTCTTCTTTTTTTCCCTCATTATATCAGGACAAGGAGGGTGAGAGAAAGATCCATATAAATGATGAGTCACAGTGGCCATGAATATTGATATAAATTAGCAATTCCAAAAGTAATAGAACTCTTAACAAATCTAGTCTATTAAAAAGAGATTACTGGGGGTGGAGAATCTAAAACCTCTAGCTTTTTGTGATTTCACACAAACCTTCCTAAGAGGTTTGTATGTTTGAGGAACAGGTATAATAAGAGTTGATTGAAACAAGGAGTAAAGTTCTGCATCAAAGCAATTGACATTTCTTCTCCTACAGATATTAAACAAACAGAATAAATATTTTATTTTGGTGTGAACTGTGAATTCATGTTTTTGATTTGTATTTATTTAAAAATCAAAATCAACTAAATCAACTGAAAATAGGTTACAATTCAGCAACAATTTAAGGTATATAATGCACCAGGATCCTTACCACAGAGAATATATCCAAAAAATATATAAGTAGTCTAAGTTAGAAACCACTAAAAGGAGAGGTAGATACCACTAAAAGAATATGAGATTATGTTTTAATGAAGACTATCCCTTTCTGAGTTAGACCCTTCAGTGTTTGCTCACTTTAAGTAACTAGTATGTCTATGTCTATACATCATTATTTTATATTTACAAAATTTTCTTGTGTCCACAGTTATTACTGAAAAAATAATTTGGGGGGGCAAAGAAGACTAATTAATATAATATTAACTTTAATCAAAGATGTAAATCTACAAGGAAGATTCATTTTCAATTAAAAGTAAACCATTTTAGATTATCTTTTGAATACTGAGTTATAATATAGAGCCAAATTACTTTGTCATCCTTTTGCTACAGGTATTCAGTTAGCTAGTTACCTTTTTTCTAAAAGTCAATAGTTTTAAACAAACTTTTAAAACCTAAACTCCAAACCTCTGTAGTATAAGGATTAGTTTAGCAATTATATCTGATAGATTAGTCATAAGAAGTTATATATCTGTATAACAGCATATTTCTAATTAAACAGAATTTACAAAACTAAGACTAAAAAATATATGTACTTATGCATATACACATGTGTGTACTTACGTATGTATGTGTATATATGTATATAAACATACATTAATACACATATATGTATACATATTTAGTATAATTTTCAAGTACTGCACTATCCTAATTTCATATAGGTGTCATTTGTCAACATAAACAAGGCCCGTAATAGCCTTATAAAGGGGTAATACAGTGGCGGCAAATCTATTCCTTCTAGGAATTATGGCTTCGTGTACGGCCAGTAGTACCCACCATCATGGCCATTCACATGCAGGTTCCAATTAGATTGGGATAGACTGTAAAGAAACAGTGGAGCCAAAAAATGGTGGGCCATCCTTTATTAAAGTCTTGCACCGGCCCACACATAAACACACGAGAAAAACACTTCCATCTTCATTCATTCAGAGTTCACAATGCCAACACATTATCTGGTTCTACAACCAGGAGAATCTCCAGTTTCTCTTAGAATCAAAGGCCCCACCAGAATCAGTGGAGTTCACAATAGCTCCTCACCTCTGGTTCCCATCTGCATACTTTCATTCTCTCTATTTTCATTCCGAAAACATGGTTTCCTCTCTTCTCTTTTCAATACTTTATGGTGGGAAAACCTCTCCTCCAGAAAACATTAGCAAGACAATGGCCCTTTCCAAGCAGGAAGGTAATTTGCTATTTCACAGATCATATACCTGGCACTGTCCAGTACCATTTTTTAACACTAAAATTAAGCCAACTCAAAAAATACAAATTTTACAAATTCATTTGCCCAACACTTTGCTTCTGAGAAGCATTAATTTGTGAATGACAGTATTAAGGGTCATTTCCTTTCACTAAACTAACTCCACTACTTATACTACTTAAACCAATCTTTTTGAGAGAAAATGCTAATCTCACTGAGAGATGAGATTGATTTCAGACTATCTAGTTACCTTAGCACAAGTCAACACAAAGAAAAAAATGTAACAGGATACACTCTTAAGTTGCATAAACTTCAGTAATCATAAATAGGGCACACGAATCCAGCTCTTCCTGGCTAATTTCACTTGTTTGTTTTCTAGCTCTAGGTTTATCAGTCTTTCTGGTGATTTAAGTGCTGAAGTATTCCTCTATCTGTTTTATGCTTTGTGTTGCTGATCAATACATTTTCTATAACATTGGCTACTATTTCTTCTCCATACCTTTGTTTTTATAGTCTGCATACTGAAATTTTCTTCTCTAGCATGATAAACTCATTTGAATTTCAAAAGAGATTGGCAATATTTTTAATGGAAACTTTTACAATGAGAACAAGACAAGATCCATTGATATAATAAAGTGAAAGTAAAAACAACAACAAAGTGCTCCAAATTCATTTTTTCTTCCTTCCTTCCTTCCTTCCTTCCTTCCTTCCTTCCTTCCTTCCTTCCTTCCTTCCCTCCTGGAAGATGTAAATTAATGTTGTCCCACCCTGAAATTAATGTTGTAATGACTAACAAACACCACCATAAAATAATGTATTTCTGAAAAAAAAAAGAAATACTGTATAATTTAGCTAAGAATTAATTCCAAGCTCATTAAATTTATTCAATTTTCTCAAATCAGTTAAATCTAACTAATTGGGCTAGATCAAAATTTTAATTTTTTTTTGAAATAGACAAGGTTTAAATAAAATTTTTTTAGGATAACTAATTTCTTATGGTGAGTTAGTACAAATAATAAATATTGCCATTTATCATGCTTAATTTTGAGAAAGCCTCTAACTTGTAAATTACCTCCAGGATTTTTCAACCTTTCTCATATTACTTTAGTTTACAAATAGTAACATAAAAGAAGAAACAACAAGTCAATATCTAAAATACATATATTAGAATAAATACATTAGAATTATTGGAATCAATTACAATAAAGAATTGATTGTGGGTAGATGAAAAAAGATGTACAGTGGTACCTTGAAATACAAATTTAATTTGTTCTGTAACCGGGCTCATAAGTCAGTCAACTTGTATACCAAACTGCCAATATTGAACCTGTGTGCCAACTAGCGGCAGCTTCCCTACACATAACTCGTATCTCAGAATTTCTCTTGGATCTCGGACAAAATGCGGACCTAGTTGCAGCCTGTAACTTAAAAAATTTGTATGCTCATCTGTTTGTATCTCAAAGTACCACCATAGTCCTACATATTAGGAAAATTGTATTCCAAATGGAAAATAAAGTAAAATAATCATGTGGAATTTAAAAAATTCTTAATATGCATTATTTAATGGAATTAGATCACATACAAGAGATTCTAATTTTTTTTTAGGTTCCTGAAAAAATACATGAGTTAAATATATTATACACTCAATTACTTGGGAATAGTTTCAGAATAGAAAAAATCATAAAAGTACAATATGTGTATTTATTTTTGTGTGCATATTTGTGTGGTTTGGTGGTGAACTTTTCAGATATCAGAGAGTTTCATTCCCTAATCAGTTTTAGCAAACTCTTTAAACACTTTATCCCTTCATATTCAAAATTATACTGACATGTTTGTGGGAAGTGAATTACATAAGATTACATAATCAATTCTTTCTAGAGACACAGAAAATAGGCCCTTTAAATGTTAACATAATAAATTTTCTTACAAATGTAAACCTTTAAATTAGTGTCTTCATACATCTCAGTCTATACTAGTCTCTAATAGTTGAATTTGTTCACTTCTTTGAGCATTCTTTGTATGGTAGTAAGGTCTTTTGTGAAAATATTCTGTATTGAGAAAATGTTGTACTATATAAAATGTGTTTTCATTACTCATGCAATTTAGATTTAGTGGTATCACCACTAACATAAAAGACAATGTAAGAAGAGATACAATTTTCTAAATATAATGTGTTGATTTTGAATGTTCTTACTGCAAAATTTTTATAAGTGCATTCCTATCTCTAAGTATACGCATATACAAAAATCAATTTTTCTTTGTTCAAATGGAACAAATTATGGAGATTAAAATATCAGTATTATAGAAAATCAATAATAAATATATATTTCATTACCCTCACCAGGGAAAATTAACTTTTCTAGGAAATATTTAGAAAACAATTCAGTTGATAAGAAAGCATTTCCCAGATTAGAATATTATCTCCTAAATGTTAAACTATTCTCTTTGTTAATTTTCATAAAAGATACAAACATACAACCCAAATGTGAATACTGTTTTTGAAAAAATTCATTTTTGAATTATATTAGGCATCATGTATGATAAGTTAAATTGTAGTATGTGCTTAGAAAGAAACAAAAGGGAAGAGATGGAAAATAAGTTATTTAGACAGAACTATTCTGCAAAGGATTTCCAAAGATTTATGTAATTTTTTAATTAATCTATTTTATTTATTTACTATATATCTATAGTAAATGAGAAAGTTCCTTAGAGACTTGATAGGCTGGTGCCTAATTATCTCTTTGGGAAACATTTTTTTCCATTAGGTGTAACCTGAAATGGGAAGGAAAATTGAAAGCAAGAAAGTATACTCAGTTCCTGCGATAAAATTTTGACTGTAATCAATCATCTTCTCTCATTTAAACACAAAGCACATATAGGTGATAAATTTGGAGTTTCCCAAAAGATCTATTTTTTTGTCCAAATGTCAGGGACATGCTACCAGGCCAGGGAGGCCAGCACATTTCTAATTTTCCTTACTTAAGGCAGAAATATTTTATTAAACCACTGTCTCTGGAATGAATATATCTTTTTTTAGTCCCCCTGATACTGCCATTTTATGTAGTTGTAGCAAAGCAGAGAATTAAGTGAAAAACCCTCTGCTTTGGTAAATACAAGTAGAAATTCAAATATACCTCTTATTACTTCTAATCCCCCACAGGTTATAAATTACTCAGGTGTTTTAAAACACTTCATTTCGTGAAATCTAGAAATATTTAAAAAGCCAAAGAGTACAATCAGCCTCCTACTCATACATTAAGAAAGAAAAAAGGGTGTCATTGTAATAAAGATATAAAACTTGGAACAATTACAATACATAAGTTGGGACAGGAAAAAAGATGGAAATATAAACTATATATTCTAATTCTATCTCAGACTGGAACACATGCTGATCTTTTTCAAAAAACTAGATACATTTGATAACATTTAATTTTTGTTCAAACACTTTATGTTTTGAGTTGAATTTCCTGTTTACCATTAACATGTTTTTTAACATATATATATATATATATATATATATATATATATATATATATATTCAGATACATTAGATAACAACTGTAAATTATATTAGAGAACTCAGATATATTTTCTTATGACCCACAACACTGAAACATTTAAGATATTTAGATTTGTGTAACCACCTCTGTGGGAGTATTTGGCAATGTGATGCCCTTGCTCATTTAGAAACATAAGTCACACAAGTGTATCTAAGAAAAGTTTTTTAATGTAATAAGAAGCCAGAATTACAACTGAGGTAGATAGAGTTAGGCTCTAGAAAATATAATTAATTTCTTAAAAGAAGACTAAACTCTTTAACTCCTATTACTTAGTAATTCAGTGCTTTACTTTCTGTTAATATCATTCTTATTATTATCTAATTAAAAATGATTACATGTCATAAAGCTATTAAATACAAATAAAATATCTTATTAATTATTATTACATATGTGTTCTTAACTGCATCTAGGAATCGGCTGGCTCCTGATGTGACCACATCAGTGTTCAAGGCTAAGAAGGAAACTTGGTCAAAGAAAGAAGACCTTTAATTTCTCTGTCTGAATCTCTCTGCAGAGAACTGTAACTGAATATCCCTATAGAAAGAGGCAAAGGAACTACTGACCCAGTTGATCTATGGTCTTAACTTGCTCACCACTTCAGATTACCTTTCTGAGATTTACTCTTTTAATGATATATCTCTCCCTCGCTGGTCATCAATTCATTTCTTTCCCCCTACAGTTGGGACTGGCAACCATTAAGTTGTGTCAGGTCCCTTGTTTCCCTGTACATTGTGTACTATACAATGTTTTAAAAGCAATAGCTGATTTTGAACACTTTAAACACATACAGATATAGAGTTTCTGCTGAGAAATTGGAACTTTTGGTGACCTAGGAGCTTTTCTCCACATGGCAGCAATGAATTTATGCAATATGTCCACGGACCAGACATGTATCTCCAGGTTTTCACTCAGCCAGGGAGAATCTGCTGAGACTATGGTGCAGTGGTTCTTAAACTGGGTACTATCGAACCCTAAGGGTTCGATGAGTCGGTCTCAGGGGTTCAGAGAAGCCTCTGCCGCGGAGGTCAGAATAAAGTAATACCATAATTTATTGTGAGTTCATGCACTTTGTTGATTTTGTTCTTTGAGCAAGGTGATGTTCATGCATGGCTCATTTTGTGCACCAGTAAAAAAACATATACCTATGTACTGAATTTGAAAAAAAATCATATTTTGTTTATCACTAAAGAAGGGTTCAGTGAATGTGCATATGAAACTGGTGGGTTTGGTGCCTCAGAAAAGGTTAAGAACCACTGCTGTGGTGCAATGGTTTCTTCCTAACTCCCTCTAGTGGCTGTTTTACTGGATTAATACCTTGATTCTGTCTCCAGATCTTTAACTCTCCACTTTTTTTAATACTTTGTCTTACATTTCATTCCCCATTCCTAACCAATCTTACTAGAATGTGCCGCTTCCAATGAACTTTTCATTAACTTTGATATTTGCATTATTTCTCCCTTTTACCATTAATTTGTACATAAAAACCCTTGAGCGTTACAGAATTTTGATATTTATTTTGAAAAAGAAATGAAAAGAAAGTTATTATAACTTCATATAAATAACAGTCAGAAAAAATATCTCATGAACACATGCTAGTAGAATATCTTTTGCAGAGGGTTTTACTTCAAATACTCTTTGTTTAAGCAAAGGTTCAGAAAAACAAGCACATAACACTGTATGGTATCAGGCTACCGTGACAGAGACTTTGCATGTGTCCTTTACTCTAAAGCATTATTTTCTATAAAATATGTAATTGTTTAAGAGTCCAACTTCAAAGTCCAAGAGCATTTCTTTTTCTAAAGGTATTTTTCAGTAACACACAGTAGCTGCAGCTTTGAAATGCATATTGAGTGTATCTGGCAATAAAATTTATGTTTTCTCAATAAATGACATGGTTATGGTTGAAAGAAAAGGAAGGTTACAGGTTTTCTTTGAACTTTAACTAAAATTATGAAAAATTTAATATTTCAATGGTATTGTTCTGAAAACAAACTCACCCAGGCAATGCCCTCCTTCATCGTACCCATCTGAGCAGTCCTGGACACCATTGCACAGCTGAGATAAATGAACACATTTTTTGGCACCAAAGCAAGTAATGTGATTCAAGGGACACTTGATTTCCACTTCCTTGGGACCTAAAAAAAAATGTGAAAAGGATCAGATTGATGTGGATTAGCTTCGTTTTTTTTTTTTTTTTTTATATACTAAAACTGTTAAACACAAGAAATTAATAGAATTTGCCCTTTCTGGGTGGGTGGGTTGATAGAGCTTTGTCTTGGCACACCAAGGTCACAGATTCAATCCCGAGTAGGGGACATGCGAGAACTAACCAATGACTGGGCCACTGAATAGAACAACTAAGTGGAAAAAATTTATGCTTCTCCAGTCCTTTCTCCCTCTCTCTCAAATAAATGGAAAAAAAAGAAAAAAATTATCAGAACTAATTTACAAAACAAAACAATAGATATACTACCTTTTACCAGAGGGCAACTCTGATTGTGACAGACATTGAAATTAGTCTATGTGATTAAAAACCAAATTTTAAAAAGCTTCATAAGAATATTCAATAGTGTATTGCTTTCAAATAATGCATTAAAGACACAAATATTCTTTCAACCCTTACATTAAGATGAATTGAAAATTTGTAAGTTGCTTTGAGTCATTGTTCTATCTCTTATCCTTAGATAAGTGGTCAAGGCACTTAACCCCCATAAATCTCAATTTCCTTATTTTTGAAATAAAGAAATTGACAATGTCTTGGCAGGGTTCTTGTTAAAATTATATCAAGTAACATGAAGAAAACATTTTAGTGAAATTTAAATGAATTTGTGACAATCTCAAAGCTATTTTATTTTTGATCTGTTCTTTATGAATATGAGTACTAACTAGTTATCATGTACTTATCCATATATGAATACTTCTGATTAAAAAAATCACTGAACAACTATAATGCAATATAATTTGCAAAAGAGTGAGGAGGTGATGGTGCATAGGGCATACTCCTTGAGTTTACCTGCTGTTGATAACTGTACTGTAAATAATCATCCTTTGTGCTTTTAAAAATATAATAAAGTTAGAATACAGAGTCTTTTCTTGAAGGTCACCAATTCCAACTTTTCATCAAACATGCTCGTTGTATATTGTTATATCTAAATTTCAGGTATATTATTGGTTTTAATTCCTAAAAACTATTTATACTTCTGTAGTCACTCCTCAAATTCTCCATGATTCTTAATTTTGCTTAGCTATCCAAATTCAAAGTGCAGTCATGCCAATATGACTATAATTATGTGTTAGTCTGACACTGATTATGGCAAGAGCAAATATCCTGTAGCCAGACACATTTAGGTTGTTTTGTTTGTTTGTTTGTTTGTGTTTTTACAGGGACAAAGAGAGAGTCAGAGAGAGGGATAGATAGGGACAGACAGACAGGAATGAAGAGAGGTGAGAAGCATCAATCATTAGTTTTTCTTTGCCGTTGCGACACCCTAGTTGTTCAATGATTGCCATCTCACATGTGCCTTGACAGCGGGCCTTCAGCAGACCCAGCAACCCCTTGCTGGAGCCAGCGACCCTGGGTCCAAGCTGGTGAGCCCCTGCTCAAGCCAGATGGTCTCGCACTCAAGCTGGCGAGCTCAGGGTCTTGAACCTGGGTCTTCCGCATCCCAGTCCTACGCTCCATCCACTGTGCCACCGCCTGGCCAGGCCACATTTAGGTTTTGACTACATTTATAACAATACCCATGGGATATTAATTTATTTAATCAACTAAGCATTAAATTTATCATCTGTAAATGAAATTATCAACTCAGTCTACTTTGTGAAATTGTTGTGAATGGCAAGTTAATGATAACAAAGCAATGAGCATTGTGAGACACAGGTTCAGAGCAGTAATTCAAATTCAGTATTTGTCAGTTATGTAAGTAAATGCAGAATAGTGGAGGATTAACAGACTTCGAAGCCAGATTCCTTGGTCCAGTTTTTAGTCCCATCACTTGTACATTGAGTAACTTGAACAAGGTATATACATTCTCTGTGCTTCACCGGGTTCTTGTAAGGATTATATCAAAAGTGGTTAGTGTTGTTTTCTGGTAAGCACTAAGTGTTTGTTATTTTCATAGTTTAATAAAGAATGTTCCAAGAAGGCAAATTGCCTTTAGGAAAACATTTGTATATCATAACTTTCTTTTCTGTTGCAGGTCACCCCCCCCCCAAAATAAGCTCACAAATAAAACAACATAAATCCATTTAAAAAATAAAATCATAAAATGTAAATTTCTTTTAAAAAGGTGTAAAGTTCTATGACAAACAGTCTCAAAATAGTTCCTAAAATTAATTGGTTGATTCCTAAATATATAAAACATGCATCTTTGCATAAATGTCAAAAAAGTGTATAGGCCAGATATATTGAGGTCTCTGAAAATTAAACACACACACACACAGCACACATCATAAACTTGGCAAATTTAAAAAATTTATAGTTAGAGAACAAAAGTGACTCAGTAGATATTATAAGAAACAAGATTAAAAAAAATAGTGATACAGCCTGACCAGGCAGTGGTGCAGTGGATAGAGTGTCGGACTGGGATGCGGAAAACCCAGGTTCAAGACCCCGAGGTCACCAGCTTGAGAGCAGGCCCATCTGGCTTGAGCAGAGGTTCATCAGCTTGGACCCAAGGTCGCTGGCTCCAGCAAGGGGTTGCTCGGTCTGCTGAAGGCCCGCTGTCAAGGCACATGTGAGAAAGCAATCAATGAACAATTAAGGTGTTGCGATGGCAACGAAAAACTAATGATTGATGCTTCTCACCTCTCTCCGTTCCTGTCTGTCTGTCCCTATCTAACCCTTTCTCTGACTCTCTCTCTGTCACTGTAAAAAAAAAAAAAAAAAAAAAAAGGATACTTATGTTGATACAAATAAAGGCAGGTAAGCGATGCCCACGATGGCAGTAGTGAGATGTATATCTGGTGTTCTGAAGAAAGGCTCAGCTACTTTATAAGTTTTGAGAAATCAGGAAAAATGTTTGGAATTCTCAAGGGCAATATATAGATTAATTGAATTCTTCGAGTGGTAAAAACTTTGGGAAAAAGAGATATTTGTTTGAAAGAATGAAACAGTTAATCGGGTTTTTCATGGAATAGCCATTACAGACTTCCCCATCTTCGATACTCCTTTGTCTTGGGTTCTATCAGCACTAGTTAACCGGTAAGATAGCTGGGTCATGGCTTAATGGATTGTACCTTAATTTGTCCTCCCAACTTTTCCTGTTAAAGCCTATAAGACAGTGATGATATTTGCCAGTTAAATTGAAGTACATAGAAGATATTAGTTGTTGAGGTTGTTCCAGTCCTTAGGAATTAATCTCAAAATTGAGAGAGTCAATTTTTCAACCCCCCTGACCAGTACTAGGTTACTTCAGTTAAAAAGCTCTGCTGAAACAGTATTTTGTTGTTCTTTCTAAAAAATGGAAATAGAGACAAATCAGTGTTAGAAACAGTAATGACTGCATCAACAGAAATTTTCTCAGAAACTGGGTACTAGGGGTATCTATTGTACTATTACTTTGGGAAACAGTCTATTCATAATTTCTAATTATTACTTCTGCAGTGAAGGCTTGTACTATATCATGGGCTCCTTTATTCTATCCTGTAAATAAAGAGAAGACTCAATCTGATCACTACTTTTTCCTACATCCTTGTGTCACAAGGAGAGTCATGTGATAATGGAACCTGCATGAATTCCTGAGAGTATGCTAATATTGCATTAAATGATTCACCTCATGAAGACTTTTAGGCATTCAAAACATTTTAAAATAAGAAATCATAATCTGCAACATACATATCAAGGAGCAATGTCAGAGGCTCCCTCATATACTCAGAATTACCTTTTTAGTTTCTAAATCATGCAGAGTTGGGGGGACCTGGCAGAGGAAATGGCATAACAGGGCAACCTGTGAGAAATCTCAAAACACTACAAAGACACTTTAAAATTTCATAAAATATAGTAGTCCTAGAGAGAATATCACTGAGTTTTCAGTAATGCACCTTTTGAGTTCCTTAAATCGAACTTTAAGTGACCTGAACAGGGGAGTGGAATTTAACATATAGTAACTAATTATAAGAAATAAAATCTCTTTCATTAGGAGGATTTAAAATGTACCAGTAAAGAAGGCTAGTATATTTTACACCATATATTAATGCCTGACCTGTGGTGGTGCAGTGGATAAAGTGTCAGTCTGAAATGCTGAGGTCACTGTTTCGAAACCTTGGGCTTGCCTGGTCAAGACACATATGGGAGCTGATGCTTCCTGTTTCTCCCCACCTTCTCTATTTCTCTCTCTCTTCTTATCTCTCTCTTTCTTTCTCTCTCTCCTCCATTCTCTAAAATAAAATTTTTAAATATTAAAAAATATATACATATATTTATTTAAAATTTTTGTATAAGCTTTACCCAATTAGTGGAAATAGGAATAATTTTTAAAACTAAAACATTTTACAAATAAGCCTTGTAGAAATAGGCAAGGATAATTTGATACATCTATATGTTTTTGGATTTTTAAATTATTCTTTACATATAGAGTTAATATCTAACTTCGTTTAGCAAAACATGGTAAAGAAAGACATAGCCTTTTCAAATATCTTTTCTGGTTAAAGAAAACCAAAATAGTGCACTTTGTGAAGGAGTGCAAAATTTTCTTCTGTTACAAGCAAACATAGTAAAATATTTCACTTGTCACTGTATCATTGTATCTTAGCAGAACCAGAATCAATCCTCATCCCCAAAAGTTAACCTCTTCACCTTTACTCTATCACATCTCACATGCTAAGTTCTGTCCTATCAATATTTGCTTCTCGGTTACACTGTCCTTTCCAATGGTTCTAAGTTCTTGGCCTGCAATCTCATCTATTTCTCTCCACCTTCATTCAAAAAACAAAAATTACTTCTTCAGATTAAAGGAAAGAGTTCTTTCCTACTTTTTCTTTTTTTTCTTTTTTTTTTTTTTACTGTTAAACTTCTTCAAAGTATAGACTGGACTTATCTCATTCCCATTTTCTTCTCACTGTAGCCTCTGTTACAACACTGTTCAGCTTCTCCCCAAGTTCTCCATGGTCTCACTAATGGTGAAGCCAGAGGTCTAGAGTGTCTTCAGAACTGCCCAGGATTTCTCTCTCTTAGACACTTTCCACCATTCTTTCTCATGCCTCTTACACTCCAGTCACACTGTTGTTCTTATTTGTACTAATCCATAAACACACTTGAATGCATTTCACACACTCTCTTTCATAAACTTGGCTGCACCTGTTTGGAATATACGAACATCCTAGTACACTTTATGACACAGAATAGGTGTTCAATATACAGTTGTTGTATGATGCACAAGGTACATTTAAACTCCTGGCTAAGTTCTACTTCCTTTGATATGCTAGAGGCTACTTTTCCTCACCACCAATAATACATGCTCAGAATAGCTGTTAGAAATACTGCTTTCATACAAAAACTACTCTCAAAATAATCATTCTTTTTAGTTGTTGGCCAGAACAAAAACAAGCTCCTTCACCTGATTTCATCATCTAATTGAAAATTAATTAGTATTTACAAATTATTTTTAGTACTTTTACTTTACTTCATTCAGTGCCATCTTTCAGCTCCCTAAAATAAACCAAATTTTTCCCACTTCTAAGTTTTTCTTTGTGAAAATCTTTATCTGGAAAGTAACCTTCCCTTTCTTTTGTACTCAGCAAAACCCTTCCTAGGCAAGCTCAAACTTTGGGTTCTCCATCAAATTTCCTTTGTAAAAACAGTATGATGTAGTGTAAAGATTATGATATGTAGAGAATAAGCCCTGTGGCAAAGCTTTTAACTGCTATTTATTATTTGAGTAAACTTTAGTACTTGACTTCACTGAGACTCTTCCTTCCCATGTGAAAAATAGGTCTAATAATAGTTTTTACGTCATATGATTTTCATATGGCACAAATGAAATCACAGTTTGGGAAGCACTGTACAAATGAGTTTTTTGTAGAGGTTATTAATCTTACTTTGTTCTATAAATTCATGCCTATATATGTTGTTTATATTGCATGAATTAATTTTGCAATGCCAACATCTCTGTATAATGTATGAACTTGGTTGATATATGCAGTTTCACAACTATTTCACAAGTTGAAAGGCCTTTCATTTATTTATTTTTATTTTACTTCCCCCTTTTCACAGTATAAAGCTAAAGGTAGGAATAGATACATCTTAATTACAATTTAATATAAAAATTAAGTAAAAAATAATTTGGTATATAAAATTAGAACCAAGAAAGCATAAAATGCCTTCAAAATTAAAAAAAAAATTGATTATGCCTTTTTGGATTTCATTTGATTGTACCTTTTGATTCACTTAGAAGATTGAGATTTCATTATAATTTGAAATTTTATTTACAACTTAACTTCTAGTAAAAACCAGTGCTGGTTTAAAAAAATACTCAGGAAAATAAGGATTATTTCTATCAATAGAAAACCTTACAATATTTAGCTTTTGAATATTGTCTCTTGTGGCATTTTCTACTTATTAAATTGAATAGCCCATGATTTATAAGAATTTCTCACAATTGCCTTAAAAATTAACTTTCCTGAAGTAATGTAAGAACAATTTTAGTGTCATATTAACTAAGTAATATATTATAATTAACTTGGAGCATCATTAATTTGATTGCAAATGCTTAATCTTTTCTATCATTATGTTTGTATCTTTTTTAAAGAATATTTTCCACACAATCAGATCCAGTTTTCTGGATATATAGACAGCATCTTTTAAAGAGAAAAATCTATTTCTATACAATTAATTATAGGAAAATGCTGCATGATAACATCCATTATAGTTCCCCCAGCTGAGAACTCAAATTAGTTACAGCAATATGTACTACTTATGTAAATGGTAAAGTGTGTGAAACCCTGACCCTGGTCCTATTTTCAAGCACAATTTACTTTTACATGCGAGCTATTTCACCTGACAAACTATTTTGATTAAGTTGATAAAAATAAAAGAAATTTATAGCATTTCAAAGAAAATTAAAATTGGATTTGAGTTTTAACTTTTAAATAAAACACCATTAATTGATATAATTTTTAATCTATGTTTACACTTGAAGATATAGAAATATGAATAACAATCTCTGAACATACATGTATACTCAGTCAAATACTGAATTACTCAAATAAAATAATTTCTGTGTAAAATAGGTTCTAGTAATGGCTTTTGTTTTTACATAGTTCAGATGAATGTTGTGAAGCTTCAAGAATCAGGAGAGATGTGAAAGTGATTGATTTCTTTCAGCTGCACTACCCCTAAGCCGACATCTGTTCTGTGTTTAAAGACCCCAGGGAAGGAGATTTTGTAGCTGATAGTTTTTCAAGGTTTAAAAATCCTGTTTCTTTAGCCCTTACTCTCAGAAGTCTCGGTGTAGGAAAATTCCTTGCACCCAACATACAAAGCTTTATTTATGTATTTAATATGTGAAAAACATGCCTGGTCACCTAAGAAAGACTATGCTATATTACAGCAATTCTGCTATGACCAAACTCACCATTATGTCTATTATTAGAAATATAGACAAATAAATGGTTAGTTAAGAGTCTTTTACTTAAAACTTTCTAGACTCCATCAGGAAATGATATGTTAAAATAGAGAACACTGTATTTCTGTGAGTCTATGTTTCTGTATGTGCAAGTTTTCTGCTAACTTTAGAATATATCCAGTAATTTTTTTATTTGTTTGTCAGTATCAGAATCTAAAAATATAGTTTATGTGATAATTTTCTCCTGCACTAAAATTGTAAACTTTTATGATACAGTCAAAATTAGCAAATAAAAATTTTTGTATGAACATAGCAATAGTATTATTGTTATTAATTTTAGCTTTAGAAAAAAAAATTATCAGGCCAATGGATTATTTTCTTTCCTTATCTTCCATTTAAGTGCCAATAGATAAGAAAATAAATAAAATTACTATTTTATTAATGATTGCCATTGCAACATTACTATTTATTAAACCACACAAATGAAGGGAATTCAGGTTAGATGATTAAAAAGTTTGTGTTATATAGGTGTCTTAAATAATCCTTTATCCCTCTCTATGTATCTATGCATCACATATTACTTGATTGCTAAATTACTCCACTTTTTTCAAAAGATCTAAAAATGGCCTGACCTGTGGTGGCGCAGTGGATAAAGCGTCGACCTGGGAACACTGAGGTCGCCAGTTCAAAACCCTGCACTAGTCTGGTCGAGGCACATATGGGAGTTGATGCTTCCAGCTCCTCCCCCCTTTCTCTCTCTCTATCTCTCTCTCTCACCCTGTGTCTCCTCTCTAAAATGAATAAATAAACAATTAAAAAAAAAAAGATCTAAAAATGACTTTTCCTCTTCTTCCAACTCAGTGAAAATACACCTGTATGCTTTTTAAAGAGTTCCTCTCTTTGCTAGTCAACTTGATAAACTCTATGTTAATGTATTTGCGTTTAAACAGGATTCTAACAGAAACAATTGATTAGCTAGAAAGATTGACATTTTAGGCCCTCTGTGAAAATGACAAAGATACTTTCGTTGGGAGAACAGGAACACTTGATTGATACAAATGGCACACTTCTTGGTGGCAATTTTTTGATTTCTAAAGTTGGCTCTCAACTCTCTTTAAATCAAGAAATATGTACTAAATCAATGAACCAGAAAGAAGACACCTATTTTCAATTTGCAGAAATCCTACTGAATGCACAAGAAGTAAAACCCATGTTCTAGTCATTTCTTAAATCTCCTCTGTAAGGAAAAGATTTACCTAATTTGCAGATAAAATAACTAAGGAAGCAGAAGGTGTAACGCTCCATTTGGAAGTATCTTTCCTCTGAAATACCAGATAGAATAGTGTTCATATCTAAAGCCATGTTTTCCCTTGTTC